>CM053276.1:22184625-22784625 GCA_028583415.1 Protea cynaroides
GCGGGTAATCAACCAATGTCTTCATGTGGTCGATCTGATGGTTGGCGCAAATTTTTGCAAAGATCGGGTTATGGAATTTTTTCTTGTTGCCGTTGACGAGTATATGGGATAGCCCATATCAGTATATGATCGAGCGTTTGAAAAACTCCTTGGTTTGCTCTTTGGTATGTTGGCTACTGCTTCAACCTCAACTCACTTCATGAAGTAATTGATGGCTACGATTGGAAACCTTCATTCGGGTTGACCTGATGTAAATGAACCAAGGGTGTTCATGCCCCATTGCACAAAAGGCAACGGGCTAGACATCGGTTGAAGTGGAGTGGCTGGTAGATAGGTTGGGTCAGTACGTCGAAAAGTTCGACCCGAGGTAGGGGAAAGAGGAGCAGTAGAAAGTAATAAATGAACAGTGAATGAACAAGGTGAACTTGTACGGTTGAAATCTATTTATAGTAATCAGTGAAGTGGTCTATGTCGGATTTTTGCTTGACTTAGGCAGGAGGTGGCCGATGCGTCCTCAGCACGCTATAAGTAGAAAGCTGACTTTCCCCTCACTGGTTTAAGGGTTTTGAGCAAACCAACATGATGTGCTCTTGTATGGTAGGTGCTATCCTATTTGGTCACTGTTTACTGACATGTCCCGCTCCTATTGCTCGGTATTATTTGTATCTGAAACTAAAATCAAACCGATAATAACCTGATAATGGACTAATAAGAGTCCATTAAGTCAATTGTGTTGGTTAAATATACATGTAGGAAATCAAAATCGGGCATTTCTTAACGGTTTGGTTTCAGGCTTTTTGATACAAGACCAAAATTGATTCAGACCTGACCAAACGTACCGACACCCTTATCAAAGACACTTCTTTTTGTTTTTATTTTTATTTTTATTTTTATTTTTGACAGATTGGATTAAGTGCTCACCATTAATTTGGGTAAACTAAAATAGAGGAATTTAAAGTTCAAACACTATGGTGATCTTGATAATAATGTGGTTATTATGGCAACAATGAAATGATGAATGTAGGAAAAGAAGCAAACTAAATCAATCAATTAAACCCTTGTTTAACAACCATACTGATGACGTCCATAAGCTTTTTACTAAATGTAAACAAAGAATATATTAATCAAAAACAACATATATATATATATATATATAGAGAGAGAGAGAGAGAGAGAGAGAGAGAGAGAGAGAGAGAGAGAGAGAGAGAGAGACCGGGATATGTGTGAGTGAAATGATCCCAGTTACTTGCTGTTTTGCCATCTTCAAAAGCTGCACCTTCATACTGAGAAAACAAAATAAACAGCCACAATAAGGTGCTGGAGGTAGGCTATAAGTTTTAAAACTTAATTTCACATTAGTAACATGATGACCGTGAAACATTACTTGGTATGCCGATGAACCTGTCCCGAAAAAGAAATCTGGGGGGAAATCCTTTCGGTTTAGAGGAAGGTCCAATATTGTTGGCTTTGGAGTTGGTTTTGTGACAGATGCCGACTGAACGTTTAACATCTTTGCTAGCTTGAAGAAGCTGGGAGAGACTAGAGTAGATTGAAGAAGGAAGGGTTCTTTGAGATTATAAGGCTAGTAACTTGTCTGATAACCTCTCTATATCCTCCTCTTATATAGAAATGGAAATTGGACAGAGACAAGGAATTTTAGTCGAGGAACAATTCAATCAAGCAACGGAAAATTTAGTCACGTTTGGCTTTGCTTACCTAGCTAGCATTTGAATTTTGAATTCTTCAATCTTTATTTTCTAGTTTTGTAATCTCCACAATTTAGTCACGTACAGGCACATGGAGAGGAATAAAACAGACCTTGGAACTGGACCAGGTCACTCTTCACAAAATTGGTTGAACTATAATGTTATCGTTCCTTCGGTCAGATTGTCGGAAGTCATTACTATTACGTTCTTTCAAGAGTTGGACTGTCAGAAAGTTGGTTTTGTTGGCGTGACCAGTATGTAGCGCATTACTATTACGTTCTTACAAGATTACAAGAGTTTGACCGTCTCAAAATTGGTTTTGTTGGCGTGACCAATTTGTAAACGTGTCTGGATCATGTACGCACTTGGGCAAAAAGAAGATAAAGAGCGTGACCAATTTGTAATCAAGCCTGGATCATATACGCACGTGGATAAAAAAAAAAAAAAGATAAAGAGCGAGAATACAGTCAGCCACTCAAATCCTCTCTTCTTTTTCAAAATGGGAGTCTTGCCGGGGCCAAATCATCTCCTCTAAGGGTTCGGAAGAGATGCGGCTACCATCAGTCAATACTTGATACGTAGGTGTTGGCATTTGAATCGTCCAGCCATTTGGCTTGGTCAAACGCAGAGGTGGTGTCGGCTTATACATTGGACGGCTCGGATCTAGCCGACGCCCCTGTGTCAGGTATTGACTGGTGGCAGCCGAGTCTCCTCCCGAACCCCTCGGAGGAGACGATTTCGATTCTTGCATCTGTATCACCAATGCTATTGGTTAAGGCAGCGGGATTATCCGTAACTTTAAATGTCATTTTTTTTCCTTTTTTTATATATGTTGTGCTTCAAGATAATTGAACGCATGACCTCTTTGTCATCTGATAGATTTTCTTTAGTATCATTGAGCATCCTATTAGGGAAAACACAAGGTTTTTTTTCTCTCATGTATACAAATCAATACAGATACACAACCACAAAAATATGAATAGATATAACAGGGGAAATAAATCGAATCAACCAAACCATACAATAAATACACCACTTTTTATGTAGAAAACTCTCCCAAGGTGGTGAAAGGGAAAAAAACCACGGGACTCAGTCAAGGTAAATCTCTACTATAATAATAATGGGTAGACAATACAATCCTCTCTAATCATAACACCAATCACCAAGAGAAATAACCAGACTGCTCTTGGGTAGTACAATAACTCACCAAAACAATAAGTGGTAATCCAAAATACAAGAATACTCTCACCTTGATACTGACGTAACAAATATAGGGAAAACTATCACGTTTCCCTCTTCCCTGAGTGAGGAGAATGTCATCACACCGCAGTCACGTATAAGGTATGAGTGTCTACTCTCCAAATCACAAGAGGAATATAGAGAAACAAAATTTTCTTTTCACTTGAGACACTGGATTTATTCGGCTCTCAGTTTTCTCTCTGGCTCTCCAAGACACAGAAACTCAAGAATGCATCGCCTTTACAAAGGCCTTTTACAGAATACAAGAAAGAGGTGAGATTGAGAGGTTGAATTTAAAACCGTCTTTGAGAATAACCTCCTTATGGAGGAAAAAGGGATGCCCTCAAATCGTCCTAGAGCTTTCATTCCCAAGTTTATGTGCCTTCTGCGCTACATCTTACCTTCCCTCTTCTCCATCTCATTTCGGCGTGGAGACCGCTACACTTTCCTACTTAAGCGCTTTGTCAGGTGGTTTTAGGGGGGTTAACTAATAAAAGAAAAATTTTCAATCCATTGTATTAATTCCACTTCCTACACGCAGTATGCTCTTTATGATCTTAGCTCATGATTCAATTGCCATGTATTTAGCTATTAAGCCTCAAAGTTTATGTTTTTATGTGATTGCAGCATAAAAAAGAAAGTCTGAATTTTCCACGGAAGCCTGCTCGAAATATTTGATCTTAGGTGCTTTTCCCTCTGGAATATTATTGTTCGGGTACAATCGAACAACTACCGATATCTAAAAATATATTTTATCAGAATGTTGTTGTTAAATTGTTAGATATATAAAAAGATCTCCAACTATCGGATTGGGTATTACTTTAGATGTGACACTTGTAGACCTCATTGGTTGTGATATTGATCTTATGGGGGGAACAAAATAAAAGAATATATAGACTTGTAGAGACCCTCTATGTAGTTGTCTATCTAGGACGATCGATCCACATATTTCCCCATAGCCTTGGGGCTGTGTCTCGATCTCCTATGGAGAAATCTGGGGGATTAGTTCCTACGTTAAAACGCCTTGTCTCCCTCACCTACTTGGGTGAGGAAGAAAGCCAACAAACTCCCCCTTCGATTTACGAGTAGAGATCTGTCAAACCCAAACCTACCATGCTTTTGCAAAAGTCATGCTTCACATTAGGTAATGCTTTTGTCATCATATTTGCACTGTTCTTGTCAGTATGGATCTTCTCAAGCTGTAGCTAATTTTGTTCCAGTATATCTCGAATCCAGTGATCCTCACATCAATATGTTTGGTCTTGTAATGGAAACTAGGATTCATACTCAAGTGAATGACACTTCGACCCTTACAATAAACAATGTACTTATCTTGTATTAGACCTAGTTCTTAAATGAGTCTCTTCATCTACAACATCTCTTTGCAAGCTTTTACTACAGCAATATACTCAGCTTCTGTAGTTGACAAGCGACACACTTCTGCAACTTGTACTGCCATGACACTACTCCCCCTACGATATTAAACTAGTAGCCTGATGTAGACTTCCTTGAGTCAACGTCGCTTGCCATATCTACATCTGTATACCCCTGTAATACAGGTTTACCAATACCAAAATACAAATACGCATTGGATGAACCTCTGAGATATCTCTTAATCTACTTGACTACTTCCTAGTGTTCTTTGCCAAAATTGACAAGAAATCTGCTCACAGTTCTAACTGCATGTACAATATCAAGTTTTGTATACATCAAACTTACTACAATTGATGCATAAGGAATTTTCTTTATTTTTGTTCTTCCTTGCTTAGTTGAAAGACTATGCTCACTGCCCAATCTAAAGTGACCTGTAAGTGGAGAATTGACAGACTTTGCTTTCTCTATATTGAATATTTCAACTACTTTTTGTATGTACCTTTCTTGTGATAGCCTTATTTTACCTACTTTCCTATAAATTGAGATCTACATGCCTAAGATTTGTTTTGCTGGTCCCAAGTCTTTCATGGCAAAGGATTTGCTCAACTCTTGCTTCAATCTGTTAACTTTATTAATGTCCTGTCTAACAATCAATATGTCATCAACATAGAGCAAAAGAATAATGAAATCATTTTCTAAAAATTTCTTAACAAACACACAATGATCTACTGTTATTCTGGTGTACTCATGATCCATCATAAATGAATCAAATTTCCTGTACCACTGCCTTGAAGCCTGTTTCAAACCATACAAGCTCTTCTTTAATTTATAAACCACATGTTCTTTACCTTTTAACTTTGAAACCTTTTAACTGCTCTATGTAAATCTCTTCCTCCAAATCACCATGAATAAAGACTGTATTGACATCAAGTTGTTGAATTTATAAATTCACACTTATAGCTAAACCCAACACAACTTGAATAGATGAAATTTTTACATCAAAGTCGATTCTTTTTGTTTGCCCAAAACTCTTGACAACCAACCTTGCCTTGTACCTTGGTTGTGAGTTATTCTACTCTGTCTTCAATCTGAATACCCGTTTATTCTTAAGTGTATTCTTATCCTCAGATAGCTTCACTAAATCATAAGTGTGATTCTTATGCAAAAATTTCATCTCCTCTTGCAAAGCTTTTAACCACTCAACTTTATGCTCATTAGCCTATGCTTCTTCAAAGCAATCTGGTTGTCACTCCCTAGTAGATCTTCTTAACTGAGGCTTAACTGGTGGCTCTGGAGGGGGCTGCTCCCCTCGTTCATCATCACCTGTATCGTCTACGGGAACACTATCATTGTCATTTTGCACATCTCCTCTACCATCATCATGTAGCATAGGTAGAGGAACTGAATCAAAATCAATTAGGTCATCAACAAATGTCTGATGCTTTTTAATTTGTTTGAAGTCTTCTATTGTTTGATCTTTAAAAAAGATCACATCTTTGCTTCTAATAAGTTTCATCTCAACTAGATCCCATAACTTGTATTCAAAATTTTCATCTGCATATCCCAAGAAAACACACTGTTTTGCCTTGTCATCAAGCTTAGACTGTTCATCTTTTGGAACATGTACAAATGCCCTGTAACCAAATACCTTCAAATGATCATAGAAAACATCTTTTTTGCTCTACACCTTCTCGGGAACATCTCAATTCATAGGTGTTGATGGAGATAAATTAATTAAATAAATAGCATTACACATCGCTTCTCCCCAGTAACACTGTACGAACTTTGCTTGTGAGAGTATACACCTGATTCTTTCCACAGTAGTGCAATTTATTCTTTATGCTACACCATTATGAAGTGGTGTCCTGGGAACTATCTGTTCATGCTGAATACCCTGACTACTGCAATACTTCTCAAATAGATTAATGTACTCACTACCATTATCCATACGAATGCATTTGAGAGATTTTTCTATTTTTCTTTCAACCGTAGCATGAAAAATTTTTAAACACATCCAAAACCTGGTCTTTAATTTTCAAAACATATGCCCAGATTTTTTTAAGAAATATCAAATATGAAAGTAACAAAATAAGAAGTACCATCAAGTTTTTTTTATTTTCATAAGACTACAAACATCAGAATGTATCAATTCTAAAATGTTTATTTTTCTATGAGAATAATTTTTAATAAAAGTAACACGATATTATTTACCAACAAAGCAATAAATACAACGATTCAGAGGTATGCCTTTCATGTCTGCAAGAAAGTTATTTTTTTTGTTAGGATCTGCATCCATTTCTCGCTCATGTGACCAAATTATCGGTGTTAAAAATTTATAGCAGATTTACCCTGTGTTGAGTTTACTTCAGTCTTACACACTTGTACTCTTGCATTATACAAAGTGCATCACTTATATCCCCTTGTTACTATTAGAAAACCTTTGGTTAACTTCCATTGACCGTTAACAAAGTGACTATCATAACTCTCTGCATTTAAATTTTCTGTAGAAATCAAATTCAGACAAAGTTCTAGAACATGTCTCACATCTTTGAGAGTCAATTTACATCCAAAATTTGTCTCAATACTCATGTCACATATCCCCATAATTTTTGAAATACCACTGTTTTTCATTCTTACAATATCAAAATCATCAGTCATGTAAGAGGTAAGTAACTATCTATAAGGGATAGCATGGTATGAAGAACTAGTATCAACAATCCAATTTGAGTCGTGACACAAGAATGTAAGAAAAGATTCTTCACAACCTAAGATAATAATAGTGTCTCCATCTGAGCTGACGCCAATAGTATCTTCGTTATTCTCCTCCCTATTTTCTTTTTTGGAATCTCTCTTGAGTTCCATGCACTTATTTTTCATGTCTTACCTTTTATAGTAGTAACATATAATCTCTTTTCTGGATTTGAATTTCCCCTTTGACTACCTAGGGTCTCTCTTGGTTTTTCGTGACAAGTGTCTCCTGTTGAAATGAACCCAAAGACTTTCTTCTTGTTTCTTCATTCAACGAACTTTCAATACTTAATTCATGTTGAGCTTCCCATCTGACAAAAATTGCTAAGAGACACCACTAGTGTCTCCCAATTATCGGGTAATGATCTGAGCAGTAACAAGACTTATAACTCATTATCTAACATAATCTTCATAAAGGATATTTGATTCACAATACTCTATACCTCATTTAAATGTTCTACAATTGAGTGTACATCTCTGTACTTCAGGTTCACAAGCTTTCTGATTAGAAATGCTTTGTTGTTGACAGTCTTTCTTTCATACACACTTTCCAATTTATTCCATAGTAAATGTATAGATGTCTCTGTAGAGACATGATGGAAAACTATATCGTCTAACCATTACCAAATAAAACCAATAGCTTTTTGGTCCAATGACTCCCATTCGCCGTTAGATAATTTTTCTAATTTTGTCGTATCACCCTGTACAGGTCCGTACACATCTTTATAGTACAATAAATCTATCATCTTGGCTTTCCAAATCATCCAGTTGCTCTCATTCAAATTAATCATCTATGTCAGGGTTCCCTCTATTGTTCACACACGATTATAAAATCAAGCTCTGATACCACTTGTTAAGAAAAAGACAAGGTTTTTTCCTCCTGTATGTAAATAAATGGAGATATACTACCACAAAAATATGAACAAATATAACAGTGGAAATAAATTGAGTCAACCAAACAGCACAAGAAATGCACCATTTTTATGTGGAAAACTCTTCCAAGGTGAAAGAAAAAAAAAAAACCATGAGACCTAGTCAAGATAAATCTCTACTATAATAATAATAGGTATACAATACATTCCCTTGTAGTCATAATAAGAGGTTATCAATCACCAAGAAAAATAACATACTCTTTGGTAGTACAATAACTCACCAAAATAATATGTGGTACTCTAAAATACAAGAATACTCTCACCTCAATGCCGACATAACAAATGCAGGGAGAACTATCACCTTTCTTCTTCCATGAGTAGGGAGAATTCCGTCACATTATAGTCACGTATAAGGTATGAGTATCTACTCTCCAACTCACTAGAGGAACAAAGAAAAATAGATTTTTCTTTCACTCGAGTCCTTGGGTTTCTTCGGCTCTCGATTTTTTCTCTGGCTCTTTGAGACTCAAAAACTCAAGAATGCACATAATAAACATCACCACCTTTACAAAGTCCTTTTATAAAATACAAGAAAGAGGTGAGATTGAGAGGTCGGTTTTAAAACCACCTTTGAGAAAAACCTCATTATGGAGGAAAAAGAGGTGGGTCCCCCTAATCCACGTGGGTATGAGGAGGAAACCAAACACATCCAACCATTATTGATTGAGAAGATTAAAAATGCTTATGGAAGAGATCTTAAACGCTACTACATGTTGTACTATTTAATATAAAATCTATTTTTGTATCATTACAACCTCTAACCTGTTAAAACAAAAATACATAATGCAATAAGAAATAATTAGAGTAATAATGAGATAACACAATATGAAAATGGTTACAAGCTGAGAGTAATTATAGATCAAAATGTGATACTCGTGAGTTCCAACTTAATTCATATGGAAGCAAAAGATGATTGATTAATGCTTATCTTACTTTTTCATTTCGTATCGAGGAATAATGCTTTATTTTTCCTTTTATCAGTTTGCTTTCTTGTCAGATTCATCAAGCACTGCCAATCTCTCAAAAAGTGGAGGATGAGAATAGTGGTAGGTTGAGTACCATGGAACAGTAAAAATTGACAAAAATTTTTATTCCTACAAGCCAATAAGCCCTCTTATCAAGTGAATAATTTGCATTTACAAAGTTTACTTTTGTGCTTGTGATGGTCAAATGCTATTTTCCATCTATAAAGCCTACCAATTTGATCACTCTAGTTCAAAATCTTAACCAGATTAATAAAATTTATTCCCCCCATGAGTAAAATACACTAGATCTAAGTTTCAATCCCAAAAATGCAAAAATGGAGGATTAGGGGAGCATTCACACGCCACTGCATTCTAGTCCATCCTAGGGAAATAGTAATAGAGATCAATAATGTTTATATATGAAACTAAAAATGATCACATGTACTTTCATGAGACCTACTAGAAGTGCTTTCAAATAACTCAAATAACCAATCTTATTAGCAAAAGCATCAGCTTAATTAAAGAAAATAGGAAAATTACACGTACTAAACCCGTAGTTTGGACTAATATCGACTACCACCTAGTAGTTTCAAACAATTACACCCGTTCCCATTTAACTGATGGTAGAAACCCAAAAAATTGAAAGATTGTTATACCCTTATGGTTTTAAGCTGAGAAAAATGAAAATTACTATTTTTACCTTCCATCAAGCATTGGTCTAAATCTCAGATGCAAACACTTTACTTGATCTTCGCTGTACAATTTGTTAAGTCTCTCTCTCTCTCTCTCTCTCTCTCTCTCTCTCTCTCTCTCCTCTCTCTATGCTTATCTGCTTCTACAACTTGATTTTTGTGTGTTGGGGAAAGAGTGCAGTATTTGTTTAGATATGTCTTAAATTATAAAAAGCATTTTTTTAATTCATGAAAATGCTTGGAATGGATGCTTTGGCTTAAGGGGACGCCGATCTGGTGTCCTACAGTTGCCTCTTCATTTATGAGTTTAGGAAACTTTTTAGACGTAGGAGACCTTCCTAGAATGGTCTCCCACTATATATACACATCATTCCTTCTCCTTAGATCCTTTCCAAACATTCTCAAACCGTAGACCGTTTAGAAGAGATCCAAGAAGGAGTAAGGAGGAAGGAGACTGTGCAAAAAGGGAGATTTTTCCGTTGGAGGAGAGCACCACCATTCAACAAACATCGGTAAATGCTCAACCTCTGTATTGATGTTAGGATTTTGAATCGAAGCCGTGAAATGGCGTAATGATCCAAAATCCTAAGAACCCGAAAAACCTAGTTCTCATTGAGATCCAATCTGAGAAGGATACGATGAAATAGTCAAAATCTAGATGACCAAATAAGTATTTGGACCTTAGAATGGTTTAGGAAGAACCCTAAAAACTAAGCTGATGGTCGACTGGAGAGGGAGGTCCAAGATTGGGCTCTTAGACCTATACCGCCAGGCATACCTGTCACACCCCAATTTCGTACCATTCAGAACGGTGTGATGAACCGCTAATAAACCAACGGTTCAACCAGGATCTCTAATAGGCTGTGTCCTTTAATTTAAACCATACACATCCACAACCATAATCAGAATAAATACACAATAGCGGATGTCTTAATATTAAATGAACTGAGAATCTAACTGTGATAATCATAAATAAGATATCAAATTATGTTGTATCGACTGAGACATAAATAAATAAATATCAAATTATATTTTCTTAATAGTTCAAATTAAAATCTAATAAAAAAATACATGAGTTGCACTCGTATGAGGAGTCATGTGTCTCCACTATATCTTCAGCTTCCATGGCAACCACGTGCCTGTACACAGAAGCATTCATATAATCTTCCACAGTGGCACCTGCATCATTAACTAAAAATATTCGAATTCGAAAAAGATGAACACACATCACGGCTCAGTGAGCAAACAAAACAATGCAACAAACATATGCATGCATTCAATTCATATCTGTGGTCTGGTATATAAGTTTGTAATGTGCTATAGAAAGGTTCGGTGGGCGCCTTACCTCTATACACGAGTGTGTGAAGCCGCCCAAAGATAACGTTTATTGTCGTCCTACATGCACTCACCATGGAATAGTGATAGAGCTAAAGTGCTTAGGACCACACCGCATCACACTTCCCCTGATACTCTACCCATACCAACACGTAAGCCCCTGCTGGCGAGGGTTTGCAAATTGGGCTCACAACTAACCAATTCTAATGTCAAACAGTGTACCCAAGACCTCACTCCAGCATCCCTCAATACGTCCATAGAGATAGAGCTAAGGCCCCCCGGCAGAGTCGAAGACTACACGGTGTGAGACCACCTCCCCTGATACCCTACAACATAATAGTTCTGCTAAGGTAATGGCGATACGACGATGTCAGTGGACAAGATGAGTAGAGATAGAGCTAGAGTTTGGTGACCAGGACACACCACAATATCACGTCCTCCCCCTGATGCTCCACTCGCATCAAGCACACTAACCACACACATACATTCACACGCCTTTTCCTAGCATCATTATCATCATCATGTTATAAATAAAATAGAATTAAATAAACATGAACATTAATAGCAGAAATATTGGATGACATGTTGAATGCACATTACAAGCATACACGCATAGAATCAGTCATGGCATTGGACTCAAGAAATAAAAATAGTTTATTATTAGCCCATTAATTTAGGTCTTGTTCCCTCACCTTTTCTTGAGTGTAGATCCTCTTTCAAGCTTTAAGAATCACTTTTATATCAATAGGAAAACCTAACAAGTCGATAGATTTTAATTAGAATTTATTCCGACAGTTTTAAGCTTGTTATTAAGCTAGAGTCGCAAGTTGGGTCGCAGGTAGGGTCGCAGGTTTATGCGACCCCAGGGTATAGGGTCGATGCTAGGGTCGGATGTTCCATCGACCCTAGGTGCGACCGTAGCTTCCCTAGACTTCCCGAGAGCTAGGGGTCGATCCTGTGGTCTGGTAGGGTCGATTCCCAATCGACCCTACATGCGACTGCACGTGGTTTGAGTCGACCTTTTCATTCTATAGTCTAATCTTTCAAGTTTGGGTCCTTTGGCTTACTTCCACAATCCATTCTATGCTTGTTCTATGGCTTAACACTCCAGGTTATTTTCTTACTTTGTCTACCATGATTTCTTCCACGGATTTCATTAAAATCTTCCCATGGATGGATGATTTGGGTTTCTCCTAGATCATACCCTCTTCATGAACTATTCTAGTGTCTTAAACAATTCATGAAAAGGATATCCATACCTTAGGTTTGCTGAGATTCAGAGATTTCTCTGAATTCCTTCTCTTTAGTCTTCTTCTCCAATTTTCCTTATCTTCTCCTTCTCTTCTCTTTCTCTTTCTTTCTTTTAGGGTTTCAAAAGGAGTGAAAGAAGTTAAGGGACGTCCTATTTATAGAGGAAAACCTCCCAAAATAAGTCTCATTGAGATTAGGAAAGAATCCCCTTGAAATTTAGAAAGTTTCCTATTTACGGTTTCTATCGGTGATCCTAGGGTCGATGATGGGGTCGGAGATCCAGTCAACCCTAGGGTCTCAGTTGTCCGATCCTAGGTCTAAAAATCAGGGGTCTGACTTTCTAATGAGGTGGGATCGACCCTGCCTGTTTAGGTATGCGACCCTACCCCCTCTTTTACTGTTTTTGGATCAGTTTAATACCTGGTCTTGCTATTTCCTTCACGCACTTGGTCCATTTGGCTCGACCATGATAGGTAGATCTGGTACAAGGTGGTAAGACCGATTAGTTCGATATGGATCTTACAATACCGGCTAGACAATAAGTCTTGTGGTATGGTCCTATGGAATACACCGCAGGCACATACCGGCTGCAGTATACTGAAATTGGTACTGAGACCGATATATACCGCAATGCATATCTGTCTCACTATATTGAGACCAGTACTATAATCGGTATGCTTAGTGAAGCTTGGTTGTTGGCCATACTTGGTTCCGACTAACTATAACCCTAATAATTTAATTCTAATCTATAAGTATGATCATGTAGGACCTGTAGACAGAGTGAGTAGACTTTGTGATGCAGAGCAGACTTCCAATCACGCGTCAGGTAAGGGACAAGACCCCAAACCTTAATTAACTAAATAACAATAAACCGTTGTGATCATATCTGGTTCTGTGATTATTGTTTGTTGCTTGTGCACTTCACATGTAATCCAGTTATTTAAATTTTATTATCTGTTCATGCATATTCGTATGCTAGGAATGTTGTTTGTTTAAGCATTTGAATGTTTTCATTAGTGTGTGTAATGTGAAGGGGAGTGGAGCCCTGGATGTATTCTCACACTGACACCTTTTCCTATCGCCATCTACCTTAGCAGGCTTGATGAGAATAGGGTATCAGGGGGAGGACGTGGGATTGTTGCTCCGCCTGCCCACCAAACTCGAGCCCTATCTCTATGTCGTAGGAAGCTGTGCTAGGTAGGACCGTAGATACTGTGATGACATATAGGACTGGTTAGAAACATAATCCACTTGTAAATCCTTGCCAACAGGGGTTTAGGTATTGGTGCAGTATAAGGTATCAGGGGGAGGACGTGTGATGGTGGTTCAGCCTACCCGCAAGACTCTAGCTCTATTTCTATATCGGAGTGAGTGATGTGACGCAACAGTAGTAGTGTGGATTGGAACCTAACTGTTGGGTGTACTCACACTCTCGTGCATGGAGGTGCGGTGGCCGCCAAACCTTACCATAGCATTTTACAAGTTATACCTGACTCAATTGTAATATTATTTTGAATGTTGCATTGGTCTTATGCTTTACTGAGCTAAGTTGTGAGTTCATCCTTATATATATATATATATATATATATATATACTCTTTTCCAGATGCTGATGCAGGTTACACCGTTGAGGACTTCATGGCTGCCCTAGCGTACGGGACAGTGGCTGCTATAGATTCACAGACAGTAGAGGATGAGCATGATGCCTCATGCGAGTGCTCTTACTGTGTATTCCCTTAAGGTTATTTTTTTTTCTTCAGTTGGGTATAGACAATGTAATAAATTATTATTTATGATTGTGGATGATGGCATAACTGGATAGTTATTAAATTACAAATAGTAATCTTAGTTTATTTATTTATTTAAATCTGCTGCTATTTATTACTCTCTGATTATGGTTGGTTTGCTTGGGATGGTTTGTTGACACGGTCTATTGAGATCCTGGTGTGAGTCGTGGTTTGGAGACGGTTCACTCACACTTTTGGTTCAGTCAAAATTGGGGTGTGACATGTTATGGTAAGGCATAGCCACACTTCCCAGAAGTTGACCATAACCTCCATGCATGAGAGTATTGGATACTCATTAGC
The DNA here is from genome assembly GCA_028583415.1 of Protea cynaroides. Lineage (NCBI taxonomy): Eukaryota > Viridiplantae > Streptophyta > Magnoliopsida > Proteales > Proteaceae > Protea > Protea cynaroides. Next base: position 22,198,954 of record CM053276.1, read on the forward strand.
CTACTCCAATAGCCCTGGTGCTCCCACACGATATCCGAATCGGAATGCTGATTGGGTAGCAAGTCCGGCCAGTGACACTTCTAATGAATACTTATGACCCTTCCCCTTCATTACTCCATCCTACCAGGACTTGACCCCCTATTGGTCAGGGTTATGGGTTCTGTTACTAACCAATCCTATATGACATCATATGTACTTTCCCAATGCCGTAGAAGGATTCCTAGACCATCTATTTTGCCACCCCAAAATGCTGTCCACTACTAGAATATAGGGCAATACATGACAATTAGTTTGCCTAGCAGGTCGGATCCAAAGGTCCTTGACCCCCTTGGCCTACCATGCACCACACACATCACAACTACAATAAATCATAATATAATGCAATGCATGCAAAAGGGCAGTTATTTGATGCAGTGTTATTCTTAACGTAAATACAATCATGCAACATCATTCATCAGCACATGTATATCAAATACACAAAAAATTAGTCAAGGTTTTGTTCCTCACTTGATATCACTTAGTTCAATTTGTATACGCTAGAACAATTAGTGTTCACGAGGTGTTCTATGCCTATACAAGGTGTAGGGTCATTAATTAAAAGTCCTGCACTATTTACTTCCAATTTATATAAGTCTAGGGCTTTTCGGTCAATACATCAGTCGTTATTATCGCAACTGGCGTAGTGTCCAACAGAAGTCTTGGCATTCTTCAATTTGTTTACAGATATACACAGAGTATCGACCATGATATTGTCCTGCTCCTGGCAGAAAGGTTGTTTGGATAGTTTTGCTTGGTTGGTCGCTCGTATTTTACGTCTGGCTTACCGACCGACTCTGCTCCTAGGCTTTTCTTTCAGGTGTTTTCGAGTTCCCTTGGACAGAGACTTTGTTATTAACCTTACGGCCTGGTACCATCGTCAATTCATCACTAATGAGAGGCTTTCTCTCCTGCTTATACTAAGTTCACTTGCCTTAATCTTCACCTATTCATATTCCTTACTTTCTATTGTGTTCCCTCTCTGCTAGGGGTTCCTTTATCATTTTACTATTTAGATCCAACATAAACTATAGGGATCTGATTTACCTAATGATTTCAGCATGAAGTATGAATTATTACATACAGCGAAGGGTCGAATGATGAAAATGAAAGCACAGTAACTTCTACTGCACTTGCAGGTTCTCCCTTTTTTTCCTTCTTCTCCTTCTTCCCGCTCTTTGTCCTTCCCAGCAACACTCTCTCTTATAAAGTGTCAGAGATTTTGTGTAGTGAGTATATAACCATATGGGAGAGAAAACTAATAGGGTTCCTCTTTTTAGTCTCCCTCTTGGAATGCAACTCTACCATGGGTGGGAAACGACAGAGGGAAGCCATGTGGTATATGGTCTAAGGAAAAATAGGAGTTCCTTCTTCCTAACTGACTCTGTAGTTGTTTGACTTGATATAGGACTCTAATGGGTCATTTTGAGCTAAGGGAATATTCCCAATTGTCTCCTAGAATCATGCCAACTCATCCCATTCTCGTAGATAGGTTACACCTAGGCCAGTCGATGCTGGCGGATCCTACTGGGTTGGGTTTTTCTACCGGCCATATCATCCACCACCTTTGTAAATGGCCTAGTTGGTCCTTTTGTTTTCCTTTTTCTAGTTTGGTCCACCAATGGTGCAACCTAGTTCCTGTCAAGGACTTGTGAACATATTTGGTCAGCGGTGAAAAACCCTTTTAGCACAACAGAAATCGAGTTAGACCGAGGTTTTTGGGTGTGGGTTTTACAATAATAGCTACCAAGCTACCATTGGGATGTCCCCATACGAGCCCCTATATGGCAAAATGCCATAGTCCATTATACTGGGGAGAAGTTGGGGAGGGAAGGATCGTAGGGCCAAACATTGTACAATAGACCAGCTAAGTGGTGGATGTGATATAGGAAAGAATTAAAGTAGCCCAATTGTGACAAAAGAGTTACCATGATGTACGAAGAAAAAGGATGGAGTTCGTAGTGGGAGATAAGGTTTTCCTGAAGATATCATCTTTACGTGGGATGAGACGTTTTGAAAATAATGGGAAACTGAGCCCAAGATACGTAGAGCCATATGAGATACTAAAGAGATGTGGGATAGTGGCGTATCAGTTAGCATTGCCCCCATCTCTATCCAACGTACATGATGTATTCCATGTATCGATACTAAAAAAGTATGTGATGGATTTAAACCACGTATTAGAGGCAGAACCACCTCAGTAGAGTGCAGATTTAATGTTTGAGGTGGAACCCTGCGAGATTGTTGACAAAAAGGTACAACACCTCCAAAATAGAGATATCCATTATGTAAAGGTGAACTGGAAAAGTCACTCTATAGAAGAAGCATCATGGGAATAAGAAGAAGCTATGGAGAAGAAGTACCCCCACTCATTCGAAATAGGTAGAAGTCAATTTTGGGGACAAAATTCTTTTAAAGGAGGGGGGAGTTGTAAAACCCGCATACCAAAAACCCTGTCTAATCAATTTTTTCGGCTCCTAGTAGGTATTCAGAACATGAACCAGGTTGAACTGATGATGGAATAAGCCACGACAATGTGTTAGACGATGGAAAACAGGTACGATTTCTGACATAACCAAAATGGGACCAAAGCGGGCCATGAAACGGGGAAAAACCCCTTGTTTGGTTGGGTAGGCTATGTTGTGGTCTCTAACCAGACACTCTAACCAGACAAGCTCCGGGTGCAATCTAACTCTGTCGAAACCCTAAAAAGGGACCCTATTGGGAGAATATTCCTTTTTTTCTTAACTTAAAACCCACATGAAATAACCCCTAAACCCTCTACATCTCGTAGGAGAAGGGAGTTAGTTTTCCCAAACTCCCCATAAGGGGACACATGGCGGAATATTCCCAAGAAACCCTGGGATTAGAGTTCCACCCTAAGCGAAAAACTCCAAGTCATTTAGAAACCCCTCTTCTGAACGTACAACCCCACAAAATCCTAAGATAAACTTTAACGTGTCCTTAGAGAGTGAGGGAGAAGAGAAGGGAAGAAGGAACCGTACACGAGGAGAAACAACCAACGAAAAGCTTGGATCCTCATACGACTTATAGGCACTGCAAGTAATCTTCCTCACCCCTCTATTGATGTTAGATGATGTAAAACCTAGTGTGAGTCTCATTCACTATAATCAAAAGGAAACCTTGTTTCCAAGACTCACACATGGTGTGTATGGTTTTCTTACGCAAAGGAACGGTAAGGAAACCAAAGGGAGGTCGTTGAGCCAACCCTCTTAACCTTGTCCTAAGACCTCCCTAACGACTTTGTGACGAATCCAAAGAGGGAGGTCACAAGCCCAACAAACGAGAAATTTAACCATGGAAGAAGGGCTATAAACTAACCCTAACCTTAGATCTAATCGGCTTCGACAAGGCCACAACGGAGGTTATCCAGAAAGAGGTCCATTGCAAATCCCATGTAACCGGACATGATCAAGGACCTCCCAGTAGGCTACTAGGAGTGTTTGCTCGCAGGGTCCAATCGAACACCTGTACGACCGGACATGCCTGCGTCACAAAGTACTCCAGGCCCTATCCAGAGGGAAGTCCGGTCGGAAGCCTGTCCAATGGGTTAGTCCAACTGGATAAGCCCAGTAAGGAATAAACATGAGCACAAGGTGATGGTTGTTGACACACATCGATACAACACAGTTTCCTAATGCTGTACATCATCGGTAATTACCAACCATCTATTAAATAACAACTACATAGCAACTAATGAACCTAATATTAATGTAGGTATAGGGTGTGAGCAAGTTAGGGCAAACCTCTGTTGTGCAGAAGGTGTGTAGATCTCACTCACCAGGTTAGGAATAGTTTGACTTTATTTTACAGAGTATTTCTAATCACCCTTGCATGTTGGTATTGCATATGGTGTGAATAGCGTGCCATCCAATATCTGTGATAACTACTCATGCATATGCATTACTTTTATTATGATTACTTGTAAAAACATGATGTCTGTTTAGTTTGTGTGGAATATTGAAATGGCGTGTTATGAGACCGTCGACCATGTAGACCACATGGACACTACTTTGCATCGCTAAGTATCCTAGGGGAGTTCTTTAGAATCTCCTACTGGGGTACGGCCATAGGTGTGCATTGACTTTCATCTAGGATTGGTTAGAGACATAGAACCATGTTTGTAACCCAGGCCAGTAGGGGGTTAGGTACTAGTGTAAGGTTGGTGTGAGGATGGTGATCTTACGGTGTTCATTGGAGCATCACCGACTAGGCTGTCTACTTATCGAGCCTACTAATGAGAGGACGCATAGCTGCGGTAGGGTCTGTTGGGTAGGACTGCCTGGAGCCCACACACTTTCACGCTTAGGAAGTTGGAGAGCTCAGGGAGTGTAGTTGACTTTTTCCATAGCATATGGCAAAAATTATAGTAGACTAAATCTTGAAAGTCATCTCATGCATTTATGCTTGCTTACATGTACTGACTCTCACTAAGCTTGAGTTCTGGAGCTCACCTTATGATCTATTATTTTTTAGTTGATGTTGCAAGTATTACTATTGAGGACTTTGTCAGCGCTCCAATGATCTCTAATCTTGCCCCTTTAGAGGCTCATCTAGCTGGTGACGAAGGACACGGGAAACTATGGGACTGCGATGACTGTGTCTTTGGCTATATGGAGTGTTGCTGAAATGTAAAGTTTTGCTAACTCATTTTTATTTTCTTTAATTAGAACACCGAACTTATATGGTGATAATTGTGGATGATGGGATTATTTTAGTTATGTTTTGATACAGTGGTTTTAAACAAGGTTCATAGTATTTTATTTATCATTAGATACACAAAGTTTCATTTAGTAATGTATTCCGTTTTTATATTTATACTTTGATTTTGTGGTTTGATAATGTGGTGGTTAGTTGTGATGAGTACAATTTTTTATGATTCTGGGGACGGTTTAGCCGGTTAATTGGCGGTTCGACCGCACCTTCTGTTAGACCCAAAAATCGGGGTGTGACAGTTAAGGCCCAAGAAGAACGTTGTGTACAGCTCAGGGATCCCATGACAGATTTGGTCATATTTGGCTATTTTACCTAGCATTTGAATTTTGAATTCTTGCAGATCTTTCAATTTTGTAATATCGACAATCTACCTGAGTAGTACTATCTGTCATAATTATGAAAGTTTGGATGATAAGCACTCCTAATAGGCTTTGTTTGATTGTAACCCATTGGGTTATAAATGGACTTTGTCACGTGTTTTATAACCGTTGGAACTTACAGTTCATTCCCTTAAGAAATCGAAATAACCCCTTCTAATTGCACCAATTTCAAGACCAAAAGTTTGTTGTAACCAAAGGTATTAAACAGTGTGGTTTTGGTATAACAGTTTGTTTGGTTTCGGTTCTGAACAAGTGAGGTAAAACCAAAATCGAATTGTCTATTATACAGTTTCCAAATGCTTATAAAAAACAATTATTAATCGGTTTGGTTATCTAAGTTTTAAATATTTTTTATGGGAAGGAGAGGAAGAGAGAAAGTTAGGAACAAGAGAGAGGGAAGAGAGGGTGGAGGGGTGCCATATAATGTTAGAATAATTTTTAATTTATTTCCCCTCCCCAGAAATTATGGAGGTAGACTAATGATTTATGATTTTAATTTATTTTTATGAATAAAGACATTAAACACTAAGGGATTAATTAAGGATTTAATATGTTTTAACGGTTTCAAATCGTTGGTAAAATTGAACCGTTTAATAATTGGTTTTAGTTTCAGCTTAAGCGGATCAGTTCGATTTTGGTAAATTGTTTTGGTTCTATTTTAATACCCTTAGCTACAACCAATGTTTTAGTTCTAGGTATCAGATAAGGTATTGGCTATGCCTAAGACAGATCCAGTCTGGATCGGTATACAGATCCAATGATACACTGACATTTGACCGATCCTTAGTAAAATAGTATTAAAACAAGAAAGGTATCGGGTATTAGATTGGTATTTTCAAATCCAAAATCCCATACAAATCAATAGATCCAACCAATCTAATACTGATTCCCAAAACCATAGATGTAACCGGATCTATTACATTCAGATGAGCCTCTGCCATGTAATCTGATCACTTTATTAACATGGTGAATTACAAAGTTAACAACTACGAAAGTTAAGGAATCTTGGAATGTACCTCTAGTGGGTAGCCCATTCTTTGTTTTAATGGCAAAGTTGAAATCTCTAAAGCAAAAATTAAGAAGTTGGTCTAGAGAGACATTTCCTAATATAGAGAAGGAAATAAAAGCTTTAAGGGTAAAGCTGGACGATGTACAAAAAACTATTCAGACTATTGGCTGCAATGATATGTTAAAAATGTAGGAAAATCTGGCTGAAAAAAGATTTGATGAAGCAAATGCTTTGCATTAAGCACTTTCAACCGAAAAAAGTAGGGAAAAATGGTTAAAATGTGGTGATCAGAATACTAATTTTTTCCATAGCAAAGCAAAAGATAGGAGTCTCATTCAAATCCTTCATAAGGAGGATGGAATAGTGGTGGACAATCAAGAAGATATTAAGAATTATATTTTGCCCTACTTTGAAGACTTCCATCAGAGTAAAGGATCAACGCTTTACAATCAGTGTCTGGAGGTGGTTCCAGGTATAGCATCTTTAGATAATAATGAAGCTCTAGATATTATCCCCTCAGAAAATGAAATTGGAGTTGCTGTGTTCAGTATGAATCAGGATAGCTCTCCAGGTCCTGATGGTTTCTCAGGTAAGTTTTTTTGTACTTGTTGAGATATGTTTAAAAAGGATGTGATCTCTGCAGTTAGATTTTTCTTTGCTACTGGTAAGCTACCTAATGGTGTGAATAATAATCATATTTGTTTAATACCTAAGAAGGATGGAGCAGTTAAATTGTCTGAGTTCAAACCAATTTGCGTTGGGAATTTTGTGTATAAAATCATTCCGAAGATACTAGCTTCCAGATTGGGTTTACTTGTAGTAAAATTCATATCCCCAGAGCAAGGTACTTTTCTGCAGGGTAGAATTATTCATGAAAATATTGGGCTTGTTTCGGAGCTAGTTTCCCTAATGCACAGGAAAACTAGAGATGGAAACATTGCCTTGAAGTTAGACATTCATAAGGCATTTGATACTGTCGAATGGGATTTCGTTTTTGCTGTTCTGCACTACAGATGGCTTATTGGTGATGGCAACGAGATAAATATTTGGGAAGACTATTGGCTTGGGGATTTCACATTATAGGATCAACTTGGATTAATCATGACTGATTTTCATGGTTCAGACTGTTCACTGGGTGGTTTTATTGTAAATGGATAGTGGCAGTGGCCAAATGTCTAGTCGGGAATTTTGAGAGATTGGATTGACACACTGCAAGAATTTTCACTTTTTAAGACGGTTTTTTTCCATCTTAAAAAAACCCCGTCGTATAAAATTTATTATATCCAACAGTTTTTAAATATTGTCGTGTCAAGGTAAATAAACAAAGGTCCATATTACCCGTCATTAATAAGTATCTTTTGCGACGATTATTTTTTACCGTCCTAAAATACTGTCACAAAAAAACCCGTTTTAGTCAAATCTGCATGGAATTTGTTGAGGACCCATACCACAAAACATTTCTGGGTAAGTTCGGTTTGGAGTAAGCCAATGACTCCAAGATTATCGTGGTTTGGGTGGAGGTGGTGTTTAAAGAATCTTCCAACGGATGACTCCCTAATAAAAAAAGAGGTTGCAATGGCCTCTTAGTGCCGTTTCTGTAAACAGGAGGAGGAGTCTTTTGAGCACATTTTTGTTGGGTGTTTGTTCAAGCAATCTGTGTGGGATGAAGTTGGTTTGATTTTCGGCATGTCAATTCCAAATTTTAACTCAGTTGATGTGCTGCTGAGATGGAGGATTAGAAAAGAAACAATTGCTCCAATCATGAAACTTTGGAAAAGTTGTCTATTCGTGATTGTTTCGAGTATCTGGACAGCACGAGACAACATTATATTTAGGAATCAAAGATGCACAGTTGTGGATATCCTATACATGATCAGAGGGGGTTTCTTGATTCATCAATCTGCCAACCATGTGTGGTTAAATCAGCTGCAGATTTGAGGGTAGTTCGGCTTTTATCTTTGAGATCATCACCGAAAAAACAAGCCCGAATGATGGAATTATTTTGGCATCCTCCAACCCAAGATTGGTGCAAAATTAATTCTGATATATGTAGGCTTGGAAATCCAGGACATGCAGGTGTAGGTGGTGTGCTTCGGATCAATAATTGACTTGTTGTTTATGCTTTTGCAGAATCAATTGGAGTAGCTACAAACTACTCAGTAGAATTACGAGGCATAATAAGGGGCATTCAAGAAGCTATCAACCTTGAATTCAAGAAGATATGGGTGGAATCTGATTCATCTTCTGTGGTTTATTGTTTCATAAGGAAAGAGTAGGAATGGAATGAACTTCTACCAAAATAACAGAACTGTGATCTTAGGTTTTCACAAAGTTTCAAAGAAGTGAATCTTATTGCAGATAAACTAGCTAGGAAAACAGCTTATGATAGAAGATCTACTGTATGGCTGAATTGTCCACAGTTTGTTGCTCATGAGGTTGTGTGGGATAACTCCTATAGACCTCGATATAGATTCTGAGTGAGTAGTAGTCGCCTGGGGTGGCTCCTGTTGATGGCAATGCCGGTGAGGGTTTTACACCCTATTAAGGCTAGTTTGTAACATTTTATTTTCTAATAGCAAAAAAACAAAAAATAAAAACCACTACAAAAATTCTTTTATTACCCAAGTCAAATTGTCACAAGACTCACAACTATAAATTAACAATTATATAAGAAAGATTCTTTATCTCCCCCAATCAGATCACAATGAATTAAGTGTAGAGTTCCTTTTTAACCCAAGTCAGATTACCGATTTATTGGAAGTCATTACTATTACGGTATTACAAGAGCCGGACCCTCACAAAATTGATTTTGTTTGCGAGAACAATATGAAAACGTCCTGGATCATATATGCACGTGGGCAAAATAAGGTAAAGAGCGAGAATATGCTACAGTCATGTCTACCTCTTTTCTTCATGGCTATATATATATATATATATATATATGTCTACCTCTTTTTTCATGGCTATATATATATATATATATATATATATATATATATATATATATATATATATATACCACTTGTTTTTTCCAAATGGGACTTGCGCCTGTATCACCAATGCTCACGGATAGGGTTTTGGAAATGGTCCATCTCGATCCAATCCTCAGTCCCATCTTTGTTGTATTATTATTATATAAAGTATATTCCACATGTAGCTTCCCATTAATTTTGGAGATCGGTCCCATTTCGTGTTGAATATCCAGATTTAGAACCCACGTGTCGTGTAAAACTGTGATTGCTAGCCCTTTCGTTATCTAGTCACCCTTTTCTTCCTATCCCTCCTTTCTCTGGATCCGAACTCTCAGGATGATGCAAACACTCATGTAAACACGAGTCCATTTTTGAGGCACCTCTCTCCTAGAAGCAAAAGTTGAACCGAAGATTCACTAACGACAAGTTCTATGATAGATTTAAAACAAAAAAATATAATAATAATAAAAAATAAAAAAATCAAAATTACAATTTCTAAAAAAACTAATATTACAACCTTTTACCTTAATGTTAAAAGGCTCTTATTGATTGGTGAGGAATAATGGGGGGAGAAGTAAAGATTTTAAATTTGGCAAGAAAATTTTTATAATCATTATAATATATGCTATTACATTTTACACCCTGGAAATGTTCATTGTAGGGGCTCTCTTTTGGAGTGGAGAACTCTCCGAAACATATACAAATCAATAAAGGGGAAAGGAAGTGAAATTTTAAATTTTAAAAAGAAACTTTTGTAATCATTCAACACATGCTATCACATAGCTTAGAAATAGACCCTTAAAAGGTTTCCTAAGACTTAGGCTCCCTAAGTTCTCAGGAATGTTTGAGAACATAGCTTAGTCTCAGGAATGGATATGGCATATGGGTAAAATGTTTGATAGTTTGGGTTCACTGACGCCCAGAAAGTGCTATGTGCAATACACTAACTAGAGGGATCACCATATCATTGGTGGCAAGATGCGGAACCTTGGTTACTGCAACAACAAATAATAGATGGCCTTGAGGGGTCCCCATGACTCTTTGGGTTTGGTCAGATTGGGGACAAAGGGGATCCTGGGTTTTTTTTTTTGCCTATATATTCCCTTCCTGGTAACGGTAGATTTGTCCACCGCTTTCAGCTTCGAGCTTGGTGTCCTAGTTGAAAGCCTTCCCGCCCCCTTCTATCTCACCCTTTGCCCTGCTTCTTCTCGATCCGAATGAATTGGCGAATTGCAGCCCTTATTTTATTGATATTACTGGTAGTCTACTAAGCCCTTGCTTATGTGGACGCTTCTTGCTTCTGATGCTTCTGCTCTAGCTTTTGATTTCTTACCTAAAGTTGGTAGAACAGAGAGAGGCGCTGTCAAGCATTGGTCCATCAATGGAGAAATTATGTGGGATACATTACAAAGAGCCTTTCTGGCTTATTATGCACCCCAAGAAAGCACTCTAAAGGGAGAACTTTTCTCTATCATGAGGGATACAATTCCAAAAGAACTCTATAATGCTTACCCAACTTCTTACCCAACTTCTGGACCATTCTATGGACAGAGAGGCCATCCCAACGAATCCCCAACGAATCCGTCCCTATGTAGAGTTGGATGCCTAAGGAAACTAGCGTACTTGGCAGGAGAGTAACAATTAAAACCCACGGTCATCCACTGAGGCAAATCTCTTGAAATGTTTGGAGGACCGACCACATCATAGTACCCTTCAGACAGAGCTTGGGAAAGACCTTATTCGGGGACCAAGGCCAAGCGTGGTCCTTAGACAAGAAACATGCAAGAACCTTCCTTATCAGGCTTACGACTCCATGGAGAGGGATAAACCCAGACCCTCTGTAGAAGTAATCAGAACCTTTCCAAAAGGCATACTTAAATGCTCTGGCTATCGTCGTAAAGGTCATAACCGTATTAAATGTCCCTACTTGCCAGTAGCACCGAAAGTGTTGTTCTCGAAAATCCTACCAGAAGGGAATCAAGAAGTGAAGATACGGTTACCGAAAGATCAAGAAGAACCTATGAAGGATGATTTTCCAGATGTTAAATCACTCAAATATCCACAAGACAATGTGCCTAAGAACAAACTCTTAGGGGTCATAGCCAAGAAATTCTAAAGAAATCCCGTCTAACACTCAAAGCAAGAGCTAAGAAATCAGTTGCAGAAGACGATTGTCAAGCTAGTGTTCAACCTCAGCGGATGAGTAAGGGTGTAACAGAAAATGAAGATAAGAAAGGTTGGAACGAAACCCCAATAGGTAATTACTAATCCCTTGAAACTGTATTTGTAACCGTATCATGATTGCATGTGAAAGAGATAGTGTAACTCAAGATGATAGGCCATAGTAAACCAACATAGAGTAACCTATTTTACTGAATAAACAAATAAGCTACGTATTGCTTTATGGGGTAAAATACCATATTAAGGATTATCGTAACCTATAGGTAATGTAAAGCCTGGAATTTTAGTAAAACTAGTGAGATAAATAGTAACCAACCAGAGAAAGTCACCAGTGGTAAAAAGAAATAATATTAACCATTCCTAAGTCATTTTAGGGTAAATTGTGATGAAATCAAATATTAACAGGTAAAATAAAACATCTGAGACTATAAAGAATTTATAATCCGAAGGCAGTTGGTGATGGTGGAAGATAGCCACCTCAATAGGAATGAAACATAAGTTTATAACCTGTTAGTCTGAACCTATAGGGAAAGAAAGATCTGAACCAAGGGAATAACTGAAACCATCTAGAAGCAGAAACCACAGAAGCTATATAAAAAGATGGAAAAAGAAGCTCTTAGGGAATTGCATAAATACAGAAGGGTCGCAATAGAAAAACCCATTAGTATAGTGGAGTTTCGAGGACAAAATTCTATTAAATTGGGGGAGTAGTAAAACCCGCACCCAGAAACTCCAGTCTAACCTGGTTTCTATTGTGCTAAGAGGGATTTCCATCGTTGACCAAAGAGGTTCACAAGTCCTTAACAGGAACTGAGTTGCACCATTGATGGACCAGACTAGAAGAAGGAAAACAAAAGGACCAACTAGGCCGTTTACACAGGTAGCAGACAATATGGTCAGTTGGAAAACCCGGCCCAGTAGGATCCGCCAGTATCGATCGGCCTAGGTATAACCTGTCTACGAGAATGGGATGAGTTGGCATGATTTTAAGAGGCAATTGGGAATATTCACTTAGCCTAAAATGACCCATTTGAATCCCATATCAAGTAAAACAACCATAGCGTTAGTTAGGAAGAAGGAACTCTTGCTTTTCCTCAAACATTATGACACATGGCTTCCATTGTTGTTTCCCACCCCTGGTAGAGTTGAACTCTAAGAGGAAAACTGAGAAAAGGAACCCTATTAGGTTTCTCTCCCATATGGTTATGTACTCACGACATAAAATCTCTGACACATTTTCTAAGAGAGAGTGCTATTAAAAAGGAAAAAGAGTGGGAAGAAGGAAAATAAGGAAGAAACGGAGAGCTTGCAAGTGTAGTGGAAGTTTCTAGGCTTTCATTCTCATCATTCAACCCTCGCTACAGGTAATAATTTGCACTTCATGCTGAAATCATTAGGTAGATAAGAGCCTTGTAGTTTATATTAGATCCAAATAGTAAGATGATGAAGGAACCCCTAGCAAAGAGGGAACTTAATAAAAAGTAAAGAATATGAATAGGTGAAGATTTAGGCAAGTGAACTTAGTATAAGCAGGGGGGAAAGGCTTTCGTTAGTGATGAATTGACGATGGTTGTAAGACCCGCACTCTATTAATCCGGTCTTACCATTTTGTATCAGGTCTTCCTATTATGGTCGGACCAAGAGGACCAAGTGCGTGAAGGAACCATAAGGCTACGTACGTAAATCGAATCAAAATCAGCTAATTAAGAGTGCGTGGTCGCATACCTAAGCAGGTATGGTCGACCACACCTAAGAAAAATGAGAGTACTCCATTATGGGATGTGTGGTCGATGGATTCTGAGACCACACGTGTGACCACACGTGTGACCACACGATGGTATGACCGACTCTGAGTTTTAGAAACTTTCCAAAACTATGGGATCTCTTTCCTAGTTAGATTGAGACCTTATATGGAGAGTTTTTCTCTATATTAAGGATGTCCCATAGTCTCCCCTACTCTTTTAAAACCCAAATTGAAAGAGAGAAAGAAAGAAGGAGAAAGAAAAGGAGATTTGAAGAGGAAGGCTAAGAGGAAGAGTTGCAGAGAAGGCTCTGGTTCCCTAATAAGCTTAAGGTATGGAACCATTCTCTGTAGTAGTAGAACATCTGGAATAGGATCCTCCATCGTAATTGAGATGTTGAATCAAGGTAGGATCTCAACCATGAGACCCATGGACAAAAACTCAAGATAAATCCATAGAAAATAGGTTAGGGTAGGGAATTACGTAAAAGTATGAAATTAAGACCATAGATCAATCATAGGAAGGACCCTAATGATAAGCCAATGAATCAAATCATGAAGGGATTGAACTGAGAGTAAATGTCGACCAAAACTCGTGTGGTCGTAGCTATGGTCGACCACACGAGGTACACATAATCAACCACACGCTCTCAAGAAGGTCCTAGAGAGGGTATGGTCGCATGTGTGGTCGCATGATATGTGACCACACTTATCGACCACACACCCTGTGGTCGTAAAAACTGAGACCACATGTATAGCCACACCTGCGACCACACAACTTGTGGAAGGTTGATTGATTTCAGATTAGACTTATGACTACTGTAATTGATGAACTTGAACCCTAACTTAGAATCCATAAAATTCTTAGGTTTCTAAGTGGTTCAAAACTTATTTACAAAGCTTGGAGAGGATCGAACATCGTTAAAGGTGAGGCAACAAGACCTAAACTAATTGGCTAATAACAAGGTGTTTTATATTATTAAGTTCAATGCAATGATTGATTCTATGCTTGTTTGCTTTTAATGTGCATCTCACATGTCATCCAATATTCTTGTTATTACTGCTCATGGATATTTATTTCTGTTTATTTGTAACATGATGATGATGATGATGTTAGGAATAGACATGTGATTGTGTGTGTGTGGTTAGTGTGTTGGATGCTAGTGGAGCATCAGGAGGTGGACGTGGCATTATGGTTCAACCTGGTCACTAAACTCTAGCTCTATCTCTACTCAATTCCTATCCATTAACATCGTCGTATCTCCATTATCTTAGCAGAATTATTACGTCGTAGGGCATCAGGAGAGGTGGTCTCGGACCGTGTGGTCTTTGACTCTGCCGAGGGACCTTAGCTCTATCCCTATGGATGTTTTGAAGGATGTTGGCGTGAGGCCTTGGATACACTGGATGGCATTAGGATTGGTTAGTTGCGAGCCCAGTTTGCAAGCCCTCGCCAATAGGGGCTTACGTATTGGTATGGGTAGGGCATCAGGGGAAGTGTTGGCAGTGTGTGATTCGGACACTTTAGCTCTATCTCTATTCCATGGTAGGTGCATGTAGGATGACAATGGTGTTTGATCCATTGGACGGATTCATACACTAGTGTATAGAGGTGCGGGGGCCATCAAACCTTTCTATAGCACATTGTAAACTTAAAAACCAGACCAAAGATATATGAATTGAATACATGCATAAGCTCACTGAGCTGTGATGTGTGCTCACCCTTTCGACGTCGAATATTTTTAGTTGTTGATGCAGGTCCTATTGTTGAAGATTTTATGAACACGTCGACATATGGACACATAGCGGCCATGGAAGTAGAAGCTATGGAGGAAGCGCATGATCTGTCATTCGAGTGCAATCAAAGTGTCTTTAATTAGTTTAGTTATTTTGATTACCTGACATGTAATTGATTATTTTATTTTGTGTCTTCAGTTCATTAGTAATGAAGACTTCCGCTATCATTTATTTACTCTGATTATGCTTGTGGAATGTATCTAGTTTAATTAGAGGGGTATGGCCTATACGAGATCCTGGTTGAACTGTTGGTTTATTGACGGTTCATCATACCACTGGTTAGTCCATAATTGGGGTGTGACAATGTACCAGGCCGTGAGGTCAATAACAGAGTCTCCATTGAAGGGAACTCGAAAACCCATGAAAAAAAGCCCAGGAGCCGAGTCGGTCGGTAAGCTGGAAGCAAAATCCAGGCGACCGACCAAGCGAAACTACCTAGATGACCTTTTTACCAGGAGCCAGGCGATATCACGATAGATACTCTGTATCGACCAATATATCTATGAGGACAAATGTCCACCCACGCCGAATGGACGGTGAATGATTTTGGAGTCGCCACCTAGATTAAGGTCTAGGACCTAAAATGTAGCCTCATCCTGAGATAAGATTTCTATTGACTCATGACTCAACATATCGGCTTTGGTCCATCAGAGAACGGGTAAGCGTTCAAAGTACAGTTTGGGAAGGTGTTAGGCACCCAAAACTGCCCGATCCGAAAATCGGCCTCCTATGTGACTTTACTTTCCTTAGACTCTATGGTTCTGACTGTTCATGGTCGATGGATGATGACTAGGGCTCATGGGGGATCCTATGCCAAGTTGTTGAGTTCTTCTAGCCTAAGTTCAGCCAAACATGTTCTCAAAGTAAGAAAAAAAAAACAAACAAAATAATGTACAATGAACCGAACCAAAGATGGTTCGGTGATGGACTGAATCTGAGATGTCCAAAATGTCTCAAATTGCCTACGTATTCCAATCTTGGAAATCAAGTCCAAAAAACGTAGTTCGAAATAAAAAGTGATTAAAGTTTATGGATGTGGATTATGATTAAGCTTTCTTAGATTCAATTTGTTCAAGTTGAAGTTTATGCTTGATGATGATTGAGATTGAATCTAGAGATAGCCTAAATATGGATTGAAGTGAAGATGGATTTGGAAATGGATATGGATGTGGGGGGACTTAAGGATACTAAGATGGGATACCGTACTTGGAGGGTCCTTTAAGTTGCCTACGTATTCCAGAGGTCCTGGAAATCAGGTACAACGTAGTTCGTTACATGGGTTGTACTATCAGGAAATGATGTTTGTACTCTTAGGGAGTAAGGTTTGTACTCTCAGGGAGTAGAGTGTGGCTCTCAGGGAGTCAGATTTATACTCTCAGGGAGTAGGGTGTGGGATAGTCTCGCAAGACTAAGGTGCGTACTCGCAAGCACGACTTCAGTATAGAGCCTTGCAAGGCTAAGGGGGGTGCGTGCTCGCAAGCACGACTTCAAGATAGAGCCTTGCAAGGCTAAGGGTGCGTACTCGCAAGCACGGCTTCGGGATTGAGCCTCGCAAGGCTAAGGGTGCGTACTCGCAAGTACGGCTTCGGGATTGAGCATGCGTACTCTCAGGGAGTAGAATATGTATGTGTGACTCAGGGAGTCAGATTTGTACTCTCAGGGAGTAAGGTTGTACTCTCAGGGAGTTGGATTTGTACTCTCAGGGAGTAAGGTTTGTACTCGCAGGGAGTAAAGTTTGTACTCTCAGGGAGTAGGGTTTGTACTCTCAGGGAGTGAGGTTTGGTACTCTCTCTCAGGGAGTAAGGTTTGTACTCTCAGGGAGCAAGGTAGTGTATACTCTCAGGGAGTAAGGTTTGTACTCTCAAGGAGTAAGGTTGAGGGCACATTGATTGATGTGTGGAACCGTATCTGGAAGTTTCCTAGACTACCTACGTATCTCAGGGTTTGCCCTAAGAATCAGGATCCGCGTAGTTCGAAAATGACACTTTTCACTGGGTAACCCACTTGGGTCAGAATATGGGCGGTCCAGTCGGACCGAATGATGATCCTAGATGATCCATGGTTGGATTCACATTACACCTATATGCATCCTAGGGGAAATGAACTGAGGGGTAGGGATCGTCCTAAACTACCCTTGTCACTTACAACCCTGATTTTGGAATTATTGGGTTAAGCTTCATGATTCTTGATTAAAACTTTTATCATTTTTCATTATTACCCTTCCCATGAAATATGAGTGCCTACATGCACGTCCCCACACCTAGGAATGTCTTCTATCAGTGTACATGCACGGCAGTTCGACTAGGGCGTAACGAAAAGTAAGTTCTTGTCGACATAAACATCATTCAATCATGGCATCAGCAAGTGTATCAAACATGACAGTGTATTCAAAGCTAAAAGTGCAAGCATTTGACACATGACAATGTGCACAATATTACAATGTAAGCATGTGAACATGGCAAATGCACGAATATAACAATGTAGACAATATCAGATCCTCAATCTAACTGTTAGATCTCTTCAAAACATTGATAATCATGATCAACACTCAGATTCATCAAAAACGACCAAAATCAATGGCCCAGATCTCACATCAAGATATAATCATGATCAGACTAAGAAATCAGTGGTTCAGATCCGTCTAAATCAACTATGATCTAGATTCAACAGTTTATATCACTCAAAATTCCCACGATGACAATCCAACGGTTCAAATCACTCAAGATCATAATCCAACCATTCAGATTCATCAAAAACACTCATGATCAAGATTTAATGGTTTAGATTCACCAAAATCACTTACGATGACAATCCAACGGTTTAAATCGCTTAAGATCATAATCCAACCATTCAGATTCATTTAAAATCATTCCCAAAGATATCTAGTGGTCCATATTTCTCATCATGATAATCCGACTGCTCAGATTGATTAAAAGCAATTCCAAAGACCATCTAACGGTTCAGATTATCAAGATCACAATCCAACCATTCAGATTGATTAACATCACTTCCAAAGATAATCCAATGGTTTGAATTAATTAAAATCACATCGAAATTTTAGATCAATGGCTATGATCAAATCATGAAAATTATTATTATATGGTCATGATCAATTCTCATAAAATTCAGATCATGTGGTTGGATCAACCACACTAAAATTTTGATCATATGGTCGAATCAAATCACACTAATTTCAATCTCATGGTCAGATCAAATTTTCGTTACATAAATTAGATCTATGACATTAAAACACATGGCTGGAATGGTTGTGCTGACTGATCAATGGTGTAAGAGATGATGTGATCAAATGGTTGTGATGTGAATCATGTGGTAATGGGATCACACGATTGTGATGTGAATCCTGTGATTGTGGGATCAATGGGATCAAATTTAATCATAATCATTCACAAATCAATGTGATCAGATTTAACTAAAATCAAATTAATCGTGATCAAGATCGAATTTAACATCAATGGACCAGATCTGATTAAAAAAATATACATGGTATCAAAGATTAAATACAAAAAATGTACACAATATGAAGATACCAATCAAGAAACATGCAAGAAATCAAGAATAAAACAAATGAAACGAAATAGTTACATATAAACCGAGAAGAAGAAGAGAATCTAACCTAGTTCGAGGCGTCGACGATGGCCGTCGTATGACGTCGCGAGATGATCGAACGTTTGCCGACGATGGCTGCTCCTTCAAATCTTATTCCTTTTTTCTTTCTTTTTTTCTATTTCTCTTTCTTTTTTTTTTTTGGACGAGCAGTAGTGAGGCTGCTCACTGCTGCTCCTCTTTCTTCCAAGGCTGCGGCGGCAGTGCTGCTACTTTCTTCCTCTTCTCTCTTCCTCTCTCTCTTTCTTCTCCCTTCTCTGTTTTTTTTTTTTCACTCATGGACCAGCAGCAGAGCTGCTGCTTTTTTTTTCCTCCACGGCAGCGGCGGCTCTGCTGCTGCTGCTTTCTTCCCCTTCTCTCTGCCTCTCTCTCTTTCTTCTCCCTTCTCTGTTTTTTTTTTCTTTCTCGTTCCTCTCTATCAGCCTCCCTCCCTTTTTCTCGGGTCTCACTCTCCCTCCTCTTTTTTTTTCTTTTTTCTGGTTCGCCTCCCCCCACCCCTCTCTGGTTTGGTGGACTGGGGGGTTTTTATAGGAGAAGATCAAAACAGGGGTAGCTACAGTTGGGGTTTCAGGCTGGTGGCTCAAGGTGGCAGGTGGCGGTGAGGGAGGGGCACGGAGAAGATGGGGTAGGTGGTGATGTGTCGATGAGAGGTGAAGATAGGGGAGTGGGTACCGTAGTGGGGCTCAAGGAGAGTGGGTGGTAGTGAGGGAGGGGCATGGAGAAGGAGGAGGTGGCGGTTCTGCTAGGTAAGTAGGAGGTGGCTCGATGAAGGGGTAGATGGCGGTTCTGCTGGGTAAGTAGGAGGTGGCTCGATGAAGGAGGAGGTGGCAGTATGGTTCTGCCGCTCCTCCTCTCTCCCTTCCTTCCCCTCCTTTCGTGAGTTTGACCGAACGTATATATAACATATATATGTTCGGTTCTCTTTCTTCTCTCTTCCCATTCTCTCTCTCTCTCTTCCTCTCTCTCTTCCTCTCTATCTCTTCCCATTCTATATACATATAAATATATATATATATATATATATATATATATATATATATATATATATATATATATATATATATATAATATAATATAATATAATATAATATAATATAAATAGTATAATAATATAATATAAAAAAATATATATAATATAACATATACATATATTATATAATATATAAATTTATATATATAACAAGTACATACACATGGGCCGACCCGACACGATTTGGGCTGGTCTGGGTTGGGTCAGGCTGGACTGATTGAGTTTGATGGGGTTGGACTAAATTGGGCTTGAGCTTGGTTGGGCTGAGTAAGTATGGACTGGGTTGATTTCTCTCTATTATGAGTCCTCTCAGCTTGCAATTCCGCATGAAAAATTTCGACGACCTCTGTCTCAGATTTTCCACGTCCACTTTGAAGAGGACGGACAAAGGAGCACACTGGTGCTCGAATCGTCTGATTCAGACGTCAGATGAACAAAATATGAAGAATTGAAGCTTTGACAATAATTTGGCCAGCAACTTTGCATGAGACCCGTTGGCGGCTTCTGCCCAAAATTCTTTACGTCCACTTTGAAGAGGACAGGTAATGGAGCACACTGGCACTTGAATCACCTGATTCGGACTTCGGATGATCAAGATATGTAGAATTGAAGTCCGATCGATTTCAATTATGATAATTTGCCCAATAAATCCTTAATTTATGATAATTTACAGAAAATCCCTTGGATTTAATAAGTCAATTTCAATCCGACTAAAATCGCGACATCTTCTTCGTTTGACATTGGAATTGAGTGATTATGGTATCATTTCAAAGGTATTTTCATGACCTTGCTGTAGGGCCTGCCAACATCAGCTTTAAAATCCCCGCTTAGTGTCTAAATCTTGAATTAACCCGCAACCTTTCCGAATCTATTTACCAAAACTCTTGCACACTGGGGCACTTTGGCTCCGCTCAGAACACCATAGAGAGCATACAAGGACTAATTGACTGCCAATTTGAAAGATTTTCTCTTGTCCCTCCTTTCTTGCAATTTACATTCCAGTATGGCTGTCCTAGAAAAAATGGGGTGCTTACAGATACCCCTCTTTAACCGAGATTGTGCTAATTGAGGGTAAAGATAAAAGAAGCCCATTTTTGTCTCTCGAATTAGAGAGATGAAATTTTTCAAAACGCAATATCATCAGATCTATCAACTTCCCTTTCACACAAATGCCATGGTAATTATCATTAGGACTTAGCAAAATATTTCATCATTCACATCATGCAATCGAAACAAATGATAGTTAGTGTGCACACTTCGAATAAGACTAGGAGGATTGTTGGAAATTAAAATGATGCTCATAGGGGTTAAACCTTGTTTGATTACATAGTTTTCAAAAAATACATTCAAATACATCAGGCAAGTCTAAAAAACCCTCTGAAGAGTCCGCTGATCCCACCCAGAAGTGATAGCCTTAACCATATCGAGGTCCAATTCTTTGTGAGCTTCACAACTAGTTCCCATCTTGTTGATATCTCTCAACACCCCATATTGATGGACCAACCTTGCAGGTGAATAAAATGAAGTGTGTGTCAGTCCCATGATCTGAACATCTGTACTGCCTGGAGTGTTTATAACAACTTTCTCTGCATTCCACCAGCTACACTTCCATCGGATGCTTGAAATGGTCATCTGCTTTAAACGAGTTGGCCAATCTGTATTCACTTGATAAGTAGTAGGATCCGCTCTTTTCACCATTTGATAACGGTCGAGGCTTGATGTCTCGAGTTCTTCTACCAACCCCAACCTCTCGACCAACCAGATTTGAAGCAAATATAACGATCCATTGAACTTATCTAAACGACATCGGCCTTGGAGGTTTGCCGCAAGATCAAGTCCTCTCAATGTCTCTGCTAATATGGTGGGTACGATATCTCTTTTGCCTTCTGCATGTCTGATGAGATCAATAATGATAGGAGACCCTGTGCCTTCTTGACTCTGCAATAATGTTCGAACAATGATGCAATAGAGATATACTCATCTCCTCCGTGGTTTTGCTTCGTCATCTTCAGGTTCTAGCCGTGCATAAGCCTCTATCATGGGTCGCAATTTCAGCCTCTGGCCCTGAACGAACATATTCACTTCTTCTTCATTCCAGCCACATCCAAATGGCTCTTCATTAAAAATGAGTGATCTTCAGTGAATTCCATACGCCAACTCCAATTTCACAGTGCTTTATCCATTTTTTCCATGTTGTTTGACGAGTATAGGTTCTAGAATTCTTACTGAAATGACCTGCACAAAATCCCGACCTGGGACAAGGTTAGTATGGCAATCATTAGAACTTTCTCTTACTGCAATTGTTAGACACATTGAAAACTTTAGTGAGTTGTGCATGAAATGTGTGTATATGTATGACCTTGTCTGGACCTAAGTTTCTAAGTCACAAGTCAGGTGAGAGAAAATGAAGGCCAAATTTGACTGATATGAAGCTATCTAGATGAGATTCCCATCAGGAGGATCTTTTGGTTGTTTATGTGGAATGGTCGATCTCTCCGAGGAGATACCACTTTATGGGCTTATAGAATGAAGGGCTCTTTGGAACCTTTGGACGCCGTTGAATGTAATGAACGACAGATAAGAGTTCCAGCCAGATTATCATTAGAATTTTTTTTTCGGAATGACACACCCACTAGGGTCGATATCAAAAGATATGAAAGATGGGCTCAATATGCGACTCTTGGGAAATCCGTTGGATAGATGAATGGATGAAAGAGTTCAACCAGAAAGCGGGAAGCTCTTCCTTTAATAATGACAAGATGATGGAACCAATCCTGAGTGGCGGGGTGTAATAGCCTCTTTAGAGAATCCAGCCCAAACCTGTCGTGAAGTTCATCCAAAACGGTCGACTTTCATGACCAACTGCACCCTCCCTTTTTCCCATTTTTTTTTTTGGATGGTGAAGAGGTCAAACATGATACCGCTTCAACTGATCGAGGTTGGTCAGATATTGTAGCTCTTCACCGTCCAGATCTATCAATCGAACTGCCTTTCCTGGTAAAATTTCCTTCACTATGAATGGCCCGCTCCAGTTCGGACGAAACTTGCCCCTAGGGTCATGGATAGGTGCTCTTTGTTCCTTTAATACAATATCTCCTACCGTCAGGTGACGAAATCTGACCTTCTTGTTGAAAGTGGCGGCCATTCTCTGTTGGTATTTCTTTGCATTATCAGCTGCTTTCATCCTCCTTTCGTCAATGAGACTCAACTCTTCATAATGGGATCGAAGCCATTCAGCCTCGGGGGATTTGGGAATCCATTAGGATCCTCAAGGATGGTGCTTCCATTTCTACCAGGAGTACTGCCTCCATACCATATACCAGAGAATATGGTGTGACTCCAGTAGAGGTCCTTATAGGAGTTCTGTAAGCCCATAGTGCATATTGTAGCTTATCCGCCAGTCAGTGTGTGACTCTGCCATTTTCTGGAGGATGACCTTGACGTTCTTGTTAGCGGCCTCTATTGCTCCATTAGTTTGTGGCCGGTAAGGGGAAGAACGGTGCCTTTGGATACTGAAATTCTCGTACAATTCTTGTACCTTTCCACTGAAATGTTGACCCTGATCTGAGATTAGAGCGTGAGGCATCCCGTGCCGACAGATGATATGCTCTTGAAGGAACTTGGCTACCTTATTGGCGGTGAGCTTGGCGTATGATTGAGCCTCCACCCACTTGGTAAAGTAGTCGATGGCTACTAAAATGAACTCGTGCCCATTTGACGCCTTTGGGTGAATCTTCCCGATTACATCTATACCCCAAGTTGAAAATGGCTAGGGCAAACTGAGAGTGTGTAATTCTGTAGGTGGTATATGTATCAGATTGGCAAAGATTTGGCATTTGTGACACTTCTTCACGAACTCCACACAGTCTGCTTCCATTGTATTCCAATAATACCCCATTCTTAGAATCTTCTTTGCGAGCATCCTAGCATTCATATGAGGTCCGCAAACTCCTTGATGTATCTGCTCAATGAGGACTTGTGCTTGTTCTTCATCGACACAGACCAATTGTACCCCATCATAGGATCTTTTATAAAGGATATCTTCACAGAGGATGAACTACGTAGCATATCGCCTCAATGACTTCTTCTCTCCCGATGTTGCTTCCGTTGGGTATTTACCTTCTCTAATGAAGTCCACTATGGGTGTGAACCAAGGTCTACCATCAATTGTCAGTGCATCGATTTCTGCATATGCTAGTTGTCTCCTTCTTTCTATCACCAAGGGCCTTGTGTGTTCAACAGGATCATCACCGATCATTGAAGCCAAGGTGGCCAATGCATCAGCATATTTATTTGTGTCCCTTGGAGAATAGTCGAACTCGATCTCCATAAAATTCTTCGCCAAATTGCTTGCCTACTGCTGGTAAGGTATCAATTTTTCATCTTTTGTCTTCCAATCTCCTCTAACTTGGTAAATCACAATAGATGAATCTCTATAGACTTTTATTTTCTTGATACCGATGGACAATGCTGCTTTGAGTCCTAGGGTGCAAGCTTCATATTCCATCGTGTTGTTCGTGCATTCAAACTCTAAACGGAGGGAGAAAGGTACAAATTCACCTTCCGGATCTATGAGAAGAGCGCCTGCTCCGTGCCCTCTATGATTGGCTGCGCCGTCAAAGAACATCATCCATGTGTCTTGCTTTAGCTCTTCTTCGGCCATATGAACTTCCTCATCAGGAAATACATCCTCCAAATTTCTAAAATTGTCTTCAATTGGGTGGGCAGATAGATGATCCGTGATTGCACTCCCTTTGATGGACTTCTGTGTAACATATGTGATGTCCAATTCGGATAACAATAGGAGCCATCTAGCCAATCTCCCCGTCAGTGCCGGCTTTTCAAATAGATACTTCAGAGGGTCCATTCTTGAGATAAGCACGATGGAATATGACAGCATGTAATGCCTCAACCTTTTGGTTACCTAAACTAGAGCTGCACATGTTTTTTCCAGCGGTGAGTAATTGGCTTCATAGCCTGCAAACTTCTTGCTCAAGTAGTATATGGCCTTTTCTGTTCGTCCATCGTCATCATGTTGGGCTATCATTGACCCCATGGAGTCATCTAATACTGATAGGTAAAGGAGCAGTGGCTTCCCAGGGACTGGAGGGGCCAACACAGGTGGATTTAACAGATAGGTCTTGATCTTGTCGAAGGCCAACTGACATTTGGGGTTCCACTCTTTGGGTTGATTCCTCCTTAGTAGTTTGAAAATTGGATCGCACGTTGCAGTAAGGTGTGCGATGAACCGATTGATGTATTGGAGTCTCCCCAAGAAACTTCTTATCTCCTTCTCTGTAGATGGGGGTGGCATTTTAGATATTGCTTTTATCTTAGCAGGATCTATCTCAATCCCTCCCTCATTGACCATGAAACCCAACATTTTGCCTGCCGTCACCCCAAATGCACATTTTTGTGGGTTAAGCCTGAGCTTGAACTGCTTGATTCTCTCGAAGAATTTTCTCAATGCTGTGATGTGGTCTCTTCTGGTAAGTGATTTTACAATCATGTCATCCACATATACCTCGACCTCCTTATGGTTCAGATCATGTAGCACTGTCGTGGCCATCCTTTGATAGGTGGCCCCCGCATTTTTAAGTCCAAACGGCATTACGGTGTAGAAGTAGGTACCCCAATCTGTAGTAAAAGCGGTCTTCTCCTTGTCTTCAGGCGCCATCTTGATCTGGTTATACCCCAAGAATCCATCCATGAATGACAAGAGTGCATGGTTAGCTGTGTTATCAACTAGGATATCTATCTTGGGCAGCGGAAAGTCATCCTTGGGACTGGCTTTATTTAGATTCCTGTAATCCACGCACACTCTCAATCTACCATCTTTCTTAGGCACAATCACCACATTAGCCAACCATTCTGGGCATTTTGATAACTCTAAAAACCCGACGTCAAACTGTTTCATTATATCTTCTTTGACTTTTAATGTCCACTCGGATTTTAAGCGCCTCAACTTCTGCTTATGTGGCTTAGCATTATGGATCAGAGGTATCTTATGTTGCACCACTTCCGGGTCTATCCCTAGCATATCTTCATAAGACCATGTGAACACCTCCTGGAATTCCACTAATAGCTCCGTCAATTGGACAGTTTCCTCATCTGTTAGGGTCATGCCAATTTTGATTTCTCACGGTTGCTCTTTCGTGCCGAGATTGATCATCTTGAAATCTTCACCGGCAGGTTGGGCTTTCTTCTCTTCTGAGGCTTCGATGGATTGTAGAATTTCAGGAGGAAGTTCATCACTTTCATCATCATCAAAGTTAGAGTTAAAAGAAAGAGGATTGGAAGAAGTAGACGCAGTATAATTGGAAATATTTCTTTCATTAACGCTTGAAAACAGAGGTACAGAGGAGGAGGTTCCAAATGGAACGGACTCAAAGCTTTTTAAAGACTCGACCCTAACTAAAGACTCTTGGACTACAGGCCCAGACATGGCTATACTATCATGATTATATGACAACCCCTTTGGGTAGACAAAAGTATCTAAACAAGTCCAATTAGGGATTATTCCATTGACAGGAAGGATGAACTGTTGTGGATTGGGATTTCCATCGTGATCTCCTCCATTGAGCATTAAAACTTGGTCTTCGCTGAACAAGTTACCGATGTTGATTGACCCCGTCTCTGACTTTTGCTCTTCTTCATGCCTTTGGATCTTGATCTGCTCTAGCTCTATCCAATCAATGGTGCAGTCAAAAAAAATCTCAAAGCCGGGTACTCGTCTTTGAAGGTTTTCGTCTAGCCATGGTTCAGAGAAACCACAAAATGCAAAATCCTCTCCTTCTTTGACAAAATACCCATTGAGTGTCTTTGAGTGAGGAACGACTTGTTCATCTTCATCCAACTTGACAAATTGTGCTTGAAAGACTGGTTCATCTGTCCTTTGTGGTTGCCATTTTCTACGACCCATGCTTGTTGCCTTTCTCGTACCCTTGCTGTTGCTCCCATACTTCCTCCTTCCGAGCCTCCAAAATGCATCATCAGCTCTCCTCTGCTTTTCTTCTATCAAACTCAAATCATGCTTGGTGGGGGTATACCCCAATCCAAATCTGTACTCATTGATTAACAGAGACAACATGTTGACATTACCCTGCTGATTTGAACCGAGGCCCATACCTGGGAAATAAGACATGTTAAGTAATTGACGAAATGGAAACGATAAATGCGAACCTGAGGGATTTGGTTCTGTGGCAGCTAAGATGTTACTGATCTAGAACCCTCTGATAGGATGGTCGTGGGGTCCATGTTGTCCTGATCCCATATTACTCTGTCCGGTGGTTAGTGCATTTACAGCTGCCGAATCTGCAAATATCGTCACTGCGGTGCCATTGTGGACAAACTTGACCTTCTGATGCAAACTAGATGTTACTGCATCAGACATATGTATCCAAGGTCTGCCAAGAAGTATACTGAAGGAAGATGAAATATCTATGACTTGGAATTTAGTCAGAAACTCTGCAGGTCCAACTTGTATGGGCACAGTGAAAACCCCCAAGACAGCTCTCCTTGTATTATTGTATGCTCTGATGGTCATATCGGAAGGCCTGAGCTCAGATTCACTGAACCCCAAATGCTTGAAGGTGCTAACGGGAAACACATTTAGAGCTGACCCGGTGTCAATGAAAACTTGAAAGATGCTTTTACCCCGGCACTTGATGGTGATGTACAAAGGATTGTTATGATTTTTGCCTTCTGGGGGAAGATCCTCATCTCCAAAGACGATGGAGTTTACTGCATACTTTCCTCCCACTATTTTTTCCAATTCATGACAATCAATTGAAGTTGGGACTTGAATGCTCGCCAAAGACTTGAGGGCCCCATCTCTATGAGTTTTGGAGGCCATCAGTAGCCCCCATATGGACACATTTGCTTGAGTCTTTTGAAGCTGCTTCAATACCGGATTCTGAGGTTCTGGTTGACTATTCTTGTAAGACCCGCACGCCACGAACCCGGCCTAACCTTACATTTCATGTCGGGACCCATCTAAATATCATGGTCGAGCCAAGTGGATCAAGTGTGTGAAGAAACCCAAGACCCAATATGAAAATTTACCTAAAAACAGTCAAAATGAGGGTAGGGTCGCAGGTTTTAACAGGCAGGTCCGACCCTCCCATCAACCCTCACCATCGACCCTCAACCATGGGTCCCAAAGGGTCTATGAGTTGTTCGACCCTCCCATCGACCCTCCCATTGACCCTCAGTATTCGGGAAAAATAGCACAAACCAAAAATTGAGAAACCTTCCTAATTTCAATTGGAACCTTTCCTAAAATCAATGGGACTTATTTTGGGAGGTTTTACTCTATAAATAGGACGTCCCTAAGCCTCCTTCACTCCTTTTACAACCCTAATTGAATTGAGAAAAAGAGAAGAGAAGGAAGAGAAGAAGAAGAGAAGCAAGAAAGAGAAGAAAGCAAAAAGAAGAAGAGTTGCAGAGAAGGAGTATTCTTCTCAGGTATGAATACTAATTCCATGAGTTTCTATAGACTTTAGGTTAGATAATGAAGGGAGTGTGATCTCGGAGAAACCCAAACCATCAACCCATGGTTAGGTTTTCATGGAAAACCATGGGAGAATACATGAAAGCTATGTAAGTGGGTGATTCATGGTTCTAGACCATGGAATGTATGTTGAATGGACTGTAGGAGCAAGCCATAGGACCCCAAACACGAAGAATGGACTAAAAGGAGAAAAATTGACCAAAACCCACAAAGGGTCGCACAGATGGTCGATGACCATCCGACCCTATGTGACCTAAGTATCGACCCTCAGGGTTTTGGAAGTCTAGATTTGAGGAGGATCGCACCCAGGGTCGATCATGACTCCGACCCTACCTCTGACCCTCAGTTAACAACATTGTTTTTAAATTCAGAATTAATTCTAATTAATTTCTATCGACTTTGTTAGGTCTTCTAGTAATATAATAACATTATAAAGGTGATTCTAAAGCTTGGAAGAGGATCTATTAACAAGCTAAGGTGAGGGAACAAGACCTAAACTAATTGGTTAATAACAAACTATTTTTATTGTGATATGCGTGTATGCTTGTAATGTGCATTCAACATGTCATCCAATATTTCTATTATTACTGTTCATGCATATTTAAATTTATTGATTATAACATGATGATGTTGATGATGGTAGGAATAGGCATGTGAATGTTTGTGTTTGGCTGGTGTACATGGTGCGGGTAGGGATGGTATCAACCGGTACATCGATGCCGTTCTCATCGGGGTATATTGTGCCATGGTCTATTCAAGTCATGTCCACTAAGCAAGTGTTAGTGTGCTTGATGAGAGTGGAGCATCAGGGGGAGGACGTGACATTATGGTTCAGCCTGGTCACCAGATTCTAGCTCTATCTTTACTCAAGTCTTGTCCACTAACAACGTCGTATCGCCATTACCTTAGCGGAACTAATATGTCGTAGGGCATCAGGGGGGGACGTGGCATTGTGGTTAAGCCTGGTCACCAGACCCTAGCTCTATCTCTATGGATGTATTGAGGGATGCTGGGGTGAGGCCTTGGATACATTGTTAGACATTAGGGTTGGTTAGTTGCGAGCCCAGTTTGCAAGCCCTCGCCAACAGGGGCTAACGTGTTGGTATGGGAAACCGGTACAGCCATGTTGTTTTCATGGGGTGTATATTGTCCATGGTGGGTGCATGTGGGGCGACGGTGCCGTTTTCATTGGGCGTTTCCACACATGGCTAACTTCATAATCAGTTAAAAAAAAGGAACCTCTGTTACTTTCAAACCCTGTGACACATGGCTTTCCTCCCACGTTTCCTACCTTCGGTAGAGTTGCAATCCAACTAGGAGACTAGGAAGAGGAACCCTAATAGGCTTCCCTCCCTTATGGTTATATACTCATTACACACAACCTCTGACACATTTACTAAAAGAGAGTGCTGCTGGGAAGGAGAAATAATGGGAGGAATGAAAAGAAAGAAGAAAAGGAAGAAGAAAAGGAGGGACTGCACGTGCTGAGGAAGTTGCTAGGATTCCATTCCCATCATCTAACCTATATTGCAGGTAATATTTTGAACCTTACATTGGAATTACTAGTTAGATTAGAAACTTGAAGTTAGGTTGGATCTAAATAGAGGAACAATAACTAAAAACCCTAGCAGAAAGGGGAGTGCAATAGAGAGACGAAGATTTGGTGTCACACCCCAATTCTGAACCGACCAGAATGGTGTGAGTGAACCGTCATTGAACCAACGGTTCACACCAGGATCTCGTATAGGCTGTGTCCACTCATACAAACCATTGCACATAACCACAATCAGAATATAATAAATACAACAGAAGTCTTTAAATAAATGAACTGAGAATCTATTGATAAATTTAAATAAAATATCCAGTTATTCAAAATCCAAGCATAAAATGTAATATCATTACATCTCTTTAATCCAACCAAAAATAATGAAAAATAAATCAAAATCCAATCAAAGGTACACGCAGAAAGGACACTCGCATGAAGCGTCATGCTCGTCCTCTCCTGCCTGTACACCCAAAGCAGCAACATCACCATACGTCGGAGCATTCACATAGTCGTCCACTGTGTAACCTGCATCAACATCTAAAAACATGTATACATACAAAGGCTGAGCTCACAACTTAGCTCAGTAAGACAATCAGATAGTTTCACAATATGATGCATGAGTAACAATCATTTTATGCTGTAGTCTGGTTTAAGTTTGCAATGTGCTATAGAAAGATTTAGTGGCCTCCGCACCTCTATACACGAGTGTGTGGCACCTCATGGATCACACCCCCATCGGCCCACATGCACCCATCATGGAATAGAGATAGAGCTAAGATATCCCCGTACCTCCCCTGATGCTCTACCCATACCAGTACCTAAGCCCCTACTGGCCAGGCTTGCAAACTGGGCTCGCAACTAACCAATCCTATATGTCATCAATGTATGCTCTATCCCAGCACAACCATCTACGGCATAGAGATAGAGCTAAGGCATCCCCGTACCTCCCCTGATAACCTATTCACAACTAACCCACTAGAATAGAAAAATACGCAGGCAGACCCTATCCCAACATAACTCCCTACGGCATAGAGATAGAGCTAAAGCATCGTGAACAAGCCAACGTCGACCTCGGAGACCACAGTGCCAAATCACCATGGCCAGGCCAGCATCAATATCGGAGACCATCGTACCACGACCTTCCCCTGATGCCCCACCCGTACCAAGCATGTTAAGATAGAATATTACAAAAAGTGCCAGTGTGAGGAATGATCCCAGGCCCATGCCCCACTCCACACACCAACGAAAACAATCACATGCCTAACAATCACATCCTATCAATGCATGAACAATAATAATAATAACTGAAAGTAAAGGATGGCATGTGAATATGCACAGACATCAATCATATATATCCAGGTTATTAACAACGATTTACTGTCCATTAATTATTAGGGTTTAGGTCAGATTCCTTTACCTGACGCTCGTTTGAGAGCTTGTTCCACGTCGCAAGATCCAAACGTGCTATCACAAAGTCTTACATAATATTAGGGTTTCATTAGAATAGTTTCTTAGGGTTTCACGTTGGTTGGAAACGAACAAGGTTACAAAATACCCTCACAGAGTTGACCGGTGGCATGTACTGGTCGCAGCTCTGTGGGGAAGAATGACGACCGGTATGGTCAGTCGGTCCCCACAGAACAGCCACCCGGAAGGTACCAGTGGTAACCTACCGGCCGCACAGTGTGCAACCGGTATAGTCGACTGGTATGTCTCCGGAAGACCATACTTGGGTTTTTCGACTGCCGTCGATCATCCTCTATGGATTTCCAGGGTTTCTCCTATCCATTCTAAGTCTGAGCTTTGAGTTAGATTTATCTCCAACTCATTCAAGTCTAGTTTCGATGAATATCATCTCGGAACTTGAATCTAGGGTTTAACGGAAAATTTAGGGTTTTAAGGTCCAATTAGGGTTTTAGATCAATACCTACTTTGCATGGTATTGATCCACCCTTATAACTATCCTAGAGTCATAGGGTAAGAAGAGTGGTTAAAATACTTACCGTTGACTGGCGTAACGTGAGCGTCGTCGAACGGTAATGGTTGTACCTCCTTCTTCTTCCTAGCTCCTTTCTCCTTTCCAACCTCCTTCTCTTCTCTAGAGTTTGTGAGAGATAATGGAAAGGATTTGAAGAGGTCTAAGAGTGTTTATATAGGCTAGGATTAGGGTTTAGTAACCCTATTAGGATTAAGAAAGTCTTAGGATTCGAAATCATGAAAGTGGGACCCGCAGAGATCAATTTTTGGATCTCCGTAGTCAGCTGCGCAATGCTGATCGATCGACCAGTACCATCGACCGGTCAACATAAAATAACATTTATTTGACCTTCTTTGATCCAATTTTGTACCTGTTTGTCATCCGCTCGTCCCGTCTGGCTCGGTGATGATCGAAAGACCTGTCACGACATAAAACCAAGGTTTAGACCGGGTTTACGGGGTGCGGGTCTTACAACTCCCCCACCCTTAAAAGAAATTTCAACCCCAAAATTTGCATGTAGGTCTCACAACTCCCCCACCATTAAAAGAAATTTTGGCCTCGAAATTTGAACGTACCTTGATCGTCAA
Organism: Protea cynaroides; assembly: GCA_028583415.1. NCBI lineage: Eukaryota > Viridiplantae > Streptophyta > Magnoliopsida > Proteales > Proteaceae > Protea > Protea cynaroides. The sequence goes on from CM053276.1 coordinate 22,231,084, forward strand.
AAAGGTTAGGGTACTCCTTCCTCATCGCACTCTCCTCTTCCCAAGTAATTTCTTCGACATTTTGGCTTCTCCAATGCACCTTCACTTAATGGATATCCTTGGTTAAAAGTTGTTGTACCTTTCAGCTTGAGAGCATCACAGGCACCACTTCGAATGTTAAGTCTTCAGTCAAGTCTGGGGGGTCTGCTGTCAAGATGTGCGATGAGTCTCTGACATACTTCTTCAACAATGATACATGGAACACATCATGAACACTTAACATAGATGGTGGTAGAACCAATTGATATGCTACATTACCCCGTCTAGCCAATACCTCGTATGGTCCCACATACCTGGGGCATAGCTCTCCCTTCTTATAAAAAAGTTTCAAACCTCGCACCGGTGATATCTTCAAGAATACTTTGTCACCCACTGTAAACTCCAGATCTCGACGTCGATTATCCGCATAGTGCTTCTGTCGAACTTGAGCTGTCTTTACTCTCTTCTTGATTTGATCAATCACTCGACAAGTTTCTTTGACAAACTTTGGTCCTACAATTCTTCTTTCTCCCACCTCGTTCCACAGCAGAGGTGTACGACACTTCTTCCCATAGAGTGCTTTATATGGGGCCATCTGAATTGTAGCTTGATAGCTGTTGATATAAGCAAACTCGATAAGTGATAGTTTCTCATCCCAAGCTCCCTTGAAGTCTAATGCAGAGGCTCAGAGCATGTCTTCTAAAATTTGAATAGTTCGTTCTGACTGCCCGTCCGTCTGAGGGTGAAAAGCTGTACTGAACTTCAACTTTGTTCCCATAGCTTTCTGTAATCCTTTCCAGAACTTTGATGTAAAACGGGGATCTCTGTCAGATACTATACTCTTTGGAACGCCATGAAGTCTGACTATATTATCAACATATAACTTGGCCAGCTTCTCCATGGTATACTGAGGTCTAACCACAATAAATCGAGCTGTCTTGGTGAGTCGGTCGACTATAACCCAAACTGCATCCACTGACCATGGTGTCAAAGGTAGGCCAGTGACGAAATCCATAGTGATACAATCCCACTTCCATGCAGGTTCCGATAATGGCTGTAGTAAACCTGCGAGTCTCTGCCTTTCTGCTTTAACTTGTTGACAATTCAGACATTGGAGCACGAAACGAGCTATATCGGCTTTCATACCCCTCTACCAATACAGTCTTCTTAAATCATGGTACATTTTGGTACTTCCTGGATGTACCGAATATGGAGTGTAATGAGCTTCAGTCATAACTCGATCTCTGATATTGCAGTCTTCACTCTCAGGTATACATAACCGTCCACGATACCTGAGTACCTTGTCTGAATCCAAGGTAAAGTCAAGATTGCTCGTACCCTTCTCTAAGTCTTCTTGCACTATCTTGAGATGTGGATCCTGTAGGATTGCTATCTTGACTTCATCCACTAGATCCGGTGAGATTTTCAAAGCTGGGAACATCATGGTGAACTTATGAATTAAGCCTTGCTCAACTGGATCTTCTGCAGTCTCTATTATGTGTTCTTCATCATTTCCCATTGAACTTGAGGCTGTAGCACACAATGCAGCATTTGTACTTTGCCCGGCCTCAAGTTTCGATGCCCACATTCTGCTTAAGGCGTTAGCCACAACATTTGCTTTGCCCGGATGGTACTGGATGTCACAATCATAATCTTTTAACAATTCCAGCCATCTCCTCTGTCTCATATTCAGATCCTTCTGAGTGAAAAGATAAGTTAAGCTCTTGTGATCTGACTTAATCTGAAACTTCTCACGGTACAAGTAGTGTCTCCAAGTCTTGACGGCATGTATAACTGCTGCTAGCTCCAAATCATGCGTAGGATAGTTCTTCTCATGCTCCTTTAACTGTCTTGATGCGTAAGCAATCACCTGTTCTCCTTGCATCAATACACACCCGATACCCAACCCTGAAGCATCCGTATATAAGGTAAACGGTACGCTTGGTTCTGGGATGGTCAAGATAGGTGCAGAGACTAGTCTTGACTTCAAAGTCTGAAAACACTTCTCACACTCATCTGTCCATATGAATTTCTCCCCCTTCTTGGTCAATCTGGTGAGTGGAACAGCGATCCTGGAGTAGTCTTCCACGAATCTTCTATAATAACCAGCCAACCCAAGGAAACTACGAATCTCCGCAACAGATTTTGGTGCTTCCCATCCTACTATAGCACCTATCTTACTTGGGTCAACCTTGATACCGTCTTCAGATACTACATGGCCTAAGAAAGCCACTTCCTTCAGCCAAAACTCGTACTTCTTGAACTTAGCATAAAGCTTCTCCTGTTTCAGTCGTTGTAGGGCTGCCCTCAAATATGTTGTATGAGCCTCCATGTCCTTTGAGTAGACCAATATATCATCGATGAATACGTGACCGAAGTGTCCAACATATCATGAAACACTCGGTTCATCAGTCCCATGAACGACGCTGGGGCGTTGGTCAACCCGAATGACATAACTAGAAACTCATAATGCCCATACCTCATCCTGAAAGTAGTCTTCGGAATATCTCCGGCCTTGATCTTCAGTTGGTGATACCCCGATCGGAGATCAATCTTCGAGAAGACCTTTGCACCCTGTAACTGATCGAACAAATCATCGATCCTAGGCAAAGGATACCGGTTCTTTATAGTCAATTTGTTTAGTTCCCGGTAGTCAATGCATAGCCTTACACTTCCGTCCTTCTTCTTGACAAATAGTACAGGTGCTCCCCAAGGTGATATGCTAGGTCGTATGAAACCCTTATCCAACAATTCTTGTAACTGGGTCTTCAACTCCTTTAACTCGGTAGGGGCCATCCTGTATGGTGCTTTAGACACCGGCGCCGAACTTGGCATAAGGTCTATCACAAATTCTGTAGCCCTGTCTGGTGGTAAACCTGGGAGATCCTCTGGAAATACATCTAGAAACTCTCGTACCACATCTAGATCTTCCATCTTTGGCACCTCAGCAGTGATGTTGACTACAGATACTAGATACCCCACTCCCCCCTTCTCTAAGCATCTCTTAGCTTTTAGGGCGGAGAGAATCAGCTTCCGCTTCCTAGGTAACTTGGTTCCAGTGAAGCTATACTCCTTCCCCTTTTTGTCTGTAAGCAAAAGCTTCCTTTCACCACATAATAGGATAGCTGAATGATGGCCTAGCCAATCCATTCCCAAAATGACATCAAAGTCAGCCATCTCGAGTAGTACCAAACTTGCTTCTAAGTCTCGGCCCTCAATACGTACTGTACATGGACCATGATATTCAGTCAAAGCCACTTCGACTCCTAACGGAGAGCGAACTATCAAGCTTGGGTTCAAGTTCTTGATTAGTAACTCCATTTTCTTTCCAAAGGAAATAGAAACAAAGGAGTGCGTGGCCCCAGAGTCAAATAGTACCCTAGCAGGTATACCAGCTACATTTACAATTCCTGAAATTTTTATTGTCCCTTAGTTCTACATGCTCACACACACAAGAAAATAGTAAGCTAAATAGTAAGGGATAGAGTCATACCAGTGACCACATCAGGTGATGCGGCTGCCTCTTCGGTAGTGACCGCAATTACTTTTCCTTGCTGGGGAGGTTGCTTCCTAGGTAGAGTGCAGGTCCTTGCAATATGACCCACTTGCTGACAGTTGAAACATTTAATGTTCGGGTTGTGTCTAGCGAACTGGGACACAGGTGGTGTCGTATTGTTCCTTGCAGGTACTGTAGCGGTCTGAGCCCTGTATGGGCGAAAAGGCCTATTGCTACCGCTACCCGAACTCTCAATAGCGGGTCTCTTCACTCCCCTGTTCTGTGCAAAGAAGTTGTCCCTCTGACTTGATTCTATCACTCTCGCAACATGTACTGCCTCATTATAAATTTTCTTGTCCAGACCCAATATATGCTCTCTGATGCCTCTACACAGTCCTATGGTGAACCTACGTGTCTTGGTCTCTTCCTCTTGCATACTTGCCGGTGCGAAGAAAAATAACTCCTCGTACCTCTGCTGGTAAACATCCACAGTCAACTGAGACTGCTGAAGATTAAGGAACTCCCTCTCCATTTGATCCCAGAAACTCTTCGGAAATTTTTTGTCAAAGAAGGCAACCTTGAACGCTTCCCAATCCACCTGTGTATGCTTCGTCTCCAGATATGCCCGTGTAGAATTCCACCAAGCATTCGCATCTTCCTTCAGCATATGTGTGGCAAACAGGACCTTTTCATCCTCTGTACAAGTCATCAGTCGAAAATTCTTCTCCATTTCTGTAACCCACTGTGCTGGCCACAATGGTTTTCCGGTCTTACCTATGAATGAAGAAGGCTTCAACTTTAGGAATCTGTCCACCGCTCGACTCAGATCGTGCTGTCCCTGTGTATTCATTCCGTACCATGGTGGTGGATACGGATAGGCTCCCTGATAAGCAGAAGACGACGAGAACTGGTGCGGTGGTGGTACATTCTGGGCTTGGCCCATCGACCTTGGACTACCATGCATCGACAGTGTAGTATTATTCCCTCCAGACCCAGGCGTACCTTCAGTGGGAATAGAACCCGGTGGCCTGAACATCTTCAACATCTCGCTCAGGAATGCTTTCTGCTGAGCTTGCATCTGATAGATCAGATTTGTAACAATGGTCTCAGAATTCCTGTGAGGTGGGCCAGGCAAATTTGTCGGTACCCTTGGAACTTGTTCTTCCTCAACTTCCGGGCTTGGCTCTCTAACATAGCCTGGTTCCACCTGTTCTTCTTCCTCGAGGCGCATCCTAGCCTGGTGACGCTTTTGACCCCTACGACCGTTTCCGCCTACCATCTCAGACTATTCTGTTTGGATCTGAGAAGAAGACATAACACATGAGAATGAGAACAATAGTAGTGGTGTTAGTCTTGAACAATATAAGGCGAAACAGTCGAAAAGTAGAATTTAAATCTACAAAATTTTCCAAATTTTTCATGATTTTTCTAGCTGTTTTATAGCTGACCGGTCACAACATACCGATCGCTACTCTGTAGAAAGTGGTGCGGCCGGTATAATGGACCGGTCAGAATTTTCATTCTGACCGAGACATAGCGGTCGCAGCCCCTATGGGGTACCAGTCGACCGGTATGCCCAGAAAGGCTTTAAAAATCACGAAAAGTGAGAAATTTTCTCACTTTTCCTTTCCTTCTCCTCTCTGGTGGCGATTCTCCTCTGGTTTTCAAGCTTCTATAGTCCGACCGGTCACCCTAGGAGTGGTTTTCTTGCGATTCGGACTCGGCATATCGTCTCCAGGTAAGTCTCTTCCCTCTCTCTCAAGTTTTTACAAATTTTTCATATCATCTATACCTAGAATTTTTAATTTTTCTTTGATTGAGAGATTCTAACCATAGGAACTCTTTTCCTTCGGCTTAGAAAGGGTTTAGGGACCCCTAAGAGCAAAAGCCCTCAACCAATTTGAGGTTCCACCGAACGGTTTTCATAAAAATCGAATTTTTACACTTTTTAACCTAGGTTTTCAAAATTTTTGAATTTTCTTGATTTTTCTTAATTTTCTGAAATTTCTTGTTGAAATTGCATGGGATTGGTTTGTTGAAGAGTGCGGGGGTTACGTAAGTCCTCCTCCCCAAGCTTTTGGGTGAGTTTGAGGCTTTTTTCCAATTTACTGTCGTTATGCTGCCAAAATTTCGATAATTTCTAACCTTTTTCTTCTCATTTTCTTTTGTTTTGCAGTTTAAATGGCTCCACGACGTGCTCTTGGCAAGCTCATGGCTCGAGCGTGCGCGCTCCTCAGCCACCAGCTCCACAGCTCGATGAACTGTGGTTTCGTTCTGAGGCGGCACAAGCCCGTTTCCCATGGTTTGATAGCAAGAACATTGAATCTGGACGGCGAGTTAACTTGGAACAGTTGGACAGGTTCGATGTGCGAGCGGCTTTCGACAGGCTTGGGTGGGTGCCTGTCATTACTTACACTGAGACCACTCGTCCCAATCTGGTTAAGCATTTCTACGCTAACCTGGAGCTTCATGGGAGTATCGACGATACCAATCAAAGTAGGGACTTGCGCATCCCCAGTTTTGTCAAGGGCATCCATATTTCCTTCAACACTCATCAGTTGGCCGACCTGGTAGGGGTTCCAAATGATGGAGATCTAGTGTATTGCCCTCCAAAGGTGAAGGGCTATCTGAGCGAGGATTTACGCCGAGAGATAGTGGAGCCGATACTGAATCCTGGGCTCATATGAAGGCTGCTAGTCTGAAGCCCTTGGCTCGGGTTTACAGTCGCATCATCCAACACAACATTGTGCCTCAGAGCGGCCACTACAGTGAGTTTCTCAGCTCACTCAGTACATCACTTACTGCGTCTGCACAGGGGAGCGGGTTTCTCTCCCTTACCTCATTATCCGAACCATGCATCAGGCGACTCTGGCCGATCAGGCCAGTAACCTTCCATACGGTCATCTCATCACATTCCTTCTGCGCCGCCTAGGAGTGAGCATGAGAGGCGAGGTGGCTGTTGAGGACACCATGACCTCCGACATCGACTGGGATGCCATCCTGAGGATGCAGATGGATAATCTGCCTGTTAGCGATGACGAGTTGGAGGCTCACCCTTGCCCACTCAGGAGGTTAGCAGCCGCAGCAGCAGCAGCAGTAGCCAATGCGGCATATGCAGCAGAGGCTGAGAGTGATGATGACGATGATAGGGTAGAGGGTGTACCAGCGCCAGCTCCACAGCCTACACCTACAGCACCACCGTCCACATCTACAGCTGGACCGTCTCATCCCCCTCCAGACCCGGTGTTGAGCATGTTCATAGAGATCAGGGACACCTAGAGGGTCATCCTAGAGTCTCAGGGAGAGATGGGTCAGGAGTTGGGACGTCTGGTTTGTAGCCTACGGGTGACACAAGACCAGGTACACTGGCTTAGGGTCGCTTACGAGTGAGATTATGACATAGCGGACCCTATTCCTCCTAGGCCCCCTACCCCATGATTGTCCCTTTTATTTTCTTCTCTTTTGACTGTTTATATAACAGGGTAACTGTCCGGTTTGTGGACTGTACCCTGTAGCACTATTTCATTTGATACTCTTTCTTTTCTGATTAATGAAAGTTTTTTATGGTTCACCCTAGCAAGTGTATGTGCAAATGTTAAATTTCATATTTAATATAGTATATTATGCTCTTTCTTAGTCCATCTCAGGTATCAAACAATACTTAGGGTGTGTTGGAATTAAGATTTGTAAATTTTTTTTTCCTAACTCAGTTCATCGATTTAGTTAAATGCAATATGGTCTGTGGACAGAGTCTGAACGCTCTGATACCAAGTTGTCACACCCCAATTCTGAATCGATCAGAATGGTGTGAGTGAACCGTCATTGAACCAACGGTTCACACCAGGATCTCGTATAGACCGTGTCCACTCATACAAACCATTGCACATAACCAAAATCAGAATATAATAAATACAGCAGAAGTCTTTAAATAAATCAACTGAGAATCTATTGTTAAATTTAAATAAAATATCCAGTTATTCAAAATCCAAGCATAAAATATAATATCATTACATCTATTTAATCTAACCGAAAATAATGAAAAATAAATCAAAATCCAATCAAAGGTACATGCAGAAAGGGCACTCGCATGAAGCGTCATGCTCGTCCTCTCCTGCCTGTACTCCCAAAGCAGCAACATCACCATACGTCGGAGCATTCACATAGTCGTCCACTGTGTAACCTGCATCAAAATTTAAAAACATTTATATATACAAAGGGTGAGCTCACAACTTAGCTCAGTAAGACAATCAGACAGTTTCATAATATGATGCATGAGTAACAATCATTTTATGTTGTGGTCTAGTTTAAGTTTGCAATGTGCTATAGAAAGGTTTGGTGGCCCTCGCACCTCTATACACGAGTGTGTGACACCTCATGGATCACACCCCCATCGGCCCACATGCACCCATCATGGAATAGAGATAGAGCTAAGATATTCCCGTACCTCCCCTGATGCTCTACCCATACCAGTACCTAAGCCCTTACTGGCCAGGGCTTGCAAACTGGGCTCGCAACTAACCAATCCTATATGTCATCAATGTATGCTTTATCCCAGCACAGCCGTCTACGGCATAGAGACAGAGCTAAGGCATCCCCGTACCTCCCCTGATACCCTATCCGTAACTAACCCACTAGGATAGAACAATACACAGGTAGACCCTATCCCAACATAACTCCCTACGGCATAGAGATAGAGCTAAAGCATCGTGAACAAAACAACGTCGACCTCAAAAACCACAGTGCCACATCACCATGGCCAGGCCAGCATCAATATCGGGGACCACCGTACCACGACCTTTCCCTGATGCCCCACCCGTACCAACCATGTTAAGATAGAATATTACAAAAAGTGCCAGTGTGAGGAATGATCCCAGGCCCATGCCCCACTCCACACACCAACGAAAATAATCACATGCCTAACAATCACATCCTATCAATGCATGAACAATAATAATAATAACTAAAAGTAAAGGATGGCATGTGAATATGCACAAACATCAATCATTTATATCCAGGTTATTAACAACGATTTACTGTCCATTAATTATTAGGGTTTAGGTCAGATTCCTTTACCTGACGCTCGTTTGAGAGCTTGTTCCACGTCGCAAGATCCAAACGTGCTATCACAAAGTCTTACATAATATTAGGGTTTCATTAGAATAGTTTCTCAGGGTTTCACGTTGGTTGGAAACCAACAAGGTTACAAAATACCCTCACAGAGTTGACCGATGGCATGTACCGGTCACAGCTCTGTGGGGAAGACTGGCGACCGGTATGGTCAGCCGGTCCCCACAGACCAGCCCCCCGGAAGGTACCGGTGGCAACCTACCGGCCGCACAGTGTGCAACCGGTATAGTCGACTGATATGTCTCTGGAAGAACATACTTGGGTTTTTCGACTGCCGTCGATCAACCTCTATGGATTTCCAGGGTTTCTCCTATCCATTCTAAGTCTGAGCTTTGAGTTAGAGTTATCTCTAACTCATTCAAGTCTAGTTTCGATGAATATCATCTCGGAACTTGAATCTAGGGTTTAACGGTAAATTTAGGGTTTTAAGGTCCAATTAGAGTTTTAGATCAATACCTACTTTGCATGGTATTGATCCACCCTTATAACTATCCTAGAGTCATAGGGTAAGAAGAGTGGTTAAAACACTTACCGTTGACCGGTGTAACGTGAGCGTCGTTGAACGGTAATGGCTGTACCTCCTTCTTCTTCCTAGCTCCTTCTCCTTTCTAACCTCCATCTCTTCTCTAGGATTTGTGAGAGATAATGGAAAGGAATTGAGGAGGTCTAAGAGTGTTTATATAGGCTAGTATTAGGGTTTAGTAACCCTATTAGGATTAGGAAAGTCTTAGGATTCGAAATCAAGAAAGTGGGACCCGCAGAGATCAATTTCCGGATCTCCATAGTCAGCTGCGCAATGTTGACCGGTCGACCGGTACCAAGACCGGTACCATCGACCGATCAACATAAAATAACATTTATTTGACCGTCTTTGATCCGATTTCGTACCTGTTTGTCCTCCGCTCGTCCTGTCTGGCTCGGTGATGATCGGATGACCTGTCACGACATAAAACCAAGGTTTAGATCGGGTTTACGGAGTGCGGGTCTTACATTTTGAATTCATAATGGATAAGGTAAGTAACTTGGTATAGGATTGGGGTGAAATCCTCTAGTTGATGATGATAGATAGGGTCACCAAGCTGTGAGGCCAAGGGGCCGAGTTTCCAACCAAGAAAACTCAAAGACCCTAGAATAATGAGCCTAGGGGCTCCGTTGGTCGACGAGCCAAACTCTAAATCTGAGCGATTGGCTCTGTTGATCAACCTAAAACAACCTTTCTACTAGGAGCAGGACGATGTCACGGTTGATACTGTGTACCAACTGGTGTATCGATTGACAACTGGCAAAATGTCTAAATTTTTGTCGGACCATACGCCAGTCCCCAGGGTAGCAACTGATGTAACGACTGATAAGGCCTAGACTTGTATAAATCCAAATTGAATTATGTAGGACCTCAAATTAATGGCCTTATACCTTGTATATGCATAGAACACCTTGTGAACATAGGCTTTGTTAGTGTGGATAATTACAACTAAGTGATATTAGGTGAGAAACAAAATCCTAATCTAATTTTGGTGTATTTGACATATATGCTATTGATTGATGATGTATGCTTGTATTTATGTTAAGAATAACATGTCATCCAATATCTGCCACTTTTGCACGCATTTTATCTATACCATGATTGATTGTGATTGTGATGTGTGAGGCTTGGTAGGCCATGGTGAAGGGGTCGAGGACCGCCAGATCTGACCTGCTAAGTAATCTAATTGCCATGTATTGTTCCATATCCTAGTGCAGGACAACATCTTGGGGGGGGGGTGCGGGGCAAAAAGGATGACCTGAGAATCTTACTAGGGTATTGGAAGGGTACATATGATGTCATATAAGACTAGTTAGTGATAGAACCCATGTGTGTAACCCTGGCCAATAAGGGGTCAGGTACTAGTAAGATGGAGTGATGAGGGAGAAGGGTCGACATTGTTCGTTGGAGCATCATTGGCCGGACTTGTTGCCCGATCACCATCCTGATCAGGACATCGTATGGGGCATCAGGGCTATCGATGTAGGCTAGTGAGTACCCAGCACTCTCATGCATAGAGGTTATAGTCAACCTCTGGGAGGTGTGACTAGGCCTTACCTTAGCACAGTTAACATACATTATACTAGACCCTTGTTGTGTGCATAGTCTATTCATATGACTGCTTGCTTGTCTGTTTCTCATTGAGCTCATGTTGGAGAGCTCACCCTTCCGATCGCAACTTTTTTTAGTTGTGACTGCAGGTACTCTGGAGATGAAATGGGAATCCGCTCCAGTTGAACCAGAACACCTGGGAGAGGCAGGTCATGCAGGTGACGAACCGTGCAATGGGAAGTGGACATAGAAGACTAAGCATAGAGATGGAAGGCTACTCTAATTGGGAGTTATAATTAGTCATTTACAGTTCATGTTACTTAAACTTTTAAAGTGATTTAGTGCCCACCGTATTAGGGCTATGAAGTTATGTTATGTTGATTTGAGACCTTGGATAACAATTGAACGAATTACAAGTATTACTACTTATTTATAATTAGAGCTCAATTTGTTTATGATGTTTCCACTATTTAATTTACTATGTGATTGGGTTATAGATGAAATGATGGTTGATGTTAGTATGAGCTGGGCATGTATCCTGGTTGGGATACGATTAAAATTATCGATGGTCCAATTATCCGTCGAAACTTTACATATCGTAAATTTGGGGTGTGACAGTTAAAGCTCGAGAAAAATGTTGCGTACAGCCCAGGGATCTCACAAAAGATTTGGTCATGTTTGGCTATGTTTACCTAGCTTTTGAATTTTGAATTCTTGCACCTTTATCTTTCAGTTTTGTAAAATCTACAATCTACCAGAGTAGTACTATTTGTTATAGTTATGAAAGTTTGGATGATAAGCACTCCTAATAGGCTTTGTCTGATTGTAACCCATTGGGCTATAAACGGACTTTGTCACGTGTTTCATAACCGTTGGAACTTACGGTTCATTCTTTTAAAAATTGAAATAACCCCTTCTAATTGCACCAATTTTAAGACCAAAAGTTTGTTGTAACTAAGGGTATTAAACGGTGTGGTTTCGGTATAACGGTTTGTTCGGTTTCGGTTTTGAACGAGTGAGGTAAAACCAAAATCGAATTATTTTTTAATTGTTTATTATACAGTTTCCAAATGCTTATCAACAACGACTATTAATTGGTTTGGTTATTTGAGTTTTAAATGTTTTCTTGAGAAGGGGAGGAAGAGAGAAAGTTAGGAACATGGGAGAAGGAAGAGAGGGGGGAGGGGTGCCATATATCGTTAGAATAATTTTTAATTTATTTCCCCTGCTAGAAATTATGGAGGTAGACTAATGATTTATGATTTTAATTTAGTTTTATGAATAAAGACATTCAACACTAAGGGATTAATTAAGGATTTAATCTGTTTTAACGGTTTCAAATCGTCAGTAGAATCGAACCGTTTAATAATTGGTTTCAGTTTCAGCTTAAGCGGATCAGTTCGATTTTGGTAAACTGTTTTGGTTCATTTTTAACACCCTTAGTTACAACCAATGTTTTAGTTCCCGGTATCAGATAAAGTATTAGCTATGCTTAAGACCGATCCGATCTGGATCAGTATACAAACCCAATGATACACTGACATGTGACCGATCCTTAATAAAATAGTATTAAAACAAGAAAGGTATCAGATATCGGATTGGTATCGTTGAATTCAAAATCTGATACGAATCGATAGATCCGACCAATCTAATACCGATTCCCAAAACCATAGATGTAACAACGTGGTGATTTACAAAGTTAACAACTACGAAAGTTCGTTTATTACCCATGTCAAATTGTCACAACTATAAATTTTCAATTATATATGAAAGTTTCTTTACTTCCCCCAATCAGATTACAATGAATTAATTGTAGAGTTCCTCTTTAACCCAAGTCAGATTATCGATTTACCGGGAGTCATTACTATTACGGTCTTACAAATGCTGTTGGCGTAAACAATATGAAAACGAGCCTGGATCATATACGCACGTGGGCAAAAGAAGATAAAGAGCGAGAACATGCTACAGTCAAGTCTACCTCTTTTCTTCATAGCCAAGAAAAACAAATCTACCACCTGTTTTTTCCAAATGGGACTTGCCTCTGTATCACCAATGCTAAGGGATAGGGTTTTGGACATGGTCCATCTCGATCCAATCCTCGGTCCCATCCTTGTTGTATTATTATTATATAAAGTATATTCCACATGTAGCTTCCCATTAATTTTGGAGATCGATCCCATTTCGTGTTGAATATCCAGATTTCGAACCCACGTATCGTGTAAAACTGTGATTGTTAACCTTTCGAGATTAGTCACCCTTTTCTACCTAGCTATCCCTTTTTTCTCTGGATCCGAACTCTCAGGATGATGCAAACACTCATGGTAACACGAGTCCATTTCTGAAAACTGTTCTTCTATTAATCAAAATAAGAAGGATCAGCCTCCAAATTACAAAGATTTGTTAGCTCACCATAAAGAACAAGTACCCGCTGCTATGGATCGATGATTTGTTTGATCAACTTAAGGGCGCAATAGTATTCTCTAAGATCCATCTTCGATCAGGATACCACCAGCTGAAGATCAAAGAAAACAACATCTCTAAGTCAGCATTTTGAACTAGATATGGGCACTATGAGTTCCTGGTAATATCATTCGGTTTAAACAATGCTCTGGCATCATTTATGGAGCTAATGAACCGAGTATTCCATGACATGTTGGACACCTCAGTCATTGTATTCATAGATGACGTAATGGTATACTCCAAAAACAAGGAAAAACACACCACCCATCTATGGCTAGCACTGCAACGTTTAAGAGATGAAGTGCTATATGCCATGCAAATTCAAGAAGTGTAATTTCTGGTTAATGGAAGTGGCCTTCTTAGGCCATGTGGTATCAGCCGAGGGGATTAAAGTAGACCCAAGCAAAATTAATGCCATTGTGGAATGGGAAGCTCCAAAGACAGTCATTGAGGTACGAAGTTTCCTAGGCTTGGCAGGCTATTGTAGGAGATTCGTGGAAGACTACTATAGGATTGCTGTACCATTAACCAAGTTGACCAAGAAGGGAGAAAATTTTATGTGGTCAGAGCAATGCCAAAATAGTTTCCAAACCTTGAAGGAGAAGCTAGTATCCGCACCCATACTGCCATACCTGTCAAACCTGTACTCCACTAACCCGGTCTAACCATATCGTGCCAGGTCTTTCCATCATAACCGGCTCAAGCGAACCAACCGTATGAAGAAACCACAAAGCCAGGTTAGAAACCAATCTCTTTTAGGTTGTTCGATCGAACAATTTAGATTGTTCAGTCCTTGGGTTTGGCGACCGGTTAAGCCCAAAATTTGACTCCGAGATTAGGAAAGTTTCCTAATTTGAGGAGATTACTCTCCTAGTTGAGAGATGACTCTATATGGAGACTTTCTCTCTATATGGAGGAGGTCCCTCTACCTTTTCTCTCTCTTTTGATCATTCTCAAACCCTATTAAGAGAAAGAGAGGAGAAGAAGGAGCAAAAGGCTTGGAGAGGAAGAAAGCTTGAGGAAAGAAAGAAATCTTTATAGAAGAAGAAGTTGCCATCGGTTCAAGCCCACTACATCAAGAAGCCAATGGTAAGTGTAAGACCTACACTCCACTAACTTGGTCTAACCGTGTCGTGCCAGGTCTTTCCATCATTCCTGGACCAAGTGGATTGAGCGTGTGAAGATGGATCACAAATCAGGTATGAGAATCGAGTTAAAAACACTAAAAACATACCTAAGCTAGCATGCCTGAGTAGGTATGGTCGACCATAAGGAAGGGAAACAAAAATCTCAAATCCAGAATCCCACGGTCGATGATTTCGACCTTACAATCGATGGTTTATGCGATCATATGATCGATCGTGAGAACCCAGATCTGACTCCGAGTTTTGAAAACATTCCTAAACTCAGGGATTGCTTTCCTAATTGAAAGAGGACTTTATATGGAGAGTTTTTCACTATATAAAGGACGTCCCTCAGACCTTTTTCACTCTTTTAGAACATTAGTAAACCCTAGAAAAAGAGAAGGAAGAGAAGGAAGAGAAGAAGAAGAAGAAGAAAAAGCTAAGGAGAAGAGTTTGCTGAGAAGAGATGTAAACTCTAAGGAATAAGACTTCTATGGAGGATAGGCAATATCAACATATTATGATCTATGTGATTTCCTTGAGAAAATCCAAAGAAAAACCATGAGGAGTGAATTTGATGATTAGGGTTGATAAGAAATTACTAATGAAGGCCATAGGATGACCTTAAAATAAAACCCATTGAAGAACAAAAGAATTTACCCAGGAGGAACTTGAATTTCAGGTAGACTATGACCAGAAATCTTAAGGTCGCAGCTACGGTCGACCATAGCATGACCAGTATGACCAGATGATCGACCATAGGCATTCGAAAAGATTTCAGAAATCATATCGTCGCAGCTACGGTCGCACCATATGCAACCGTAGGGTATCGACCGTAGACAGTAACATCGATACAGCATGAGACTATAGGACCAATCAGCTACCTATCAGTGCTCTGTTTCAATTTTCGACTACTGTAACATGTCACATATGAACCCTAACTTAAATTCATATAACTTTTAGGTTGTTAAATCAATTTAAAGAGAATTTCAAGGGTTGGAAGGACATCGAGAATTGCTAACAGGTGAGGGAACAAGACCTAAACTAAATGGATAATAAAAAACTATTTATTTTCATTGAGTCCAATGCCATGATTGATTTTATGCTTGTATGCTTATAATGTGCATCTCACATGTCATCCAATATTTCTGCTATTACTGTTCATGCATATTTAATTTCGTTTATTTATAACATGATGATGATGATTATGCTAAGAATAGGCATGTGAATGTATGTTTGTGGTTGGTGTGTTGGATGCGAGTCTAGCATCAGGGGGAGGACGTGGCATGGTGGTCTTTGACCTCATCATCAGACTCTAACTCTATCTCTACTCAAGTCTTGCCCACTAACATCGTCGTATTGTCATTACCTTAGCAGAACTATTACCTCGTAGGGCATCAGGGGAGGTGGTCTCAGACCGTGTGGTCTCTGACTCTGCCGGGGGGCCTTAGCTCTATTTCTATAGACGTATTGAGGGATGCTGGGGTGAGGCATTGGATACATTGTTTGACATTAAGATTGGTTAGTTGTGAGCCCAGTTTGCAAGCCCTCACCAATAGGGACTTACGTGTTGGTATGGGTAGGGCATCGGGGGAAGTGTTATGCGGTATTTCATCTGAACACTTTAGCTCTATCTCTATTCCATGATGGGTGCATGTGGGATGGCAATGGTGTTTGATCCATTGGGCGGATTCACACACTCCTGTATAGAGGTGCGGCGGCCACCAAACCTTTTTATAGCACATTGTAAATTTATAAACCAGACCAAAGATATGAATTGAATGCATGCATATGTTTGTTGCATTGTTTTGTTTGCTCACCGAGCTATGATGTGTGCTCACCCTTTCAACGTCGAATATTTTTTATTGATGATGCAGGTCTTACCGTTGAAGAATATATAAATGCACCGACATATGGACACGTTGCTCGATGGACGTAGAAGCTGAAGAAGATGCGGATGATTCATCATGCGAGTGCAACCAATGTATTTTTGCTTAGGTTTAGTTATAGTTTGAACATCGGACATGTAATTGATTATTTATTTTTATGTCTTGTGGTTTTGAGATAATTGGATTAAATATTTATTTATCACTATTAGACTCTCAGTTCATTATCTGAAAGACTTTTGTTTATTTGTTTATTACCTCTGATTATTAATGTGGAATGTGTGTGTGGTTTGATATGGTCGGTACGACCTATGCGAGATCCTGGTGAACCGTTGATTTATTGGCGATTCATCACACCATTTTGGTTAGACCAGAGTTAGGGTGTGATAACTTGGTATCAAAGCACTCAGGTTCTACCCATTGACCTAACAACTTCCACATGAGTCATGAACTGAGTTAGGATAAAATTTAAAAGCTGTAATAAGAACACACCATAAGCACCTGTGTTGTATGAGACATAAACTAAGAAAGAAAATAATGCACATATGTAAAGGATAAATTTTATATATTTATGGAAAGAAGACAAATGTACATCAAATCAGAGTACAGTCCACAATCCGGACAGTTACTCTATAGTATAAAGGGAAAAAGATAAAAATAGAAATCATGGGGCTGGAGGTGCTGAAGGAGGAGTCTCATGATCTCTATCGTAGTCCTCAACATATACTCTTGCGTGCCACATTTTAATCAAAGTAAATTTATGATCATAACAATTTGACATCAATGGTTCCAATTCATTAAATCATAATTCATTCAAAATCCAATGACTCAAAATTAATTAACTCATAATTCATTCAAAATCCAATGGCTCAAAATTAATTAACTCATAATTCATTCAAAATCCAATGGCTAGATCAATAGGGAAAATAGGGTTTCAGTGGCAGTAGGTTTCGATCAGGTGGTAAATTTGCATGGCTGATCAGATCGATTGGTAATGGGGTTTATCGAGTTAAGTTGCAGAAAAGGGTTGGCAATAATGGAGATTTGGCTGCAGGTATATGGAGATGGTTGAGTGGCAGCAAGGTACATCAATGGAGTTGAAAGTAGTTGGAGGTTGCGATGCTTACCTCAGGTATGATCTCTACCTCTCCTTCTTCTTCTTCTTCTTCGCCTGCTTGTCCTCTCCATTTCAGAGTTTTCTCTTTTTTCCTCTGCTTCTCAATCTCACTCGCTCCAGCTGCCCAGTTCTCTCCCTCTCTCCTCTCTCCTCTCTCCTCCCTCCTCTCTCAATCCGATTCTCCCCTCTACTTCTGGGTTTTTTTTTTTCAATTTTCTCTCTTTTTTTCTTCCTCTTCAGCGAGCTGCTCTCCTTTTCTTTCTAAACCCAACCAAACCACTAGCTTCTAACCTTTTCCTTCTCCTTTAGAGTCTACCGACTCTTCTCCTCTCCTTTTTCCTTTTTTTTTTCTTTTTTTGTTTCTTTCCAAGTTTCTCCATCGAGTCTCTCTCTCTCTCTCTCTCTCTCTCTCTCTATTCTTTCCTTCTTTCTATTTTTTTCCTTATTTTCTCCAATTCTCCCCACTGACTCTCTCTCTCTCTCTCTATTCGGTCATCCCTTTTTAATTTTTTTCTATTTTATTTTTAGAGTCCAACCGACTCTTCTCTTCCTTTTTTTTTCTTTTTATCGTCTCTTTCTCTTTTTATTAGATTTTTCCTTTTTTTTTCTTTCATAAAACCGAAATTCTTGATCTCTATTTATTTTATTTTTTTAAATTCTAATTTTTCCTTGAAAGTCTTTCACGGCTCTCTCTCTCTTTCCTAAACCGAAACCCTAGTGGGCCCCCCTAATTAGGTCTCTACGGCTCTCACTCTCTCTCTTGCCCTATATTATTTATTTATTATTATTTTTTTCTTTCCATTCTTCTCTCCATTTCCGACTCACTCTCGGATTCTCTATAAATATAATGTATATGCATATATAATAGCAAGTTATATAACATGCATATCAATATATGCATAATATACACTATATGATACTATGCACATGAATCGAACCGATTTGGTCTGAGCTGATCTGTTCAAGGTTGACTGAGTCGGACCAACTTGATTGGGTTGGACCGACATGAGTTGACTGGATTAAACTGATATGGGTTGAGCTAGGTTTGGCCAAGATTGGTTAAACTGATATAGGTTGAGCTAGGTTGGGCCAAGATTGGTTTTTCTCTCTCTATCATTTCATAGGCCATTTCCGCTGTCATTCCGCATAAAATCTTTTGACTGCCTCTGTCCCAAATTTTCCTCGTTCACTTTGTAGAACACTAAAAATGAGAAATATTAGAGTTTGAATCACCTCATTTGGACATAAAATGGCCAACTTGTGAATTTTTGAAGTTTAAATAGGCCAATTTACGATAATTCAACTAGCAACTCTACATGGGATGCCTCGGAGACCTCTGCCTCAAACTCTCTACGTCCACTTTGTAGAGCGCTAAAAATGAGGAATACTGGCACTAGAATCATCGGATTCGGATGTCGGATGAGCAAGATATGAGAAGATGAAGTTTAAATAATTAAACTTAACGATAATTTGCATGCAGGCCCTTGGATGATTATTATTAATTTTCAAAAAATACCATTATTCTTATCCCCAGACTAAAATTGCCATATCTTCTCCATTTGACATCAGAATTGAGCGATTATGGTCTCATTTTGAAGGTATTTCTCAGACCTACGCATCCATGCAGGTTGAAACCCATGACCTTGCTGTGGGGGCCGCCAAAGACCGCCTCAAAGTCGTAGTCAAAATCCAAACCTCACATTGAGATCCACTAACTTGACATATGTATTCACTGAGGCTTCTAGACACTAGGGATCATTTTAGCTCTTCTCAAAACACTATAGAGAGCATGAAAGGAGTGGTCGACTATCACTTCTGAGAGAGTTCACTCGCCTCCCCTGTATTTTTCAAACTTTCTCTCACCTCTCCCACTTTGCTATCTACACTTGGGGATGGCAAAAATGGGGTGCTTACAGGCGTGTTATGGGACCGTCAACCTTTAGACCACATGGACATTACTTTGCATCGCCAAGTATCCTAGTGGAGTTCTTAAGTGTCCAGGGGTGTGGTTGTGGACTGGGCTCTCTATTCGGGTACGGACATAAGTGTACCTTGATTTTCATCTAGGATTTGTTAGAGACATAGAACTCATGTTTGTTACCCTAGTCAGTAGGGGGTTAGAACTGGTCTAGGGTTGATGTGGGGATGGTGAGCTAGCAGTGTTCGTTGGAGTGTCACCGACTAGGCTGTCACGTATCAAGCCTAGGATGAAGAAGACGCGTAGGTGGTAGGTTTTGCTGGATAGGACTGCTAGGTGCCCACACACTCTAGCACATAGGAAGGTGAAGAGCTCCGAAAGTGTAGTTGACTACTTCCATAGCATATAGCAAACATTATACCAGACCAAATCTTGAATGCCATCTCATGCATTTTTGCTTGCTTACATTTACTGTCTCTCATTGAGCTCGAGTTGTGGAGCTCACCCCACGGTCATATTATTTTTTTAGTTGATGATGCTGGTGCTACTGTTGAGGACTTTGTCAGTGCTCAAGTGATCTCCAGTCTTGCCCGCTTAGAGGGCTCAGGTAGCTGGTGACGAAGGACATGGAGAACTATGTGAGTGCTACGATTACCTTTATGGCTAGACGGAGTATTACTGATCTACATAGTTTTGCTAGCTCATTTTTATTTTCTTTAATTGGAACACCGAACTTATATGGTGATAAATATGGATGATGAGATTATTTTAATTATATCTTGATACAGTGGTTTTAAACAAGGTTGATAGTATTTTATTTATCAATAGATACACTCAGTTTCATTTAATAAAGTATTCCGCTATTTTATTTATACTTTGATTTGTGGTTTGATAATTTGGGATGTAGTAGTTGGTTGTGATGAGCACAGTTTTTCATGATTTTCGAAAAGGTTGAGCCAATTAATTAATGGTTCGACCACACCTCCGGTTAGACCAAAAAATCGGGATGTGATAGTTAATGTAGAACCCGTACCTAGAAACCCCGGTCTAACTAGATTTTTGTTGTGCTAAGATGGTTTTTCACTGTAAACCAACTAGATCCACAAGTCCCTAAGAAGAATCAGGTTGCACCATTAATGAACCGGACTAGAAGAAGAGGAGAACAAAAGAAACCAACCAGACCATTTACACTGGTGGCAGTTAATACAGCCAGTCGGGAAACCCAAGCAAGTAGGATCCGCCAGTATTGACCGGCCTAGGTACAACCTGTATACGAGAGTGGGATGAACTAGCATGATTCTAGGAGACAATTGGGGATATTTGTTTAGCCTAAAAATGATCCATTAGAGTCCTAAATCAAGTAGGATAACTTAGAATCAGTTAAGAAGAAGGAACCTCTGTTACTCTCAAACCCTGTGACACATGGCTTTCCTCCAACGTTTCCTACCTTCGGTAGAGTTGCAATCCAACCAAGAGACTAGGAAGAGGAACCCTAATAGGCTTCCCTCCCTTATGGTTATATACTCATTACACACAACCTCTGACACATTTACTAAAAGAAAGTGCTGCTGGGAAGGAGAAAGAATGGTGGAAAGAAAAGAAAGAAGAAAAGGAGGGACTGCAAGTGTTGTGGAAGTTGCTAGGCTTCCATTCCCATCATCTAACCTGTATTGCAGGTAATATTTTGAACCTTACATTGGAATTACTAAGTAGATTAGAAACTTGAAGTTAGGTTGGATCTAAATAGAGGAACAATAAGTAAAAACCCTAGCAGAAATGGGAGTGCAGTAGAGAGACGAAGATTTTGGATTGGTAATGGTTAAGGTAAGTAACTTGGTATAGGATTGGGGTGAAAACCTCTAGTTGATGATGATAGATAGGGTCACCAAGCTGTGAGGCCAAGGGGCCGAGTTTCCAACCAAGAAAACTCAAAGACCCTAGAATAATGAGCCCAAGGGCTCAGTTCGTCGACCAGTCGAACTCCAAATCTGAGTGATTGGCTCTGTTGATCAACTTAAAACAACCTTTCTGCTAGGAGCAGGAAGATGTCACGGTTGATACTCTGTACCAACTGGTGTATCGATCGACTACTGACAGAATGTCTAAATTTCTGTCGGACCATACGCCGGTCCCCAGTGTAGCAACCGATGTAACGACTGATAAAGCCTAGACTTGTATAAATCCAAAGTGAATTATGTAGGACCTCAAATTAATGGCCTTATACCTTGTATAGGCATAGAACACCTTGTGAACACAGGCTTTGTTAGTGTGGATAATTACAACTAAGTGATATTAGGTGAGGAACAGAATCCTAATCTAATTTTGGTGTATTTGACATATATGCTATTGAATGATGCTGCATGCTTGTATTTATGTTAAGAATAACATGTCATCCAATATCTGCCACTTTTGCACGCATTTTATCTATACCATGATTGATTGTGATTGTGATGTGTGAGGCTTGGTAGGCCATGGTGAAGGGGTCAAGGACCGCCGGATCTGACCTGCTAAGTAATCTAATTGCCATGTATTGTTCCATATCCTAGTGGAGGACAGCATCTTGGGGGGGGGGGGGCAAAAAGGATGACCTGAGAATCTTACTAGGGTATTGGAAGGATACATATGATGTCATATAAGACTAGTTAGTGATAGAACCCATGTGTATAACCCTGGCCAATAGGGGGTCAGGTATTGGTAGGATGGAGTGATGAAGGAGAAGGGTTGACAGTGTTCGTTGGAGCATCATTGGCTGGACTTGTTGCCCGATCACCATCCTGATCAGGACATCGTATGTGGCATCAGGGCTATTGATGTAGGCTAGTAAGTACCCAGCACTCCCATGCATAGAGGTTATAGTCAACCTCTGGGAGGTGTGACTAGGCCTTACCTTAGCACAGTTAACATATATTATACTAGACCCTTGTTTTGTGCATAGTCTATTCATATGACTGCTTGTTTGTCTATTTCTCATTGAGCTCATGTTGGGGAGCTCATCCTTGCGATCGTAACTTTTTTTAGTTGTGACTGCAGGTACTGTGGAGATGAAATGGGAAGCCGCTCCAGTTGAACCAGAACACCTGGGAGAGGCAGGTCATGCAGGTGACGAACCGTGCAATGGGAAGTGGATGTAGAAGACTAAGCATAGAGATGGAAGGCTACTCTAATTGGGAGTTATAATTAGTCATTTACAGTTCATGTTACTTAAATTTTTAAAGTGATTTAGTGTCCACTGTATTAGGGCTATGAAGTTGTTATGTTGATTTGAGACCTTGGATAACATGCAATTGAACGAATTACAAGTATTACTACTTATTTATAATTAGAGCTCAATTTGCTTATGATGTTTCCGCTATTTAATTTACCATGTGATTGGGTTATAGATGAAATGATGGTTGATGTTAGTATGAACTGGGCATGTATCCTGGTTGGGATACGATTAAAATTATCGATGGTCCAATTATCCGCCGAAACTTTACATATCGTAAATTTGGGGTGTGACAGTTAAAGCCCGAGAAAAATGTTGCGTACAGCCCAGGGATCTCACAAAAGATTTGGTCATGTTTGGCTATGTTTACCTAGCTTTTGAATTTTGAATTCTTGCACCTTTATCTTTCAGTTTTGTAAAATCCACAATCTACCGGAGTAGTACTATTTGTTATTATTATGAAAGTTTGGATGATAAGCACTCCTAATAGGCTTTGTCTGATTGTAACCCATTGGGCTATAAACGGACTTTGTCACGTGCTTCATAACCGTTGGAACTTACGGTTCATTCCTTTAAAAATTGAAATAACCCCTTCTAATTGCACCAATTTTAAGACCAAAAGTTTATTGTAACTAAGGGTATTAAACGGTGTGGTTTCGGTATAACGGTTTGTTCGGTTTCGGTTTTGAACGAGTGAGGTAAAACCAAAATAGAATTATTTTTTAATTGTTTATTATACAGTTTCCAAATGCTTATCCACAACGACTATTAATTGGTTTGGTTAATTGAGTTTTAAATGTTTTCTTGAGAAGGGGAGGAAGAGAGAAAGTTAGGAACATGGGAGAAGGAAGAGTGGGGGGAGGGGTGCCATATATCGTTAGAATAATTTTTAATTTATTTCCCCTGTTAGAAATTATGGAGGTAGACTAATGATTTATGATTTTAATTTATTTTTATGAATAAAGACATTCAACAGTAAGGGATTAATTAAGGATTTAATCTGTTTTAACGGTTTCAAATCGTCGGTAGAATCGAACCGTTTAATAATTGGTTTCAGTTTCAGCTTAAGCGGATCAGTTCAATTTTGGTAAACTGTTTTGGTTCCTTTTTAACACCCTTAGTTACAATCAATGTTTTAGTTCCAGGTATTAGATAAAGTATTGGCTATGCTTAAGACCGATCCGATCTGGATCAGTATACAGACCCAATGAGACACTGACATGTGACCGATCCTTAATAAAATAGTATTAAAACAAGAAAGGTATCAGATATCGGATTGGTGTCATTGAATTCAAAATCTGATACGAATCGATAGATCCAACCAATCTAATACCGATTCCCAAAACCATAGATGTAACAACGTGGTGATTTACAAAGTTAACAACTACGAAAGTTCATTTATTACCAAAGTCAAACTGTCACAACTATAAATTTTCAATTATATATGAAAGTTTCTTTACTTCCCCCAATCAGATTACAATGAATTAATTGTAGAGTTCCTCTTTAACCCAAGTCAGATTACCAATTTACCGGGAGTCATTACTATTACGGTCTTACAAGTGCTGTTGGCGTGAACAATATGAAAACGAGCCTGGATCATATACGCACGTGGGCAAAAGAAGATAAAGAGCGAGAACATGCACGTTTTTCCAAATGGGACTTGCCTCTGTATCACCAATGCTAAGGGATAGGGTTTTGGACATGGTCCATCTCGATCCAATCCTCGGTCCCATCCTTGTTGTATTATTATTATATAAAGTATATTCCACATGTAGCTTCCCATTAATTTTGGAGATCGATCCCATTTCGTGTTGAATATCCAGATTTCGAACCCACGTGTCGTGTAAAACTGTGATTGTTAACCTTTCGAGATTAGTCACCTTTTTCTACCTAGCTATCCCTTTTTTCTCTGGATCCGAACTCTCAGGATGATGCAAACACTCATGGTAACACGAGTCCATTTCTGAAAACTGTTCTTCTATTAATCAAAATAAGAAGGATCAGCCTCCAAATTACAAAGATTTGTTAGCCATAGAATGGAAGTGGGCCAGTTAATCTCTTTCACTAGAGTTAAGGGCCACCCAATTAGACTCCTTAGAAATGAACTGAAAACTGACATTACCCACCCTTTCGACAAGTGAGTGGATATCTTCCACAGTAGAAAGAACATAAACAACACCACCCCTGAAATTCCCTTCAATACATCTTATAACATCAAGGCAGTCTGACTCAACTTGAATGTTGGTAAAACCAGCATTGAGTGCATAAAGTAAGCTATTCCTAATTGGAATGGCTTCACCCACTGTAGCCGAAGTGAATGAAACTGGTGAAGAAACCGCCTGAAGAAGAGTACCTGCAGAATTTCGCACCAAGTAACCAATTCCTCTTCGATGCTGATCCATTGTAGTGCTGCATCTGTATTGAGCTTTAAAACTCCTTGTGAAGGAGGTTGCCACCTATTCACTGAAGGACCTCCGCTCCCCACCGCCTCCTGATTATGATTTCATGTCTGATTATGATTTCATGTGCTGACCTGTAGCCTGCAAATATTCCCCCCAAGCTCTTTTGACAGGTGGGGTACAAAAATCACAAGACAAATCTATGCTGTTCATTTTCTTGAGTTTTCTAATCTGAACCATCTGTACTCGCTTAGATTTGGAAGACTCCACAATAATGTTCAAAATGCTGGTACAAAGACATAGACTTACATGAGATGCATAGGAATACAAAAGGGAATTTAATTGAATTATACCTTGAAATTTGGCATGTGGTTATCTATACCATGTTCTTCCTATCCAACGATCATAATGGATACTAATTCATCTGCCCACGTGGGAGAATGGTTACCTTAACCTTACAAGGTTTGAAAAATACCATTCCATTGTAACAATAGTTGAATCCATTGTATCTATTATGGAAAACAATCTAAGAGTCTAAGGTTTTCTTCGATATAATTTATATTTATGTTTATGAGTTATTTATGACAATTCATTTATGAGAATAAATTATGAGTCATAGATAATAAGAGTTTAATACCACTAGACATAAAGAAGTAATAATAGATGATCACAAGAATGATAAACACTTTCTAATCTTTTTGTAGATTTTAGATTATATTAATTTATTTTAAATATAAATAAGTACGATAAATCATACCAAACAACTACATATGCCATAATGTATTATATAATTATTTCTATAATACATACTAAAGAGAGCCTAAACAACAACTAATAAACTATTTTAGATTACAAGACACGTTATCAGAATTAAGTGGATGATGAATAGGATGATCTAAATGAATCGTTGAATTTTGAAGCTTCATCACTTGGGTAGGAAACCACTGATGATGCAATTGTGCCAAATCAACTCATCAAAATTCTTCACTAACATCAGATCCAATGTGTCCAATGACAATAGAAAATACCCTCCCTAAATAATCTGGTTTAGTGATTCCAAGCTTACCCTGTATTTCTTTCTCCATGTCTTCATGTAATCCTCAATCACCCATAGCTCCATCAATGACCAGCTACTGTAGCAACCCTAGCTGACCCTCACAATTTACTATTTTTTGTGTAATTTGAAAGTCAAAATTCATGGCTTCTTTTTTCTCTTTAGACGATGATGGTGATGTCATTTGCAGCACATTGTAATTTGGAAAAAGATCATCTGTAACGCGATAGTGTAGCACTACAGATCGTGACTGTTGAGAGTGCATCAGCCCCCTATTTTGATGCACTCTCAACGGTCAAGATTGACACTGCTACACATCAGTGCTATAGACGATCCTGCTCCTCGTAATTCCTCTCCAACATCTTTTTTCTTCTTTTTTTATTCTTTTTTTTTTTTTTTTTGGGATAAAATCTCCGATGTCTTGTTAGCTTTGGTCTTAATCTTCTTAGTCAATCTTTTGAATTTTGAAGCTTCTTAGTCAATCTTTTCAATTTCAGGAAACTAGTATTCTATTGTAATGTTGGCCGCATTTGTTATCCCTCTCTCTCTCTCTCTCTCTCTCTCTCTCTCTCTCTCTCTCTCTCTCTCTCTCTCTCTCTCTCTCTCTCTCTCCAAGTATCTTCGACTCTCAACCCAAGCTGAAATTACACGTACGACCCCAGTAGTTTGGACTAATACCCATAACATGTAACATAGAGGCCTAATCCGTTAACAGATTTTTATTAGATGATGTCAGCTAACACTAAAAATTTACGGACAGGAATACCCTTAATGGAAGTTAAAATGTCATATTTACCCTTACCTTCTTCATTACTCCTGCCTTTTTTACTTTGACGGAAGAGAGAGAGTTGTTGGAGCCAGAGCTGGAGATGGATCATATACACGGAATTCCAACCCCTGATTTCTTCCACATCAACGACCTCCTCCACTTCTCCAATGAGGACATCTTCTTGTGCTAGAATGGTTGTTGAAGTTCGTGGATGACTCCTTCATCGACCTTTTGGAGAACGAAATCACAAAAGCTATGAACATTAGGCTGGAAGCATCAGTTCCCGCCAGGGTGAAGAGAAATAACACACAATAGCTGGACCTCCTTGCTAGAATACAACTATCTGATCACTGGTAACTATAAGCATATAAACAATATCACTAGCAGCAGCATGGTACAAAAGAGAGAGAACTCGACGGTGCCTACATCACTAATGGTGGGAGAGCAGTAGTCTTCATTTCCGTCTCCGTCTCCGTCGTCATCAATGGTGGTGGAGAGAGGGAGCGAGGGAGAGAGGGAGAGAAAAAGAGAAGGGTTCTTGTAGAAGGTACAATAGCAGTGGAGAGAGGGTGATGCAATATCAGTGGATATAAATGGCTCAGATTGATTCCATCTCCTTTAAACTCCTCTCTTTTAGCTCTCTCTCATGTCATCTCTCCTCTCTACGTTTCAAGAAATTCATTGGACTTATGAGATTTAATTTTTAGATTTGCTTTTCTGTTCCTACATTGCTGAACAAGTTTTCTTTGATTCTGTTATGGTAATGGAAACGGAAATCAATTTTTCACCAAACTACTTCCATCCCGTCGATTATATTGAATCCCCTTCTTTAAGAAATGAAAGGCAACCATAGGACATCAGATCGGCGTCCCCTTGAGCTAGAGCTTCCATTCCATGCTTTCCCATTAATTAAAGAAAATATTTTTTATAATTTAAAACATATCTGAATAGATACTGTGCTCTTTCCTCAACACACAAAAACTGAGTAGCAAAAGTAGATAAGCATAGAGAGAGAGAGAGGGAGAGAGAGAAAGAGAGAGAGAGAGGGGGGGGGGGAGGGAGAAGGACCTGGACAAATTTTGAGGCAAAGATAAAGTGGAGTGTTTGCATCTGACATTCAGACCAGTGCTTGATGAAAGGTTAAATGGGAACGGACGTAATTGTCAGAAATTACTGAATGGTAGGTAATATTAGTCCCAAATATGGGGGTCGTACGTGTAATTTTCCTATTTTCTTTAATTAGGCTGATGCTTTTTCTAAGAAGATTGGTTATTTGAAAGCACTTCTAGCAGGTCTTGTGAAAGTACAGGTGATCATTTTTAGTTTCATATATAAACATGGTTGATCTCTGTTACTATTTCCCTAGGATGGACTGGAATGCAATGATGTGTAAATGCTCCCCTGGTCCTCCATTTTTACATTTATAGGATTGAAACTTATATCTAGTGTATTTTACCCATGGAGGGAATAAATTTTATTAATTTGGTTAAGATTTTGAACTAGAGTAATCAAACTGGTAAGCTTTATATATGGAAATCACAACATTTGACCATCACAAGCACAGAGGTAAACTTTGTAAATACAAATTATTCACTTGATCAGAGGGCTTATTGGCTTATAGGAACAAAATCGTTTGTCAGTGTTTACTGTTCCATGGTACTCAACCTACCACAATTCTCATCCTCCACTTGTTGAGAGATTGACAATGCTTGATGAATCTGACAAGAAGGCAGACTGATAAAAGGAAAAATAAAGCATTATTCCTCGACAATAAATGAAAAAGTAAGATAAGCATTAATCAATCTTCTTTTGCTTCCATATGAATCAAATTGGAACTCACGAGTATCACATTTTGATCTACAATTACTCTCAGCCTGTAACCATTAACTTCTCTTCGTTAAGAATTTTTAATCTTCTCAATCAATAATGGTTGGATGTGTTTGGTTTCCTCCTCACACCCACGTAGATGAGGGGGAGCCACCCTTTTTCCTCCATAAGGAGGTTTTTCTCAAAGGTGGTTTTAAAATCGACCTCTTAATCTCACCTCTTTCTCGTATTCTATAAAAGCACTTTGTAAAGGCGATGATGTTTATTATACGCATTCTTGAGTTCATGAGTTTCAAAGAGCAAGAGAGAAAATGGAGAGTCAAAGAAATTCAGGGTCTCGAGTGAAAGAAAAATCAGTTTTTCTTTGTTTCCCCAATGAGTTGAAGAGTAGATACTCATACTTTGTACATGATGAAATTCTCCCTATTCAGGGAAGAGGGAAAAGTGATAGTTCTCTTTGTATTTGTTATGTCTGTATTGAGGTGAGAGTATTCTTGTATTTTGGATTACCACTTATTGTTTTGGTGAGTTATTGTATTACCCAAGAGCAGGTTATTTCTCTTGGTGATTGGTAACATCTAGTTGTGATTAAAGAGGATGTATTATGTACCCATTATTATTATAGTGGAGATTTACTTGGACTAGGTCCTATGATTTTTCCTCTTGCACCTAAGAAGGGATTTCCACATAAAAATTAATGTGTTTCTTGTGGTTTGGCTGACTCGATTTATTTCCATTGTTATTTTTGGGCATTTTTTTGTAGTTGTTTATCTCCATTGATTTGCATAAAAGAAGTAAAAACCTTGTATTTTCCCTAACAAGTGGTATTAGAGATTGATTTTATAATCCTGTGTGAACAATAGAGGGAACTTCGACACCGATGATTAGTTTGAATGAGAACAACTTGGTGATTTGGAAAGCCAAGATGACAGATTTATTGTATTGTAGGGGTGTACGGACCTACATAAGGTGCAAAATCGAAAAAAATTTCCAATGGATTATGGGAGACATTGGACCGAAAAGCCATTGGATTTATTCAAAAATGATTGGACGCTACTGTTTTCCATCATGTCTCTACAGAGACCTAGTTACACTTACTATGGAATAAATTAGAAAGCCTATACGAAAGGAAGATTGCCGACAATAAATCATTTCTGATCAGAAAGCTTGTGAACCTAAAGTACATATATGGATATTAAGTTGCAAAATATTTAAATGAGGTACAGAATATTGTGAATCAACTATCATCTATGAAGATTATGTTAGATGATGAGTTATAAGCCTTGTTACTACTTAGTTCATTACTCGACAGTTGGGAGACACTAATGGTGTCTCTTAGCAATTCTATGCCAGATGAGAAACTTAACATGAGTCAAGTAATAGGAAGTCTGTTGAATGGAGAAACAAGAAGAAAATCTTTGGGTTCATCTTAATAGGAGGCACTTGTCACAGAAAGCCAATGGAGAAGCAAATATAGGAAACCTCAAGACCATGGGAAGTCAAAGGAGAGATTCAAATTAAGACAAGGGATTACATGTTACTATTGTAAAAAGGTAAGATATGAAAAATGAGTGCAGAAAACTCAAGAGAGATTCTAAGAAAGAAAATAGGGAGGAGAAGAACGAAGATATTGTTGCCGTCAGCTCAGATGGAGACACTATTATTATCTCAGTTTGTTTAGAATATTATCTTACATATCATGTCACAACTCAGATTGGGTTATTGATACTGGTTCTTCATACCATGCTACCCCTCATAGAGAATTACTTACCTCTTACAAGACTGATGATTTTGGTATTATAAGAATGTAAAACAGTAGTCTTTCAAAAATTATAGGGATATGTGATGTGAGTGTTGAGATAAATGTTGAATGTAAATTGACTCTCAAAGATATGAGACATGTTCCAGAAATTCTTCTGAATTTGATTTATACAGAAAAATTAGATGCAGAGGGTTATGATAGTCACTTTGGTATTGATAAAATGAAAGCTTACCAGAAGTTCTTTAGTGATAGCAAGAGGACATAAGTGATACACTTTGTATAATACAAAAGTACAAGTGTGCAAGACTGAAGTGAACACAACACAAGGTAAATCCATTACAGATTTATGGCGCTGACAACTTGGTCACATGAGCTAGAAAGGACTACAGATCCTCACAAAAAAATGACCTTCTTGCAAACATGAAAGGCACGTCTCTGAATCATTAGATTCATTTCTTTGTTGGTAAACAACATCCTATTACTTTCATTAAAAATTATTCTCATAAAAAAATAAACATTTTGGAATTGATACATTCTGATGTTTGTAGTCTTATGAAAATGAAAACACTTGGTGGTGTTTCTTATTTTGTTAGTTTCATATATGATACTTCTAGGAAAATGTGGGCATATGTTTTGAAAACTAAAGACCAGGTTTTGGATGTATTTAAAAATTTTCATACTATGGTTGAAAGAGAAATAGAAAAATCTCTCAAATGCATTCGTACAAATAATGATAGTGAGTACATTGGTCCATTTGAGAAGTACTGCAGTAGTCAGGGTATTCGACATGAACAGACAATTTTCAAGACTCCACAACATAATGGTATAGTAGAAAGAATAAATCGAACTATTATGGAAAGAATCAAGTGTATACTTTCCCAGGAAAAGTTGGCACAGTATTATTAGGGAGAAGCGATGTGTACTGCTATTTATTTAATTAATTTATCTCCATCAGCTTTTCTGAATGGAAATGTTCCTAAGAAGGTGTAGAGTGAAAAAGATGTTTTCTATGATCATTTGATAATATTTAGTTGAAGGGCATTTGTGTATATTTCAAAAGATGAGCAGTCCAAGCTTGATGACAAGGCAAAACAGTATGTTTTCTTTAGATATGTAGATGAAAATTTTGAATATAAGTTATGAAATCTGGTTGAGAAGAAAATTATCAGAAGCAAAGATGTGCTCTTTCTTGAAGATCAAACAATTGAAGACTTTGAAAAAATTGAAAAGCATTAAACATTTCTTGATGACCTGATTGATCTTGATTTAGTTCCTCTACCCATGGTACATGATGATGATAGGGGAGATGTGCAAAATGGTAATGATAGTATTCTCATAGATGATATAGGTGATGATAAACAAGGGGAGCAGTACCCTCCAGAGCCACCAGTTGAGTCTTAATTGAGAAGATCTATTAGAGAGTGACAACCATCTATCAGGTATTCATGCCAAAAAATATTATGTTAACAGATGTAGGTAAACCAGATTGCTTTGAAGAAGCATAGACCCGATGAGCGTAAAGTTAAGTGGTTAAAAGCAATGCAAAGGAGATGAAATCTTTGCATAAGAATCACACTTATGGTTTAGTGAAGCTACTTAAGGATAAGAAAACACTCAAGAATAAATGGTTATTCAGGTTGAAGACAGAGTATAACAACTCACAACTAAGGTACAAGGCAAGGTTGATTGTGAAGGGTTTTGGGCAAACAAAAAGAATTGACTTTGATGAAATTTTCTCCCTTGTTGTAAAAATTTCATCTATTCAAGTTGTGTTGGATTTAACTATAAGTATGAATTTGTATTTTCAACAACTTGATATCAAAACAACATTTCTTCATGGTGATTTAGAGGAAGAGATTTACATGGAGTAGTTAGAAGGTTTCAAAGTTAAAGGTAAAGAACACATGGTTTACAAGTTAAGGAAGAGCTTGTATGGTTTGAAACAGGCTCCAAGACAGTGGTACAAGAAGTTCAATTCATTTATGATAGATTGTGAGTACACCAGAACAATAGCAGATCATTGTGTGTTTGCCAAGAAATTTTGAGAAGGTGATTTCATTATTCTTTTGCTCTATGTTAATGATATATTGATTGTTAGACAAGTTGTCAATAAAATTGATAGATTAAAGCAAGAGTTGAGCAAATCCTTTGCCATGAAAGAGTTGAGATTGGCACAACAAATCTTAGGCATGTAGATCTCAATTGATAGGAAAGTAGGCAAAATAAGGCTATCACAAGAAAGGTACATACAAAAAGTACTTGAAATGTTCAATATGGAGAAAGCAAAGTCAGTGAGTTCTCTACTTATAGGTCACTTTAGATTAGGCAATGAGCATAGTCTTTCAACTAAGCAAGGAAGAACAAAAATGAGGAAAATTCCCTATACATCAGTTGTAGGAAGTTTGATGTGTATAAGACTTGATATTGTACATGAAATTAGAATTATGAGCAGATTTCTCACCAATCCTGACAAAGAACACTGATAAGTAGTCAAGTGGATTATGAGATATCTCAGAGGTTCATCCAATGCGTATTTGTGTTTTGTTATTGGTAAACCTGTGTTACAGGGGTACACAGATGCAGATATGGTAAGCAACATTGACTCAAGGAAGTTTACATCAGGCTACTAGTTTAATTTGACAGGCGGAGCAGTGTCATGGCAGTCCAAGTTGTAGAAGTGTGTAGCTTGTCAACTACAAAAGCTGAGCATATTGCTGCAGTGAATGTTTGCGAGGAGATGTTGTAAATGAAAAGGTTCATTCAAGAACTAAGTTTAACACAAGAACTAAGTTTAACACAAGATAAGTACATTGTTAATTGTGACAGTCAGGGTGTCATTTACTTAAGTATGAATCCTAGTTTACATTACAAGACCAAACATATTGATGTGCGGCATCACTGGATTTGAGATATACTAGAACAGATCAGCTACAGCTTAAGAAGATCCATACTGACAAGAACAATGCAGATATGATGACAAAAGCATTACCCAATGTGAAACATCACTTTTACAAAAGCATGACAGGTTTGGGTTTGACAGATCTTCGCAATTGAAGGGGGAGTTTATTGGCTTTCCTCCTCACACTCACGTGGTTGAGGGGGACCGACCCCTTTTTCCTCAATAAGGAGGTTATTCTCAAAGGCGGTTTTAAAACCGACCTCTTAATCTCACCTCTTTCTCGTATTTTGTAAAAGGCCTTTGTAAAGGCAGCACATTCTTGAGTTCCTGAGTCTCATAGAGCCAGAGACAAAACCGAGAGCCGAAGAAATCCAAGGTCTCAAGTGAAAAGAAAAATCTATTTTTCTTTGATCCTCTAGTGAGTTGGAGAGTAGATACATACCTTATATGTGATTACGACATGACAGCATTCTCCGTACTCAAGGAAGAGGGAAATATGATAGTTCTCCCTATATTTGTTACGTCGGCATCAAGTTAAGAGTATTCTTGTATTTTGGATTATTACTTATTGTTTTGGTGAGTTATTGTATTACCCAAGAGTAGGTTATTTCTCTTGGTGATTATAACATCTAATTATGACTAGAGATGATCGTATTGTATACCTATTATTATTATAGTAGAGATTTATCTTGACTAAATCCTGTGGTTTTTCCTCTTTCACCTTGGAAAGATTTTTCATGTAAAAATTTGTGCATTTTTTGTGTGGATTGGTTGACTCGATTTATTTTCGTTGTTATATCTATTTATATTTTTTTGGTTGTGTGTCTCCATTAATTTGCATATAGGAGAGAAAAAAAAACCTTGTGTTTTCCCTAACAAGATGCTCAATGATGATAAAGAAAACCTACTAGATGACAAGAAAAATCATGAGTTCAACTCTCTTGGAGCACAACATCTAAAAAAAAAAAAATGATGTAGGTACGGATAATCCCGCTGCGATATCCGTTAGTACAGACGCAAACCCCAGATCCACATCGTCTCCTCCTTGAGATTCGGGAGGAGGGGCGGCGACCCAAGTTGATGGTCGCCACGCGGAGGTCGGATGAATCCGATCCCTCCGTTCGAGCCGATAAGCTGAGCCGACAAGAGAGTATCGGCTCGAACGAAGGGATCGGATTCATCCGACCTCCACGTGGCGACCATCCACTGGGATCGCCGCCCTCCTCCCTGAAATACAGGGAGGAGACGATTTGAATCCCACAAACCCCTTTACAAATTGGTCACGCTCTTTATCTTCTTTTGCCCACGTGGGTATATAATCCAGGCACGTGTACATATTGTTCACGCCAACAAAACCAATTTTGTGACGGACAAACTCTTGTAATCTTGTAAGAACATAATGGTGATGCGCTACACACTGGTCACGCCAACAAAACCAACTTTCCAACAGTCCAACCCTTGAAAGAACGTAATAGTAATGACTTCCGGCAATCTGACTTGGCTATAAAGGAAGGTTAACTTTAGAGTTCAACCTATTTTGGGAAGAGTGACCTGGTCCAATTCCAAGGCCAGTTCGTCTCTTTGTACTTGTACTTTTTAAGCTGTACGTAGTTTCGTAGATGTTAACCTCTAGTTGGCACGTTTATAAAGTGATCAGATTACATGCCAGGGGTTTATCTGAATGTAACCAACCGAGTTACAACTGTAGTTTTAAGATGTTAACCTCTAGTTGGCACGTTTATAAAGTGATCAGATTACATGCCAGGGGTTTATCTGAATGTAACCAACCGAGTTACAACTGTGGTTTTAAGAATCGGTATTAGACATGTGACAAAGTCTACTTGTAACCCAGTGGGTTACAATCAGGCAGCCAATTAGCTAGGAGTGCTTATCTGCCAAACTTTCATAACTATATATAACGAATAGTACAACTCCGGAGATTGTGGAGATTACAAAACCAGAAGATAAAGATTGAAGAATTCAGAATTCAAAATTCAAATGCTAGCTAGGTAAACAAAGCCAAACATGACTAAATCTTCCGTTGCTTGATTGAGTTGTTCCTCGACACTAAAATTCCTTGTCTCTGTCCAATTTCCATTTCTATATAAGAGGAGGATATAGAGAGGTTATCAGACAAGTTACTAGCCTTATAATCTCAAAGAACCCTTCCTTCTTCAATCTACTCTAGTCTCTCCCAGCTTCTTCAAGCTAGCAAAGATGTTAAACGTTCAGTCGGCATCTGTCACAAAACCAACTCCAAAGCCAACAATATTGGACCTTCCTCTAAACCGAAAGGATTTCCCCCCAGATTTCTTTTTCGGGACTGGTTCATCGGCATACCAAGTAATGTTTCACGGTCATCATGTTACTAATGTGAAATTAAGTTTTAAAACTTATAGCCTACCTCCAGCACCTTATTGTGGCTGTTTATTTTGTTTTCTCAGTATGAAGGTGCAGCTTTTGAAGATGGCAAAACAGCAAGTAACTGGGATCATTTCACTCACACATATCCCGGTCTCTCTCTCTCTCTCTCTCTCTCTCTATCTATATATATATATATATATATATATATATATATATATATATATAGCCAAGTGGCAATATAAAAATATTTGTATGTGTAGATTTACGTGGTTGGTAGCATGGGTTTCAAATGATAGGAGTCCGTCTATATTCTTTTCTAGGGTCCATATGGATGACCCTACTATGGACCCTAGTATGGTACCTATTCTATGATTTGGGTTTAGGAATAATGTTGTGGTGCTCTGTACGTGGACAGAGAAAATAAAGGATAGAAGCAATGGAGACGTGGCTGTGGATTTCTACCACCGGTATAAGGTACAATCATACCATGCAACTCATCTTACTAAGATTTTGCATTATTTTTCTTGGTATGTGTAACCCTAATCCGTGGATCAGACTTACTGATAATGATATTTTCTTTCTTCCCCTTCTTCGGCTCCTATAATCTAAAAACAGGAGGATGTAGCTATGATGAAGGACATGGGTGTGAATTCTTACAGACTCTCAATTGCATGGACCAGAATATTACCCAGTAAGTAACTTACGCAATTTATTTGTATTAACTAATAACCCAATGTTCTCAAGCATATATGTTGAAAGTTATTCCAAATTGCGTGGCACTTTGACCACGGCCATATGATATGTAAGAGTGTGCCGAGGATTGGATTGGCTTGATCAATGGAACAAGTCCTCTTATTTCCTTCCAGTGTGTGGTTTGCACTTCCCCCGTTACTACCTAAAGAAGGGCCACCTCCTTGGGTGGCCAATTCCATCACTTGGCCTCAAATTCATGGCACATGATACAAAGTTTTCCATCTCTTGGCCCCAAATTTCATGGTACATGATACAAAGTTTTTATTCTTCATTGAATAAAGGAATAATATTTGTGTTTGCTTTTGTGAAAAATCTATGCTTGTAGGTGGAAAGCTAAGTGGGGGAGTGAACCAGAAAGGCATCCAGTATTACAATAATCTGATCGACGAACTTCTATCCCATGGTTTCTCTCTCTCTCTCTCTCTCTCTCTCTCTCTCTCTCTCACACACACACACACACACACACACATAGTTGTCAAGGCATTGAAGTGTCTAGGCAGTTGGTTGTCATATTGTATCATGTCTTTTTTTTTAATTAATGTTATTTATAGCTTTTTTATTGGATGTATAAATGTACATATATACACCATAATGAATAGAATCATAAATATGTATTAAAAATAATACTAATTAATAATCTAACCCCCTCCCTTTTGTATAAATCTTCTTATGGAAGATGTATTATTACAATGCCTCGGGAACCCCTATGAGCCGAAGCACTCCTCCAGCCTCTTGGGTCGCTTTGGCACCTTGACAACTATTCTCTCTCTTTTTTTTCCATTATTAATGTCTTACTGTTTGTCATCATTTGAAGGTATTGAGCCCTTTGTGAGTATATTTCACTGGGATGTTCCCCAAGCATTGGAAGATGAATACGGTGGTTTCTTATGTCCTCGTATAATGTGGGTATCACCCTTCATTTTCTTCAAACATAAAATAAAAATCGTTTAATTTACATAACTGTTTATATATATACAATACAGAGATGATTTTCGGGAGTACGCGGATGTTTGTTTTAGAGAATTTGGCAATCGTGTGAAGCACTGGATAACCTTGAATGAACCATGGACCTTTGCTGATGGAGGCTACGTGAATGGGAACTACCCACCTGGCAAGACAGACAAACCTGGAACGGATCCATATATAGTGGGCCATCACTTGCTCCTTTGTCATGCAGTCGCAGTTTGCTCTTATAGGGAGAAGTATCAGGTTTGTGTGTGAAATTATGTGTGCAAATCCTCCCCATCTAGTGGAACCCACCTCGGGAGTGTGAGATCCACACCCATCACCGGCTCCCAAGGGTGTGGAATGGTTACCACGTGAGGAAAGGAACCAGACTTGAAATTATCTACGAAAAATTAAATAAATGAATCCTAGGTGTTTAATGTTTCAAACTGAAGTTGGATTGTATGCAGGCGACTCAAAATGGAAAGATTGGAATTGTACTGGTTCACTATTGGATGGTTCCCTACTCCAACAGCCCGGCTGACATCTCCGCGGCTGAGCGAGCTACCGATTTCATGCTTGGATGGTGAGTCCTCACATAATAATCAATGGGTTGAGTCTAGTATGAGTTTCTTAGTTCACACATTTAATTGACCCAGGCTGGCCGAACCAATGAGAAAGACAAAATCTATTGGGAGTTTAGTCACACGGACTACCGTAGTCTACAACCCCCCTTATACACCTGAGAGTCCCTACCTATTAATTCAAACTTTCAAGATGGGAACTTTACATGACTTCAGAATGGGGTTTCACCGCCTCTAGTGATCTCCGTGTTTTGCAGTCCTGCCGCACGTGTAGGGGAGTGTTAGAGTTTAGTCCCAACACCAAGCACAGGGCAATCTGGACACCCGAGGAAGAAAAAAAAAAACCATTTATGTCCTTGAACTATTGTCAGTTTAAGAAGATTCAAATTTTATATATACTCTTATTGTTTTTTAAAATACATGTATTCTCACATATACTTGTGTGTATTAGGTTTTTGGAGCCTATCAACACAGGTGAATATCCACAATCCATGCAGGATCTTGTGGGGCCACGGCTACCAAGATTTTACAAGGAGCAATCTGAAATGTTGAAAGGATCATATGATTTCCTTGGGTTAAACTACTATACTGCAAACTATGCTAAGGATGCTTCCCTCTCTGATGGAGGATTTCCACCCAAAAACCCAAGTTATGACACTGATTCTCGTGTTATTCAAACAAGTAAGTTCTAATAATCACATTTAATCTAGCTCAACTAGCACAATGATCTCACAATGTAATTTCACATCCAACAAGCCTTTTAGTGAGATCTAAAGTTCAATTTTTTATTTTTATTTTTGGTTATATAATTCTGTATAAATATACAATCGTCTCATAGAGCTTTCTTTTGTCCCCCCCCCTTCTTTTTTTTTTTTTTTTTGGGGGTATTATCCAATGTGAAGCTCAACGGGACGGAATTCTCATTGGTGCACCGGTACGATTTCACAAACTCTATACTTCCTTGTTGCCTGATTTTAAGAATTTTGAAATACAAATTTTTAAGAATTTTGCTGCATGACAGTGTTGGTAGGCACATTATTTTGTGTATAGCAATTTAGACGGACTTGAATGGATAATTTGATGTTTTTTAATATACTTTATACATACTTTTTTTAATATTTTTTTTAAGAAATCTAATGTGTGAAATATTGGATGTGAATTCCCAGACTGCTTCAACATGGCTTTATATCTATCCGGAAGGACTGCGAGACACCTTAATTTACATAAAGGAAAAATACAATAATCCCCTTATTTATATCACCGAGAATGGTAAGCCAAGAGTTCTATTTTTTTTTTTTTTTTCCTTTGATGGGTAGGCCTCAAAAAGAGTAGAATTCAAGACCTTTTTGAGGTGTTGATTTTACCAACTTAGCTTTCCGTTGGGGTTAAGTTTTATCTTAATTTTACAGTGAGTATTCAATTATCAAATTAAAGTAAACTGTTCATTTAAAATTGAGTATATTGTTTTTTTTCCCAGGGATTTCAGATGATTCCAAGCTGCCGATAGAAGAGGCTCTCAAAGATGAAGAGAGAAAAGCTTCGCTGCGTGACCACCTGAAGTACCTTGTTGCTGCCATGAAGTGAGTATAGCATGAATAGGCCCTCAAAGAGAGAAAATAGAAATTCTAAGTGACTAATATGTAGATAACATAGTTCAAGTTTTTGATCATCAATTATGTTTTAGTTTTTAAGAAATCAAAAGAATATGATAGATGGGAATTTATAACTTGATGATAAAATATAAGTACCAAGGGATCTCATTAACCAGTGGGATTTTTTTTTCTCTTTAAATTTGGCAGGGCGGGAGTGGATGTGAAGGGATTCTTTGTGTGGACTTTGCTTGACGACTTTGAGTGGGATGTTGGGTTCACGGTTCGTTTCGGTATGAACTACGTGGACTTCAATAATGGCTTAAAGCGATATCCAAAGGAATCTGCCCTTTGGTTTAAGAACTTCCTGAAAGCAGACTGAATCTTCATCATATTAAAAATGGAGGATCCTTAATTTCCACCCAGTTTATCTTACTATCTATGCTCTCTACTTAACTGTTGTGTTTTGCTCAGTTTCTTTGTTGATGGGCATGCCGAATGTGAAGGAATATATCATATACTGTATTTTGTTTGTTCGTCTTGGTGTGCCTAGACATTAATTTTGTATTTCTTTTCTTTTTCATTAATAATTATTTGATGTGTTTTTCGTCTGGGTATGCCTAGACGTTAATTCTGTATTTTTTTTTCATTAATATATTTATTTGTTGTGAAGTTCGTTGGGTATGCCTAAACGTTAATTCTATATATATATATATTGTTTTTGATTAATATATTCTTTGTTTACCTTTAGTAAAAAGCTTATGGACGTCATCAGTATGGCTGTTAAACAAGGGTTTAATTGATTGATTTAGTTTGCTTCTTTTCCTACATTCATCATTTCATTGTTGCCATAATAACCACAATTATTATCAAGATCACCATAGTGTTTGAACTTTAAATTCCTCTATTTTAGTTTACCCAAATTAATGGTGAGCACTTAATCCAATCTGTCAAAAATAAAAATAAAAATAAAAAAACCAAAAAGAAGTGTCTTTGATAAGGGTGTCGGTCGGTTTGGTCAGGTCTGAATCAATTTAGGTCTTGTATCAAAAAGCCTGAAACCAAACCCTTAAGAAATGCCCGGTTTCGATTTCCTACATGTATATTTAACCAACACAATTGACTTAATGGACTCTTATCAGTCCATTATCAGGTTATTATCGGTTTGATTTCAGTTTCAGATACAAATAATACCGACCAATAGGAGCGGGACATGTCAGTAAACAGTGACCAAATAGGAGCTCAACATATTGACTTCCGTAAAATCCATAGCACCTACCATACAAGAGCACATCATGTTGGTTTGCTCAAAACCCTTAAACCAGTGAGGGGAAAAGTCAGCTTTCTACTTATAGCGTGTTGAGGACGTATCGGCCACCTCTTGCCTAAGTCAAGAATAAATCCGACATAGACCACTTCACTGATTGCTATAAATAGATTTCAACCGTACAAGTTCACCTTGTTCATTCATTGTTCATTTATTACTTTCTACTGCTCCTCTTTCCCCTACCTCGGGTCGAACTTTCCGACGTACTGACCCA
This sequence comes from Protea cynaroides, assembly GCA_028583415.1. Classification (NCBI taxonomy): domain Eukaryota; kingdom Viridiplantae; phylum Streptophyta; class Magnoliopsida; order Proteales; family Proteaceae; genus Protea; species Protea cynaroides. The sequence continues at coordinate 22,271,995 of CM053276.1, forward strand.
ACCTATCTACCAGTCACTCCACTTCAACCGATGTCTAGCCTGTTGCCTTTTGTGCAATGGGGCATGAACACCCTTGGTTCATTTACATCAGGTCAACCCCAATGAAGGTTTCCAATCGTAGCCATCAATTACTTCACGAAGTGGGTTGAGGTCGAAGCAGTAGCCAACATACTGAAGAGAAAATCAAGGAGTTTTTCAAACACTCGATCATATACTGATATGGGCTATCACATATACTCGTCAACGGCAACAAGAAACAATTCCATAACCCGATCTTTGCGAAAATTTGCGCCAACCATCAGATCGACCACAGGAAGACATTGGTTGATTACCCGCAAGCTAATGGTCAAACAGAGGTGACCATCCAAACTATCCTTTACAGTCTGAATGAAGGCTTAATGATTTAAGGGAAAATTGGTAGACGAACTGTCGAACATATTTTATGGGCATACCAAACCACCAGTTGAACTACGATGGGAGAGACATTTTATGCTAAACTTTGGCATCGAGGCCATGATTCCCCTTAAGGTTGGAGAACCCTCACATCATGTCCTACACTTCCACGAGAAAACCAACAAGGACCGAGTCAGGACCAATTTGGACCTCCTCGAAGAAGTTAGGGAACATGCCCACATTTGGACCAGCGTATATGGCAATAGAGGATAGCTCGACAATACAACTCAGGGGTCAAAGAAAGAACTTTTCGAGTTGATGCAATCGTACTCCGAAAGACATTCGTATTTGATCCCACGACCATGGCAAACTCACATAAACTTTGAGGCTTAATAGCTAAATACATGGCAATCGAATCATGAGCTAAGATCATAAAGAGCATATTGCGAGTAGGAAGTGGAATTAATACAATGGATTCAAAATCTTTCTTTTGTTAGTTAACCTCCCTAAAACCACCTGACAAAGCGCTTAAGTAGGAAAGTGTAGAGGTCTCCACGACGAAATGAGATGGAGAAGAGGGAAGGTAAGATGTAGCGCAGAAGGCACATAAACTTGGGAATGAAAGCTCTAGGACGATTTGAGGGCATCCCTTTTTCCTCCATAAGGACGTTATTCTCAAAGACGGTTTTAAAATCGACCTCTCAATCTCACCTCTTTCTTGTATTCTGTAAAAGGCCTTTGTAAAGGCGGCGCATTCTTGAGTTTCTGTGTCTTGGAGAGCCAGAGAGAAAACTAAGAGCCGAAGAAATCCAGTGTCTCAACTGAAAAGAAAAATTTGTTTCTCTATGTTCCTATAGTGAGTTGGAGAGTAGACACTCATACCTTATACGTGACTGCGGTGTGATGACATTCTCCCTACTCAGGGAAAAGGGAAAGGTGATAGTTTTCCCTATATTTGTTACGTCAGTATCAAGGTGAGAGTATTCTTGTATTTTGGATTACCACTTATTGTTTTGGTGAGTTATTGTACTACCCAAGAGCAGGCCGGTTATTTCTCTTGGTGATTGGTGTTATGATTAGAGAGGATTGTATTGTGCACCCATTATTATTATAGTAGAGATTTATCTTGACTGAGTCACGTGGTTTTTTTCCCTTTTACCACCTTGGGAGAGTTTTCTACATAAAAAGTGGTATATTTATTGTATGGTTTGGTTGACTCGATTTATTTCCCCTGTTATATCTATTTATATTTTTGTGGTTGTGTATCTCTATTGATTTCTATATAGGAGAGAAAAAAAAACTTTGTGTTTTCCCTAATAGGATGCTCAATGATACTAAAGAAAATCTATCAGATGACAAAGAAGTCATGCGTTCAATTATATTGAAGCACAACATATATAAAAAAAGAAAAAAAAAATGACATTTAAAGGTACGGATAATCCCGCTGCCGTAACCAATAGCATTGGTGATAAAGACGCAAGAATCGAAATCGTCTCCTCCGAACCCTTGGAGGAGATGATTTGGCCCCGGCAAGAATCCCCTTTTGTGAAAAAAAGAGAGGCTTTGAGTGGCTGACTGTCTGTATTCTCGCTCTTTATCTTTTTTTTTTTTTTTTTTTTTATCCACGTGCGTATATGATCCAGGCTTGATTACAAATTGGTCACGCTCTTTATCTTCTTTTTGCCCAAGTGCGTACATGATCCAGACACGTTTACATATTGGCCACGCCAACAAAACCAATTTTGAGACGGTCAAACTCTTGTAATCTTGTAAGAACGTAACAGTCCAACTCTTGAAAGAACGAAATAAGTAATGACTTGCGGCAATCTGACTAAAGGAACGATAACTTTATAGTTTAACCAATTTTGTGAAGAGTGACCTGGTCCAATTCCAAGGTCTGTTTTATTCCTCTCCATGTGCCTGTACGTTTATAAAGTGATCACATTACATGCCAATGCCAAGGGTTTATCTGAATGTAACCAACCGAGTTACAACTGTGGTTTTAAGAATCGGTATTAGACATGTGACAAAGTCTACTTGTAACCCAGTGGGTTACAATCAGGCAGCCAATTAGTTGGTTGTCATCTTGTATCATGCCTTTTTTTTTAATTGATGTTATTTACTGCATTTTTATTGGATGTATAAATGTACATATATAACCATAATGAATAGAATCATAAATATGTATTTAAAATAATACTAATTAATAATCTAACCCCCTCCATTTTGTATAAATCTTCTTATGGAAGATGTATTATTACAATGCCTCGGGTACCCCTATGAGCTGAAGCACCCCAATATTCTTCACGCCCATCCATTGTTACTTAAATGTCTTCTACCTCCTGAGGGTATACTGGGGTAGACTCTTGGGTAGGGACTCCAGATAGTCTCCTAGAGGTTAGGTCTCTTACCCAAATGGTAGGTATGGTAAAGGGTACTTTGGTTATTGAAAATAAATAAATAATCTATTAGACTAGGTTAAACTAGGAAGAATTCACAAGCACAATCAAGATGACTCAACCAAACAATAGTTAATTCTCGTACAATAGCTCGATTAGGTTGATCTCTACCAACCCCATCGATTTAGAATAGTCCCTTGGTTGGTTTTAAGGAATCCACAAAGCGGATCACCTCCCACACCAAAACTCCTACCACTCAGATGCATCATAATCAGATGATTTAGGAAAGATCCATCTATTCGATAAATCCCACACTAGATAGCAAAGAATTTTCAGTTTGATCACAAACAAGTGACTAGTTACTTCATCAGTAGTTGTTAGGTTATGGTGAGAATTTTAGATCGGTCTCCAAGATTGGGAGATTGGATATAAATGATCGGATACGTAAGTTGTACATAAGATGCGTACAACTGCCCTGATTCCCAAAACACATATAAACAACTCTCGCCTCCAAGCAAATGGAGTACAGACATAACTCACGTGGTTGTTCATTTAGACCAACGAGTCAACAAAGAGAACAACGTGAAACTGGACACCTCAACATGGACACCCCTAGTGAAGGGAACACTAGATTTGTTCATAAATGAACCTATCGAACAAGTGTTAGTAGATAGATGTAATCGGACCGGGTAAGGCTACCTTGACAAGGATAAGGAATCTTATCACTGTGTGCACAATGAATCATTAGCACCTACATCCCTTTATATACGCTCCAAAACCAAACAATGTTGAGTAGTTATAGAGCTCCCCCAAGCCAACCTAGGGAATAATTACTGGAAGCTCTCTTCAAAAGTGGTTTATAGTTACAGGGCAAGGTTTGTGGCTTCGCTGAGTGGGACACCTGTTAGGGGAATTTTCCACAACACCAACAAGAAGGCGACAGCTAGGAGGAGACGATCCACGTCAACACCTCCAAATGAGACTAAGGGATATTCCCATAAGTCCTACGGATAGGTAAGGATAAAGGCTTCTTTTCTCCACTTTACAAGGTCATTTTCGTCATCATCACCAAAGACAAGGGCAAAAGCAACATTTACGAAGAGACACCATTCACTATAAATAGCCCTGAATCCCAAGATTACATGTACACAACAATTAATGCTCATTCCTAAGGATTTCTGCTCTAACTCTTCAAACTCAGAATCTCTCACTTATCCCATCAATGTTTAAGTGGGCTCGGCAATGACTGTTCATAGAGCCCTAACTTAGGCATCGGAGTAGACCCAGGGCCAACTTTTCTCGTGTCTTGTAGGTCTAGTCAGCATAGTGGACTCCGGATACAGATTTGGGCCGAAACAGATTGGCACCCACCGTGGAGTACCAAATCCATATCTGGGGACCGAACAAAAGAAAAGACAAGGGGGAGGAGGGCTTATGGCCCTGGTTGTCAAACTATTTCGGCCCAAATATGTATCCTAGATCCACTTCGCTGACCAGACCTGCAAGACACAAGAAAAGACGAGGGGGAGGTGGGCCTATGGCCCTGGGTCTACTCTGATGCCTAAGTTAGGGCTCTATGAACAATCAATGGGCCCGGTGTCCAAGCACACGTCAATATTTAAATGGGGTAGGTGAGAGATTCTCAGTCCAAGGTAACAGAGTAATAATCCTAATAAAGAGTAATAAATTGCAATGTACTTAAAATCTCAGGATTCGTAGTATTTATAGTGAATAGTGCTTCCATAAAATGTCATTTTTACCCTTGATTCTTTGTATAATGACTAAAATATCCTTATAATCCTGTAAAGATGGTGTTTTTTCCTTTATCCATGGATAAGGTGTCTTCTTAATCTCTTTTGGAGGTGCTGACATGGATGGGTGAGTTCCAATTGACGTCGTCTCATCGATGACGTAGGAAATTCGCCTAACACTTGCCTCGTTGCTCTACTGATCCTAAAAGGTTCTACTGAGTAAGTGAAAAAATAAGAATTCTCCTAACAGTTGTCCCCTTGCTCTGTCGAATCTATAAGGTTTAGCTGAGTAAATAATAGAAATATAAAAGTTGACACTAGCCCCTTAGGCCATTAACTGTTCACAGAGCCCTAACTTAGGCATCGGAGTAGACTCAGGGCCATAGGCCCGCCTCCTCCTTGTCCTTTCTTGTGTCTTACAGGCCTTGTGGTGATTTAAAGTCGAAAGATTAGTCAAGGAGAAATCCTAAGGCATGAGTCCAAGAAGAACAAGAAGTCATACAGTTAACCCTAATTCACCACTAATCGAGCGACAAACAGCCAATCTTGAAGATGAAAACAAATCAGAGCCCTACTCCAAAGGGAGAGGGGAAAGAGGGCAATAGACCAAGCACCCCCATCAAAAACATTCATTACATACGAGATGTTTGAGATAGTGGCCCAACAGCTGGAAGTTCTAACCAGATTAGTTCAAGGAATCCACCCCCCGACCGCAGAAGCCACTTCTCGTCCTCCAGTAGGGATCATCCCTTCGTTCAACCTTGACAGAGCGGATGACCTTCCCATAAAACCCCCTCAGCATGCTCAACCCAGACAGTCAAGGGAAAGGACGGCCAGGAATGGAGAAGAAAGGATGGCCCCTGCCCTGGAAGTAACAGAACAGGATCGACTTCACAACATGGGAGGATACACATCCGAGAGCGGCTCGGACCATTACCAATAGTAGAAGTAGAACAAAATAAGGATGTCCTGGAAGAACTTTTGATCTCTCGCCAAGTACCACTATGAGAGGTCGGCATAGGTGCAATGACAAAGGGAAAGCACCCATGGACCCAGAGATAGCCGCAAGAAGAGCGGACCAACCAGCCCTTCTGCATCAGAAAGTAAAAATGATGAGAAAGGCTGGTACTGCTCCAGATGAAGATAGGGACTACTCCACGGATAACCCCCTCATTGACATTCTCATGAGGGTCCCCTTTCTAAAGCGATTCAATATGCCGCTGGTGGACTCCTACGATGGATCCATCGACCCAATCAAACATTTGAACAATTTCATTGAAGCGATGGTACTGCACGCGAACCCAGATGCAATCATGTGTAAGGCTTATGAAAGTCATGAGGTAGTTGTCATAGTTTTCTAGGAAAGAAGAGCATGAGCTGGGATTTACCAAAAGAGGTGAAAAGGGTGCTTAGGTGTCGTGAAAACAAGGAAAGAAAAGATTAGAAGGAATGTTGGATAAGACGGTGATGGATAAGCTATTGATGGTGCCGGTACATAAGCCAGATCAACTAGATCTGCTTCAAGCACTCAATCTGGATCTTCACCTGTAACAGGATATGCTTCTCACGCCACTGGCGATGGATCAACTACTGTATCTACTAATGATGTTACTCGTGCTTTGCTTCTGGCTACGCTATGGGCTATGCTGACCCAGATACCCCCACCACCTCTGCCCCAGTGGCTTTGCCTCTCCTGCTCCTAAAAAAGGCAAGGTGTCGCCATAGGAGTGTTGTTTGGGTTTTATCATAGAAAGAGTTAGAGAGGAAAAGGGTGAGGTATCGAGAAAATGAGGGTCGGTTGATTAAAAAAAGAAATCTGAGGAGAAGGAGAGTTAGTGAAGAGAGCCAAAGATATAGAGAGAAGGGAGATCGAGAGAAGGGAACCGAGAGAGGAAGAATACGAAGGAGAGGAGAGGTGAATCAGAAACTAAAGAAAGGAGAGAAGAAGTTAAAGGAGTTGATAGAGGTCTACCCGAGAGATCTCGGTTGACCTGCTATCAACTCTTGGCCCTGACCTGATTTGCTACCGACTCTTAGCCATCCCCATCGGAGCACAACTATCGACCTTCTCTTTTCCCTCCTTCAGAAATAACAACTCTCAAGTCATTTCTGTCACCCTTGCGATATTAAACCACTCTATGTCAAACCCCAAAAGCCTAACTATCCTTCGGCAAGAGAAAAAAAAAACAATGCTGACCCCATACTGCAGGCCATCCTGCTAATATCTAATGAGTGAACTGGAGAGAGAATAGTGTGAGATATGACAAAGAGAAATCTGAGATAGAAAGGAAGGGGAGATTGAGAAAAGAGAGTAAAAAAGAGAGAATTGAGTGGGAAAGATAGGATCAGAAAAAGAGAAGGAGTGCTGCCCATGGACTGCTTTGAAGAAAAAAATAAATAAAACAAACCCCCAAACTAAAGGGGAGGTTTGTAAAAAAGAGAAGAAAGAGAGAAGAAGGAGAGCGCACCTTCGCACGTGGATCATCCTTCACTTTAACAACAGATCCATCTTACTGTTGAGAACAAGGTAAGTCTCCTTCCTCATCTCCTTTAAAGCTCCATGAAGATGCATATGCTAGAATAGGCTTAGATTGGAGCAAGCATGGATGATCATATGTTGATGCATTCCTCTGTGATTTCCACTGTTAACCTTTAGATTCGATATTTTCCATGTGAAATATATGATGTAAAGAGTATATCCCCTGAAATTTGAGCTCCATCCATGGTGATTTGCCTAGGTAAAAAAAATCCATGAATGAAGTTCAAATCTGGAAGAGTCGAAATTGGAACCCAACTGTGTTTAATGTGTTTGACATTTTTACATTAATTTTTTGGACTCCAAAAACTTATGGAACATGTCTTAATGAGTAGGAAGATCCTCCAAGAAACCTAGATCGATTTGGATCTAGGATGGCCTCAACAAAAATCTTGCAATGCACAAATGTCAGAAACATAGACAAAATAAAAGTATCATGTTCATAGGCCTAAAACTAGGGTTTCCACTCATAATTTAGGGAATCTAGGAAAATGAAAAATGTAGCCCATAAAATTAGTTAACTTTTAAAATTAGTTTGGAGTGATTTGGAAAAAAATTATATTTTTGATGGATTTTACATTGAAATCGGGTAGAATCTAGAATAGGATTTCTGCTTCATCTTGTATGTTAAATCTGAATACGATAGAACTTGTTTCTATAAATTCTAAAATAATAAAGTTATCATTTTCAATGTAGTTTCTGAGCATTTAAGTGGATTCTATTTTCATTGAATATCCAATTTTCTACAAGTTTTACAAAATGGGTGCTCCGAATGTGTCAATGTTGTTTTTCACATAGTGAGTGATCTTGCCTATTTTGAATGATTTTTGAAAAATATGGTAAGTAGGATATATTTCTTGTCATGTTTAGAATGACTTTGACATATATAGTAAGATGGATATGTTATTTATCATATTTTATTGTTTCGATATATTTGGTAGAATAGCAAAGATTTTACCATATATGCACACACACATATTGTTATATTTGTTATCACGTGCTACGTGATTTGCTACCATATTTTGATTGACCTATTACCAAATCTGGATGCTCATGATTTTATTACTGAATAAAATGCTTACAAGATATACTGCCATATGTGAATGTCTACACGTTCATTGCCACACCCACGTGCTTGTCACCATGTTTAGATTGTTGCATTCATTTCCTACCATGCTTGGATTGCTACAATGATTCCTACTATGTTTGAAATGCTACTGCTATATTTGAGTGATGTCTATTTTTGGTAATAACTTACTTTCTGCAACTCCCTAGTCGAATTGTCATATCTCTACACCTAGCAGACTATTAGGTGTAGGAACGTACATGTAGGCACTCACATTCATAGGAAGGATAAGAATAAAATCCTAAAAATCTAAATGAAGAATGATCATGCCTAGCCCAACCTTTTAAAATTAGGGCTTTAAGTCAAGGGTAGTCTAGGATGATCCCTACCCCTCAGCACATTCCCCTAGAGTACAGTGATAGGTGTGATTTGAACCTATTCTTAGATACTAGGGTCTGGACTTGGTCTTATGGGACTATCCATATTCCAACCCATATGGGTTACCTAATGAAACCTAATTTCTAATGAATCCTAATTTCGAACTACATAGATCCTGATTCTTAGGGCACACCCTAGGATATGTAAGAAATTTTGAAAGATTCTCAAATATGATTGCACACTCTGGTAATGCGAGACTCTATCCCCATAAGTCGTATTTGCAAGCACCCATCCTTGGCCCCAATTTTCAAACTATGCAGATCCTAATTCTTAGGGCCAAACCCTAAGATACGTAGGTAATTTGGGAAGATTCTCAAATACGGCTCTACCCTCCTTAGTCAGGTTAGACCATCCTTATGTTTCGCTTGTTAAGCCATACACCCCTCATACGTTTCCCTTGTAAAGTCGTACACCCCTCGTACATTTTGCTAGTAAAAGCCTTACACCCCTCGTACGTTTTCCTTGTAAAAGCCGTACACCCCTCGTACGTTTCGCTTGTTAAGTTGTACACCCCTCGTACGTTTTTCTTGTTAAGTAGTAAACCCCTCGTACGTTTCTCTTGTAAAAGTCGTAAACCCTTCGTACGTTTCACTTGTATAAGTTGTACACCCCTAGTAAGTTTCACTTGTTAAGTTGTATACCCCTCGTACGTTTCGCTTGTTAAGCCAAATACCCCTCGTACGTTTTGCTTATTAAGTTGTATAGCCATTGTACACTTGCTTGTATAAGCCATACAACTCGCGTGTTAAGCCGTACACCCATCATACATTTCACTTGTTAAGCAGTACACCTTTCGTACGTTTTGCTTATAAAAGTTGTACACCCCTAATACATTTAGCTTGTATAAGCCGTACACCCCTCATACGTTTTGCTTGTTAAACCATACACCCCTTCTACTTTTATTCCAAAGTTATGCACCCCTCCTACGTTTCGCTTGTATAAGACGTACACCCCATATGATTCGCTTGTTAAGCCATGCGTCCCTCGTACGTTTCGCTTGTTAAGCAGTATACCCCTCTTACGTTTGGCTTGTTAAGCAGTACACCTCTATACGTTTCACTTGTTAAGCCGTGCGTTCCCCTTAGGTTTGACTACCCGTACGATTCGCTTGTCGAAGCTGTATATTCCCCTTAGTTAATTAGACCGTTCGTATGCTTCGCTTGTTTAAGCTGTACATCCCTTGGTCAGTTTAGACTACTCAATATCCTTATCCATTATCTAATATCCATATCAACATTCATTCCCATATTCATATTATTACCCATCATCCATATCCATATCCATCTTCAAACCTAGATGGGTGAAAACCCAAAAACAACGAACTACATTATACCTGATTTCTAGGACCACTAGAATACTTCGACAATTTAGAGGAATCTTCAAATATAGCACTCCTAGTCCACATGGACTATTCAGATTCAATCTCAACCGTACATCAAGCATAAATCTCAACTTGAACATTGAATCTAATAAAGCAAGCATAAATCACATCCATAAGCTTTAATAAACAATTTGTTCAAACTATGTTATGGACTTAATGTCCAGGATGGAATACATAGGCAGTTTGAGATAGACCTCTCAAATTCAGTCCATCACTGAACCATTTTTTATTTAGTTCACTGTATATTATTGGTTTTTTTCTTTTTTGAACATGTTTGGCTAAACCATAGGTTAGAAGGACTTAACAACTTGGCATAGGATCCCCTATGAGCCCTAGTCATCCACTGATCATGAACAATCAAAACATAAATTTTAAGGAAAGTAGAATCCTGTAGGAGGCTGATTTTTGAATCGAGTAGTATTGGGTGCCTAACACCTTCCCAAACTATACCTTGAATGCTTACATGTTCTCTGATAGATCAAAGTCGATATATTGGGTTAAGAGTCAATAGAATTCTTATCCTGTGATGAGACTACATTTGAGGTCCTAGACCTTAATCTAGGTGGCAACTCCAAATCTTTATAGTCCATCGGTGTGGGTGGATAAGATCAAAGGCAAAATCTGACGATCCATATTTTCTTAGGAAAACCCAAGGGTGTAAATTTATCCTCCATTGTCCTCACAAAGGGCCACAAACCAATGAGAATGGTTGGGGATTTTGGGAGATAAAATCTTTGGAAAACTTTATGGACAAGGGCCCTCAATTATCAAGAGTCATCTTTTTACGTATTAAGGCCAAAAATTATTTTGAGGATACATTCTAAACAAGGTGATATGAAATGGGGGAGGTATTAATTCTCCTATTACAGTTCAACTACAGTGATGATTAACTTTAGGCTTCATATATTACACAATTGTGGTCATGGATGGTAATGAAAGAAGTAACAGCAAGAATGATGCCAAATTGGAAATTTAGTTCGCGGAAATGTTGAAAAGGATCTGAGATGAAGAAATAGCGAATATTATGCGGGGATAGTAGATTTTAGCCATTGACTATCAATGTTGAATCTCATGTATGAAACTCCTCTTGAGGAGAGACCCTGCTCCCAACCAAGGCCTGGATGTTATAACGAGAGGAATCACCTGACTCTTAGGTACGTCAATTTTGGGAATGAAATTCTTATAAGTTGGGGGATTGTAAGGCTCGCACCCCAATTTCCCTACCAATTTGAACTTTTGTGTTGTCTAATCTTCCAATGCCGTCAACTGGTGGACCTGATACAGACTCAAACATTTCATTTAGATCCTAGGTGAGGGATCCTACCCGGACCTATAGAATGTATATTGGACCTTAGCTGTGCCCAAGGTATGCTCCAATACATCCGGCCCTGAGAGCAATGCACAGGGCTGCCCTTCTACCCAAACTGGCAAGAAGGTACCGGAGGCATGTGCCACCGAATGATTGCCTCCGACTTTGCCTGCGAAGGTGTAGGAAATCCTATCCTTCTCATTATATATAGTGACCAAAACCCACGTTTAGAGTCTTGAGGAAACTTGTTGCACTTGTGGAGGAATTTGGGGACAAAGTCTTGGAATCCTTGGAGGATTAAAAGCTTTCCCTTACTCATTGCCTTTAACTTATCTTCTAAGTAAGTACCACGCTCCTCCGTCTCTATCTAATGCAAGGAAAGTCTCATTTATGGTGGTAGTTTCACCATTAAGGAAGCTTAGGTTAGCTAGGTTTAATGGCATAGATTGGTGCACACCACTCTATGAGGTGTTGCTTGAATTAAAACCCCCAATAGTAGTGGAGAAATGATCCCCACCATGTTTAACCCAAGGGAATGAGGTGGGTGAGGCAATCTCCCCCCTCCCATGTCTCCTTCTCTAATTGAGTCTGGTTCTCGGATTGAACCAGCGGATGCGAGCTGAAGACAAGGGCAAGCCTTTGCACCTTGCTCCATCTTAGTTGTACAGGAATTCATGTTTACAGATGTAGCTGGCAGAATGGTCCCTTAAGCCACTATCCATCGACATATCCCTATACTTATACTTATTTTGGTATTGAGTTAAGTCGGTGGATATAAACCAGCAACACCTTCCGCCAGGCTAATATCCACTGACATGCCCTTTGTTTGGCTTGTAGCCTCATAACCTATCGGAGGATATAGAGCTGGCTGAATGGTTAGCTGGCTAATATCAACTGGTTGACTTCCAGTAGCCCTTTAAGGATTTAAGCCTAAACCGATGGATGTGAACCAGTGGATACTCCCGACTGGGCTCCTTTCCACAAGCTAGGCATGACCATTCTTCCAGTCTATGTATAACAGAACCGACGAATGTGAATCATCGAATACGTCCACAGAGGCTCACTTCCTTTGGCAAAACTTGCTGACAGCCCATTAAGTGTCTATTTTCTTTGGGATTTAACCGAAGGGTTCCCAGCTTATGTTGGGACCTGCACATCAGTATTGTGGACATGTTCAAATTGGTTTAAAAGTCATCCAACTAATGTATAACAATTTATGCAATTGTTTAGGAAACCTTATGTAGGACTCGGGCAAAGTCTTCAACCAACTTCCAGTTCCTTAGCACTACTCGTGCCTATACGTAAGGGGGTTGGGTCCATAAATAGAAAATTTGGATTTGGGAATCATTCAGAAGAAGAATAGATCACAATGATTCATTTTGGTAATTTAATAATTCGATAAAAAAATGTGGTAAAAAGAGCGAGCGGACTAAAAATAAAATTTGAATTTGGATTGGTTCAGGAATTATTCTTTTGCTTAAAAAATTTGACAAAAAATTTGGATGTTAATTTTTAATATTTGGTGCTTCTATTTCACAATATCAATTAATTATAACACCTGCATAATATACAACTGATATTAGAATAATATTTAATTTATAAATAACAATATAATACATAATAGATGTCTATGTGTTTATAAAGGTAGATTCGTTAGATTTCATTACACTATGTATTGTAGATCATTAGACTTTATTATGATGGCAATACCAATTTAGTGAAGCTGATGTTCATAAAATCAAACATGTTCATAAAGTCATCCAATCATCCTCAGCTCCTAAAGTCCATCTCATTTTCATGTTCATTAATTACTGCCTCATGATTGGTATTATAATATTAAGGGACTAATATTATTTTAGACTCATATTTAATCCCAATTGGAAAAGCACACGAAAGTAATGACTTAATTTCTATTATGGTATGATTTTTATACTCATATTTAATTCCACATTACCAAACAAAATTAATGATTTGCTTTATATTAAGATTTAATTTTCATACTCATATTTAATCTTACATAGGAAAAGAAAATGAAATTAATGACCTGCTTTGTATTATGGCGTGATTTTTAGACTCATAATTAGTCCTAGATTGGAAAAGATACAAATAATTAAGGCATTCAGTTTTTTTTTTCATAAAACTTTGTTTAAGAATGTTAATTAAGCCATTAAGTCCCCCACTAGGATAGTATTAATGAGTTTTTTAAGTATCTAAATTATTCGGTATAATTTAGATTCGGAAGATTTATTCGTGATATTTATCTCTAAACCAAAAATGAGAGAATTTTTCTGAATCATTGAATATAATTCAAATTCGAAAGAATTATTTGTATAATTTGGTTTGAAAAAATAATTTGTGAATAATTCAGAGAATTAAATAACTATGGTTGGATCCATAATTTAATAGGTCATTCTGTATGAATGTTGTGAGGTGTGAGATGTGTTTAGTCTATGTAGTATGTGTGCATCGAAGTATTGGTGGCATATGGCCATATGGATCCTGCTTTGCATAGCTAGCATTCTAGTGGGGCCACGATAGCCCGACGGGATTGGGGGGATCTCTACTTGAGTGCGGTCCCATTATATCTTTGTGCACATGTTAGACATAGGATGGTATTGATATTCACTCCATGGCTCTAAACCCTTGTCAGTAAGGGGTTAGGTACTGGCATAGGCCTGATTCCCCAGTTACGTCGACATATTGGCGATGGGATGAGTCTGATTTACCTAGGGTCTCGGATGCCAGGAAGGGGCCTATCATGGGGGTAACGAGCCTCTAGCTCGGGTCAGAGGTGGATACTCTTACCGGTGCGGGAGACCGCATCCACTTGACCTTGTATATGAGTGCTCAAATCTGTGTGTGAGTACCTATGGTGAACACATGAGAGGACACTGTCAGGACCATTACACCAGACCTAATTAATGAGCTACATTTCTGCATCCATTCGCATGTTTATTTGATACCTAATTTCCTCACTGAGCTGTGAAGTGAGCTCACCCCCATATTGATAACTTGTTTTCAGATTTTGAAGCAAGTACCCTTTTATAGTAGACTTCACGGTGGCTCCACTGGTAGACACTGGTTCTACCGGTGAGGACCTTGAGGATGAGCATGGTTAGGGCTGTATCTACGATGATTACATCTACAAGACTTGATGCGGTGCCCACTCTCCTTCTTGTCAATTTTATAGGTCTATAAATAAACTATATAGTCTATTTATTATAGGATTTGCTCAGACCTATCGTTGGGATTATACTTGTATAGCTATACACTATGGATATGTTTTGAAAATAATAATGTTTTTGGATAACAAATAGTTGTACTTATTTTATTCAATAAAATTAGATGGCATCGAGTTAATTATGATCGTTATGCTTCCACTATTATATGTATCTGATTCTTACTTGATTTGGATATTGCATATGTAGACTGTTGTGTAGTGGTTAGTAGGTCATAGCATGCGCATGATATTGGGTGGTTTGGGTCACCATTGGGCGACCCGGGTATCATGCTTGTATCCAAAAGTGGGTTACGACAATTAGAGTGCTAGCTATGCAAAGCAAGGTCCATATGGCATACATCACCAGTACTTTAGAGCCCACATGCCACATAGACTAATATACATCATATCATCATTCAACATAATTATAGATGCAAATGCATGAATAGTAGTAGTAATTAATATATGACATGTGAGTTCTCATCTACAAACAGGCATACACTATGACCTATTAAATCTACGGACCCAACCCTCACCTAATGGCGAAGGCATTGAAGAACTGAAAGTCAGCAGAAGACTTCACCCCGAGACCTACGCAAGTTTATGTAAACATATGCATATATTCTTATACGTTAGTTAGAAATATTTTAAACCCAAGTGGACATGTCCACAATTTTAATATGCGGGTCTCAAGGCTAGCCAGGAACCCTATGGTAAATTCCCGAAGGAAACAGGTAGCCAATAGGCTATCTGCAGACCAATCGGCGGAAGGGAGCCCGACAGTAGTATCTATTAGTAGTTGTCCACTGGCTAGCTTACTTGTAGCCTAGTGGCAAGGCAATGCCTACCTAGTGGAAGGGTGCCTGTGGGTAAGTCCACAAGCTCATATCCGCTGGATAGGTCTAATTTTTTAAGGGGCTACTGTGACTGAGTCGGCTGATCCGAGCCGACTGGTCATCCATCTAGCTCTATAATTCCTCTGATAAAGTTACCAAGAGTACAGAGCCAACCATGGGCAAACAGGTAAATATTAGCCAGGCAAAAAGTGCAACCGACTTATATCCACCTACTAAGCCCAAGCTCAAAATAGTATAAGTATGGAATTTGTCGATGGATATTAGCCTGGCAGAGTGATCCGCTGACTACATCTGTCAACATAAATCTCATGTGCAACCAAGATAGAACTGGGTGCAAGGCTGGCCCTTGCCACTGGCTCGCATCTGCCGATTGAGTCTGAGAACCGGACTCAACCGAGCACTGCGGCATGAGAGGTGGGGAATGTCTTAACCACCTCATTTTCCTTAGATTTGTATGGTGGGGAATATTCCCCACCACTTGTGGTGGTCCAAAACTAACCAATACCTCATGTGGAGGTGTGCACTATCCTAAGCCATTAAACATTAGGTTTTTAAGTTTCATTAATGGTAGACAACCACCACTATTAATGAGGCTTTGAATAAACAAATAATAAGAGGGGGAGGGGTATGTACTTACTTGGAGGATGGGAGCAATGAATGAGGAGATGGGTTTCAAATCCTCTAAGGTCTTCCAAGTTCTTCCCCCAAAAACTACCTCTAGGGTTGTAGCTCCGACAGATAACCAAAACCCCAGGTTTTGGTCTCTTTTTATAGTGAGAAGGAGAAAGGAGGCATAGCTGTCAGGTTGCGGGCAAAGCCGGAGGCAAACAATTGGGTACATGCCTCCAACTCCTTCCTACCGAGTGGGCTAGAAGGGAAACCCTGTGTACTACTCTTAGTGTCCGATGCACTGGGGCATACCTTGGGCCCACTTAAGGCCTTCTACACAGTTTACGGGTCCGGATATGATTCCTTACCTATGATTTAGATGTACTATTCAGGTTCGTATCGGGTCACTTGCTGATGGTGTAGAAGACCCCGCACATAAAAGTCCAAGTTGGTAGGGAATTTTGGATGCTGGTCTTACAGAAAGTGACAAGAATAGAATGTATCTAAGTTGTATGAGAGATTGTGAAAAAAAAATCCCTATAGTAACGACGTGGTATCGTAATGACATGGGGACATTTTAGATTTGGCAAAAAAATTTATGTACTGAATGTCAACTAAGGCCCCGTTTGATAACACTCTCAATCTTAGATTCCAGTGATTCAGACTCCAATAGAGCAATTTGGGAGCTGAAATGTGTTTGGTAAATCCGGTCTGATTCCAAGCTCCCATGGATTAAACAAGTCTCAATTGACTCTAGAATCCAATATTTGAGAGCTTCTTTTTTAAGCTCCCAACGCTCTAGAGCATAGTTAGTAAATACGCGTATTATACGCGTACCGTATTTTATAAAGTAGTTTTTTCATATTTTTACAATTATACGCATAGGTTTGTTAAAAGTTTTTTTTTTTAAAAATAAAACATATTATACACGTTTGATATGCGGTACGAGTATTAAACGTGTATAATACAGCTACAGTTATTTGAAAAAAAAATATTGAAAAACAAAAAATGAGCAAATGTAGAGCTCTAAAGTCAAGGTTCTGTTTCTCCAAACAAAATAGAGGTTACCCGAATCCCTCCCAAGATGTGCGAGGATCCGGTGACGTCCACCGCCAACACCTTTAGCTAGAATCAGCAATTACCAACTGTGGTGGATCTAGCGAGGTCCTCTGCACCTTTAGTTGCATCTTCCCCTCGTGTGGGTAAGAATCTAAAGAAAGGTCAGGTGGATGCTTCTGGGGGCAGATCGGATCTGGGAGGTAAGTTGGGGGAGAAGTTTAACAATAGTGGTTGAAATACAAAAAAAAAAAAAAAAAAAAAAAAAAAAAAAAAAGAACAATGAATTAACCCTTCAGATCCTCTCTGCATTTATCCTAATCCTAGTTCAAATCATTCTGATTGCCGCCCCTTCTCAATTTGAGGCCCTGGCTTCATCCTTGACAACCTCGATACCTCCCCCCCCTTGCCATATCCAGTCAGTTAACCATGCTGCAAGTTACCCTCCAGCTTTCCTAAGTCCTTCTTTGCCTCGCTACCATTCATCGGGCTTGTCTGGCCTTCAGCCAGAAAGAGATGAAAATCCCTCTTTGGTGTTTTCTTCTAATCCTCTGGTAAGAAGTTCTCCTTAGACTTCTTCTCTTCATACATTTTCAAAATGAATCTATTCTAAAATTATTCTTAGTGTTTTATATCAAAAGTTAAAGGACCATCCACGTGTGTGGATGAGAGCAATTTGGAGAAGACTCTAGAAATCTCTCCTCTTTTCTTGTTACTGGAAGTCTTCATTAGTAATGGACTCAATATTCATTAGTAATGGGCTCAATATTGGTTTGATCTAAAATAGTTTTGGGCCCATCTGATCTATTTTTATCTTCATCAAACGGTAGGACATGGTGCGAATTAGGGGATATTTTTTATTTATATTTTTATGGAAGATTTAAAGTATTAAAAGGTTTTTTTATTTATATATTATATTTATATGTTATTATTTTATTTATTAAATGCTATAGATGTTTATTGCATAGTAAATATATGCCCGTATTTTTTGTCCCAATTTTTCTACATGTTACCATATTAAACATGTACCGTATTAATGCCGTACACATTTTTTTAAAATGGATTATTGATTCTCATATCAAAGTCTGGTTCCGTTTAATACCCATACGTATCCATATCCAACTTTTTGCCATATCCGAACTTACTAACTATGCTCTAGAGCCAAAGTCGTGGAGTTATATTTGGTGGAAGTGAGAAAATATGATCATACCTTAATCTTCTTCCTCCCCACTTTTCTCACAAAGGTCGAATGATTGAGAAGAAAGTGATGAACCACCTTCCACAATAATGGAGAAGAAATCGCACCAAACTCATCCTAACATTTGTAGGATTTGAATTTAAATTTGAGTTTAAACTGTAACTATATTAGCTAAACAATCTCCTGCTTATATGGGATTTACATTATCCCACATATCTGTAAAACTCTATAAGAGTTACACATACAATGTAATCCACCAAGTTGAATTCAAATTGAGAATCAATTTTCTCTCATAATTTTCATGGTATCAGAGCATATTGCTTAACAGCACTCAATCCCTCCTTTAATTATTTTTTTTTCTATCATGGCATCCTCCGATGACACTATTGCAACCCACAATGCACTAGCTACTCAGACCATTGTACCTCCTGATGCTTCTATTACAAATTCTTGATCAACTTTCGTCATTTCCAACATTGCTAGTCTCATCCCTCAAGCTCATGTCTACAAATTACTTACTTTGGAAGTTCTTGTTTAAGCCCATCCTCCGGGGCCGTAAACTCATGCATTTGATTGATGGTACTACACCCACTCCTATTGCTGCCACCCCTCACTGGTTTGAAAAAGACCAAATGTTGCTCTCTTGGATCATTGCTACTCTCAGTGAGAGCGCCCTTCCTACATCGTCAGCATCTCTAGTACCAAAAAGGCATGGGACATCCTACAACAACGATATGCATCTACAACTCCTGCACATATCATTTCTCTTAAGCGACAACTTAGTGTATTAAGAAAGACTCTCAATCAATGACAGAACATCTTCAACATTTCAAATCTATCTCCGATCAGCTTGCCGCATGTGGTTCTATTGTTAGTGAAGATGATATAGAGTTGTTCGTACTTGATGGTCTTCTACCAACCTATCTATCATCAGTTCAGCTCGTCTATTCACATTCGTGCTCGAACCACTACACTCAGCCTTGAAGAAATTCACAACCTTCTCATATGTGAAGAACTCGCACTCACAGATGACTCTACTGATCAGTCTCAAGCTCTTGTAACCTTTCGACCACCAAAACCTGCACATGGTCGGGGTTCTCCTTCAGCCCGTGGCCGTGGCCATTCCCCTGGTCATAGTTATTATCCCCCACGTCATTACAACAATGAAAGAGGCCTTCTGCCATTGCCTCATAGCACAAACAAATCTGGTACACGTCCTCAATGCCATATATGTCAGAAGATTGGTCATTTAGCTATTGATTGCTATCATCGCATGGATTACACTTATCATGGACAACATCCACCTAAGAAACTTGCTGTCGTGGTCTCGTCTGCACAACCTGCTAATCATACTTGGTATTTTGATATGGGAGCATCTCATCATCTCACCCGTAATATTGACAAGCTTCAACAGTTTGCTCCCTGTGAGGGTACTGACACTATCCAAATTGGAAACGGTCAAGGTCTGCAAATCTCAAACACTGGTTCTAGTATCATTCCTACTTCCTCTTCTTTATTCTTTCGTAATATTTTACACTGTCCCTCTACGGAAACTGATCTTCTTTCTATTCATAAGTTTTCTCGTGATAATAACTATGCATTCACATTTGATGAATTTGGTTGTTGTGTGAAGGACGAAACAACTGGAACGATTCTTTATCAAGGGCCTGTTGAAAATGGCCTCTATCCGTTTCGAGTTCCAACTGTCAGTTCCACTCGGCTTCAAGCACATTTTAGTTCATCCATTTCACCAATTCAGTGGCATGCCTGTCTTGGTCACCCCTCAGAATCCATCCAACGCATCGCCTTCAACATATTGTCTTTTCGGAATAATAAGAAGTCTGCAGTGTGCTCCTCTTGTCAGCTCGGCAAGAGCCATAGACTTCCTTTTCCACCTTCTCAGTCATCTTCTAGTCAACCTCTTGAGTTACTACATTGTGATGTATGGGGACTGGTTCCTATTCCATCTTGTTCTAATTTTATTTATTAGGTTCTATTCGTTGATGATTATTCCCGATTTTCCTGGTTATTTCCAATGAAAAATAAATCTGAATTTTGCAATATCTTTGTGAACTTCAAATCTAAAGTTGAAAATTTACTACACCAGTCCATCACTACATTTTGGTCAGATGGTAGTGGGGAATTTACAAGCCATGCACTAAAATAATTTTTTGATTCCAATGGTATTTCCCATCAAATGTCACGCCCATACATTCCAGAACAAAATGGCGTAGTCGAGCGTAAACATAGGAATATCATCCAAACCGGTTTAGCTCTACTAACCCATGCTCCTATGCCCTCTAAGTTCTGGTTAGAGTCCTTCACTACTGTCATTTTTCTCATCAATCAAATGCACATTTTATGTAATAACACTATTACTCCATATCAAAAATTGCTTGGCACCAAACCTGACTATTCTCATCTCAGAATTTTTGGTTGCTATTGTTACCCCTGGCTCTGTCCCTACTCACCCACAAAATTAGCATATCGTTCTACCCCTTGCTGTGTTATTGGTTATAGCTCAATTCACAAAGGATATCGTTGTTTGGATATGATTACGATCAAAGTATACGTATCTCGACATGTAATATTCAATGAGCATAGCTTCCCATTTGCTAAAACCGATTCTTCTCACTCATCCTCACAAAATCCGCCCCAAGCCCCATTTTTTGGAGTCATTAGTCCATCAACCTGACCCCAACCATCCTCTACGCCAACTCATCGTATAATATCTCCCTCCCCTCCCTTTTCTCCTCCACCTAACCTCCCATCCGAATCTCCTACTTCTTCTCCCCCTCTTTTATCGCAACCTCCTCCAACCTCTTCCTTGGCGCCGCATACTCTCTCCGAGTCTCCTTCCACTCCCCCTCTTTTATAGCAACTCACTCCACCCCGTCTCTTGCCACCTAATCTATCCGAATCTCCTTCCTCTCCTCCTCTTTTATCTCAACCAACTCCACCCCATTCCTTGCACCTAATCAATCCGAATCTTCTTCCCCACCCCCTCTTTTAGTGCCACCTAATAAGACCTCTTGTGTCCATCCAATGCACACTCGTTCACAATTGGGTAGTTTTAAATGAAAGACATTTTCTCAGTTTTCGCCCTTTACCTAATGCTTTAACCAGTTCTCTCCTGCAAACTCCGACTTATTTTTCACAGGCTTCCAAGTCCACTCAATGGTGACAGGCAATGGACGGAGAATTTAATGCTCTTCAAAAACAGCAAACTTAGACTATGGTTTCCCCTCGCGATTCCATGAATGTTATTCAAAGCAAGTGGGTATATAAAAATTAAACAATATGCAAATGGATCCATCAACCGTTACAAGGCTCGGCTTGTAGCCAAAGGTTTCCTACAACAACCAGGCATTGACTTCATCGAGACATTTAATCCTGTAGTCAAATCAACAACCATCCACACGTACTATACTATCAATTGCAGTGACCAATGGCTGGCTACTCCAATAATTAGAAGTTGAATGCGCCTTTTTGCATGGTGATCTCAAGGAGACAGTTTTTATGGCATAACCGCAAGGATATGTTGATCCTACTAGACTAAATCATGTATGCCTCATGAAAAAGGCGATATATGGTCTTCGCCAGGCCCCAAGAGCTTGGTATGATAAATTTACTTCAAGTTTTCTTGATTATGGCTTTGTCATCACACAATCTGATCCATCGCTCTTCATCTACCAAGAGAAAGAGCTCACAATCTATTTACTTCTTTATGTGGACGATATTATACTGACTGGTAATTCAAGCTCTGCAATTCGCCATCTCATCACATTTCTTGGAACTCAATTCAAAATGAAGGATCTTGGTCAATTATCTCATTTTTTGGGGATTCATATCACTAGGGGACCGCAAGGTCTCTATTTGGACCAATCAAAATACATCATCGAGGTTCTACAACGAGCAAATATGACTGGTTATAAACCAGTTTCCACTCCAGCCACGTCAACCAAATTGGGAAATGATGATAGTCCTGTCATCTCTGATATTACTTACTACCGCAGTCTAGTTGGAGCCTTGCAATATGTAACTCTGATAAGGCCCGATGTTGCTTTCTCTGTGAATCAAGTTTCTCGATTTTTACAAGCTCCTACTGAGGCTCATTTAGCTGCAATGAAACATATATTGAGGTTTCTTAAAGGTATGATAACAGTTGGTCTTCTTCTCCGTCCTGGTCCAATGACCCTTACGACATATTGTGATGCTGATTGAGCGAGCTGTCTATTCGATCGACAGTCTACCGATGGTTTCTGTGTGTTCTTTGGTCACAACCAGATTGCATGGAGTGCTAAAAAGTAGGCCACGGTTGCACGATCTGTTGCCGAAGCTGAATACCGTTGCCTCTCTCATGCCGCAGCTGAAGTAGTCTAGTTATGCTCTCTGTTTCGTGAGCTTCATCAACCTATCTCTGGAGCCCCGGTTATTCATTGTGACAATGTCTCTACAATCTCTCTTGCTCATAATCCTGTATTTCATGTGAGAACGAAACACGAATCAATTTTCTCTCATAATTTTTAGAAAGAAGAAGAAAGGTACTCTCTCTCTCTCTCTCTCTCTCTCTCTCTCTCTCTCTCACGCACAGTCTCACAGTTGTCGTCAAGGCAAGAGTCCTTAAAAACCCTAGAATCATATTTGCAGGTTTTGATCAATTCCAGAAAACAATATATTTGTTCATCTTTCTTAAATTCTCCTCTTGTTCTGCCACTCTCTCCTCTCTTCCCTTCTATCTCACTCTTTCTCCCTCTTTCCCGATGCCCCAATAGTAACAAAAGAGACGATGCTCTGGTAGCAAACTATTAACAAATTAACAGAGAATCAGTTCTGGTTCAAGTAATAGAATATAGGATTGTTATTGTTTTCATATCAGGAAAACTGTGATTCCCAGGTTGACACTGAGAGGGGGGGTGAATTAGTGACCACTAAAATTCCTCAAAACACTGTAAAGTCTGCCCAACCAAAACACACTACTGCCAAGAGCTGTCTGTTAACACTTTGCTGCCTTGAGCTGACTGGGGTGGTTATTCATACATTTGTCCTGTTAACACATTTCGTGTAACACACCATGCCACACACCTATAGGTATCCATACCAGAGGCTGGGCCTACCAAGTGTGTACACCCAGACCTGCAACCCACACACTTCAAATACACAACACAAGCAAACACATCCACATCCACATGATAACGTGGTTCACCTATCACACACTGTGATGGCTACTCCATGGGAAAATACCCTAACCCGGGTTTCGTATTATACCCAATACGCTACTTTAATGCTATGGTTGTATCTACAATCCAGAGGCTACAACATCAACCACATTCTCAGCTGCTACTAGTCCTAGGCAACAACCTTCACTCCTATCAAGCCCCCAACTTGATAGGTTCCAATGTATTTTTCAAAAAAAGATTACAAACCCTTCCCATATGGCATTAGTACAAATAAATAAGGCTTGTGTGAGTGGTTACCTTCCCAGCGTGCTCAAGACTGAGTAGTGCTCACCATTTGGTCTCCCCAAGTTCTTCAGTGATGGTATATGAACATCTTCAAGCTTCCATAAGTGTTGGCCTCTTCCAACAATCCTCACACACACCAAACACCCACAACTCACAAATAATTGCTCACACTTCCTCTCCAATGCTTCAGATAGCCATTAATATCAAGAAGAGGTAAGTGAAGATAGGTTCACACACAAAGAGGGCTCAAAACCCTTGTTTCTTCAAAAACCCATAGCTAACCTCTCCAAAACCTTATTTTTCTCTTCCAGGTCGATAAATCTCAAAGAGATGAGTTCGTGAATACTTGAATCACTCCAATCGGACATCGGATGGCTGAAATATGGCCATCCAAAGTCCAGCCAACCACAACAAAAGAAAGAGAATCTTTTAAAACATAATGGTGCACCTGCGAAGCACTGAGGCCCTCCGCCGCTGACACGTCAGATCTACTGTCGAGTTCCAATTGCTGGATCAGAGCATCTCCAAACCCAACCGTTGGATTTAGAGAAAAAGAGGGATTTCATGAAGACCGTACTATTGGTCAGATCGTGTCAGAAGACATCGGCAATGATCTTGGCCGTCCGATATTGATCCGCTCCACTGAAGCACTGTGAGCGCCCCACATCTAATCATGCTATATAGCCTTTATGTGATGCAGTTCACAATAATAACTTGTCTCCGACCAATACTGAGGCTCGCGAAGGAATCTTGACACTAAAGCCACGATATACCATAGCCCGCCTAATCTTGGACCTTCGAATTCGAATCAGAGTTGCGTGGCTCAATCTTGGCCTATAATTTTGAATCAAACCTTTTCAGTAGGACTTAAATGCCCCTGAACAAATATGGGAATGGCCTCTGTAACCGAATAGTATCACCTACAAAGGAAGAAACTCCAGTAGGGGTCTATGGGGAGGGCTTCTCAGCGGCAAATGGTTGAACACCTGGAGCGCATGAGGTTCAAGCCTTGTGGGGGGGCAGGTATGGGCAGGCCTGCTAGCTACTGGCCTTGTGGGCTTGCTGCCAGCGGGCATGCTACCTTGCATGTGTGACAGGGCCTGGCTACCTTATGGGGGCCTGCGCGTGGCTGAGGTTGCTGGGCACATGCCTTGGCCTTGGCCTAGGCCTGCTGAGCTAGTGCCACGGCTGCTGGCCTAGGCTGGCTGCCATGCTGGCCTGGTCACCTCAGGTGGGACCCACCTAGTCCCCACCCACTCTCTCTGCTCCTTCTCTCTACTTTCTTACTCTTCTTCCTCTCTCCTCTTTCTCTCTCCTCTTCTTTTCTTTCTTCTATCTGTCTTCATTCTCTCTCTCTCTTTAATTTTCTTCTATTTATGAACTTCTGCAATTGCACCAGGCATAGTCACCTTGTCAGTGGGACCTTAGTGGGACCCACAGACACTCTCTTTCCTCTTTCTCTTTCTTCTTTCTCTCTCCTCATCTTCTCTTTCTTCTTTCTTTGCATTTCTTTCACCTCAACTGTTGCCACTGTATTTTTCTCTCCACTACTGGTCTCTCTCATCATCTGTTGTGCCGCACCATCATTGGAACTTCAATGGGGCCTAGTTCCACATCAGTGGGATCCACACATACTCTCTGTCCTCCACAGCACTGAACAAGTGTCCCAAACACAACCACGCTAACTGAGACTCTGCCATCTGACCAGAACCACTTAGAATGCATTATCAACAATTACAACAACCCAACAAACTTGCCAAGGTTCCAATAAAAACAAAAATCAAATCAGAATGTTGTTGAAGAGTAACTTTTTTTTTTTTTTTGAGAACATCAGTATGTCGTTCTATGTGGCTCCTGGTTTCTTGGGCGAATTCTATTCTAGGAAATCTTAAAGATACTGTTACTGAAGGGAGTCAAGTCATACCTTAGCGGTAGTGGAAGGTTCATTTTTCATAGTTTCCGTGTTCTGAGTTTTGAGTGGTTTTTTATGCATTGTTCAATAAACCCAACTTGGTGTTTTTTGTATATGGTTTTTTCGTTTCATTTCTGTTCATTGAAAATGGATTTTCAGTTTTGGGGTTTCTAAGCTCCTTTGCACTTTTGCTGTTAGTTATGGAGTTATCTTTTTATTATGGGTTGAGAAGAAATGTTTTCACACAAAATATTTCATATAAATAATGCATAAATCATATGCTTTAAACAATTTCATTACCATTTTCCTCTATGAAATAAAATTTCCTGAACCAACAAGGAAATCAGTGAGCATTTTGGCTTCTGTTGTTTGCATTGTGGATCGTAATTTTAGGTGTTTTCTTTAGTACAGGTTTTGGCTCTAGAGTGCTTAATCAGTTACCCAAGGTCTTGACTTTTTTCTTGTTAGTGTAGAGTTACAGAATGGGTGGTGGAAGGAAAACCCCAAAAATTTTCTGTGAATGAAGTACGAATACTTGGACCACATAAGGCAAACTGTAGTTTATCTGCCGGGAATATGAGAAAGGAAGATTTTGCTAGGGTAATATTTGGGTATAAGAACCACGCCATAAACCAATGCCTTTCCCTGATGCTCTTCAGTTAGTTCTTCTTCTTGATCTTGTACTAGCATTTCATACTTCTTCTATAGATTATGTGATCTTCTTATTGGTAATTTCATTTTAAGTCAATGGTAGCCTCTTTTTTAGCAGCACGGAATTTTGACTCAGGGCTAATCCCTTACTTAGTTGATGATCATATATCTATAGGGACCAGACAGAGTGATGACCATATACTTATAGTTGCTTATTGATTCAAAATCTTAGCCCCAAACCTTCTTGATCGTCTACTTTTTCAACGGGGTTACTAGAACTACACTTTTCCTATGTGAAGAATATAATGCCAGGCATGCTGCTGTTCTTATTCAATTATAGTGATCGAAGATTACATGGTATCTTTGAAGCCATAAGTTGTGGGAGGAAGAATATTAATCCACATGGGTAGACTGCAAATGGTAGTGAGGAAACTGAATATCGTGCCTAGGTATGGCATGTGCATGGTTAATTGTTTTTGTCTTGATACTGCTGTTTTGGACCTCTATGGTCTACTGGCATAACTATCAATGTTGTCAAAATTATCAGTAGCATGGATGAATTGTCAATGTTGTATAATAATAATTAGTTGGTCTTGCATGTACAAATTCCCCCTCTATTTAATTTTTTATACTAGTCTAGGTTTCATTATTTTTCATTATTAAATGTAAAGTTGTTCTTTAAGTAAGTGGTTGTGTAGTATCATTTGCATTTGCCATTTGGGGTAAGACTCACCGTGTTTTTTTTTTTTTTAATCAGAGTTTCATGATATAATTGATCTTTTCTCAAGATCTTGTTGGCCAACATAAATTTACTTGCGTAATCGGTTAATGGGCATCTCATCTCACATTATTCGATAAAGGCAGATATATGCCATGTTTGTCACCTCCCAGAGATATACCTTCCCTGTTTATTATGGGATAGTATTATAAATACTAAGGTTTGGAGTACCCGCAACCACTATTGTGATCTCTCCAATAGCACCCATAGTAAAGGAGAAGACAAATCTAATGGACAGGCTGTAGAAGGCTCCAACCCAAGGATTATCACAAGTAATGGTCAAAAATCAATCGTCTACAAGAGGTATGAATTAATCTATCTTGTTTGATTACTCTTCTCATTGTGTTCTAATGGTTTGTAGGTGAGATAGGATTATACAATGAAACCCTGTCAAATATTTTCTAACAATTGGTATCAAAGCAGTCCATACGGACCTAGGATTGATGAAAATTGATTTAATAAAGCCTAACAGAGATGATTGGATCGAAGGAACGGATCGACTTTTCATTCTAGTTTTGATCGAAACCTGTCAGAGATCTGACACAATCGGAATATTACAAACTGTCCAAATTTAAAAAAATTTATGCCAATACGTAGAGCTCGGAAAGACAGTAACAGCGATATAAATTTTGCCGTCACCGGTCAACGTGCCACTATGCGCCGGCATTAAAAAAAAGAGAAAAAGGCAGTAAACCACTGCGTCGGCCCAATCAAGCCAACTCGGGCTAGACCGGACAGACTCAGTAAAGCAGGCCGCATATGTGCCTAACCTGGCCCAGTCAACACTACTGACCAAGACCATGGGTCAACTCGGATACCCGACCCAGTAATTTTAATGAGCCAACCCGATACCTGACCCAATGATTTTAATGGGTCAACCCGATACCCAACCTAGTAATTTAATGGGCCAAATCGACACCTGATCCAGTAACCCAAATGGGTCAACCTAGATACTCGACACGGGGAACCCGGATCGCTGGTCAGAAAACCAGACCCGTTGACCTGAAATTAAATCGAT
Organism: Protea cynaroides; assembly: GCA_028583415.1. NCBI lineage: Eukaryota > Viridiplantae > Streptophyta > Magnoliopsida > Proteales > Proteaceae > Protea > Protea cynaroides. The sequence goes on from CM053276.1 coordinate 22,300,032, forward strand.
TAGACCGCCCCGATTTAACCCAAACCAGACCAAAATAGACTGGCCCTGTTTGGTTCACCCGCAGGTGATCCCATGTGCCACCCTTAGGCAGCGTGGGAGATTCTATGGACCTTCATTTTTTTCTGTTGGACTTGTCTCAGTCCGAGCTTCATTCTGGTGTGAAATTTGAGCCGTTTTAGATGTCCATAGGAGGCTGTTTTGTTTGAAAAGTCTCTTTTTTGGACCAGTTTGCAATGTTTTTTCAATTTTATCCGTTAATTAGATTACCAGATAAATGGATGAGATGAAGTACTGTTTTACCGAATGTTTAAAAGATTATTCTTGTAATTCTGTAACATTCATGGTAATCCGACATAGACTGCATGTCAGGATTTGTCGATATCACTGTGAAATTGGGTGGAATCCACCAAAGAGGCACACTTCGTTGCATAAGGATGTCTACAAGTTCAAGTTATTCATTATATAAATGTAGTCAAGATAGACGGTATACACCTAATGGTGGCATTGTCAAGTTTAAAAGGTTACATGCACTTGGAAAATAAGGATGTTTGGCTTAGGGGTTTCATTCACCCATGGGTAGTGTGATTTTCGATGCCGTCATTCCTTGGTGGTTTTGCCAGAATATTTGAGAGGACCAGTGCATCTTTATCCCAAAGGATGAATATGTAATTTGTTTGACTCTTGGAAAAGAGTAATAATTGTTTGGCAGTTTCGCTCGGATATTTTAGAGGACCATCATCCTTGTCCCAAAGGATAAGTATATAGTTTAGTTGACTCTTGGAAAAGGGTAATAATTGTTTGGCTGTTTCGCACAGATATTTCAGAAGACCAGTGCATCCTTGTCCCAAAAGATAAGTATGTAGTTCGGCTGACTCTTGAAAAAAGGAAATAATTACTTACTTATTATGTTTTGATAGCTTAGTTTATTTCTTTACATGTATAAGTCATGAATCTATCACTGTATGTATAGCATTATAACTAAACTCATCTAATGATTATTATCTCAGAATTTCAATCCCCGATACTATTCTTACTTCACTTCCTATTTTGTCTAAATCAAATTATAGAAAATGGTATGAGGCAGTTGAAATACAACAAGGATTTCTGGACTTAGAACTAGCTCTTAATAGGAAATCCTTATAGGTTTTGAGGAATTTTGTCCCAGAGGTTATGCGAGACAGTATCATGATGAAAGATACTGTCAAGGAATACATAAAGTAGACTTAGGCAAAATTTGAAGCGACTGATAAAGGGTTGAAGAGTCATTTTATAACTAGAACAAATTTTGATGGAAGTAGCAATATTAGCAAAGGACATCCTGGAATTAACTACAATTAGGAAGAAACTAAAAACTAATCTCGGGTTGTTTGACCTAGATGTACTCATTAAACAAGTGTTTTCTGGTCCATGGGGATGTCCAATCCCTAAGATCATGTATAGCATTGTTCATATGAGGAACATTGCAAAAGGATATTTAGAGAGAAATCCAAGGAGAGTTGGCAATTTCTAAAAGGGATGAAGAGATGTTTTATTCCAAACCCATCTGTACATCTTTTGATGGTGATGGAGTGTGAAGAAGTACAAGTTGGAGTTCTCAGCTAATAATGAAACGCTCAAAGATAAGAGGACCTTTGAAGATGATTCATTAGACTTTCGCTTCTTCACCAATATTGTAAAGTCAGATCTTGGTGACCTATAGCACAAAAGGAAAAGGTGGACCTAAGATTAAGGCACTAAGGAAAGGAAAATAGTTTTTCAAGAAAAGGTCAAAGACTTTATGTCAAGGAATAGGATATTAAGAAACTATAAGATAAAATGATAGACATAAGAAAATGGAATTCTTGTAATGTGACACAGAAGGGACATGTGCAGAAAGATTATAAAGCTAGACAGGCTTAATTAAAAAATAATAAGGACTATGAAACTTCTAAGTGAGAAGGTGCCAGAAATTAAGGACTTAAATACTATTCATAATTTAAACCTATAGGAGTAGCAAAACCTTTACTTTACTCTAGGTAGTTTACCTATTGTTCTCGCACTGAACTGGATATGTCCTTAGCTCGATCAGAATTCCTACACAAGGAAGAAATGACACCACAGTGATGGTCAGGTGGTTACACCCTCTGACCACTCCGATGTCTAAGTAAGTTTGATAGACAAGCAGTATGGGATAGGCAGAATGGACTATCCTTTTAGTCGAAAGAGATTCGGGTAGCTAACTCAATCTGAGTTCAAAGTTAAGATTTAGTGTATGTTTACTTGTGTCCGTCTTCAAATATATAAGCTGGAGATGACTCAAGTATGGAATGTTTGATATTTCTCTTGGTGCGGCAAAATGTCCTCTCTACGAGAGTGATCCACGCTCGCTGATGTGGAGATTAGGAGGATCCATGCTGAGTCACTTGATGGTTGACTCTACTGTAAGATTTTGTTGATTACTCCATGGTCAACGCATGGAGAATCTCATTATCTAAAAGGAGGATTCCTCGGGTGGGGCCCTCTATCATACGTTAATATACAACTGGTGTAGGATGTGTTGGTCTGTTCAGGAGGACCCACTTATTGCGAAGTGCCGAGGCCTTCAATCGTGTGAGGCTCCGAGGCCCTTATTGTCCGAGGCCGTGAAACGCTGAGCCTCTGAGGCTTTAGCCATCCGAGACTTACAAAACTCTGAGACTCTGAAACCATTTTATCCTTTGAGATTGGATTCAGCCTATTAGCCAAGGCTCCCAAGGTAGACCATTTGGTCCCCCCGTCTCCGAGGTTAGGCATGATTTTAAGTGTTACCCTTGAAGATCCAGAGCTCGATGTACACGAGTCGAAATTCCATTGGAGGGGTGACCATCCTCATATCAGATGCCCCTTGCTCTTGCTAGCTTCTTCAAGGCTGGGAGAGCAATAAGGATTTTGACTCTTCGGCTGACGCATTCGAGGTGTTGAGGCGGCGTTTAAGGAATCGTAATGGCTACTTTTTGCGCCGGCTTTTTAAATCTTCTCAAGGATCCAGTGGGTCCTACCACTCACCTCATTCCCCGAAGGTGAACCATGGTGTACTGTTCCGCCATAAATACGTCAGAACCGGAGAGAACGGGGAGCTGCCAAGTGTGCTCTTGCCTTTTAACACGATGGTTATAGTCATTTCTTAGATTTATAGGTCGTTATGGCTTATGTTTGGATTTTTATTCAGACTTTTAAACTTTATAAACCCTTTGTCCGTTCCAAACTCCTTGTTCCTACTTCTTCTCCTACTCGTCCTGGTTCGATTTTTAGTCGTTTCATACTCTCACACGTTCAACAGAGTTCACCACTGGATTTCATCTTCTTTCAAGTAAGTAATAGCTAGGTCTAAGGGACCCAGTAGTAGAGTAGAAACTAACCCCGAAGATGAGGCCTTAGGCTCAAACACCGCCAGGGGAAGTGGTCAGGTTTCCACCTCTACCTCCATTCCCCTAGTCATCCACGAAACTGGCATAGGGTGGAAGAATGAGGTTAGGAGAGCCAGGGCCATTCAGGCTGCCAGCATATGGGCAGCCAATCCTGAACCCCCATCGTCTTCAAGAGTTCCTCCAAACTCGGATTTTGCTTCTAGTAAGATCGAGAGCAGAATGACCCAGTCTCATCTAGATGTTCTCAGGGAACTTTATAGCATCCAGGAGAATGTTTCGTTCTTGTTGCCTGAGTCCAAGGATAGGATGTGTACTCCTTGCAACGACGCCATTCTTCTTTTTACTTTGAGTTGCTAGATAGCTAAGGGGTGGCTCCTTCACAGATTACTCCCAATGGGTGGTGCTAGATTACCAACTTCCTGGCTTGCTTGAAGCTCTGCGAGTTGCCTGCTGAGGTTCCCCTTTTCAAGATATTCCTTCAATTGGTTTCAGCTTCAGTGACTGCAGGGGCTGGGCTGGTTTCACTTCCAGCATCACAATGAAGTGTCCTACCCCCAGGCCAAAGACATCATTACCTCCCACTACTACTGGAAGTACAACTTCTTTTCACTTCTTGGTCCCCGCTTCCTAAAGACACCTGGCCACGCAATTACTAGGCCAAGGTCATCATTTCCCAAGTCAACAAGGTACAGATAATCAACCCGGATCTCAGTGAATACGTAGATCTGATTTGTGCTATCCTTGCCCCAACTGTAGCGCAGCTGTCCGACCCTAAGTTCATCTAAAATGCTAGGTTGGGTAAGCCCCTCTTTATTTAACTAACTTACTCCTCTTGTGTTCAGGGATTGACCCATTTCCTCCATTGTTTCTCTTGTTTGCAGTGGAAATTGGCCTGGACAACCTTGCCGTGGCCCTCATTGTTGAAACTCCACCGACGATGGAGGATCTCAAAGCTCGATCTTCTGAGACACCATGCATGAAAATTTTTGAGGTTTACAAAGAAGAGGTTTCTCCTGAGGCCCGTAGGGCAGTTGGCGTCGTAACTGTCTCCGACCCCCATCCCCAAGTGAGCATATGTTTGCAGGGGACAATGATGTGGAGGTCCTTGAAGTCAAAGGTGAAGTGGGCACCGAACTTCGGCCTGGCAAAAAGAGGAAGCGCCATTACGGAGATAGGTCTGAGAAGAAAAAGAAAAAGAAGAAGAGGTCTTCTTCTAGGGTCACTAAGGAGACCCAAGGTATGGTCTTAGCTTCTGTTCTCTCTTTTTTTTTATGTTGTTGAATTTTACCATTTTGTTTTGCTGATACTTCACCATCTGCTTAGGCGGCGTGCACCGCGAGGGTCCAGGTGGGGAGTTCAACCATCTTGAGAACATCGAAGAGGATGTCATCCCCTTTGTGCCTAAGATCAACCTTTCTACACGGCAGTCGGCTCTCCGAAGCCTCGATGCAATGGATGAGCTCATTCGGGCCATGAGGCTCCCCTTTGACATCTTAGACTATGATGGGATGTCGTACAACCAGGATGGGATGTCGTACAACCAGGCCTACCAACGAAAGGCTTGCCATGTTACTGAGGTATCTTTTTAGGCATCATTTTATTTCTTTCTCCCTCTTCTCCAACTTACTATAATTCGTCTCTTGGCTACAGTCTAGTCACTTCATACTCTGATCCTGAGCTTTCATAGAGGACCTCGACATCAAGCTGACTGACGCTCAACAACGAATATTAAACGTGGAACACCATCGTGATGAGTTAGAGGAGCATGCCAAAGATTGTCAGGAGATGTTGCAGGCCAAAGCCCCTGCACAGGACCTTGAGGAGGAGCTAAAGAAGCTTAAGGATGATTTGGCAAAGGATGAGACTAAGAAGGCCGAGGTGGAGAAGAAACGAGACGAAGTGCAGGAGCAAGCGGACCAAGATAAAAGGCACAACCAGAGACTGAGGGATGATGCCTTGAGGAGGAGCTTTAGAGTGCCAAAAATACTACTGCTACTGTGGATAAGGTCCGCGAGGACGAGCCAGTTGCCTACGAGGCTGCCCTGGCTAACCTTCGATGGGAGAAGGATGAGCTCACGTCTTCTCTCGAGGTTCGGACTAAAGAGGCTCAATGAAGGCAGTAGAGGACTTCAAGGCTGGGGCTGAGTACAAGAAGACAGTGACTGAGTCCCTACTGAAACTGATGGTGCCCATGCTGACCAAAATCCGAGACTTTGTCTTGGCGAGCTATCCTGTGAGGACAAAGATAGTAATTTGTTTGGAAGTCGCCACCTAGATTAAGGTCTAGGACTTAGAAATGTGAAATCTCACACTAAGGTAAAACTTTGATTGACTCATGACCCTTAGATTGGATTTCTGGTCCATCAGAAATTGGGTAAGTGTCAGGTTACGATTATGGGAAGGGGCTAGGCACCCAAACCGCCCGATCGAGATCGGTCTCCTATACCTTTCCTATGCTACACTCTATCTATTAAACCGAACCAAATCAAGTGGTTTGATGTCATTGAACCAAATCTGTATCCATCAGATTGCTTACGTATCACAGAATTATTCTGAAAATCAGATTCACCATCGCAGTTCAGGTGTAATTAAAGTTTATGACTGTGATTTATGCTTGTGCATGATTAAGTTCATTGTTCAAGTTGAAGTTTATGCTTGAAAGGATGAGAAACCCTATGGGTTAGGATCTGGATAGTCCATACAAACTGATAGATAGTCCTAGTGGATCTAAGAATGGATAACCCTTTTTGGGTCTGAATGTGGATAATCCTATTTAGGTTGGAATATGGATAACCCTATTTGGGTCAAAATGTGGATAACCCTTTATGGGTCAAAATATGGATAACCCTATTTGGGTCAAAATGTGGATGACCCTATTTGGGTTAAAATGTTGATGGATATCCTAGTGGATCTATGGATAGTCCGAGTGGACTAAGGTGTAGATCTGAATTTGAGTTTCTCCAAATAGCCTACGTATCCTAGGGTTTGCCCAAGGAATCAGAATCCACGTAGTTCGAAAATGGCTGAAATTACCTGTTCTAGGTTTAGGATTGAGAATCTATTCTAGGTTTAGGGTTGAGAACCTATTCTAGGTTTAGGATTTATTGAGGGGTAGAAATCGTCCTGAGCTACCCTTTTCATCCTAAGCTCTAATTTTGGAAGGTTTGGTAAAGCATTCTCTTTCTTTATTAAGATTTTTATTATTTCTATACCCTTCCCAAGAATGTGGGTGCCTGAATGCACATCCCCACGCCTAGATTGTCTTCTAGAAGTGTGCATACATGGCAGTTCAACTTAGGTGTTGTAAAAAATGAAGTTATTGCCACAAATAGAATATTCTATCTAAGCATGACATGTATGATGTTTATGGTAACTAACATAATATATAGTAAGATTATGAAAATCTCCCTAAATTGACATATGATACCATAAAAATTCATTTAAACATGGTAAAATTTACTATGCTATATTCTAAGCAAGGCAAGTCTAAACATGGCATGTCTAAATATGGTAATTATCAAGATATTGCTAAATATGGTAAAAAAAATATATTTATTCTACCAAATATAGCAACACATGGATATGACAAACATGGTATGTGAGCAATCCAAAAAAAGCATGTGAGTACTTTAAATGTGGCCATTTATCCAAATATAGCATGTGGACACTCTAAATGTAGCAAGTATGCAATCAAACATGGTAGAATTCACCAAATCACTCAAGCAACTAATTGCATATTACAATGAATGAGACATCGATGAAACCTTTTGAAAATCTAAAATTATCAAAAAAAAAACATATGCTCAAGGAGTTCTATGAAAATATTGTAACTTTTCTGAAGACATTTGAAATGAATAATGACTCAAAAATGTCAAAATTATTACACAAAGTTTCAAGTATTGCACAAACTAGGAACTGATTTCAAATTCTGACATATTACACCAAAATGACCATAAGTAGGTCTTATGTAACTCAAATTAAGTTCTTTTTTTTTTTACAGAAAGATGACTTGACATGCTATATTTCATCTGAAGGCATAAAATCCCAAAAGAGAGCACATATGGGTCAAAAATATTGCACAATTTAGTGTACATGCATGGTGACAGATTCTATCACCCTGCCTTAATGGGCATATGGAGACCTAAATATATCAGAATTAACCTTAAAATATACCCTTAGAAATAATATTTAGAAAGTTAACTTTTGTCTCAAAGAATCTAATCCCAACTAGGGACAAAATCAGGTCAAATAAATGCCACAAAACTAGACATGTGCACTGGTCAAGTCTGTTCCAGATTTTTGACCAGTTGCACCATAAATTTTGTATAAAATCACCTACTTAATGAAAATTAAATCAAAACATATGTCCATGTAGATAATTGACAGATCTAAAATTTCATTAAGAAAAACAAGGGCAAATAGAATATTCTCATTGTGGAAAAGATACTTTTCAGTCATGCCAATCAGTATATCTTAACAGATTCAAAAACAGAGTACTATGCACTTCAAAATCAATATCAATTCAAAAAAAATTTAAAAAAATCCGAAACAAGTGTCATTTTATAGAACACTTCTTTATCTAAAAAATTTGTATGATGTTGTTTTCCTGATTATGGCCATAAGACCCTTTTCTAGAAACTTTCGAATAGGGGATTGCATTATACCCGAGTAGGGCAGCAACGCCAATGAAGAATTTTTTTTGATGAATTTCTCCAATTCCAAATGAAACGAAATTTCTAGGGGAGTCTTCTAAAATATCAGAGAGAATCCCATAAAAATTTAGGCTTCAAAATATAAACAAAATCACATGAGATGTACGTCCCAAATTTGGATCCTAAATCTGGAAATTTCATATTAGAAATCCACTTTGTAGAATTTATCAAAAACATCAAACATCATCATATAGCACTCAAATCTTCTTCATTGAACTATTTAAAAAGATTATCATACATAAAAAATATTAGACATGAGCATCCTAACATCAACATGCATGCAATAGGGCATTCCTGATCGAGATTTAATGAAAATAAACCTTTTTCAAGCAAAATCAACATTCAAACCTTTTAAAGACCACTAAATTCGTTTTAGGGTACCATCCTTGTGCTCAAATGGAGTGAAACCTTTGATGTAGGATTTTTTTTTTTGGAGATCGTATCAAGATTTCAGAAGATGAATCCTCCTCCTCCTCTTGTCTGCTCCTTTCTTCTCTAACTCTCTACCTTCTTCTTCTTCATCTTCTTCTTCTTCTTTTCCTTTTCTTTCTTCTTCTCACGGCTCTCTTTTTTTTTTTTCTTCTTCTCTCCCACGGATTCTCCCTCTCTCTTTCCCCTCCTACGATTTTTTTTCTTCCCCTCCCTCTCTCCTCTTCTCACGGCCTCTCTTCTAGAAAACCCTCTCTCTCTCTCACGTCTTCCCTTTCTTCTTCTTTCCTTCTTCTCTTCTCTTCCTTCCTCTTCTTCTAGAAAATCTTCTCCCTCTCCCTTTCCTCTTTTCTTTTCTTTCCTTTTCTTCTTTCCTCTTTCTAGAAAATCTCTTCTCCCTCATTTTTTTTTTCTTTTCTCTCTTTCCTTTTTTCTTTTCTTTCCTTTTCTTCTTTTCTTTCCTTCTCTTTTTTTCTTTCCTTCTCTTCTTCCTTCCTCTTCTTCTTCTTTGCTTCTCTCTCATTCTTTCCTTTTTCTTTTCTTTCCTTCTCTTCTTCCTTCCTCTTCTTCTTCTCGGCTTTTTCCTTCTCTCTTTCCTGTTTTTGGCTTTTTCTCTTCTCTCTCTCTCTCTCGGCCTTCTTCTTTTTTTACTAATATATATATATATATATATATATATATATATATATATATATAAAATGCATGCATATGGGCCGACGTGATTTGATCCGGATTGGTCTGAGCTGGGTCGGACTGAGTTGGACTAAGTTCGGTTGAGCTGGTTTCGACCAAGTAGACTTCTTCTATCATTTCATAGTCTATTTTTGCCGCTATTCCACATGGAATTTTCTAATAGCCTCTATTCTAAATTTTCTACATTCACTTTGTAGAACACTAAAAATGAGGAATATTGAAACTTGAATCACCTCATTTGGAAATAAAATGGTCAACTTATGAATTTCTGAAGTTTAAACAAGTCAATTATCGATAATTTGGCTAACCATTCTGCATGGGATCCTTCGGAGACTTCTGCTTGAAATGCTTTACGTCAACTTTGTGGAGTACTAAAAATGGAATATATTGAAACTGAAATCACCTGATTTGGATGTGGGGTAACCAAAATATGAATTTTCAAAGATTAAACGATAATTTCCATATATAATTTTGCATGGGACCCTTCGGAGATTTCTGTACCAAATTTTTCACGTCAATTTTGTAGAACACCACAAATGAAGAATAATGGCCATTGAATCATCTGAATCGGACGTAGAATGGCAAAGATATGAAGCATTGAACTTCTATCGATAATTCTGCATGAAAGCTTGCATGGGGCCCACCAGTGACCTCTACCCTGGATTTTTCACGTCCACTTTGAAGAGGACTGAAAATAAGGAATGTTGGCCTTTGAATCATCTGATATCGATATTAGATGACCAAGATATGATGATTTGAAGTTTAAATGATAATGCATGCATCATACAATAATTACATAAATACCCTTGCACTTTCAAACTGTGATACCTTCCTTGTTTGATGTCAGAATTTGATGATTCTGGTCTCATTTTGAAGATAATTTCACGATCTATACATCCAAGTAGGTAATAGCCTATGACCCTGCTATGGGGTTCATTAAAGAATCACAAATCTTTGGGTTAAAAAGCCAGAAACCTGCCATGTGGATTCACTTATGTTGGGGATGGCAAAAATGGAGTGCTTACAAATGCTACTCTTTAGCCAAGATTGTTACCAATTGAAGGCTAAAGACAAAAGAACCACATTTTTTATATGAGTGAGATTGCTTATTGGGCTGCACTTAGGATAATTTATCCTAAACTGCCTACGTATTCTAAGAGTGTCCTAGAAATCAAGCCCAGAACGTAGTTCGACTGGCAAGAAGGTTTGCTCTTCTTGAAAAATTGATGATTGTTCTTCTTGTATGAAGCTAGGCTATGAATACAAGGCTCATTTGTAGGCTGTGAACCTCTTCTTGCTGAGGTGAGACTCATGATGTAAGGTACGTGCGGGCTTGAACCCAACTTGATTCATTTGTAGGCTAATAAACCTCTTCTTGTACGAAGCTAGGCTATGAATACAAGGCTCATTTGTAGGCTGAAAATCTCTTCTTGCTGAGGTGGGACTCATGATGCAAGGTACGCGCGGGCTTGAACCCGCCTTGATCCATTTGTAGGCTGATAAACCTCTTCTTGTATGAAGCTATGCTGTGAATACAAGGCTGGTTTGTAGGCTTGGAACCTCTTCTTGTATGGAGCTAGGCTATGAATACAAGGCTGAATGCACGAGCTTGGGCTCGACTTTGATTTCTCTAGGTGGAGGAATTATTGTCTTTCCTTTTGATTGAATTGAGGCTCTTTAGATTTGTTATTTTGGGTTGAGTACCTGCACTTGTCAAATCATTGAAAATTTCATAAAGCATGTTATAATGATCATTTCTAATGGGGTAGGGAAACAAATGTTTCTTTATTGAATTTAACGAGACATAGTTCATGAGCCACACTGGAATTCAAAAAAAACCTAAAATGTTATTGGTTTCTTGATTGGAGCAACTCTAGGGAGTGTTCAAACTTTTCGATTGTTCCATTCACGAGCAATGGTATCAACCAGATCTAATGTCAAATTTTTAGGAAGTTCACAATCAGTCACTTCTCTGCTGGTGCTTGCTGGGATATTGAATTGCTGAGGTAGCCTTGTTGGGGAATAGAATGAAGTATGAGTCAACCTCATGAACCAGACATGTAAACTATTCTCTGTATTTGTAACAACCCGCTCTTGCTTCCACCAAGTTCATTTCCATCTGATATCTGCTGTGGTTATTTCTTTGAGGCGGCTGAACCAATCTGTGTCCATCTGATAAGCCATGGGATCTGCTCTTTTTGCCAATTGGTAGGGGTTAAGGGTCGTTGCTTCAGATTCTTCAACTAATCCTAACCTCTCTGTTAACCAAATTTGAAGTAGGTATGGTGACCCACTAAAATTGTCCAGCTCGAACTGATTTTGATGAGTTGCCATGAAGTCAAGGCCCTTTAATGTCTCGGCCAACATTGTAGCGATGATGTCAAAACCTTGTCTCGTATGCTTCATGAGATCTATTATGATTGGAGATTCTGTATCTGCGCAACTTCGTAGCAATAGTCGGGCTATGCTACAATAGAGGTAAACATGTCTTCTCTGATCCTGTGCTTCTTCCGCTTTTGGACTTGTATGAGCATATGATTTGATATGCGCTTTATCTGTAGCCGTTGATCTTGTACAAAACAACACATTTCATTCCTGTCCCAGCTGAAAAAATCTTGTATCTCTTGCTTGTAATCTTTTCCTGGAGATGGTTTGAAAATCTTTCGCTTAGGTGTGTGCAAGAGGCAAGCTCTGAATTCTTCCATAGTTGGGCATAACTCGACTTCTCCCATCCTGAAGACATGAACTATTGGATCCCAGCATTGAGCAGATGCTTTCAAAAGATCTGAGCATAATTTTATCGTTGTTAATTGAGGAAGTGCCTCCAGTTGATGCTTTCGCAGGAAAGAGCTATCTTCTGTGAACTCAACATGCCAACTCCAGTTTTTCAATGCCTTATCCATTTCTGTAATTCTGTTTGACAAATCGATGGATTGTTAGCCTTCCGGGTATGACCTGTAGGAATCCCGAGAGGTTAAAATAATGATTCATTGGAATTATCCTAAATTGTAATTTTTTAGATATATTGAAATGCCCTTAGTAGATTACACATGAAATGTATACATATGACTGACTCTGTCTGAGTTTTAAGTACTTAAATCTATAGACATGATGAGAGAAAGTGGAGGTCCAAATGGGACTGACAAGAAACTATCCAGGTAGGTCTGCCGCCTGGAGGAGTTTGTGGTTATTTATGTAGAATGGGCTTATCTTACCGAGAAGACCCCATTTATCAGTTTGAGAAAGGAAGGGCCTATTGGAATCTTGGGATGCTATCGGATGTAATGAATGATAAATAAGAGTTCCAGCCAGATTTTTATTTTATAATTTCTCAGATTGATATACTCATGAGAGTTTATATCAAATGATATGAAAGATGGGCTCTGATGTGTAACTCTTGGAAAATCCGTTGGATAAATGGACGGATGAAAGAGTTTAGCCAAAAACAGGAAATTCTTTCTTTGATTATGATGATAGGATGAACCATCCCTGGGTGAAAGGTTTTGTACCCCATTGGAGAATCCAGTCAACCATGTCGGTAAGTTCTTCAAATGATTGATGCCCGTTGTTGGTGTCAGCAGGTGAGAGAGAGGCCTTCTACACTCTCCATTTTTTTTTGAAGGGTGTAGAGGCTACACATAATATCTCTTCACTTGATCCAAATTGGTCAAGTATTATAACTCAATGCCTTCCATGTCGACCAGTCGAACAGCTTTTCCAGGTAAGATTTCCTTTACCATGAATGGTCCACTCCAAATAGGGCGAAACTTGCCCCTAGGGTCATGGACATGTGCTCTTTCCTCCTTCAATACCAGGTCTCCGACTGTCAAGTGACAAACACGCACCTTTTTGTTAAAGGTTGCTACCATTCTTTGTTGGTATTTTTTTACATTATCGACTGCCTTCATTCTTCTTTCATCAATGAAGTTCAGTTCATCATATCTGGATTGCAACCATTCAGTTTCTAGAATCTTGCATTCCATCAAAACCCTCAGTGATGGCACCTTTATTTCTACTGGGAGGACTGCTTCCATACCATATACTAGTTAATACAGCGTTGCCCCAGTAGATGTTCTTATGGATGTTCTGTATGCCCAGAGTGTATAAGGTAATTTGTCTGCCCAATCAACATTAGTCTCTGCCATCTTCTGGAGGATAACCTTGATATTTTTATTGGCCGCCTCTACTGCCCCATTTGTCTGTGGACGATAAAGAGCGGACCGGTGCCTTTTGATGTGGAACTTGTCACATAATTCTTGGACTCTCCCTCTGAAGTATCCTTGATCTGAGATTATAGAATGAGGCATTCCATGCCGGCATATTGTGTAGTCTTGTAGAAATTTAGACACTTTGTTTGCTGTGAGCTTAGCGTATGACTATGCCTCTATCCACTTTGTGAAATAATCAATGGCAACCAAGATGAATTCATGCCCATTTGAGGCTTTAGGATGAACCTTTCCGATTACATCTATGCCCCAGGTTGAGAAGGGCCATGGAAAACTAAGAGTATGCAACTCTGTTGGAGGCATGTGTATCAAATTAGCATGGATTTGGCACTTGTGACATTTCCTTACAAACTCTGCACAGTCTACTTCCATTGTGTTCCAGTAATATCCTATTATGAGAATCTTCTTTGCAAGCATTCTAGCATTCATGTAAGGTCCGCATATTCCTTGATGGACTTGTTCGATGACGTTTTGTGCCTGTTCCTCGTCGACACAGACCAACTGCACTCCTTCATGGGATATTTTGTATAGGATATATTCGCATAGTATGAATTGAGAGGCATATCGCCTAAGAGACTTATTCTTACCTGTTGTGGCTTCCACTGGATACTTTCCTTCTTTGATGAAATCTATGATGGGAGCAAACCATGGTCGGCCATCGACTGTCAGTGCATTCACTTCTTCCAAGTGGACTGGTCGTACTCTTTTCTCTATGATTAGGGGTTTGATACATCCCAAAGGATCATTTCCAATATTGAAGCCAAGGTGGCCAATGCATCAGCATACTTATTGGTATCTCTTGGGGAGTAGTAAAATTCAATTTGCACGAACTTCGAAGCCAAGGTTATTGCACATTGTTGGTCAGGTATCAGCTTCTCGTCTTTGGTTTTCCAGTCCCCTCTAACTTGGTAGATAACAATTGATGAGTCACCATAGACCTTTAATCTACAGACCCCTATGGCCAAGGCTGCTTTCAGTCCCATGATACATGCTTCATATTCTGCAATGTTGTTTGTGCAGTCAAAGTCTAATCTGAATAAAAATGGCACAAATGCCCCTTCTGGATCTATAAATAAGACGCCGGCCCCATATCCCATATGATTTACGGCTCCAGCAAAGAACATTATCAATGTGTCGTTCTTCCCTTCCTCTTGAGTTGTGTAGACTTCTTCATCTGGGAATACATCTTCCAGATGTCTGAGGTTATCTTCAACCGGTAGAGCTGATAGATGTTCTGCAATTACGCTCCCCTTGATAAACTTTTGAGTAGTGTATGTGATGTCGAATTCGGACAACAACAATAGCCACCTAGCCAACCTTCCTGTCAAAGCTGGTTTCTCGAATAGATACTTTAGGGGGTCCATTCTGGAAATGAGTATGACCTTGTAGGATAACATATAATGCCTCAGTCTCTTTGTTATCCAGACCAGGGCTGCGCATGTCTTCTCCAGCTGTGTATAGTTGGCTTCGTAGCCTATGAATTTCTTACTCAAGTAGTATACTGCTTTTTCTGTCTTTCCATCCGTATCATGCTGGGCTATCATTGATCCCATAGAACCTTCTAGAACTAACAAGTAAAGGAGTAGTGGTCTCCCTGGTACTGGAGGGGCTAAGACTGGTGGGTTCAACAGATAGGTCTTGATTTTGTCGAAAGCCATCTGACATTGAGGGTTCCAATCTTTTGGCTGGTCTTTCCGGAGTAGCTTGAAAATTGGTTCGCATATTGCAGTGAGATGTGCAAAAAACCGGTTGATGTACTGAAGTCTTCCCAAGATACCTCTTCCTTTTCTGTTTGAGGAGATGGCATTTCAGATATGGATTTTCTCTTGGCTGGATCAATTTCGATTCCTCTTTGGCTGACCATAAAGCCTAGCATTTTGCCCGCTATTACCCCAAATGCACATTTTTGGGGGTTAAGCCTTAGTTTATATTGCTTGATCCTCTCGAAGAACTTTCTTAACGCTGAGATGTGACCTTCTCTGGTGAATGACTTTACAATCATATCATCTACATACACTTCTACCTCCTTATGGATCAGGTCGTGTAAGATTGTAGTAGCCATTCTTTGATAAATTGCCCCAGCATTCTTCAACCCAAATGGCATCACAGTATAACAATAGGTGCCCCAGTCTGTTACGAAGGCGGTTTTTTCCTTGTCTTCAGGTGCCATCTTTATCTGATTATACCCTGAGAATCCATCCATGAAGGACAAAAGAGCATGATTTGCAGTGTTATCCACTAAGATGTCTATCTTTGGTAATGGAAAGTCATCTTTGGGGCTAGCCTTATTCAGGTTTCTATAATTGATGCATACCCTCAGTCTTCCATCCTTTTTAGGTACGATGACCACATTTGCTAGCCACTCTAGGTAATTTATGACCTCCAGGAATCCTGCGTCAAACTGCTTTATGATATCTTCTTTAACCTTAAGGGTCCATTCAGGCCTTAACCGCCTCAACTTCTACTTATATGGCCTAGCATCTGAGATCAAAGGTATCTTATGTTGTACAACTTCGGGGTCTATGCCGGGCATATCTTCATAGGACTAGGCAAACATTTCTTGGAACTCCGTCAGTAATTCTGTCATTTGTTTGGCACTTCTTCTGTCAAGGTAGCACCGATCTTTATCTCTTGAGGTTGCTCTGCCGAGCCGAGGTTTTTGAATTCTTCGCCGACAGGTTGAGCCTTCTTCTCCTCTGAGGCTTGGATGGATTGTAATATTTCAGGAGATGGTTCATTATTTTCATCATTTTCAAAGTTAGAGTTAGAAGGAGAAGGAAAGGAAGAAGTTGACGCAGTGTAACTCAAAACATCATCTTTATTCATATTCAAAAGCAGAGGTACAGAGGAAAAGGTTCCTAGTGGAACAAACTCAAAACTTGAAAATGACTCAATCTTATCTAAAGACTTAAGGACCCTAGGCTCAGACATAGTCATAATATGTGGATTACATGGCAACCCCTTTGGGTAAACAAAATTATCATAACAACTCCAATTGGGGATTATTTTGTTGATGGGAAGGGTGAATTGTTGTATATCGGGATTCCTATCTTGATCTTCACCGGTGAGCGTCATCACTTGATCGTCCTCGAACAGGTTGTTGATGTTGATCACCTCTGTCTCGGATTTCTGCTCCTTGCTCTGCTATTAGATCTTGGCTTGCTCGAGTTCTTCCCAGTCAAAAGTACAATCATGGAATATTTTGAACCCGGGTACTTGCTTTTGAAGGTGGGCATTGAACCAAGGTTCTGAAAATCCACAATAGATGTTATCTTCTCCTTCTTTAACAAAATACCCATTAAGGGTCTTCGAAAATTGGATGTCCTGCACATTGTACAACCCCTCAGATATTGCTTGATAGACTGCTTCATCCGTCCTTTGGGGTCCCCAGTCCCCACTAGCTCTGTCTAATGCTCTTATTGTGCTGCTACCATACTGACTACTATGCTTGTATTTCATCATCTCGAGCTTCCAAAATCTTTCATCAGCTCCCCTCTGCTTTTGCTTAATTACTTTCAGATCCTCTTCAATGGGGGTATACCCCAGTCCAAATCTATACTCATTGACCAATAGAGATAAGAAAGAGACATCACCATGTTGGTGGGAACCAAGGCCCATACCTAGAAAGTAGAGCATGTTAAGTAATTGACAAAATGAAAAGGGCAGATACGTACCTGTAGGATCTGGCTCAGTTGTGGCTAGGATGTTGTCAACCTGGAACCCTCTGAGAGAGAAATCTTGCCTAGTATCCCCTTGTGACTCTTCACTATTCTATCCAGTGGCCAATGTGTTCACGGCTGCAGAGTCTGCATGTATTATCATAGTGGTACCCTTGTGAATGAATTTAACCTTCTGATACAAGGTAGATGCCACCGCATTGGCCTGATGGATCCAAGGCCTACCCAGAAGCATGCTAAATGAGGCCAAAATGTCAATGACTTGGAACTCTGTTTCAAATTCAGCCGGTCCTACTCGAATTGCACTGTGAAGACACCCAATACAGCCCTTCTGGTATTGTCATACGCCTTAATGGTCATATCTGAAGGTTTCAATTTTGATTCGCTGAAGCCTAGATGCTTGAAGGTACGAAAATGGAATACATTCAAAGCTGACCCATTATCAACCAGGACTTGGAAAATGCTCTTCCCCCGACATCCGATGGTAATATGTAAAGCCTGTATATGGTCCTTACCTCCTCGAGGAAGATCTGCCTCCTATTAGCATGGTTAATTCTTCTCCGTCCATTGAAACTGGGACCTGAATGCTTGCTAGAGATTTCAGTATTGCATCCCTGTGGACCTTGGAAGCCATCAGAAGCTCCCAAATGGACACATTGTCTTGGGTCTTTTGTAATTATTTCAATACCGAATTTGGAGGTTCTGGTTGGTTGGCAGGTCCTTTACTTTTCTCTCTCACGGGTTGGGCCGGATCATTTACCATCAGGTGAGATGGGTTGAAGTTCTTCCTTGTTCTGGTTTCTGCTACTTCTTGCTCATCTTTTGAGAATATGAACTCCATCTCAAGGAAACGGTTGCCAACTTGATTTATCTCTGTTTCCTCATCTGAGAGGTAGATGATGAATGGTTCTTCTTCTTCTTCCTGTTGTGCTTGTGCTATTGGGTGTGATGAATCTTCAGGGAAATAAAAATCATACTCTTCTTCTTCTTCTTGATGGCTACCCAACATGTTTACTTCGTCACCAGATGTGACAGTCGTACTGGTTACTCCTTCTATGACGGGCATAAGGTCCAACGGCTCATCTCCCCATTCTATGAAATTGACACTATGGTGAGGGAGGGGATTATTTGTCACCGACACTTGCCTAGGTTGGACCTTAAATTTGCCAGAATCCAATAGATCATGTATGGCATGCCTTAATGTGTAGCAATTGTCTGTGTCATGCCCATGTTGATTGTGGTACTTAGAGAACAAGTCCATACGAAAATTGGGTGGAAGAGGACTTGGAGGTGGACGAGGGTCTAGCACTGTCAATTTCTTAGCTTGTATCAATTTGTCTAGAGCCTTGGATCGGGTCATCCCCAATTCCGTAAACTATCTCCTTGGCCTTGCTTGTGGTGGTGAGGTATAACTTGAACTTCCCAAGATCAATGGCTCAGAATTGGTATTAGCTACTTACTTTGCTGATTGATTCCCTGAATTTCTTGGTGGGTATGCCCTTCTATTCGAAGGCCCTTCCGACCTTTCTGTCTTTCCCGATAATATATCTCCTTGAGTTATGGCGTCCTCCACTTGTTGTCCTGCAACAACGAGCCCTTCAAATGATATTATGACCTGGCCAAAAATGTATGTCTTATATGGCCCACTTAAGCCTCTCATTATTATCTGCACTTGATCTCTCTCAGAAGGTCGATCCCAAAGCTTTGCTGCTATGCTTCTGAACCGAGTTATGCCTCTCCCTACGCTTGGACCATGGTTTCCAATTGCCTACGGTGGGTCTCTATCTCTGTGTTGTAGGAATAGAAACTGATAAATGCTTTGGTAATGTCTGACCATGAATGTATCTGTGATGGGTTCAGATTCATTAACCATCGATGAGCCCCACCCGTAAGTGAGAATTGGAATGCTTACCCAAACTGCTCATCAGTAAACCCTTCACCTTGCTTCAATAAGCCCGTGAATGATCTTAAGTGGGTCCTGGGGTCTCCTGTCCCATCAAATTTCTCAATGGTCCATTTAAATTTAGGAGGCAACTTAGTTTCTAGAAAGAAGCATAATCCTTCAGAATCAATGATTTGGCTTTCTACTCCTTTCATGCCCCTCAGTATTATTTCCACTTGACTCAGCCTATCGTCGTATGGGCTATCTTCTTCCTTCAATTTCTTGGTTACAGGGGTAGCCTAAACGATTGATTTTTTCTGGGGTATGACACCTTTCATATCTCCGAATGTCGGGTTTATGAATATTTTTGACACAGTTGGGTTAGGGGTACCCGATCCTTGTGGCGGTGCCATATTTACCCTTTCAGAGTTCAACCCTTGAGCCTGCAATTGCAATTGTATATCCCTTACTACAACAGCTATCATCCCCATGGAATCCTCCATCTTTTCCATCCTGGCATCAATAGTGATCGGGACTTGGTTTGATCCATCAGCCATTGATTCAGTTGATGTGGTTGAGGTGGGACTAACTGGCTCTGGTGTGTACACACTAAACAACCTCCCAGTAATGGGATCCCTTTTCCAAGAGGTAGAAATGGTTGTGGTTTAGGCTGACTCCTTGACTTGTACTAGAAAAGAACCCAAAAGTGATAAATATTAGGACTCTAGGATGACTCAACCAAACAAGAATTAGCTCTTTCATAAGGGTAATCGAGTAAACATTATCCAAGTCAATTTAATTGAATTTGATTAAGCCATGTGTTCAGTCTTGGGACCTCGTGATTCCAAAAATGGATAATCAGTGGTACCAAGGTCTGGCCACTTGGGTTATCGAATTTCAATGAAATTGA
The DNA here is from genome assembly GCA_028583415.1 of Protea cynaroides. NCBI lineage: Eukaryota > Viridiplantae > Streptophyta > Magnoliopsida > Proteales > Proteaceae > Protea > Protea cynaroides. The sequence continues at coordinate 22,319,947 of CM053276.1, forward strand.
AATGGATATATTAATCCGTTGTCCCTATTAGAGATGGTTAGCAAAAGTAGTTCATGGAGGAACAAACTAGTAAATTTTTTTTTGACCATGGTATCTATGTCTTGACAGGGATTTTCTGCTCGTTTTTTGTAATCTATATGTTAACAATGAGATATTCGACACATCGAGCTTACTTAATGGAGGGTGTATAGTGACCATCTACTATGATGTAGAACAGGTGTATACATACCTCATACTCCCAATGGGTGAGAGTTCAAGATGTTCATCGTGTAGATTCTAACATGTTGACCAATCGAGGACAAAAACGGACAGAAATTTGATGTCTCAATCATGGATGTCATGGTTAAACAGATTTTACTGGGTCGGTTCAGGGATGAACCAAAAATAACAATCATTGGGCTACAATCTGGGTTAGGATAGAAAAGGCCACCTTGACAAGGACAGGGTAACATATCACCGAATGCACGATGAATAATGGAGTAAGACCCGCACGCCACGAACCCGGTCTAACCTTACATTTTGTGTCGTGAACCGTCTACATATCATGGTCGAGCCAAGTGGACCAAGGGTGTGAAGAAACCCAAGACCCAATATGAAAATTTACCCAAAAATAGTCAAAATGAGGGTAGGGTCGCATGTCTTAACAAACAAGTCCGACCCTCCCATCGCCCCTCACTATCGACCCTCAACCATGGGTCGCAGGGTCTATGAATTGTCCGACCCTCCCATCGACCCTCCCATCGACCCTCGGTATTCGGGAAAAACAGCACAAACCGAAAATTAGGAAACCTTCCTAATTTCGATTGGAACCTTTCCTAAACTCAATGGAACTTATTTTGGGAGGTTTTGCCCTATAAATAGGACGTCCCTAAGCCTCTTTCACTCCTTTTACAACCCTAATTGGATTGAGAGAAAGAGAAGAGAAGGAAGAGAAGAAGAGAAGGAAAACTTGAAGAAAAGGCTAAGGAAGAAGAGGAAATTCAGAGGAACTCTGAATCTCAGCAAACCTAAGGTATGAATACAGTCCCCATGATTTATTTAAGACTTTAGAATGATTTATGAAGAGAATATGACTTAGAAGAAACCCAAATCATCCATCCATGGTTTCTTTTCAATGGAAACCATGGAGGAGATCATTAAAACCATGTAGGTGAATAAAGTATAATTCTAAACCATAGAACAAGTATAGAATGGATTGTGGAAGTAAGCCATAAAACTCAACCATGAAAGAGAGAACGAAATCTGATATTTTCGACTCAAACCATGGAGGGTCGCACCCAGGGTCGATCATGACTCCGACCCTACCTCCGACCCTCAGTTAACAGAATGGTTTTTAAATTCTGAATAAATTCTAATTAAATTTTATCAGCTTTGTTAGGTCTTTTAGTAATATAATTACATTATAAAGGTGATTCTAAAGCTTGGAAGAGTATCTATTAGCAAGCTAAGGTGAGGAAACAAGACCTACATTAACTGAATAATAACAAACTACTTTTATTTTTTTGAGTCCAATGCCATGCTTGATTCTATGTGAATATGCTTGTAATGTGCATTCAACATGTCATCCAATATTCCTGCTATTATTGTTCATGCATATTTAATTTTATTTACTTATAACATGATGATGATGATTGATGCTAGGAAAAGGCATGTGAATGTTTGTGTGTGGTTAGTGTGCTCGATGCGAGTAGGGCATCAGGGGAGGTGTTATGCGGTATTTGATCCAGGCACTTTAGCTCTATCTCTGACTCAAGTCTTGTGCATTAGCATCGTCATATCGCCGTTACCTTAGCAGAACTATTGCGACGTAGGGCATCAAGGAGGGTCTCGGTCCTTGAGTCCTATACTCTACCGAGGGGCCTTAGCTCTATCTCTACGGGTGCTCTGAGGGATGCTAGGGTGAGGCCTTGGATACATTGGTTGACATTAGGATTGGTTAGTAGCGAGCCCCGTTTGCAGCCCTAGCCATCAGGGGTTAATTTGTTGGTATGGAGTTATGCATCGATAAATGTGACCTTCGTTGTACAATGTTCATTATGGGTGTTGTGGGCGACGGTGAGACTCATCGGGCGTATCCACACTCTCGTGCATAGAGGTGCGGTGGTCACCTATCCTTTCTATAGCACAGTGCAAACGTAAAATCAGACCAAAGATATGAATTAATTGCATGCATATGTATTGTTGCATTGTTTTGTTTACTCACTGAGCTCAAGTTGGAGAGCTGACCCTCGCGCACGTAATTCTTTTTAGTTTCTGATGTTGCAGGTACTATGATTGAAGATTATATCGGCACGCCAACATATGAACATGTGGCGGTTATGATGAGCAAGCTGTGGAGAACGAAATGGTTCGTTAAGCGAGCATTTCAACGGCGGATACGTTTAGTGTTTAGTTTTCGTATTTGAATAATGTAATATGTATTAAGTTATATTTTGGTTACTTGGAAATAAATAGAATATAAATTATTTATCATGATTAGACCTCAGTTCATTATCTGTAAGACTTCCGCTATTTACCTTATTGTCTCTGATTAATGTGGAATGTGTTTTGGTTTATCATATGTGGGATAGCCTATTGTGTGATCCTGGTTGAACCATTGGTTTATTAGTGGTTCATCACACCATTCTGAATAGTGCGGAATTGGTGTGTGACAAACTTGGTATCAGAGCTCTCGTAGGCCTTACCCATTATACCTAAATACTACCACTGGAGTCCATGAACTGAGTTAGGATAAATTAAAAGCTTTAATGCAAACAAACCATAAGCATCTGTGTTGGTTGAGACAGAACTTAAACAAGACAATAACGTACCTATAAGAGGTGGAACCATATATATATACACTCAAACAGAAAGAGTAGACCAAAAATTATCCTAATAAACAAATGATATAGGGTATTATCTATAAGTCGGACAGTTATCTAGAAATACAACGGATAAAGTACAGTAGCAAGAAGGGAGCTTCTGTAAAGCAGAAAAGTTGGAATACCGAGTTGGTACTCACAAGATGTGAAACTCGATGCATGACCGAGAAAGAAGAAAAATGGCTAGTAATGCCTAAATCCCTGTGGAGATAAAGAGAAAGATCTCGGGCTAAATCCAACAGAGATAGGAGAATAATGGCCATACATTATGAATAAGAATAACTACAAGAAGATAAAGTTATACTCTGGGTGACATGGAAACTCAGAGTGAGATCCACCACAAGCTGATCCATTACCCGCTGAGCATTAAGAAGAGGTTGCAACTTAACCCCACCACTATCAGGGTCGAGAATGGATAATGAAAACTCATCTGAGTAGATAATCAGACTGTATCGAATTAAAAGAGTGAACAACCAGGCCACTCCAGCCAACCACCTGGACTACCAAATACCTTGGCTATGGTTGTAATAAACTTGGCCCAATAAAATACAAGAGCAACAACAGATGAGACAGACTATGCAAGTTGCTATGTGAATTACTAACCAAGTTGTCGATGCCACATCAACACCTCCGAGTCAAACCAAGTATGGTACCAATCGATAGCAACACTGTACCCCAACACCTGTTAACTATAACACAATGTCTACCATATAGCAAGTCCCAATAATGCATACCCCCGTGCAGAAATTTGGTGCACAACAAGCAGTGTATCAAGGTGGTTACCCTTGTCAGCCACCGAAGTATAGAATAGCTGCATTATGACAGAATGATCCAACAGGGTTGAGGAATATTTTCTGAAGATGAAGCCTTAAACATTTTCAGCAAGGATCGAATATATTGTGGCCATATGGCAAAATATTTTATATAGAATGCGGTGCATTATTGATTTACTCTTATGATTATAGAGGATGCACATACCAGATTTTAATTCTCGTACCTTGACAGGATACCTTCTTGATTTAACCTGTCAATTGAAGTCATAGATATTGTTTCTTTAGTAGTAGTCCTGATTATACCAATCTTAGCCACTCTCATGGTCGACCAAATGGACAGAGATGTGAACTGAACGAATAGTTAAATGTTTAATCATGTTGAGCGTACATCTTTTCGATTTATACCTGATTTATTGATGTACGAAATTTTTCTCCAGATTATACCTGATTTACTGATGTGCAAAATCTTTCTCCAGATTTACTCCTGTAGTGCATCGACCAATGGCATTATATATTCGATAGAACCTGTAACCATGAGGTTATGAACTGAAAAACCTCTATTCCATGTATTTTGACCACTGTGCAACCTAACGACCTTTGGATGCCGGTTGGATTACCACAAATTTACTCTTGATCCTTTAAACCTAGGTTCACTAGATAAAGCAAGTGTTGCCATTATGCTAAATTGAAAGAAGGAAATGAATTGTTTTGGACAAACATTCTGATTTATACACTCCCCTGATCATTGTTGATAAAGATGTGTAGTGATAATGAAATGATTGGAAGAAAGATGATTGGATTCAGATTAAATGCTATAGCCAAGAGACCTCCGATGAAGTAATGGAGAATCTATTTTCAGATTTTTAAATGGATGGATATGAGTCATGTCTATAAAAGAGTGCATGAGCACAAGTGAGAACTATCAAGAGTAGCCAATAATGAAATAGATAGCACTCAATTAGAGTTAAGGATGGCTATATCGGTATGAATTTTGACAAGGTAGAACATTCCTAAAGACAAATCTAAGAGTGGATACAAGGATAAAGTTAAAAAAAAATCATGGCATTAATAGTACTCGGTTTAATACAATGATAATTGAGTTATGCCCAATATTGAGTGATATGATTAAGAAAAGACCAAAAGAGTTTGGCTGAATTAATGAATTTATAAGCATATACCCTAATGCTTATAGATAGACTTGGGATATGAAGTAACAATCACAAGATATTTTTCGAGGTATATGAAAGAGAGATCAGGTAGAACAGCAAGGATAAAAGAAATATAAGCTAATGAGTGCAATATGAGATTTTGACGATGGTCCTTGAAAAATCATAAGAGATGAAGGAACTAGACAAGCTCTTAAGACCTTAATACTAGATTTTGCTAGTTCAAACCCTTTTGGACTAAATATTGTATTAGATGAGTGTTATGAACAATGTCCAAATCGTATGGATGGGTGAAATTTGGACGCAACCTAATTAGACTTGAGATGGTAGACTTTGACGTCATCTTGGGGATAGACTGGTTGTCTCAACACTCTACAAAGTTGTTATGTGCATAAAAGAGGTTACCATTCAAGAATAAAGATGGCATATAATTTGGTTTTATTGGAAGCCTATTGCTTAGGAAGTGGAAGCTGATCCTCTCTATGCTAAAGGCGAAGGATGCTTTGAAGAGAAAGAAGTTGGATATATGGTATCTTGTGGTATACGTTACCAAAGAAGCACCACAGATGGAAGATATTGATGTGATGCATAAATTTCTTGATGTATTTCCAGGAAACTTATCGGGTTACCATCTGATTAAGTGACCGAGCTCGTCATCGACTTGTTACCAAGGACGATACTTGTGTCAAAGGCACCATAGAGTAAGCTCCTATGGGGTTGAAGGAATTGAGACTCAACTACAAGAGTTATTAGACAAGGGTTCTAATCGGCTAAGTATTGCATCACAGGGAACGCCAATGCAATTCGTAAAGAAGAAAGACGGTAGTGTCAGATTATGCATAGACTACCAGGAACTAAACATGTTCAAGATCAAGATTCGATATCTACTACCTCAGATCGATGACTTGTTTAAATAGTTGCAAAGAGCAAAGGTATTTTTTAAGATTGATCTTTGATCAAGACAGCATCAGCTGAAGAATTTGGACAGAAATATCTAGAAGATAGCTGTTAGAATCGGGATTGGCCAATTATGAGTTCTCAATTATGACATTTGGATTAACCAATGCCCTTACATCTTTTGTGGAATGGATGAACTGGGTGTTTCATGACATGTTGGACACGTCGGTCATAGTTTTCATAGGTGATATTTTAGTTTATTCCAAGAATGAAGCAACTCATACAACGGATTTTAGAACAGCTTCACAACAGTTGAGAAGGGAAAAGCTTTATGCCAATTCCAAGGAATATGAGACCCGATTAAACAAAGTGATCTTATTAGATCACGTAGCGTCATAAAAAGGAATAAAGTGGCCCCTATTAAGATAGAAGTAAACATATGGTGAGAAACACCTAAAGAATATTGCGAAGATCAGAAGTTTCTTGGGTTTAGCTGGTTACTACAGACAATTTTTGGAGGACCACTCTAAGATCGCAATACCTCTTACCAAGCTAACCAGGAAAGGAGATGAGTTTAATTTGACTGACAAGGGTGAAGAATGTTTCCAAACTCTAAAAGCAGGGTTGATATCAGCTCCCATCTTGATCATTTCGGTACTAAGGGAACCTTTTACCCTATCCATCGAAGCTTTTGGATTGGATCTAGGATGCGGGTTGATGCAAGGTAGATAAGAAATTGCACATGCTTCAAGAAAAATTGAAGGAGCATGAAAAGAATTACCCTACTCGTGATTGGGAATTACCGGTGAGGAATTGTGTAATCAAGACTTGGAGACATTACCTATACAGAGATGAATTTTAGATTAAATCGGATTACAAGAGTTTTATTTATCTCTTCATCAGAAAAGAGTTGAACATGAGGATAAAATAGCTAAAATTGCCCAAGGATTAAGACTGTGATATTCAGTGTCACCCGAGCAAGGCTAATGTAGTAGTTAAGGCCTTACGCAAAAAGGGATTATGAGGTCTGAAGAAGGACCGAGTATAAATGTTGGCTTATGTTCTGCAGCAACAGATTCAGATTTGGAAAAAGAATAACATATAATAGAAGCTAGGGATGATCCAATTAAGCGAGAACTTATGGATGAACTTATGGAGCAATAATTCCTCGCTTGCGTTCAGTACATTAAAGATCATCTCTGAATTAATGGATGAAGTAAAAGTAGTAATTTTGTTAGATCTGTATATAAGAACAATGCAAGGAGATTTGGAGAAAGAAAAACCAAACCTGACTTATTTTGGATGCGAAGACGGTACTCAGATACAGTGGTAGATTCTGAATACCTGAAGATAAAGATTCGGATGTCGGGAAGAGGATAATGATAAGAGCGCATTGTACTCAATATTCAGGACATCCTGGAATACCAATATGTATCATGAGTTGAAGAGATTGTATTGGTAAAGAGGAATGATAACAAAGGTGGTGTAGTGCGTGTTCCAGTGTCTGGATTATCAGCAAGTAAAGGCTGAAAGACAAAGACCAACATGGCTTACTATAATAACTATCGGAGCCAGTCTGAAAGTGGAACTGCATTACAATGAACTATGTCACCGATATACCACTGATCGGTTGACGCAGTTTGGGTGATTGTTGATCGCATTATGAAGATAGCTTATTCCATTGCGATACAACCTCGGTATGCTTTGGAGCGGCTAACTAAGCTATATATGGATAGTATTGTCAGATTGAATGGTATGCATGAGAGCTTAGTGTCGGCCAGAAGCTCATGCTTTATCTTGAAGTTTTGGAAGGATCTATAGGAAACAATGGGAACAAAGTTGAAGTTTAGTACCGCATTTTACCTTAAACCGACAGACAGTCGGGGCGGACTATACAAATCCTAAGAAATATGCCCCAAGTTTATGAAATTGATTTCAAGGAACTTGAGTTGAGAAGTTATCGTGAATTGAAGTTGCTATTAAGCTACCATGTAAATGTCACCTATCAAGCATGGTACGGTAGAAATGTCAAATTCCTTTATTTTGGAATAAAGTTGGTGAATGAAGAATTTTGGAAACCTAAGTCTAATGAAGAAAACTATCGAGTGACAGACAAGATCAAAGAAAAGGGGCAGGATAGCTCAGGATTATCAGAATAGACACCAAGACCTTGAGTTCACCATAAGTGACAAAGTGTTTTTGAAGATATCACTTATGCATAGTTTGAAATGATTAGACAAGAAGGAAAGTAGTATTCTATATATGCGTCGAATCTTATAAACTCTGGAGAGACGTGGAAAAGTTGCATATCAATTAGCGTTACCGCTATCCATGTCTAGTGTGCATGATGTATTTTGTGTGTCTCTATTGAAGAAGTACATTGGAGATCCATATCAAAAGTATTGACCACGAAATCACTGGAATAAATAGGAGATTTAACTATTGAAGTGGTACCAGCCTAGTTCACTAGTTGAAAGGTACAATACCTTAAAAACTTGGTATCAATTATACGAAGATAATCTGACGAAGACAAGATGTGGAGAAGACGGCATGGAAAGAAGAAGATGCAATGCGGAAATAGAATTCCCACCTAGTGACTCCGAAGTAAATTCAAATTTTGAGGACAAAATTTATTTTAAGGATGGGGGAGTTGTAAGATCCGTACGTTCAAATTTCGAGGACGAAATTTCTTTTAAGGGTGGTGGAGTTGTAAGACCCGCACACCACAAACCCGGTCTAACCTTACATTTCGTGTCGTGAACCGTCTACATATCATGGTCGAGCTAAGTGGACCAAGGGTGTGAAGAAACCCAAGACCCAATATGAAAATTTATCCAAAAACAGTCAAAATGAGGGTAGGGTCGCATGTCTTAACAAACAGGTCTGACCCTCCCATCGACCCTCACTATCGACACTCAACCATGGGTCGCAGGGTCTATGAATTGTTCGACCCTCCCATCGACCCTCCCATCAACCCTCGGTATTCGGAAAAAACAGCACGAACCGAAAATTAGGAAACCTTCCTAATTTCAATTGGAACCTTTCCTAAACTCAATGGGACTTATTTTGGGAGGTTTTGACCTATAAATAGGACGTCCCTAGGCCTCTTTCACTCCTTTTACAACCCTAATTGGATTGAGAGAAAGAGAAGAGAAGGAAGAGAAGAAGAGAAGGAAAACTTAAAAAAAGGCTAAGGAAGAAGAGGAAATTCAGAGGAACTCTGAATCTCAGCAAACCTAAGGTATGAATACAATCCCCATGATTTATTTAAGACTTTAGAATGATTTATGAAGAGGGTATGACTTAGAAGAAACCCAAATCATCCATCCATGGTTTCGTTTCAATGGAAACCATGGAGGAGATCATTAAAACCATGTAGGTGAATAAAGTATAGTTCTAAGCCATAGAACATGTATAGAATGGATTGTGGAAGTAAGCCATAGGACCCAACCATGAAAGAGAGAACGAAATCTGATATTTTTGACTCAAACCATGGAGGGTCGCACCCAGGGTCGATCATGACTCCGACCCTACCTCCGACCCTCAGTTAACAGAATGGTTTTTAAATTCTGAATAAATTCTAATTAAATTTTATCGATTTTGTTAGGTCTTCTAGCAATATAATAACATTATAAAGGTGATTCTAAAGCTTGTAAGAGTATCTATTAGCAAGCTAAGGTGAGGAAAGAAGACCTACATTAACTGAATAATAACAAACTACTTTTATTTTCTTGAGTCCAATGTCATGCTTGATTCTATGTGAATATGCTTGTAATGTGCATTCAATATGTCATCCAATATTCCTGCTATTATTGTTCATGCATATTTAATTTTGTTTACTTATAACATGATGATGATGATTGATGCTAGGAATAGGCATGTGAATGTTTGTGTGTGGTTAGTGTGCTTGATGCGAGTAGGGCATCAGGGGAGGTGTTATGCGGTGTTTGATCCGGGCACTTTAGCTCAATCTGTGACTCAAGTCTTGTGCATTAGCATCGTCGTATCGTCGTTACCTTAGCAGAACTATTGCGACGTAGGGCATCAAAGCGGGTCTCGATCCTTGAGTCCTATACTCTACCGAGGGGCCTTAGCTCTATCTCTACGGGTGCTCTGAGGGATGCTAGGGTGAGGCCTTGGATACATTGGTTGACATTAGGATTGGTTAGTAGCGAGCCCCGTTTGCAGCCCTAGCCATCAGGGGTTAATTTGTTGGTATGGAGTTATGCATCGATAAACGTGACCTTCATTGTACAATGTTCATTATGGGTGTTGTGGGCGACGGTGAGAGTCATCGGGCATATCCACACTCTCGTGCATAGAGGTGCGGTGGTCACCTATCCTTTCTATAGCACAGTGCAAACGTAAAATCAGACCAAAGATATGAATTAACTGCATGCATATGTATTGTTGCATTGTTTTGTTTACTCACTGAGCTCAAGTTGGAGAGCTGACCCTCGCGCGCGTAATTCTTTTTAGTTTCTGATGTTGCAGGTACTATGATTGAAGATTATGTCGGCACGCCAACATATGAACATGTGGCGGTTATGATGAGCGAGCTGTGGAGAACGAACATGGTTCGTTAAGCGAGCGTTTCAACGATGGATACGTTTAGTGTTTAATTTTTGTATTTGGATAATGTAATATGTATTAAGTTATGTTTTGGTTACTTGGAAATAAATGGAATATAAATTATTTATCATGATTAGACCTCAGTTCATTATCTGTAAGACTTCCGCTATTTACCTTATTGTCTCTGATTAATGTGGAATGTGTTTTGGTTTATCATATGTGGTATAGCCTATTGTAAGATCCTGGTTGAACCGTTGGTTTATTAGCGGTTCATCACACCATTCTGAATAGTGTGGAATTGGGGTGTGACAAATGGGCCCCCAATCCCTTTATATACTATGTTGCAAGAATCAAGCGACGTGGAATAGCATAACGCATTCCCAGGCGGACCCAAGAAATGCTCGTTAGAGGCTGCTCGCTGGTTGTGATCTCACAAAGTACAGGCCAAGGTTGTGTGTTTCGCCTAACGGGCTGCCCCATATGCATGGGACCTGGTTCGGCTACTCGCACAAATGTGTAACTGAACCCATTCCCCCCAAAACAATATCATACAAGCATAAATAAAGTATCCTAAGAGCTAGCATCCAATTCACACAAGGAAAGTTTTCATTCAGGAGTCTGACGTATATACGTATATATCCCCAGTGAAGTTGTCACTATGAGGACAAAGATCGTAATTTGTTTGGAAGTCGCCACCTAGATTAAGGTCTATGACCTTAGAAATGTGAAATCTCACCCTAAGGTAAAACTTCGATTGACTCATGACCCTTAAATTGGATTTCTGGTCCATCAGAGATTGCGTAAGCATTAGGTTACGGTTATGGGAAGGGGTTAGGCACCCAAATTGTCCAATCGAGATCGGTCTCCTATACCTTTCCTATACTAAACTTTATCTATTAAACCAAACCAAACCAAGTGGTTTGATATCATTGAACCAAATATGTATCCATCAGATTGCCTACGTATCACGGAATTATTTTGAAAATCAGGTTCACCATCGTAATTCAGGTGTAATTAAAGTTTATGACTGTGATTTATGCTTGTGCATGATTAAGTTCATTGTTCAAGTTGAAGTTTATGCTCGAAAGGATGAGAAACCATATGGGTTAGGATCTGGATAGTCCATACAAACTGATAGATAGTCCTAGTAGATCTAAGAATGGATAACCCTTTCTGGGTCTGAATGTGGATAACCCTATTTGGGTTGGAATATGGATAACCCTATTTGGGTCAAAATGTGGGTAACCCTTTATGGGTCAAAATATGGATAACCCTATTTGGGTCAAAATGTGAATGGATATCCTAGTGGATCTATGGATAGTCCGAGTGGACTAAGGTGTAGATCTGAATTTGAGTTTCTCCCAAATAGCCTACGTATCCTAGGGTTTGCTCTAGAAATCAGAATCTGCATAGTTTGAAAATGGTTGAAATTACCTGTTTTAGGTTTAGCATTGAGAACCTATTCTAGGTTTAGGGTTGAGAACCTATTCTATGTTTAGGATTTACTGAGGGGCAGAAATCGTCCTGAGCTACCCTTTTCATCCTAAGCTCTAATTTTGGAAGGTTTGGCAAAGCATTTTCTTTCTTTATTAAGATTTTTATTATTTTCCATTCCCAAGAATGTGGGTGCCTAAATGCACGTCCCACGCCTAGATTGTTTTCTAGAAGTGTGCATACATAGCAGTTCAACTAGGGTGTTGCAAAAAATGAAGTTATTGCCACAAATGAAATATTCTATCTAAGCATGGCATGTATGATGTTTATGGTAACTAACACAATATATAGTAAGATTATGAAAATCTCCCTAAAATGGCATATGATACCATAAAAATTTATTTAAACATAGTAAAACTTACTATGCTATATTCTAAGCATGGCAAGTCTAAACATGGCATGTCTAAATATAGTAATTTTCAAGATATTGCTAAATATGGTAAAAAAATATATTTATTCTACCAAATATAGCAACACATGGATATGACAAATGGATATGGCAAACATGGTATGTAAGCAATCCAAACAAAGCATGTGAGTACTTTAAATGTGGTCATTTATCCAAATATGGCATGTAGACACTCTAAATATAGCAAGTATGCAATCAAACATGGTAGAATTCACCAAATCACTCAAGCAACCAATGGCATATTACAATGAATGAGACATTGATGAAACCTTTTGAAAACCCAAAATTATCAAAAAAAAAACATATGCTCAAGGAGTTCTTTGAAAATATTGTAACTTTTATGAAGACATTTGAAATGAATAATGACTCAAAAATGTCAAAATTGTCACACAAAGTTTCAAGTATTGCACAAACTAGGAACTGATTTCAAATTCTGACATATTACACCAAAATGACCATAAGTAGGTCTTCTGTAACTCTAATTAAGCCCTATGTTTTTTCACAGAAATATGACTTGACATGCTACATTTCATCTTAAGGGGTCGAATCCCAACAGAGAGCACATAAGGGTAAAAAATATTGCACAATTTAGTGCACATGCATGGTGACAGATTCTGTTACCCTGTACCATAATGGGCATATGGAGACCTAAATATATCATAATTAACCTTAAAATATACCCTTAGAAAGAATATTTAGTAAGCTAACTTTTATCTCAAAGCATCTAATCCCAACAGGGGATGAAATCAGGTCAAATAAATGCCACAAGATCAGACATGTGCACTGGTCAAGTCTGTTCCAGATTTTTGACCAGTTGCACCATAAATTCCGTATAAAATCACATACTTAATGAAAATTAAATCAAAACATATGTCCATGTAGATAATTAACAGATCTAAAATTATATCAAGAAAAAAAAGTGCAAAGGGTTGGTTCCGGCATGGGCCTTCGCTTCGAAGGATAGACTTTCCGCCTTGCCTTAATCCCGTTTTCTCAACAGCACTACTCCATTTTTCAAACCAAGCTCGTGGCGCTTGCTTTAGTCCGGCCTTCTGTAGCTTGCATATGTTGTTGGATTTGCTTGAAGATGGAAGGAGGTAACTGCATATAAACCTCTTCCTGCAATGCAAGTCTCCGTGAAGGTAGGTTTACCTTCTTCACGTTGATATAATGGTCATTGATAGCCGCAATGGCAAGTAGAAGTCGAACTGTGGTGTACTTAGCAACAGGACTCAAGGTCATAGAATATTCTCATTGTGGAAAAGTTACTTTTCAGTCATGTCAATCAGTATATCCTAACAGATTCAAAAACAAAGCACTATGCACTTCAAAATCAATATCAATTCAATGAAAACTTGAAAAAATCCAAAACTAGTGCCATTTTTTAGAAGACATCTTTGTCTAAAAAATTTGTATGAAGTTGTTTTTCTAATTATTGCCATAAGATCCTTTTCTAGAGACTTTCTGATAGGGGATTGCATTATACCTGAGTAGGGCAGCAATGCCAATGAAGAATTTTTTTGATGAACTTTTCCAATTTCAAATGAAACGAAATTTCTAGGGGAGTCTTCTAACATATCAGAGAGAAGCCCATAAAAATTTGGGCTTCAAAATATAAACAAAACCACATGAGATGCACGTCCTAAATCTAGAAATTTCAGATTAAAAATCCACTTTGTAGAATTTATCAGAAGTATCAAACATCATCATATAGCACTCAAATCTTCATCATTGAACCATTTAAAAAGATTATCATACATACAAAATATTAGACAAGAGCATCCAAACATCAACATGCATGCAATAGGGCATTCCTGATCGAGATTTAATGAAAATAAACCTTTTCAAGCAAAATCAACATTCAAACCTTCTAAAGACCACTAAATTCATTTTAGGGTACCAACCTTGTGCTCAAATGGAGTGAAACCTTTAATGTAGGATTTTTTTTTGGAGATCGTATCAAGATTTCTGAAGGTGAATCCTCCTCCTCCTCTTCTCTACTCCTTTCTTCTCTAACTCTCTGCCTTCTTCTTCTTCTTCCTCTTCTTCTTCTTCTTTTCCTTTTCTTTCTTCTTCTCAAGGCTCTCTTTTTTTTTTCTTCTTCTCTCCCATGGTTTCTCCCTCTCTCTTTTAGAAAATCTTTTCCCTCTCTCTTTCCTCTCCCACGGTTTTTTCTCTTCCCCTCCCTCTCTCCTCTTCTCACGGCCTCTCTTCTAGAAAACCCTCTCTCTCTCTCACGTCTTCCCTTTCTTTTTCTTTCCTTCTTCTCTTCTTTCCTTTTTTTCTTCCTTCCTCTTCTTCTAGAAAATCTTCTCCCTCTCTCTTTCCTCTTTTCTTTTCTTTCCTTTTCTTCTTTCCTCTTTCTAGAAAATCTCCTCTCCCTCATGTTTTTTTTTTCTTTCTCTCTTTCCTTTTTTCTTTTCTTTCCTTTTATTGTTTTCTTTCCTTCACTTCTTTTCTTTCCTTCTCTTCTTCCTTCCTCTTCTTCTTCTCGACTTCTCTCTCATTCTTTCCTTTTTCTTTTCTTTCCTTCTCTTCTTCCTTCCCCTTCTTCTTCTCGGCTTTTTCCTTCTCTCTTTCCTTTTTTCGGCTTCTTCTCTTTTCTCTCTCTCTCGGCTTTCTTCCTTTATTTCCTATAATATATATATATATATATATATATATATATATATATATAAGAAATGCATGCATATGGGCCGACGTGACTTGGTCCGAATTGGTCTGAGCTGGGCCGGACTGAGTTGGACTAAGTTCGGTTGAGCTGGTTTGGACCAAGTTGACTTCTTCTATCATTTCATAGTCTATTTCCGCCGCTATTCCACATGGAATTTTTTGATAGTCTCTATTCTAAATTTTCTACGTTCACTTTGTAGAACACTAAAAATGAAAAATATTAGAACTTGAATCACCTTATTTGGAAATAAAATGGCCAACTTATGAATTTCTGAAGTTTAAACAGGCCAATTATCGATAATTTGGCTAACCATTCTGCATAGGATCCTTCGGAGACTTCTGCCTTAAATCCTTTACGTCCACTTTGTAGAGTACTAAAAATGTAACATATTCAAACTGAAATCACCTGATTTGGATGTGGGGTGACCAAAATATGAATTTTCAAAGATTAAACGACCATTTCCATATATAATTTTGCATGGGACCCTTCGGAAATTTATGTACCAAATGTTTCACGTCTACTTTGTAGAATACCACAAATGAAGAATAATGGCTTTTGAATTATCTGAATCGGATGTAGAATGGCAAAGATATGAAGCATTGAAATTCTATCGATAATTCTACATGAAAGCTTGCATGGGGCCCACCGATGACCTCTACCTAGGATTTTTCACGTCCACTTTGAAGATGACTGAAAATAAGGAATATTGGTCTTGGAATCATCTGATTCCAATATCAGATGACCAAGATATGATGATTTGAAGTTTAAATGATAATGCATGCATCATACGATAATTACATAAATGCCCCTGCACTTTCAAACTATGATACCTTCCTTGTTTGATGTCAAATTTGTTGATTTCGGTCTCATTTTGAAGATAATTTCACAACCTATACATCAAAGTAGGTAATAGCCTATGACCCTGCTATGGGGTTCATTAAAGAATAACAAATCTTTGGGTTAAAAAGACAGAAACCTACCATGTGGATTCACTTATGTTGGGGATGGCAAAAATGGGGTGCTTACATATCCCCACCTAGACTTGTCTTCGATAAGCACTTTCAAGAAACTCCTTGGCTTTGCTTCCTCCCCAAGGACATCTACTTCCTTGGCCCTGCCTTCCCCCTTCGGACAAGCCTCTTTAGGACCTGTACAAGTTGAATCTGAGGGCTAAATTGTTCTTTCTTCTGATGTTCACACCCTTCAAGCTCACAACGACGAAGATGTTCCTCTTGTCGAGGGGCAAGATGCACCTTCTACTGGATTGTAGATCTTTGATTTTTTTTTAGACATGTCATTGTATACTTTTTTGCCTTTATGAATGAAAATATTGTTTTTTTCGTATACGTTACACATACTTCATAGATGTGACCCCTTAGGATAGTTATCCACCCTTCGAGCTTCGAGGTCCTTGGAGCAGCCAAGGGTGTCAAAGATTAGACTTCGCAACTGAGGTTCTCATCAATGAAATTGATCCTCTGAGCTTCAGTACCTTCGACCTTGTCTTCGGGGCTGAAGTAGCATTTATCCGTTAAGATAATTATCCAACCTCTGAGCTTCGAAGTCCTTGAGGCAGCCAAAGGTGTCGAAGATTAGACTTTAAATTGAGGTTCTCGTCGATGGAATTGACCCTCCAAGCTTCAGTACCTTCAACCTTGTCTTTGATGCTGAATAAGCATTTATCCTTTAGGATAATTATCCACCCTCCGAACTTTAAAGCCCTTGGGGCAGCCGACGGTGTCGAAGATTAAAGTTCCTTTTTTATGGGACGAGGTCCTTGGAGTAGTTAAAAAAGTGTTTCTTGTAACCAAGCATCTTTATTAATTTTTACTTGATTTACAACATTCTACGAATAAAATTTTCATAGGTTCGACACATTCCACGCCCTTGGAACTGCCCACCATCCATCCTCTGAATGTGGTATGTCCCTATTCTTGTTGTCTTGACCAATTTATATGGTCCTTCCCAATTGAAAGCCAATTTTTCTTGTTTTGTTGGTTCTAAGGCCGAAGCTTTTCTTAAAACTAGCTCTCCTACTTGGAACGCTTTTCTTCCACTCTTTTATTGTAATGGTTTACCACACGAGCCTGGTACAAAGCGTTCTTTAAGTGGCTGCTTTTCGCACTTCTTCAAGGATGGCGAGGCTTACCAACATGTTTTCCCTATTTTCCTCTTCATTGAAGTTAGCTGTTCGAAATGTTCTATGTACAACCTCGACTGATATGACCGCTTCTATCCTGTGGCTCAACATGAATGGTGTCTCCCTTGTTGGTGTTCTGCTAGTTGTTCTGCAGGACCAGACGATGTTGGGCAGCTCTTTCACCCTCCTTCTCCTTTCCTCACTTAGCTTGTCCTTCAGTCCTCTTAGTATTTCTCGATTTATCACTTCTTTTTGCTAGATCCTTTTCTTCAACACCTCGAGGATGGTCCTATTGGTACCCTCGACTTGGCCGTTCGCTTTGGGATGATGTACTGAGGTAAAGTGTTGGGCTATCCTGTACTGTTTGCAGAAGGCTTGAAATTTGTTTGAGTCAAATTGCTTCCCATTGTTAGTGACTACCACCTGTGGTATCCATATTGGTACACCATAGAGAGTTTGAAGAACTCGGTTACCTTGGGGGCTGTAATTTTTGGCATCGGCTCTACCTCCATCCATTTTGTAAAGTAGTCAATGACTACTATGAGGAACTTGCTTTGCTCCAGTCCTATGGGGAATGACCCTAGAATGTCCATTCCCCATATGACGAAGGGAATTGGGCTGGCGATTGGTTGCAGCGGCGTGGCTGGCTAATGTTGGATCTTGTCATGCCTCTAGTATTGTATGCACTTTTTCACATACTCCTCGCATTGTTTCACAATATTATGGAAGTAATATCCCTGTCTGACTAACTTATGCATCATTGTTCGATCTGCCTGATGACTATGGTAAAAGCCTTCATGAACGCTCTCGATGGCTTCGAAAGCTTCTGATGGTCGCAGGCATCGCAACAAGGGTAGAGAGAATGCCCTTTTATACAGAACATCATCGTATACGACGTCCCACTTCGATCTTGTTTATATCTTCCTTGCTTCTTTGCGGTCACCTAGGAGTACTCCATTTTTAAGAAATCCAGGATGGGATCCATCCAACATGGCTCATCTGTGAGCATGTTGACCTCGACCTCCGGGGCGATGGTCGGTTTGTCTATCCGACTCATGTATACCGAGCTATCGAACTGCAACAGATCCATACTCAAGAGTTTGGACAATAGATTTGCTTTTGTATTGTCTTCTCTGTCAATACTCTTGATGACAAAGTTTCAGAATGCTGCTATCAATTCTCTGACTTTCCTGAGGTATGCTTGCATTTTAGTAACCTTTGTAATACCACACGCCAGTAACTTGGTTTAATCGTGTCGTACCAGGTCTTCCCATCATTCCTGGACCAAGTGGACCGAGCGTGTGAAGATGGATTACAAATTAGGTATAAAAATCGACTCAACACCCAAAACTGTATACATATGGTTGCATACCTGGGTAGGTACGGTCGACCATATGGTAAGAATGAAGATCAAAAATCCAAGACCCACGGTCGATGATTTTGACCCTACAGTCGACGGGTTTTGCGACTATAGCCATCGACCGTGAGACCCCAGATCAGACTCTGAGTTTTGAAAACTTTCCTAAATTAAGGGATTTATTTCCTAATTGAAAGAGGACTCTATATGGAGAGTTTTCCTCTATATAAAAGACGTCCCTTAGCCCTTTTTCACTATTTAAGAACATTAGTAAACCCTAGAGAAGGAGAAGGAAAGAGAAGGAATAAAAGGAGAAGAAGAAAAAGCTAAGGAGAGGATTTTGCTGAGAAGAGATTGGCTCTCTACCACAAGCAAAGGTATGAACCTAATCTCTGGAGATGTAAACTCTAAGGAATAAGACTTCTATGGAAGATAGGCAATATCAACCTATTATGATCTATGTGATTTCCTTGAGAAAATCCCAAGGAGAACCATGAGGAGTGATTAGGCTTGATAAGAAACTACTAATGATGGCCATAGGATGACCTTAGAATAAACCCAATTGAAGATCAAAGGACTTGACCTAGGAAGAACTCGAATTGCATGTAGTCTATGACCAGAAATCTCAATGTCGTAGCTACGGTTGACCATAGCATTACCAGCCTGGTCAGAGGATCGACCATAGGCATTCGGAAAGATTCAGGAATCATATGGTTACAGCTACAGTTGCACCATATGCGACCGTAGGGTATCGACCGTAGGCAGTAAGGTCAACACAGTATGAGACCATAGGACCAATCAGACACCTATCAGTGCTCTATTTCGATTTTCAACTACTGTAACATGTTACATATGAACTCTAACTTAAATTTATATAACTTTTAGGTTGTTAAATTGATTGAAAGAGAATTTTAAAGCTTGGAAGGAGATCGAGTAATGCAAACAGGTGAGGAACAAGACCTAAACTAATTGGTTAATAACAAACTATTTATTTTTATTGAGTCTAATGCCATGATTGATTCTATGCTTGTATGCTTGTAATGTGCATCTCACATG
This sequence comes from Protea cynaroides, assembly GCA_028583415.1. Taxonomy (NCBI): domain Eukaryota; kingdom Viridiplantae; phylum Streptophyta; class Magnoliopsida; order Proteales; family Proteaceae; genus Protea; species Protea cynaroides. The sequence continues at coordinate 22,339,346 of CM053276.1, forward strand.
TCATCCAATATTCATGCTATTACTGTTCATGCATATTTAATTATATTTATTTATATCATGATGATGATATGATGATGCTAGGAATAGGCATGTGAATGTATGTGTGTGGTTGATGTATTGGATGCGAGTGGAGCATCAGGGGGAGGACGTGGCATGGTGGTCTCTGACCTCGTCACCAGACTCTAGCTCTATCTCTACCCAAGTCTTGCCCACTAACATCGTCGTATCGTCATTACCTTAGTAGAACTATTACGTCATAGGGCATCAGGGGAGGTGGTCTCGGACCATGTGGTCTCTAACTCTGTTGGGGGCCTTAGCTCTATCTCTATGGATGTATTGAGGGATGCTGGGGTGAGGCCTTGGATACACTGTTTGGCATTAGGATTGGTTAGTTATGAGCCTAGTTTGCAAGCCATCACCAATAAGGGCTTATGTGTTGGTATGGGTAGGGCATCAGGGGAAGTGTTGGCGGTGTTTGATCCGAACAATTTAGCTCTATCTCTATTCCATGGTGGGTGCATATGGGAAGGTAATGATGTTTAATCCATTGGGTGGATTCACACACTCGTGTATAGAGGTACGGGGGCCACCAAACCTTTCTATAGCACATTGCAAACTTAAAAATCAGACCAAAGATATTAATTGAAATGCATGCATATGTTTGTTGTATTATTTTGTTTGCTCACTGAGCCATGATGTATGCTCACCCTTTCGACGTTGAATATTTTAGTTAATGACGCAGGTCCTACAGTTGAAGAATATATGAATGCGTCGATGTATGGACACGTTGCCACCATGGACGTAGAAGCTGTTGAAGATGCGCATGATTCTTCATGCGAGTGCAACCAGTGCATATTTGATTAGTTTAGCTATATTTGATTATTGGAACATGTAATGGATTAATTATTTTTATGTCTTGAGTTTTAGAAATAATCGGATTAATTATCTGTTATCATTGTTAGACACTCAGTTTATTATCTGTAAGACTTTCACTTATTTGTTTATTACCTCTGATTAATACCGTGGAATGTGTGCGTGGTTTGATATGGTGGGTACAACCTATACGAGATCCTGGTTGAACCGTTGGTTTATTGGCAGTTCATCACACTAATCTGGTTAGATCAGAATTGGGGTGTGACAACCTTGGCCTTGTAGTCGCCCGTGACTTGTTTGACCACCACTTGGTAGTCACTGTGTACAGAGACATGAGTGACCATCAAGCTTTTCACTAGCTAGAGCCCTACAATTAGTTCTTCGTACTCAGCCTCGTTGTTGGTGACAGTGAAATCGAACTTTACTGCACTTTTTATTTTGAAACCTTCCAGGCTGATCAGTACCACTCCTGCCCTATCCTGTTGTTCACTAGACACATCGTCAACAAACAGTGTGCAAGGCGATGAAACTGGTTCAGCCACTGGGGTCGACGGGCGTACTTGTAGCACTGTGCTAGGGTCGTCGGGGTCATCTACTAATGTACTTTCAATAATAAAGTAAGCTAAGGTCTGTGCCTTGATTGCTGTCACTGGCTTGTATTAGAGGTCAAATTCCCCAAGCTCAACAGCCCAATTGATCATCCATCCTGATACATCATTTCATGCAAGGATCTTCTTTAGTGGCTTCGTGGTAAGGACCACAATTGTATAAGCTTGAAAGTAAGGCCTTAGCTACCTCGCGGTGGTGACCAAGGCCAATGCGTGTTTCTCTATTGCCTGGTACCGAGTTTATGCGTCCAAAAGCATCTTGCTCACATAATATAATGGTCATTGTATTTTGTTGACCTCTTTTACCAATACTCTGCTCACCACTACTGATGAGACAGTGAGATAAAGTTGGTGCTCGTCCCTTGGCTTGGGTTTTACCAATACTGTTGGGGTCGACAGATATTTTCTCAATTCCATGAATGCATGCTGGCACTCTAGAGTCCATTCAAATTTTTGTTTCCTTTGAGGGTCTTAAAGAAGGGTAGGTAGCGATCTGTAGACCTCCACATAAAGCAACCGAAGGCTACGACCCTCCCTGTTAGCTCTTGCACCTACTTCAAATTTTAGGGAGGCTTCATGCTCTAGATGGCCTCTATTTTTGCTGGATTAGCCTCAATTCCTCATTGGGATACCATGAAACCAAGAAACTTTCTTAATAATACCCCAAAGGCACACTTGATGAGGTTCAGCTTCATGTTGTTCTTTCGGAGTACTCCGAAGGCCTTACGAAGGTCATCGATGTGCGTCCTTGCTTTCAGGCTCTTTACGAGGAAGTCATCAATGTATACTTCCATGTTTCTTCCTATCTAATCTTTAAAGACTTTGTTTACCAGTCACTGGTAAGTGGCTCCAGCATTTTTCAGGCCGAAGGGCATGACTTTGTAGCAGTATGTTCCTTGGCTAGTGATGAAGCTGGTGCTTTCCTCATCCTCCTGGTACATCGGGATTTGGTTATATCCGGAGTAGGTATAAATGAAAGTAGTTCGTGGCCTGAAAGGGCGTCTATTAATTGATCAGAGGGTAGCTATCTTTAGGGCATGCTTTATTAAGATCAGTAAAATCAATACAAATCCTCTAATGATCTCCTAATTTTGGAACCATTACAACATTCGATAGCCACTCAAAGTATTTCACCTCTGTAATAAACCCTACTTGGAGAAGCTTCTCAACCTCTTTATTTATGATGGCCTGCCTATCAGGCATAAAACTTCACTTTTTCTGCCTCACAAGGTGATATTGGGAGTCAACAGCCAGGTGATGCTCCATTAGGTTCTTGTCGATGCCTGGCATGTCCGCTGCCGACCATGCAAATACATATGCGTTTTCCCTAACTAAAGCAATGAGTTATTCTCGCATTTCTCCCTACAAAGAAGCACCGATCTGAAAGGTGCGTTCAGGGTAATCTTCCGAGATGGGAATCTAGATGAGCTCCTTAACGGGTGTTCCTCGAAGGGGAGTTCCATTTTTTGGGTCTGGGTCGTCTCTGAGGTCTTCCAATATAATGGATTGGACCGAGGCTTTTCCTTTCCCCTTGGAGTCTTTGCCCTTTTCTTTTGCCCCATTGAGGTCCTTGATGTTGGGAGTCTACCACAACTCGATCTCGTAGCATTGTCTTGAGATTTTTTGATCTCCTCTACATTCCCCAGTCCCGTGATTTGTAAGGAATTTTATGACTTGGTAATATGTCGATAAGCAGCTTTAGAGCATATGTAGGGAAGGACGTCTGAGGATGACATTGTAGCTGGCTCGTAGATCGACCACCAAAAATTCTACATTGATAACCTTGCGGGCCGGCTTACTTTCGATCATGAAGGGTAGGCGGATCCCTCCCTTCACGAACACAGAATCTCCGATGAAGCTAATCAATGAGTGGACTACAGACCCAAGCATCTCATCCATGAATTTCATCCTCTGAAAGGTATGGTAGTAGAGGATGTTGACCGCACTCCCTGTATCAACCATAATGCGGCTGATATCGAAGTCCACTATGACTACAGTAATCACTAGGGCATCTTCATGAGGCGACACGACATTTATAAGATCGTCGTCGCTGAAGATCATGAGATCACCCATCCTTGACTTTTTTGGAGCGAGCTTGATTTCATATAACTCCTTGGCGTATGCCTTTGCCAATTTTGTCGAGGTGTTGTCTGCTGCCGATCCCCGAGTGATTATGTATGAATCTCGTATGACCAGTCAAACATTTTGAATTGGGGTAACGAGGTCGGCAGCAATAACATGTTGGGGGAGTCCGATCGTAACCCTCGGAAGATCTTGTTGGTACCTCTTTTCCCAATATTTCAGTAGTGCTATAGCTTTGGGTCCATCTCGGCCATATGCGGGTCCTATGGGCCTTCCTTCATCAAAACATTAGACCTATAGGCTTTGCTCGAGGCTGCAGCTCGACATGTATGTAGATCCCATTCATTCACTGTCCTGTCTCACCCCCTTTCCTTGACTCATAGGGGCTGCTTTTATCATGTAAGTTGCCCAATGGTGAGTTTTACCGAGGACAGTGTGTTCCCTGCGCCCCCATCCTCTTTATCTTCATCATCTTTTCTTTTCTTGTTTTTTCCTGCCTCAGTTTGGAAATCGACAGGTTCCGTCCCCACTGCTTCTATGCCAAGAGGAGCCGGCCTCTTCTTGTCCACATACCTCTTGAGCTTACCATTCCGCTTTAATTCCTTGATGGCATCCCGAAGGTGTCAACACTCATTTATGGTATGCCCATGTTCATTATGGAAGGCGCAGAATAGGCGCGGGTCTCTAGTTCAGGCATCAGGGTTCATCCTCCCCGATTTTCAGAATGTGGTTTGAGACTTTTCGACCATGAATATCTCCATAGGAGTCTTGCAAAGTGGGTGGTAGTCTTTATAGGGCTGAAAGTTTGGGGTTTCTATCCCGATCATCTTGTCTTTCTTCTGCTTCTTAGAGGGTTCTCTTTTAAGGTAGAATCCTTCGATTTCTCTCATCTTTTCTTTTCCGAGGTAGGGAGCAGTTGCTTTTAGGCCACGACATCTTTTTTGGTGGCCAAGTTTGCCATGGCATACTTTTCACACTATACTCGTAGTTCTGCCAGGGTCGTAGCAAGCTTCTTGGCCAAGGAGAAGCTAAGTTTTAGGTCCCTAATGCCACCCTCAAGCGTAGTCTTGTAAACTGAGTCTTCGAGGCCTTTGACCTGCAAGGCCTTCAGGTTGAACCTGTTGAGGAAGGCTCTGAGTGTCTTACTTTCCTCTTGGACGCAGTTTCTCTGGTTATATGACATCTTCTTCTGAGTTCACTTGCTTTGAAAATGATTCAAGAAGCCACTGGCGAGCTCATCAATGAAGTTTATTGATCTTCTGGGCAGGCTGCTATACCATAATCTTCTTGCCCTTTTCAGGGTTGCGGGGAATGCCCGATAAACTATCTCATCTGGATAAGCATGGACCGCCATCTGGGCCACATATGAATCAAGATGATGCTCTGGGTCGGTCGTCCCGTCATAGGCCCCAATAGAGGGCATAGCGAAGCCTCAGGGAAGACGGATCCTCATTATATGCTCTGACAAAGCACTCTTTGTGGTGTACTTTTGTTGAGCAAGGTTCGACTGACCCTCCTCCATTTACTGTAATCGAGCTCTTAAGTCTCAAAGGGCTTGTTCTATATTTGCCTCTTTCTGGCAAGGTTGAGCCTCGGCTGCCGCTCTTTGTATTCTAGCAGCATCAAGCCTCGTCGATGTCATCATGGAGGGGTGGTTGTGGACCCAGGCTCTCTGAGGTTTGAACTCTTCTCACACTCCTATGAATACTTGTTGCCGAGGTGCTGGATGATGACGCTTGGCTTGCACCTCATGATCTACTTGGCATAGCACCTGCTGTTCTCCGGGAATGATGGCTTGCTGATCCTTGGGGTCGAGGCAGTGGTGCCATAGGGACATCCCTCTGTGCGCCACCCGCATGGCGCTATATGTTCTGATTTGGCAATGGATCTTGATGTCCGTGAAGCTTGGACTGATCCCAATTCCTCTCCCAATGTTTGATTTCACCGAGGGTGGTTGATTCATGAGCCGTTTCGCCAAGAGCTCCAACTGGCACGCCATATTGTCAAACTGCTCCCTTGTTACATATTGAGGGGAGTTAGGTGGTGAGATTTCCACTTTTGGAGCAAAGTTGTCAACAGCGGGAATCCTTGCTTCATTCGTCTCGGGGACACCCTCTGGTGGGTGTGTGCCCCTCTAGTGGTTGTTTCTTGGGGGCAGGTTCCTCCCTAGATTGTTGTTTGATGGTTGCTGATTGGCACTCATTGTCTTTTGGTATCAAGTCACAATCAATGACATCCACCAATAGAAACTCTAAGTGCTACTCAAACTTCAGATACACGAATCGCTACCTGTTCCCACAGACAGTGCCAAACTGTTGTTGCACCAAACTAGATAGGTCCTTAGCTCGATCAGAATTCTTACAGAAAGAAGAAATGACACTGTAGTGATGGTCGGGTGGTTACACCCTCTGGCCACTCCGATGCCTAGGTAAGTTCGACGGACAAGCAATATGGGATAAGCATAATGGACTATCCCTTTGGTCGAAAGAGACTTAGGTAGCTAACTCAATCTAAGTTCAAAGGTTGAGATTCAGTGTGTGTTTACTTCTGTCTATCTTCAAATATATATGCTGGAGATGACCTAAGTATGGAATGTTTGACATTTCTCTTGGTGCGGAAAAATGTCCTCTTTGCAAGTGTAATCCACCCTCGCTGATGTGGAAATCAAGAGGATCCGTGCTGAGTCACTCGATGGTTGACTTTCTTATAAGATTTCGTTGATTACTCCATGGTCAACACGTGGAAAATCTTGTTATCTAAAAGGAGGATTCCTCAGGTGCGGCCCTCTATCACACATTAATATACAACTGGTGTAGGATGTGTTGGTCTCTTCAGGAGGACCTACTTATTGCGAAGTGCCGAGGCCTTTAATCCTGCGAGGCTCCGAGGCCCTTATTGTACGAGGCCATAAAACCTGAGCCTCTAAGGCTTTAGCCATCCGAGACTTACGAAACTCTAAGACTCCGAAACCGTTTTATCCTTTGAGATTGGATTCAGCCTATTAGCCGAGGCCCCCGAGGTAGACCATTTCATCCCCCCCCCCCCTTCGAGGTTAGGCATGATTTTGAGTGTTACCCTTGAAGATTTGGAGCTCGGTGTATACGTGTCAAAATTTCATTGGGGGGGTGACCAACCCCATATCCCCTACTTTTGGAAGTAGACTATGTACCTTTAACTCCCATCATGGTATAGACATTGAGGATTTTTATCCAAGGAAAATTTGTATTGGACTATAAAGAATGGTATTCCGAAACCGCATAAGGTTTGATAACATGTATATATGTAAGGATTGTTTAAAGGAAAAAAAAATGAAAGCTATTCACAACAAGAAATTGTTGGACTTGGAAAATATTCAAAGTAGAGGTGGAAAATCTTTTTCAAAGGAATAAAATTGTTAAATCTAAAAATTGAGATAAGTGTTCAGGTAGATCATGTCATACTGTTCTATACCTTGGTAATTTTGCCTAAATATTTACTAGAGCTTAGACTTATAGCTTAGGAATTATGCTTGAGATTTAATAACAAAAGAAGTGGCAAATGGATGTGGTCAAGAGCATGAGAGAGTATTTGATCCTGTAGGGAGTGATGAATGCTGCAACCTATATTATTATTAATAGGGTGCCAAGTAAGTCAGTCTTAGTTTAAGCTATATTCATGCCTAGGACTGCAAAGCCGCGACATGGTTACACAACCAGTCATGCTAGAAATTGATAAACCTTATAAGTTGTCATAGCCAAGAAACTTAAAGTTTGATGAGACCCCATGGAAATAGTTATGGAACAACCAGTTGGGATAACAAAATATTACCTTTTCATGAATGATGAGATAATTGTTGAAATTATTTTCATTCAGGCTGAAGCCCCAGCCTTAGTTGTAGAGCCAGAGGAGGCGGTGGAGAGATTTACTAGACTACATAAATCTGTCATTTCATTTAATCATATACTATACTCCATAGTGGATGTTTTGGCATTTGACAGGAGGAAGATCCCAATATTCTTCAACAAGCTATCAGTAGGGAAATTGCCTTGAGTGGCTGGTGGCCATAGAAGATGTGTTGTTGTCTTTGGACAATAATAGGGTTTGGGATCTTGTGCATTTGTCATAAAACTGTATACTCATCTTCTCAAATTGGCTATAAAAGACTGTGTGATTCTAGTGAGAGAATTGATGGCTACAAAGTAAAACTTGTAGTAAAGAGGAATCACACAGAGAGAAGGCATTGACTTTAAATTTATTGGTCTTAGTTACGGTATCTGATTTGGAATTATGTCAGATAGATGTAAAAACTGTTTTTCTCAACAAAATAGTTCAACTATAAAGTTTAAGGTAAAAGATAAAGATGGATTAGTTTGCAAGCCCAACAATTCGATCTATGGTCTTAAGCAAGCTTTCAGACAATGGTGTCTAAAGTTTGACCAGGTTGAATCAAGTTATATCTTTTTTCAAATTTATTGAGAATGCAAAGATCGATAAATATATCCCAATATCAGTGGGAGTATGTTTATTTTTTGGTCTTGTATGTTGATATTGTACTATTAGCTAGTGGTGGCATAGTTACTTGTAGAGACCAAGCATTTTTTGTCTAAGAATTTTGGGATGAAAGACATGAGTGAGAGCTCATTTGTTCTCGATATTAAGATCAAGCATGACAAAAATCATAGAATATTGGGACTGTCTCAGAGGGCCTTCATTGATCATGTACTCAAGAGATACAGTGCCCTAGGAATGATATTAAAAGAAGATCTATGTTGAACAAGCCTTATGCGTCTGTGGTAGGGAGTTTGATGTATTTACAATTTTGTGGATGACATCACCTTCATAGTGAGTGTGCTAGGACGGTTTCAGTTAGATGCATGGATTGCTCACTGGACAGAGGCAACGAAGGTTCTATGTTATTTGCAGAAGATGAAAAGATTACATGCATATGTATGGCAGTGTTGATACCCTAGAGGTAGTTGGATATCCTGATGCAGATTTTAGTGGATGTACTAATGATAGGAAGTCCGTGTCAGGGTATATTTTTATGGTGGTTGGAGAAGCTATTTCATGGAGGAGTGCAAAACAAACTATTCTAGCTTCTCCTTCTATGCAATCAAAGTTTGTGGCACTATTTGAGGCCACAAAGCAAGTAATCTAGTTGAGAGACTTCATTTTTGGTTTGAATGTTGTGGATAACATCTCTAGACTATTGTTGTTACATTATGACAACAAGTCAGTTGAGTTCTTCTCAAAGAATAACAAGAAATCTGGTGCTTATAAGCATATATAGAGGTTAAGTATCTAGTGACAAGTGAAAAGGTCAATAAGAATCACAGTACTGTGGAGCACATTTCGACAAACAATATGATAGCGAATTCTTGGTCAAAGGCTTTACCAGTGGGAGTCTTCAAGGGTCAAGTTTCTAGTATGGGTGTCATCGAGTTTTTTATGTGCTTGGATAGACCTTTTTCTATTTTATTGATACTTGATTGTATTTACTCTTTTGCCCTGTTGAATTTATAGGCACAATTATTTTATAACATGATTTTATTTCATGATTCAACTTTTATTTTATTGCTAATCTGGACATAATTTTTATTTGTTTAACATGTCAAAACTTCAAAAGGTAGTATTTAGCTAAAATGACAAAGGCACTATGCAGCCAAAATGGATAACAAGGCGGTATTAACCCAAGGTTTAAAGGCGGTAAGCGAGGATATGCTGTTCACCTAGGTTAATGGCTTCTCACTATAGTATTGGGTAACATAAAGTTAATTGTCTATACAGTTTTCAAGGGGACTAGATCAAAGGTGATTCGATCAGGTTATGGACTCTCATGATAAGGTTAGCTTCATGATATTATCTCGGGGCGATTCATGCCATCAAGTAGACTCTTGTTTGTAATGATAGAAAGTTGTATGCCTTATATGGAGGTATATTTTCTACTATTGCTCGACATTAGTCTGGTTATTGGTTGGATCAAGTTTATGACTATTCATTTGAATAATTGGATTCCATGGCCACATTGGTTAATGATAGTCTCATAAATTAAGGTAGCCCAACTGGGAGATTGTAAGATCTTTTCTCAAGATCTTATTGGTCAACATAAATTTATTTGACTAATCAGCCAGTAGGAATCTCACGTTATTTGGTAGGCAGGTATATGCCATGTTTGTCACCTGCCAGAGATATACCTTCCATGTTCATTGTGGGAATGAATTAGGGTTTTGGGAGAGTATTATAAATACTAAAGTTTGGAGTCCCTACAACCACTATTGTGATCTCTCCATTAGCACCCATAGCAGAGGAGAAAACAGATTCAGTGGACAAGTTGTAGAAGGCTCCAACCCAAGGATTGTTAGAAGTAATGGTTGAAAATCAATCATCTGCAAGAGACATGAATTAATCTATCTTGTTTGATTACTCTTCTCATTGTGTTCTAGTTGTCTGTATATGAGATAGGGTTATACAATGAAACCTTGTCAAATATTTTCTATCAATAATAAGTGAAACCAGAGCTTTCTTATCGGGGATATATTATACTATGCATGAAAGGTGTTTCTATTCATTTGAAATGAAGGCAAAAGAACTGGATCCTCCATTAGAATGACTATGTTTTTGTGGTTCTGTTTCTTTTCGAGGAAAATGTTCACATGGGTTTGGATGATTCAATTCTACACTCATGATAGCTACTAAACTTTCTTCATATTATTATATTTCCTTTCTATTTTGTTAATTTCAAGTTAATGCAAACCTTGAAACCTTAATTCCCCAAATAAGAATCTAGCGTATAATTAGGTTGCTAACAACCACATGTAGAAAAGTGTATAATTAAGGAACTTGGGGTTTCTAAATTATTGCAATTATTGACATGAATCTAGTGAATATCTATCAATTTTTCTTCTTGTTTTGTATCTGGTCAATTCATAAACCTCCTTTACTTGGTTGTTTTCTTGTATGTAGGTCTTTAGCTAAAATAGGTAGAGTGAGCACTTGGGAATTCCCCAAGAGATGGTGGTTCAAATCCATCAAGACTCATTGAATTGTCTTATTTTGTCTAGCAACATACTTGTTCCTAGTTTGTTCATTTGACTCTGATTATTTTAGAAGTGATTCTCTGAAGTTCTATTATCAAAATTAATGGGATAGAAATTCATGGAGATATTTTCTCTCTTGCTATAAGTAATTCCTTGGGTAAGGATTTTGGGTAGCTTCTGTCAGATATCAAGAGTTAGGAGACTGTTACGGTTGAAAATCGTCCCACCGATCTGCGATTTGGATAACCTACAATCACAAAGATTAAACAAGGGAGTTGGGTGACTAAGCTTTGGGTACACTCCAATGCCTAAGTCAGATTCTTAATGTAAACAGTCAAGCGATAGCCTGAAGCTATCTCCAGTTTAGAGAGAGGAACGTAGGTGATCTTGAGTGCAAAAGAGAAGGGATTAAGTCATTAAGTCCGTTACCTTGGGGGGACATCCTTTATTTATAAGGAGAGGCAAGAAGCATGGAGGTACTGGGACTCTAAAGGGTGTATGCCAATAGGACTATCAGGTCGCATTGTGGAGCACCCAAGTCATAGACTCCGAGTAAGAGTAGGAGACTGCATCATGAGTCTTAGTTAGAGAGGAAGACTCGACATGGATGGCCGAGTCCGACTAGTTTGGGGTGACAAGTATCGCCCTATAGACAAATCTCATTGTGTGAAGGAGACGTACTGAGTCAGCCGACTGTGAATAAGTTGGAGCCTGATACAGGCCATGCTCTGCTAGGAGACGAACTCTTCTGACGTATCCTTCAAGGAGTGAGAATCTTCAACTAGTCACTCGGCCATTAGTACACTCGGCCTGGTGACTCGGCCGAGTGTACAGTCGGCCTTCTATGAATGGTATGGCACATGTCAGCTTTTATTGGGGGGTATATTTTTCCCCTAACAGAGACATTTGTTGTTCTTGTATCGTTTTGTTATTTTGTTTTGGGTTCCATAAACCCCACATCTGCAGCATGAAGTGCATTTAAACCATTCATTTTTATACGCCATATATAAAATCATTGTATTCTTAGCCATATGGGTCTTGATTTTGATATGCCCTGTTGTCTATACAATATGCATTATTAAGGGGTCTCTCCTTCAATAAATGTATTAAGTTGTCAATAAAATGGGTTTGAAAAGTTGTTAGTAAGAAAAGTTTGAAAATTATTAATGAACATCCAGATACATAAATGACATTTCTTTTAATTATTTATGAAGATTTAGGCCCCGTTTGATAACACTCCAGCTCCCATGGAGCTACTTCTGGTCCAAAGTCGTTTTGTACTTCTTCTCCAGAGTCAGGATTTTTGGAGTAGAATGCTGTTTGATAACGTTGCTCCAAAATCAAAAGACTATGCTTCCAGAATGTTGTTTGGTAGTGGTGGTGGTGGTGTTGGTGGCAGTGGGGGGGTGGTGGTAGTGGTGGTGGTGCTGGTGGGTGGTGGCGGCGGTGGTGGTGGGTGGTGGCGGTGGCGGTGGCGGCAGTGGTGGCAGTGGTGGTAGGTGGTGGGTGGTGGTGGTGGTGGTGGCGGCAATGGTGGAAGGTGGTGGGTGGTGGTGGCGGCATCGGTGGTAAGTGGTGGGTGGTGGTGGTGGTGGCGGCGGCGGCGACAGCGGTGGTGGTGGTAGTGGTGGCTGTGGGTGTTGGGTGGTGGTGGGGATGGTGGCGGTGGAGGGGTGGTGGTGATGATGGCAGTGCTAGTGGTGGTGGTGATGACAGTCAGTAGTGGTAATAGCTCCGGAGCAAGAGAAGTAAGTTTTTTTAACTCCAGTTTTTTAGTTCTCAGAGACATTTTTGGAACGGTTCACTCCATGGTAGTCAAAACTTGAACCGTGTTTATCAATCACCATTCTACTCCGGATTAGCTCCGAAGCTAAGAAGTAAGGAGCTAGAGTGTTTATCAAATGTGATTTTAATCTCAATTAACTCTAGAAACAATTTCATATTGGTATTTATCAAACAGGTATCTACTCTCAATAAGCTCTGGAATTGATTCTAGAGTTATTTGATCACCAAAGCTTCATTATCAAAGAGTATTTCACTCTCAAAAATAGTGAGAATAACAAATATACTTCAGATCAAGATTAAGGGATTAAAGAACAAGATGGTTATCAGACAAGCCCTAAGGGACTCCTTGGTCTAGAATCATCCACACTAAAAAAAGATACAAACACCCCACCCTGGATTTGAATTTCCATAATACCTTTTTATCCCATTGGAGGTTCATTATATTTTCTCTTCTTTTTTTTCTTTTTTTTTTTTTAAACCAAAGAAAAAATAATCTTCTTTTTTCTGCTGCACTTCCCGTGGAACCTTCCTTTTCAGATTTTTATCTGTTTTCTGGTCGGTCCGTTTTATTGGTTGGTCCAATCGATTATTAAGGAGTTTGGTTCGTTTTGATCCGGTCGGTTTTTACGTTCGGCCTCAATTTTGACACCCCCTACAAAATTACTAATTTTCCTCCCCAAGTGACCCCCGTCCCTCTGCATCTCCGACTGGTCACTCTATCACTGTGATTCGATGACTCTGTTTCTTCCAATCTCTGTCGCTGGCAACTGTTTCTCTCTCCGTCTTCTTTTTGGGCGAAGGGCGGACGGAGCCAACTCAGCCAAGGTAACTAGCCAAGACGGCAAGACCAGAATGGTGAACAGCGACTCTCTTTCTCAATCTCTCCGTGACTCTGTCTCTCTCGGATTCTCAAGCTCTCAAAGAGTTTCAGCCCTTCCAAGGTAGCTGAATCTATTTCTGATTATGTTAGTTTTGCTCCTTCTCTTAAATATTCAATTGGGGATTTCGATCAAGATGAATGATGTCAGGGTTTGTCCTGCCCTCAAAAGTTGAAAAATGATGATTGTAACAAGACTCAATTATATTTCAAATTTCTTCTTTCTTCTGATTTGCCTGTTGTGATTAATCTTGGTACGTAATTCCCTACCTACTGATTTTGAACCTAATCGGGAGGGATTTTTTTTTAATTTATTTAGCTGGAAGGGAGAGTTGGAAGAACTACCGGGGAAAGTTTCATTACAAGTTCTCGGATCACTAAAACAGGTCTAAAGTTCCAATTTCCTGTTCTAATTCTATATCATTTACATTCAATTCGATACTTTGTTTTTTTGAACCAATATTCTAGTTTTAGAATGCCATAATCTACAAGGTTAAGGTCTGTTCTCTGACTCCATTATTGTTTTTGGGAATCTGGTTTTCTGCTTTACAAAGTAGGCAACCAAGTTTCCAGAAACCTGTTTCTATTACTTTTACTACCGGTGCTCTGTTACTGTTAGAATAGAAGGTTGTTGTAGAAAATAAAAAGAACAAAAAATTTAAGGAAAATATCCGCCACACCCCTTGTATTATGGCTTAATCTCTCACCCATCGGCTTTTTTTTCGCCATAATATCACTAACACCCCTGAAGACGTCCATTAGCGTTTAGACTCATAGAATAGTTAAAAAGACTATTTTACCCCAACATTATTCACTTTGTTTTTTATATTTTACTTATTTTTTTCCTTCTTTTTTGTTTTTTATATTTTACTTATTTTTTTCCTTCTTTTTTTCACATTTACCTTTTAGGGGAAAAATAGGAGAAAAAATAGGGAGAGAAAGAGAGCCGGAGGGGGTTTGATTGAACCATATTTTCAAAAGTAGGGGGTTTTAGTGATATTATGACGAAAAAAGGCGGGTCACTGAGTTGCCTGATTTGTAAACCTGATTATGGCCCAATATCTCTTATTGATCAGGTTTTGGTCTGTGGCTCGGTAATCAACTGAGAGACAGAGACTGATAAAGGGTTTGATATATGGAAACCAATAAGCTATCAATTTCAGTCGGGGTCCTAGGACCGATAAGTTCCTTTTATTTTTTTATTTTTTTTAATACTTCTTTTTAATGGAATATTTTTCTACTGCTTTGAGAATTAATCTCGATTTGAAAGTGCAAATGCTTTCTGCTTTTGAGTGAGATTGTGTGACCTTTTAAGTAAAAAAAAAGTCTATTAAAAAAGAGAAGTGCCCATAAAAGCTGTGCAGGGCATCAAAGATTGGGAGGCTATGTGTATAGGAAAAAATTATAGTTTCCTCTAATACAAGCTACATATGTGTATAAGAGCTCTTTAACAGTTAGAAGTCCAAAAAGTCAAATTCTGCTTAGCTTTGTGAGCAACACTATATGGTGACCCAGCGTGGTATTCAAAGGCCTTTTGATTGCTTTCTAACTGCATACTCCACAGTCCACACAGCAGTAGGTATTATGATTTTTTAAGGCCTATAGAAATCCTGAATATGATTGCTAGGATGATCATCATCTAGAAATCCTGAATATGATTGCTAGGATGATCGTCATCTAGAAATCCTAATTATGATTGCTTGGATGATCATCGTCTTCTTCTATAGCTATCTTCAAATTATCTACTAAAAATATATTCATTCAAATTTTCATGTAACAGTTTAATGTTTTCTGATCATACATTTGGAATGCATTGTGACTAGTGATGCTGATTTGGATCACCTGATTTAAATGGTAAGAGACAGAGATGTCACCAAGATTCAGAGTTAGTTCGAAGCTCTGAGGACACAGTTTCATGAGATGTGCTAGCATGTATGCTTTAAAACTTGGTGAAGTTTGCTTAAATGATTACCTCATCCACATGACTCCTCCCCATTGGAATAAGTTTTCCAAAGTGGGTGGATCAACCAGCTGGATCAGAAAACTTGGCGGAGTAGGTTGGAAGATTGTCTGATCTGGTTCAGTGAAAGGTCAAATTGATAATGTTCAGCTGTAATCCTTATAACCCAACGTGATTTCCATTTGCCTCTTTTTCCCTTACTAAACAGAAGCTGACTGAGAGGTCATCCACTGCCTCCAGTGATTTCAGGGACCACGGTTTTGTAACTTTCGGCTGCCAGTCCTAGACTCTGTATGGTGGATCTAATCTCATATCATAATAACTCTAATGGAAGGTCAGAATAATAGGCAGGGTTAGGAACACAGAACAGAAACAAAGAGATATTAGCAATTAGGGCTAAACAGACCAGATTAGGTACAAATTTTCGTCAATGAATACAGGTATGCAAAATTTTATAAAAATCTGGTTTCTGGATTGTGAGACAAAAACAATCCTACTGCTACAAGAAATGGTGATAAGTTGGATCTGAACTGCATTAGTGAATTAGTACAACAACAACAATTATGCCTTATCCCAAATATATGGGACATGGATCCTTACCATCAATCATCTCTATTCAAGGTCAACTTGATACAAGGCCAAACTATGCATGTCTTTCCTCACCACTTCTTCTTTGCTTGCAAATCAACTATTTTCAGTGGAGCTGGTGCTGATCGATGGTATTCTAATAAGTACCATCGCAGGACCAAGAAGGCCAGCCCATAGGCTATGGATTCTCTTAGTGTTTTCTTTAATTTGCTTTGTCATGGGCTTTAGTTGTCATTAGTTGTTTATTTCAGTACTTAAAATCTACCAGGTACAAATTCAATCAAAGCAAAACAGAAATTACTGAAGTTGTCTAAAAAGTAAACTAATAGGATATGGTAGAACTTGCGAGTTGCAACTAGTAGTGGAATCTGGAGATAACAAGAAACAACACAACCGCATGATAGTTAACCAAAATAGGTAGAAGGATAGATAGAAAGGATGATAAAATAATAGGCTAGGTGATGGCAAAAAGGGTTTAGGGCAATTTAATTGAACAATTCCTCTTTGCTATAGGATCCCTATTCAGTCCAATGCAAATCTGTAGAAAAAAGTAACGAAAAAATTACTTATCTTGAAATCTGTCCGTTAGAAATTGATGAAATTTGGTTGGGAAGTCCTTGATGATATTTATGAATAGCTTTCTAAAATTGAAAAAGATCAGAACAGAATTGAGGAAGTTGTGGGGCCCGCAAGTTGGCTGGGCTTGGTAGCACTTAGATCTGAGCAGTGTTTACTATTAGCTTTATAATCTAGACTCAGTTCAGCAATAGATCTCAATGGATCTATAGGAATATTGTCGCCAGCAAAGGAGGAAATTTTATAACTCAAAATAAAGGTCAGAATATCTATTGCAGCTAGCCTGTGTTCTCTTTATTTATATCTTTGAAACATTACAAATAAAATAGGAAAGAACTAAACTTGGAAAAGCTAAACCTCCTATATAACTTAGGAAGTTTCTAAAACATAGAAATAGGAAAGTCTCAAAAAACTGGAATTAGGAAACTAGCTTTTAGGCAAGTCTTAATCTCCTAGCAACTAAGACTTCTAAACTAACTAGCCTAATTTTTAGGAAACTAAACAATGGAAATAAGTAAACTAAAACAGTGTTCACGTGAATAGTGTGGGTTGGGCCCATGTTGACAGATTGATGGCAAAGGGGTTAAGATATTTCAAATTAACAAGCCCTCTTTGCTACAGGATCTTAATTCACTCCAATACAAAAATCTGCAGAGAAAAGTAATAGGAATAATTACTTATCTTGAAATCTGTTCGTTAGAAACTGATGAAACTTGGGTTGAATGGTCTTTATAACAATTATGAACAACCCTCCAAAGTTGAAGAAGATCGGAACAAAACTGAGGAAGTTATGGGGCCCACAAGTAGGCTGGACCTGGCAGCGCCTAGCTCTGGACAGCTCCACTGTAATTATGTGATTTGATTTTAATTCAGCCAAAGAAATTGATGAGGCTTCTAGTCGCCAGCCAAGGGATAGCAGATCTAGATCGAAGAAAACACAGGAATTGCAAGGAAAAGAAGAACAAGAGGTTGAGTCTCACAACCAGGTGAGGCTCACCAGAAATTAATTGATTCTCAATTTTTCTAGAAAAGCTCTAAGAGCTACCGCCAGCTTCTACTCCTTTTATTTATAATGAGAATCCTTACAATTAAAATAGGAAAGAGAGAAAATTACTAAAAACTAAACCTTCTTATAACATATGAAGGTTTTAATACAATAGAAGGAAAACTTTCTAAATTTGAAAATAGGAAAGTAAATATTTGGTCTTCAAGTAATTGAAACCTACTATCAATCTATCATAAATATTAGGAAACAAACTAAACAATGAAATTAGGAGACTTAACTTTTAGGAAAGAAATAACAAAAGAGTGAAAAAATCTGCTGCTGGTACTGAACAGTGTTCACGTGAACAGTGTGGGTTGGGCCCATGTTGACAGATCCTTGGGCTGGTCCACTACTGGCTGGTCCTTGAACTGCATCACAGATCCTTGGGCTGGTCCACTATTGGCTGGTCCTTGGACTGCATCACAGATCCTTGGGCTAGTCCACTATTGGCTGGTCCTTGGACTGCATCACTAGCATAGTTGTCAAGGCGACAAGGCGATCCAAGGCGTTTGGGGCCATCCTGGGCGCCTAGGCGCCTAGGCGACCAAAGCGTTCCCAGTGCATTTTTTTATTTCTAAAATATTAATGTTTATATATATGCAACATTCTACATAAATAATCAACATTTAAGACATAACTTAATTAATATGTGGTGTGGACCCAAGTTTACTAATGTACACTAAGACCTGGGATTGTGTCTAGAGTTAAGTAAACAATTATTTATGACTAACATTTGCGTACTTTTAACGAATTTGATCGGAGCGTAACTCCTTTAATATAGTTCGGATTCAAGCAATCTCGAATTCGTTGCAAAGCTAGCATAATCAGCTTTCCAACAAATCCGAGATTGCTTGAATCCAAATTATAATGAAGGAGTTACACTCCGGTCAAACCTTGTTCGGAATACGGGAATGTTGTTTAAAGTCGTCTGAATGCAAATTATTTTTTGGGCATCAAAGCAAAAGATTATTTTGGCGCACTCTTGGTTTTTAGTGATGATTTATTATAATAAGATTTATAGAATTTTTATATTTAGAAAAAAACCTAACATTTAAAAGTTGAAAATCGCCCTCGCACCCAAAAATATGGTTTTTGTTCTTGAACAGGGGGGTTGACTTTTTTTCCTTCTGGAATTTGAATTTTAGACTATTTTTATTGGATTCAAATAGGGGGGTATTTGCTTATTTATGAATAATCATTTAAGTAAATGAAATATAAAATTAAAAAATCATTTACTTAAATGATATTAGTCATAAATAAGTACTGCCTGATAAATGTTGTTCCTGTCTGGCCTGGGCGACCACAAGGCGCCTTGGCGCCCAGGCCTGTACAAACCGCCCGGACGCCTAGGCGACGCCTTGACAACTATGATCACTAGGAATCCACCTGATCCTCACCTAAAATTCACCAGGTATACCCCTGAATCCATCAGAGCCAATTTCAGAAAGTTCTGAATTGTATAATCTCTTTAAATCATTTTCTTTTTTTTTGGTTGGGGGGGGGGATATTTACAAATAAACCTCTAAATCCAATCACTAAGGAAAATCAAATCTGATCAGAAAGAAAGAGACAAATAGGAACTGATTCTAACTCTTCTGATTGACCAGCCAAGGAAGAATCTAAGCTGACAATGCAATCTTTAAATAATAAAGAAACATGACCAAACAGGACTTGAATTATACAATTCTAATCCACCCGTGCTATTGATGACAAAAGAAAATATTAAAGAAAAGGAAAATAAGATTGCTTTAAAAGACTCCCGTGATTTGGACTGAAGATCTGATAATAAGATTCCTGCTGTGATCAGGAATTTGAGATCAGAACCGAACAGAAACTAGAGGCTGTCATGACAGTCAGATTCTGTCCGATGAGAAGTCAAAGTTGGCTGTCAGGGCTGGCAGATCTGCTCTCATGGCTTTTATGATTTCTGGTCTTCTTTCTCCTCTGGTACTGCTGCTGGTACCTTGTGTTTACATCTCCCTGTACGACATAGAGCCTTGCCATTCTAGGTTTCAAGCTCCATCAGCCTTTTTTTTTTTTTTTTTTCCACTTAAATTTTCTAACTCATGCATTTTAATTTATTAATTTGCTTCATGAATTATCTTTTGGTTTTGTGGATTGAAGCTTCAAAATGGGTTTATGAAGATCCTGAATACACAAAAAGTTCAGGTAATTTAAGATTGGGACTGGAAGAGAGGAAGAATTTGGACAATTCAATGGATCTCCCTGAAACATCAGATTCAGCCATAAGTGATCATGTTCCAGTTTTGGGTTGGGGATTATCTGAAGCTTCAGTTCCTCTTATAAATGAAAAGGTGCATCGGGTGGGGATAAGGGATTTTTTTTCTTATAAATAAGTTTCCGTCATGGTTGATGGTAATATCCTGTTTTATCTTTTCCTTTAGATTTTCTGCATTTATGCCATTCTTTTGGTGCTCTTTCTTATTTTCTGTATTTGAATTAGCTTGGCAATCCAGCTGGCCAGTGAATGAGTCAATTTTCTGAGTTTGACAACACAGTTTTTGCGCCACCCTCAAGGGGATGATAGTGCTTATGGTGTATTCCTTAAACTAAGAAACCATGAAGGTCTCAGGATGTTATGTTTTTCCTTTGTGGTAGTTGTTCAGGATGTTTATTTAGTCTATCCTGTTGTTTAGGATTTCAATGTCCTTGTATTTGACATCTCTGCTTTCTCTCTCTTTTCTTGTTTCCCTCTCTTAATTTGATAATAAATTCTTCTGTTGTTTCCAATCCTCTTGAGAGGGAAAAAAAAGGGGAAGATCAAGTGATTCGAGTAGAGGATTGATGGTACTTACTGATCCTGATCGAGAGTGGTCTAGGTTGGTAAATCTGCTGACAGTTGAAGTTTGGCCTATTCGTACAATACAGATACGAAACAAGGGGGGAAAATAAAAGAGTTCATGTATCCAACTGACCTGTTGATACAGCCTAAGATGGGTTGATACAGCTCGATATGTAATCATGTGTACGAACATTATTATGTTTTAACAGAGCGGAAAAAAGCTCGGAACCAAAGCTCTTAGGCCATTTTTGGGGGGGTTCTTGGAATCCATATATATTATACAGGGGCAAGATTGGGAGAGTAAACAAGGGAAAATTTTGATTGAAACTCATCAAATTGAAGATCAAAATCAAAGTCCATGGATTGAGGTATGTCGAAAGAAATAGAGGCAAAGCTATTGTAATAGTCGTCATCGTTCTCTTTACGGCAGGGTTTTTTTTTTTTTTTGGGGAGGGGGGGGGGGAGAAGAAAGCAGTTGCAGTGGCATGTGCAGTCACAGGCGCTGCTGGAGAAATCAATTAAGAACCATTCTATATGAATCCTTTTAAAAGAATTCCCTTTTTGAAAGTAAAATTCTATATTTTACACATTAGTCCTTTCATATTTAATAGACAAAAGGAATGAAGCTTCTTATTTTACACAAAAGGCCCTATTTGAAATTTAAACTGAAGGGGTGGACTAATGTCTTGTATATGAATTTCCTTTTTATATAACATGCACCTAATTCCCTTTGATTTTTCGTTCATTTTTTTAAATCAAAATATTGCATAAATAGGGATTTTGATTTTGTTTTATTCTCAAATGATCTGAAATAAAAAAAAAATGTTAATATCCATGTTTTATCATGTGCTAAGAAAGCTTATGACAGCATATGAATTTGAATCCTCTACTACTTATAGCAATTTTTTTTAGTGATTATATATTATTACTTATTGCTAATTGTATTCTACTTAAAGTACTAGTCTTGTGTGTGTCTTTGTGTATTTTAAGCGGATCCAGCGTGTCTTAGCATCTCTTTGATACATCTCCAAGACAGCTTTTAAAATCACCTTTCCAATTTTACTAAACAGTGTTTTGGGATATTTGATGTTTTGTGTGCAATTTCACTAAATGTTTATGGGAAATATTTCCACGTCTAAGTTATAGTGGGCTGATGGTGGTTCTTGCTACTAAAATGTTCTCTTGATTTGGTTTCTCTTTCTGTGTGAGTGCACTAATTTTCATTACTTTGGCTTGCTTTTGGTCCTAAAACAGATCATTTGGCATTGGAAGCAGAAAAAAATTGTCACAGACAATAATAATTACGTAGACTTTGCCTCATTCATACGGCTCTTCAGTAGAGAAGAAATGCCTTATGTAGCTCAGCAAATCTTTGTTGAGATGAAATCTGAAGGTTTTCAACCTGGCCTTTCTACCCTGTCAGCTCTGATGTTGTGCTATGCAGAGAATGGCCTTTTCTCCCATGCCAAGTCCATCTGGGAAGAAATAATAGCTAGCTCATTTGTTCCTCATCTTGAGGTAGTTTCAGATCTAATGAATGCATATGGGAAGATGGGACATTTTAATGAAGTGACCAGAATTCTGCATGAAGTCACTTCAAGGGATTTTGACATGTCTACTGAAGTTTACTCAGTGGCTATCTCTTGTTTTGGAAAGGGAGGGCAGCTTGAAATGATGGAAGCTACCATGAAGGAGATGGTTAAAAGTGGATTCAGTGTGGATTCTGCTACTGCGAATGCCTTTGTTAGGTATTATGCTGTATTTGGTTCTCTAACTGAGATGGAAATTGCCTATGGTCGCCTTAAAAAATCTAGAATTCTCATAGAAGAAGAAGCAATTAGGGCTGTGGCCTTTGCTTATATAAAGGAAAGGAAATTTTATAAGTTAGGTGAGTTCTTAAGCGATGTTGGTCTTGGTAGGAGGAATGTGGGAAATTTGCTCTGGAACCTTCTTCTACTATCCTATGCTGGTAACTTCAAAATGAAAAGTCTGCAAAGAGAATTTTTAAGAATGGTGCAAGCAGGATTTTCTCCAGATCTTAATACATTTAATATTCGATCTCTGGCTTTTTCAAGAATGTCACTATTCTGGGATCTACATGTAAGCCTTGAACATATGAAACATGAAAAGGTCATTCCTGACCTTGTGACCTATGGATGTGTGGTTGATGCATACCTAGACAGAAAACTTGGAAGGAACATGAATTTTGCTTTAAACAAAATGAATGTGGATGATACCCCGATTGTTTCAACAGAACCTTTAGTGTTTCAGGTTTTTGGAAAAGGGGATTTTCATTCAAGCTCTGAAGCTTTTATGGAGTACAAGAAACAGAGGAAATGGACTTATAGACAGCTAATTGCGATGTATCTGAAGAAAGAACAGCGGAGGAACCAAATCTTTTGGAATTACTGAAAACTAGCATAGTAGCCTGTGCTTATCCTGGCAACTGTTTTTATTTTTTTAAGGCTTTGATTGTTTCATTGTAAATATTGGGTGCAAATGATATTTTACATAAAAAATTTTCTCCATGTAAAATATTCATGCTTTTTTAATTTATTTTTTTTGTATTATACTTCAAAATAAACAGTGAAAAATCTTATTTTATAAGAAATTTTTTCTTCACTGCGAATGGAAACAAACGGAGTATCCATATAAATTATTTGTACATTAAAACAAATAGCAGAAAATCTTGTTTTACAGATTCTTTTTTTCCTTTTCTATTGTTTTACATGGAAACAAATGGATTTGTAGTGTATAATAAATTAGTTAATAATAATTTTTTATTAGAGCTTGCTAGATGATAATGTGTAAAATTACAATTCCAAATTTCAATCATTTACACTCCGTCCATGCTTCCCTTGGATTTTCCCTTGATCTAAGGGTGTCACATTTGAACCAAATCTGACAGGTAAAAATTCGAGCTGAATCAAATCAAAATTAATCGGTTCAATTTTGGTTTTAGACATAGTTAATTAGTTCGGTTGTGGTTTAGAACCGTTAAATTGTTGGTTAAAAGATAACGGACCGATCAAATAAAATTGAAAGGAAACCAAGTCAAATTGGTTAGAAAATCGAATAAAACTGGTTAACTACCTAACTAAATGTATAATATTTCATATGTAGTATACAATATTAAATTAATGTGCTATGCCTAGACATTATGTCATGCCCATGTGATATGATATTTGTAGTTTATTATTTAATATTTAAAGTTTTATTGTCTAACTATTATGGTCATAGAATATTAGCTTTTCCCCCATAAACTGTGTAAGAAACCGTTTGTTAACCAATTAATTGAAAACTGTAAGAGGTTTGGTTTTGGTTTGGAAAACAAGAACCAATTATTAATTGTTTTGGCTTTAATTTCTATTAATAACCTAGAACCGAATAGAACAGAGCCTAGCCAAGCTGATAAACACTTTATGAACCGATTAACACCCTTAACTGAGTCCAAGCACTCTGTGTACACCTTTTTGGTATTCCTTAAAATTTTTAAAATTAATTTGCCATGTGTTTTAACTCATTTTGACATGTGTAGGTTATGGTTGTGGGTCTACTGTTGGCAATGCCAAAGGTGGATCCTTACCTTATGTGGATCCCTTTCCCTTTAGCTCTTGTGGGGTTTATTTCTTGGGCAATTGATTTTGATACGGTCACGTTTCTTGTACGTTTGTTCATTTTTCAATTAATATAACTCTTTGCTGATCTTTAGGAAAAGAAGAGTTATTTTACGTGTAAGAAAACAAAAACATGTTTTTTGTGCAAAAGTTTTTTGAGTAAATATGTTTTTTTCATGCAAAAGTTTTGTATACCATCACTCAGTTAAGGAACTCTATGGTGTGGAGTCATTTGCCTTCAAAAATGCATAAAACCCTAACCTCATATATTTGAAGTTCCGTAATACTCTCTATCTCATTGAAGAGTCATTATGATCCTTTTTTTTATTATCATATTTACATTTATCTAGATTTTTAATTAACATATTTAATTCATTATACATTCTGTTTATTTCTGTTTTTAAATTTTCTAAACTACTCGTTTTAAGCTAATTATATATATTTTTTAGTTTTGTTTTATTATCTGTTATTATTATTCATAACTGATCTACTATGTTATCTAAAAATATTAAATTTCCTATACTAGCTATAGTAATTCTATGAGCTTTTTGAATTTATGTTATTTTGTATAATTTCATTTTTATAGTTTTATCAGTTCTATTATTTCGGAGTTGTTCTATTATATGTCCTATTTTATTATTTAAGTTTTCTATTCCTAAAGTTACTTTACTATGTATATCTTTAACTATGTTTTCTATTTTATTGAAACCTCCTGTCTGATTCTTAAATCCTTGAGTCTATTGTTTATCTTTATTATCCCATTGTTCTTTGATATTATTTAAAGTGATAATCCAAGTATTTACATCTTTGTTATAATCTAGTAATTCGTGTCATATTACTTCTAATCCAGCTGAATACTAATTACTTAATTTAATTATGTCAGGCATAAGTGCGAATGGGTGTACTATTGTACTAAGTTTTAGGTTAGGAACTCTATGTTCTTCTATCATTTTTAAAGCTAAATTATGAATTTTAAATGTTATTATAACTAAATTATTGAATTATAAATTTTATTAATTTTTTTGTTTTCACTTGTTGCAATTCAACATTGCTAACCATGTCTCTAATACTATCTTGCTGTTAAGCAATGACTTCTATTAATTTTTTTTTCATTTCTATTTCTAATGGTTTAAGATGATCATGATTTATCTTAGATGTTTCTAAAAGTCTAGATTTTTTTTTTCTAAATTTTTCTTCACTTGATTACTTTCTCTTTTGTTTGAAATTTTTTGTAAATTCTTTTGTGTATAATTATTTTGTTTGTTTATCAGATCTTTTAAATAATCTATTTTCTTTTCTAAGTTGTCTATCTTAATAGTTATGGATGATGTCACACCCCAATTCTGATCCAATCAGAACGGTGTGAGTGAACCGTCATTGAACCAACGGTTCACACCAGGATCTCGAATAGGCCGTGTCCACCCATACAAACCATTACACATAACCACAATCAGAATATAAATATACAGCGGAAGACTTTAGATAGAATGAACTGAGTATCTATTGATAATTTAAATAAATATCCCATTATTCAAAATCAAACACATAAAATAATATCATTACGCCCCTTTAATCCAATCGAAAATAACTGAAATAAACAAATAAAACAAATCAAAGGTACACGCAGAAAGGGCACTCGCATGAAGCATCATGCTCGTCCTCCCCTGCTTGTACATCCAGAGCAGCTACACCATCGTACGCCGGAGCGTTCACATAGTCATCCACAGTGTATCCTGCATCAACATCTAAAAACAATGTATATACAAAGGGTGAGCACACAACACAGCTCAGTAAGACAATCAGACAGTTTCACAAGATTATGCATGAGTAACAATCAATTTTATGCTGTGGTCTGGTTTTAAGTTTGCAATGTGCTATAGAAAGGTTTGGTGGCCCTCGCACCTCTATACACGAGTGTGTGGCATCGCATAGTAATCACACTACCACCAACCCACATGCACCCATCATGGAATAGAGATAGAGCTAAGGTATACCCGCACCTCCCCTGATACTCTACCCATACCAGTACCTAAGCCCCTACTGGCTAGGGCTCGCAAACTGGGCTCGCAACTAACCAATCCTATATGTCAACAATGTATGCTCTATCCCAGCATAGCCATCTACGGCATAGAGATAGAGCTAGAGCGTACAGGCCGGGTCGGAGACCACCATGCCTCACCTCCCCCTGATACCCTATCCGCAACTAATCCACTAGGATAGAAACAATACGCAGGTAGACCCTATCCCAACATAACTCCCTACGGCATAGAGATAGAGCTAAAGCATCGTGGACAAGCCAGCGTCGACTCGGAATCCTCAGTACCACATAACAATGGCTGGGACAACATCAATATCAGAGACCACCGTACCACGACCTTCCCCTGATACCCCACCCGTACCAAGCATGTTAAGACAGAATACTACAAAAGTGCCAGTGTGAAGAGCGATCCCAGGCCCATGCCCCACTCCACACACCAACGAAAACAATCACATGCCTAACAATCACATCCTATGAATGCATGAACAATAATAATAGCTGAAAGTAAAGGATGGCATGTGAATATGCACAAACATCACATCATAGTTATTCAATGATTAACAACGATTTACTGTCCATTAATTATTAGGTTTAGGTCAGATTCCCTTACCTGACGCTCGTTCGATCACTTGCTCCACGTCACAAGATCCAAACGATATGTCACAAAGTCCTACAATATTATTAGGGTTTCAATAGAATATATTATTTAGGGTTTCATGTTGGTCGAAAACCAACAGAGATCACAAAACACCCTCACAGAGCTGACCGGTGGCATATACCGGCGCAGCTCTGTGGGAAAGACTGGCGACCGGTATGGTCAGCCGGTCCCCCACAGACAACCTCCCGAGAGGTAGCGGTCGCAACATACCGGTCGCACTTTGTGCAACCGGTATAGTCGACCGGTATGTCTCCGGAAGACCATACATGGGTTTTTCGACTACCGACGATCATCCTCCATGGATTTCCAAGGTTTCTCCTATCCATTCTAAGTCTAGGCTTTGAGTTAGAGTTATCCCCAACTCATTCAAGTCTCGTTTCGATGAATATCATCTCGAAACTCAAATCTAGGATTTGACGGCAACTTAGGGTTTATTGGTTAATTTAGGGTTTTAGATCAATACCTACTTTGCATGGTATTGATCCACCCATACAACTAACATAGGGTAAGAAGATGGATTCAAACACTTACCGTTGACAGGCGTAGCGTGAGCTTCGTCAAACGGTAATGGCGGCACCTCCTTCTTCTTCCTAGCTCTTTCTCCTTTCTAAGCTCTTTCTCTTCTCTAGGGTTTGTGAGAGACAATGGAAAGGATTTGAAGAGGCTTAAGGGTGTATTTATAGGCTAGAAATAGGGTTTAGTAACCCTACTAGGATTAGGAAACTTCTAGGATTCGAAATCAGAAAAGCGGGACCCGCAGAGACCAATTTCCAAATTCCCGCACATAGCTGTGCAGGGCATACCGGTCGACCGGTACCAAGACCGGTACCATCGAACGGTATACCTAAAATCAGGTATAATTGGTCGACTTCGGTCCGATTTCGTACCTGTTTGTTATCCGCTTGCCCCGTCTGGCCCGGTGATGATCGGAAGACCTGTCACGACACAAAACCAAGGTTAGACCGGGTTTTCAGAGTACGAGTCTTACAGATGAACTATTCATATAAGGAGTTAAAATATTATTTATTCTATTAGGAATAGCTATGATGTTTATTTTATACTAATTAGGATAAACTTGACTCTGATACCAGTTTTTTACTATTAATACTTAATCCTAAATACAATTTTCTTTTGTTATATTATTATTTGACAATAATTTTTAAAGCTATTTAAATTAAAATTAATAACTAACTAAGGGACAAATGTACTAAAAGACGAAAATTTTCTTTGAATCCAAGTTGAAAAAATTACACAGACACCCCCTCTACTGTTGTGAAACTATTCAGAACTACCTTGTCCTTACAAAAGCTACACAGAATACCCCTCTAACAATGCTATTATACAATCTCACCCACACCGTTACTTTCAACTTAACGGCAGAGGGTCAATTTTTTTTAAGATGAAAATACCCTTATTAAGTGTAAAATGACTAAAAGGGTCTATTGTTTGGTCTTACCCAACAAAACCGTTAACTCAAAAGAGAAAATGAACAAGGAAGAGATAGTGACAAAGCTTCCTCCGATGAAATGAAATACCGGTGGTAGAAGGATGAGTAGGAGTTGGTGAGATCTAATTCTTCTACTAATAAGGAGAAAGAGAAGATATTGATTCCACCAGCGCTTCTTGAAGAGCCAAAAGTGTGATAGTAGTTTGATTTGTAAGGTTGCAGTTCGGATTCCAAATCGTTAACGTTTTAAATGGAGTTTCCTTCACGAGGATCCGATACAGCTGCTCTAGTCATTCTGTTGTTGTGGGATTGAAGAAGCAAAGACATGTCAATTTGGGTTGATGGTTGTATCCTTAGGGCTTCAGAACGTTTGGATTATGTAAGTCAATCAACTTTTGAGGAGTTTGGGCTTTCCAATACCGAGGTTTCTCTTATATGGGAATAATGGAGCCCAGGATTGAATTCTATGTGTTCTTTATAATGAATGAATTTTTTTTTTATATGTTCAGATGCACAGTTAAAGCTTTTAATTGATTTTCAGATTTTTAGATTTCTTCTTATAAGCTTAGTGTTATTATGATGTAAGAGCCTGTAATATGGTGAGAAAGCGGAAAGAAGAGGATTCTAGAAGAAACTGAGAAAGCGGTCCTAGTCAAGAAGGAAGATGAGGAGAAGCTTGTGATGAGTTGTCCGGTTTGTTGGAGTTTTACAATGATGACTGTAAATGCTGTGAACGCACTTATTGATAGTTGTCTGGCTCAGACGACGTCGAAAGTGGAGCAGCGGAGAGTACCGATCAAGGTGAAGTTTTAAGACAATGAAGAGATCTATTGTGGAGATCTTCACTACTTTTTACAACAACAAAAAAAAGGGAGTTCTTCGCTGCTTCTCCACAGGTTGAAGCTGTCGATTCTAATAATCATCATGAGGTTTCTACTACTGAAGAGAATTTTGTTTTGAAAGTGTTCAGAAAAGCATCCGATGTTGTTGGAAAGCAGAAGAGAGAGAAGAAGCTGAAGAACATGAAGGGTCTATTGTTTATTTGTCGTCAGACCCTTTTAGTCATTTTACACTTAGTAAGGGTATTTTCATCTTAAAAAAATTTTGACCTTCTGCCGTTAAGTTGAAAGCAACGGTGTGGGTGAGATTGTATGATAACATTGCTAGAGGGGTATTCTATGTAACTTTTGTAAAGATGGGATAGTTCTGTGCAGTTTTACAACAATAAAGGGGGTGTCTGTGTAATTTTTTCATCTAAGTTAAATTATTTTCCAGGGCCTCCCTAAACTTTGAGATATTTTGCATCTTAGTCCTTACAGAGTCTGCATTCTTTGTTCATTATTCTTCCATTGTGAATCATATACTCTATATATGATAGCTATTCCATTATGTTGTCTCATTAGACGAAAAATACTAAAGGTCTTATGATTAATTGTATGACACTTAAATGAGCAAATCTATTTTTTTTTCTTTTATGGTTTGAGCAATTCTTTCATTTTTTTTATTAGTTGATCCCTAAAAGATCTATTACTAACAATTGTCTTTAATTCTTCTGCTATCTGTATTCTATGTTTTCATAAATTAAATTTGAAACTTTCATCATATATCTGTCTATATTTTAGTTTTGGTACTTCTACTAATCTTATTTCTTTTTCTCAACAATTAAATTCTAATTCAGTACAATAAACTAAATCAAGATGATTCTCTCTTTTATTAATAGTTCTTTCGGAAGCTTGCAACATATTATGTGGTTCAATATTGATACGTGAAATTAATTAGCACATTCTTGATCATATTTAGTTTAATTTTATAATTTTTCTTAGACATTTAGTTTAATTTAATTAATGTTTTAAGTATTTTATTAATTTATTTAATTCTTAGTTATTTTTGGTTATTTGGTAGGTTTTTGAATTGGATAAAGACTAAATAAGAGGTGTCAAGACAGCTCAAAGCTTGGTGTTACATTCTTAAATGATTTGGAAGATAATTGACCAAAATCTACCTTAAAATTAGCATTCTCCAACAAATTGGGTAAGATGCAAGATTGTAAAAGACTGATTTTATGGGACTGTAAGCTTATAAATTAAGAAGAAGGAGAAAAGAAAAATACACAGAGCAAGAGGAGCTGTTCATAGAAGGGGCTACAAGGCACATTGGAGGTGGAGAGTTCGAGAGGGATGGAGCTAGAAGATTAGAGAGAAATCCTGGATTCAAGCTTCATCTATTCCCATTACGAGTTCTTCCCTTTTCTCTGTGATCCCTTTGTTTATGTTTTAGAATTGTCAATGATGAATTGCTAGATTTCTTATTCTAGGATTAGGATGGATTCATTGAAATTGTATTGAATAAATCCTTAACTTTTGAATGATTATGTTTTATGCAATCTGGTATTTTTTTACATGTGATTAATTGATCACTAATTGCATATCTCAATGTATCAATTGAGGGGGCGAAAGCAGAAGATTGATATTAGTTCATAAAATATCAGTCATTGGTTGAGTATTTTCTTAGAAATAAGGGCTCACCATTGTGATCTTTGTTTTAATTCTAATGAACGTAATGAGTTTGTATTAGAATCCTGCAAACACGAAAGTAGATGAAGGATTAATACGGGCATAATTTGTTATTCTTGAAAGAGATAACAGAATATCTTAAGGAATTGATCGTTGCATCAACAGAAATTTATTCAATAAGTCTGGTTTGGTTAAGCATAATTCAATTGAGGAAGTCTGAATCCTATCTTTGGTTTCATAATCTGCTTATTAATTATTAATCTTGGTAATTCAGTTGTCTAAATAATAGAGAGAATTAATTAGGTTTGATAATTAAACATTCTCCTTGTGGAAACGTTACTTGACTTATCATTATATTATTTGCACGACCCGTACACTTGCGGATTCGACAACAAGCAAATTGGCGCCGTTGCCGGGGAGTGGTGTTTTTAATATCAAAACAAACGATTCTCTTTATTAATTTGGATTGTATTATTTTATTTTATTTTTATTTTTTTTTTGTTCTTAGTGTTTCTAGTTTAATAAGGTTGTCGGGTGAATTTGTTGGTAAATTTTAATCCAATTGTGTTCAATTTATTATTCCGCTAGAATTTTTTTTTTCTCTGGTTAACTGTTGCAGATTGCCATAGTGCAAGCCACGTACCTGTGAGCTAATTGAAGCATTTGATCCTGAGATAGAACGGACTTTACGGGCATTAAGAAAAGAATGGAGGCTTAAGCAGAAACGAACAATAGCCATGGCAGAAAATCAGAACAATCAGAATCAGAGGTTGCTACGGGACTATGCTATGCCAAGCACCAATGGCAACCAAACTAGCATAACTAGACCTGCAGTCAATGCAAACAACTTTGAGATCAAACCTGGTCTCATTCAGATGGTGCAGCAAGAGCAGTTTGGGGGAGATATATATGAAGATCCCAACGCACATTTGGCCAACTTCTTGGAGATCTGTGATACAATTAAACCGAATGGGGTAAGTGAAGATGCATTTAGATTACGACTCTTTCCCTTCTCTTTGAAAGACAAGGCCAAAGGATGGTTGAATTCCAAGCCCCCCCAACTCATTTACCACCTGGATTGCATTATCTCAAGCATTCCTAAATAAGTACTTTCCACCAGGTAAAACTGCCAAACTTAGAAATGATATCACTACTTTTGTGCAATATGATGGTGAGTCATATATGAGGCTTGGGACAGATTTAAGGAATTACAGAGACGGTGTCCACACCATGGCCTTCCTGAATGGTTGATTGTGCAAACTTTTTATAATGGTTTGACACATTCAGTTAGAATCACCATAGACGCAAACGCGGAGGAGCTTTGATGGGTAAGTCAACCGAGGCAGCATATGAGTTGTTGGAAGAGATGGCTTCTAATAATTATCAATGGTCCAATGAACGAGGTCTGCCAAAGAAAGCTTCAGGTATGTATGAGATTGATGGCATTAACATGTTAAATGCAAAAGTTGATAACTTGGTGAAAATATTTGGTAAGTTGGGTAATGTGAATTCTGTTACTAACCTTAACCCTGCTTTGAGTTGTGAATGGTGTGGAGGCGCACATATTAGTTCTGAGTGTTTGCAGGTTGAACAGGCACAGTTCGTGTCAAATATGAATAGACAACAGCAACACCATCAACAATTGAACAATCCTTACTCACAATCCTACAACCTAGGCTGGAGGAATCATCCTAATTTTTCCTGGAGAGACCAAGGCAATCAAGGTAGCAGCTCAAAGCCTTTCAATCCTCCAGGTTTCCAACCAAGGCCTCAAGGAGTGGTCCAACAGCCTGAGACCAAACCATCGTGGGAGCTGGCTATTGAAAAATTAGCCAATGTGACTTTAGAAAGAATTGAGAGGATGGAAACCAAAGTTGACCAATTAACCACTTACAATCACAACCTAGAAATTCAAATGGGCCAATTGGCTAATGCTTTCAACTCAAGAGGACAAGGTAATTTGCCTAGCAAAACAGAGATTAATCCAAAGGAACAATGCAAGGTAATTACCTTGAGAAGTGGTAAGAAACTCGGTCAGGTAAGTAAAGAAGTGGTAGAGAGTGATGGAGAAGAAGTGGCTCATGAAGAGGTAACCAAAGAGAATGAAACCGAAAAAACTGAGCATAATGAGACACAATCACAACCACCACCGGAAGTAAAACCTTATGTGCCTCCTATTCCTTTTCCTCAAAGACTTAAACAAAATAAAATTGATAAACAAATTAAAAAGTTTCTTGAAAAGTTTAAACAATTGCATATTAACATTCCTTTTGCAGATGCCTTAGCACAAATTCCTGCTTATGCAAAGTTTCTTAAGGAAATTATGTCAAATAAACAGAAATTGGAGGATTATGAGACTATTGCTTTAACTGAGGAATGCAGTGCAGTCATTCAAAATAAACTGCCACCAAAGCTAAGAGATCCAGGGAGTTTTTCAATTCCTTGCACTATTGGTGAAGTTGATTTTTCTAGAGCTTTATGTGATTTAGGTGCTAGTGTTTCATTAATACCTTTATCTGTGTGCAGAAAACTTGAGTTGAAAGAGCTACAACCTACTACTATTTCTTTACAGCTAGCTGATCGATCAATAAAGTATCCATTAGGTATTTTGGAAAATGTATTGGTCAAGGTAAAAAAATTCATCATTAAGGTAAAAAAATTCATCATTCCTCTCGACTTTATTTTGTTAGAAATGGATGAAGATACCGAGATACCTATTATCTTGGGTCGGCCTTTCTTGGCCACAGCTGGGGCTGTCATAGATGTTAAAAATGGTAGGTTGACATTTAAGGTTGGTGAGGAAGAGATAGAATTTAATTTGTTTAAATCAAATAAATATCCTTCTTTTACTGACCATGTTTTTCAAGTTGACTCTATAGATCTCGAGAAGTTTTTAAGCTTGAAAATCCTAAAGAACCTCTTGAAAAATGTTTAGTGAGTGCAAGAACGACAAATGATGAAAATTTAGAAGTTGCAGAAATGGCATATGCTTTGGAGGACACACGGACTAAATCAAGGCAGAAAGGTTTTCGTTTTGATAATCTAGGCAAAGGTAAATCATTACCTCCCCCTTCTAATGTGCAAGCACCAGTTTTAGAGTTGAAACCATTACCCCCACATCTCAGGTATGCTTTTTTGGATGAAAATGATAACTTACCTGTTATTGTAAGTACTTCATTATCTAATGTTCAACTTGATAAATTATTGCGTGTGTTGAGATTAAGAAAACAAGCCATAGGATGGACTATTTCAGACCTTAAAGGAATTAGCCCCTCATTGTGTATGCATAGAATTTTAATGGAAGATAACCATAAACCTATTGTTGAAAATCAGAGACGGTTAAATCCTAACATGAAAGAAGTAGTGAGGGCTGAAATTCTTAAATGGTTAGATGCAGGAATTATTTATCCTATATCTGATAGTTCATGGGTTAGTCATGTGCATGTAGTACCTAAAAAGGGTGGGATGACTGTTGTACATAATGAACATAATGAACATAATGAATTAATTTCCACTAGAACAGTGACTGGGTGGAGAGTGTGTATTGATTATAGACAACTTAATAGTGCTACCCGTAAGGATCATTTTCCTTTGCCATTTCTTGATCAGATTCTTGAAAGACTTGCTGGGTATGAATATTATTGTTTTCTAGATGGTTATTCGGGATATAATCAAATTCCTATAGCCCCGGAAGACCAAGAAAAAACCACTTTCACTTGTCCTTATGGTACTTTTGCATTTCGGAGGGTGTCTTTTGGTTTATGTAATGCATCTGCCACATTTCAACGTTGCATGATGGCTATTTTTTCTGATTTTGTTGAAAAGATCGTGGAGGTTTTCATGGATGATTTTTCTGTGTTTGGATCTTCTTTTGACAGTTGTTTGGCTAACTTGTCTAAAGTCATGCAACATTGTGAGGAGACCAACTTGGTCTTAAATTGGGAAAAATGTCATTTCATGGTGCAGGAAGGCATTGTGTTAGGCCATAAGATTTCAGCAAGGGGTATTGAGGTGGATCGAGCAAAGATTGAGGTTATAGAGAAATTACTACCACCTATGAATGTGAAAGGAGTCAGGAGTTTCCTTGGTCACGCAGGGTTTTACCGGCGTTTTATTAAGGATTTTTCTAAAATTTCAAAATCTCTATGTAACCTATTAAATAAAGATGTTGCATTTGATTTTGATACTGATTGTTTGAATTCTTTTAACAAGTTGAAGCGGGAGTTGGTATCCGCACCAATCATGGCTGCACCAGATTGGAGTTTACCATTTGAGCTGATGTGTGATGCAAGCGATTTTGCATTGGGTGCTGTTTTAGGCCAAAGGAAAAATAGGAAGTTGCATGTTATTTATTATGCTAGCAGACTTATGAATGATGCTCAAATAAATTATGCAACTACTGAAAAAGAATTGCTTGCTGTTGTGTTTGCATTTGATAAGTTTCGATCATATCTTGTAGGGTCCAAGGTGATTGTTTACACGGACCAATTGCTTGTGGTTGCTGTTGTTCCTTGGTATGCTGATTTAGTGAACTATCTGGTTAGTGGTATTATTCCTCCGGACTTGAACTACCATCAAAGGAAGAAATTCTTGTGGGAGGTAAAACATTACTTTTGGGAGGAGCCTCTATTGTACAAGCATTGTGCAGATGGGATGATCAGAAGATGTGTACCTCAAGAGGAGATTCATGACATACTATGCCATTGTCATTCTTTAGAGTGTGGTGGACATTTCAACACTTCTAAGACAGTTGCAAAAGTATGGCAATCTGGCTTTTATTGGCCAACCATGTACCAGGATGCTAGGGTGTATGTGGCTACATGTGATCGGTGTCAACGAGTAGGAAACATGACCAAAAGGAATGAGATGCCACAAACCAGTATTTTGGAGGTTGAATTGTTTGATGTGTGGGGGATTGACTTCATGGGTCCATTTTCATCGTCTTTCAACAATCAGTTCAAACTTGTAGCAGTAGACTATGTTTCCAAATGGGTGGAGGCAATAGCAACTCAGACCAATGATTCTCGGGTGGTAACTAAGTTTCTTAAGAAGAATATTTTTTTGAGGTTTGGTGTACCAAGAATTATCATCAGTGATCAAGGATCCCATTTCTGCAATCAATCATTTGACACTCTATTAAAGAAATATGGAGTCACACACAAGGTGGCACTTGCTTATCATCCTCAAACAAATGGGCAAGTGGAATTATCCAACCGAGAACTAAAGTTGATTTTGGAGAAAACTGTTGGAAAATCAAGAAAAGATTGGGCAACCAAACTTGATGATGTATTATGGGCATACCAGACAACTTTCAAGACACTCTTAGGCATGTCTCCATATAGACTTGTCTTTGGGAAGTCTTGTCACCTACCAGTTGAGTTGGAGCATAAGGCTTATTGGGCAGTTAGAGAACTAAACATAGATTTGAAGGCTGCTGGAGAAAAGAGGTTGTTACAATTGAGTGAATTGGAGGAGTTTAGGCTGAATGCTTATGA
The DNA here is from genome assembly GCA_028583415.1 of Protea cynaroides. Taxonomy (NCBI): domain Eukaryota; kingdom Viridiplantae; phylum Streptophyta; class Magnoliopsida; order Proteales; family Proteaceae; genus Protea; species Protea cynaroides. The sequence continues at coordinate 22,375,327 of CM053276.1, forward strand.
AAATACTCGGATTTACAAAGAAAAAATTAAGTATTGGCATGATAAGCATATTCAGAAAAGAAACTTTGAGGTTGGACAACGAGTACTACTCTTTAATTCACGATTTAAGCTATTCCCAGGCAAGCTTCGATCAAGGTGGTCTGACCCATTCACGGTAACAAAAGTATATCCATATGGTGCTGTTGAGGTTCATAGTGAGGCTACTGGTACATTCAAGGTGAATGGGCAACGTTTAAAGCCTTATCTTATTGGTGATGTAGTACTTAAAGGAGTGACATACTCCTTGGAAGAACTTAGCTATGGTTGATGGATTAATAGTCAAGCTAACGACTATAAATAAACGCTTTTTGGGAGGCAACTCAAGCTACACTATCTTTCTCTTTCTTTTTTATTATTATTATTATTTTCTCTTTTTCGTCTTCTTCTAATTGTTGAATAAATATGACCGTACTTACCCTCTTTTGGTTGTGTTGTTCAGGTACGAGCACATGGAGTAATAAATCGATTTGAATATTATTCTTTCTTTCTTATTTACTTTCACATTGAGGACAATGTTTAAATTAGGTTTGGGGGATGATTGATAATTCTTATACCTGTTTATCTACTAGGTGTAATTTTTGAAAAAAAAAAAAATACATCTTTGGTTAACCCTCGAACTAAAAGTTTTTGTGAGAAAATAAGAAGAATGAACTTGTTATTTGGAGTCATGATTTACATTTGGGTTTCTAGTCATGTTTAAGCATTGAAGTTTTAACTTAAGATAGACAATATCTTATAAAATGAGATTAAGCATGTTCGTTTTCTTCAAAAGATTATTGAAATTCATGTTCTAGGCAAAGTTGTGTGAGTTGTGTGACTATGCATAAAATATGAGTGCACTGCTTTTCTTGTGAGTATTCCCTTTGATCTAGGCCTAAACATGGTTTAAGTAAATAGGGTGGTATCATTGAAAAAAAAAAAATTTCAAGCTAATGGGAAAGCATGTGGTGGAATTAAAAAATGAATAATTTTTACTCAATCATAAACACATGTGTATAGTGGGAGAGTATAAAATGCAATCACTATACCAAACATTGTTTGAGGTGGGAGAGCATAAAATGCAACCACAAAAAAAAAAAAAAAAAAAAAAAAAAAAAAAAACCTCGACCATAAACACATGTGTATAGTGGGAGAGCATAAAATGCAATCACTATACCAAACATTGCTTGAGGTGGGAGAGCATAAAATGCAACCACCCAAAAAGAAAAAAAAAAAAAAGAGTGAGTCCTAGTTTGCTACCATTGTTTGTAGTAGTGAGAAGGGATGATTGCAAGTTTAGTTGTACATAAATAGATTATGTTGGTTGCATGATAAGCATGATTAGTTTAGAATTATGTGTGGATATTTGAATTTGAGAACATGAGTATGCTTAGTTTTTCTTATTTGCTATTGTTGTGTTAAAATTGAAAATTTGATGTTTACATGGTAGGAGTCTTGGATGTGAGGAGTGATTTTAAATATGCTTTGTATCCTTTGTTTTAAATATGGTTTTTCTTTTGCTTGAGGACAAACAAATATTTAAGTTTGGGGGTATTGATACGTGAAATTAATTAGCACATTCTTGATCATATTTAGTTTAATTTTATAATTTTTCTTAGACATTTAGTTTAATTTAATTAATGTTTTAAGTATTTTATTAATTTATTTAATTCTTAGTTATTTTTGGTTATTTGGTAGGTTTTTGAATTGGATAAAGACTAAATAAGAGGTGTCAAGACAGCTCAAAGCTTGGTGTTACATTCTTAAATGATTTGGAAGATAATTGACCAAAATCTACCTTAAAATCAGTATTCTCCAACAAATTGGGTAAGATGCAAGATTGTAAAAGACTGATTTTATGGGACTGTAAGCTTATAAATTAAGAAGAAGGAGAAAAGAAAAATACACAGAGCAAGAGGAGCTGTTCATAGAAGGGGCTACAAGGCACATTGGAGGTGGAGAGTTCGAGAGGGATGGAGCTAGAAGACTAGAGAGAAATCCTGGATTCAAGCTTCATCTATTCCCATTACGAGTTCTTCCCTTTTCTCTGTGATCCCTTTGTTTATGTTTTAGAATTGTCAATGATGAATTGCTAGATTTCTTATTCTGGGATTAGGATGGATTCATTGAAATTGTGTTGATTAAATCCTTAACTTTTGAATGATTATGTTTTATGCAATCTGATATTTTTTTACATGTGATTAATTGATCACTAATTGCATATCTCAAGGTATCAATTGAGGGGGCGAAAGCAGAAGATTGATATTAGTTCATAAAATATCAGTCATTGGTTGAGTATTTTCTTAGAAATAAGGGCTCACCATTGTGATCTTTGTTTTAATTCTAATGAACGTAATGAGTTTGTATTAGAATCCTGCAAACACGAAAGTAGATGAAGGATTAATACGGGCATAATTTGTTATTCTTGAAAGAGATAACAGAATATCTTAAGGAATTGATCGTTGCATCAACATAAATTTATTCAAAAAGTCTGGTTTGGTTAAGAATAATTCAATTGAGGAAGTCTGAATCCTATCTTTGGTTTCATAATCTACTTATTAATTATTAATCTTGGTAATTCAGTTGTCTAAATAATAGAGAGAATTAATTAGGTTTGGTAATTGAACATTCTCCCTGTGAAAACGTTACTTGACTTATCATTATATTATTTGCACGACCCGTACACTTGCGGATTCGACAACAAACAAATATCAATGAGAAATGGCTTTCTACTATTAGTATTCTATTGAATCACTGTAGTGGTTGGTATTGGTATTTTGTTTGGGATGTCTTCTATCTTTAATCTTATCATCTCAATCTCTCTATTATCATATATGCATTTATCTAGATTTTTTATTGACGTATTTAATCCATTATACATTTTATTTATTTTTGTTTTCAAATTTCTTAAACTACTCGTTTTAAGCCAATTATATATATTTTCTAGTTTTGTTTTATTATCTGTTATTATTATACCTAACTGATCTACTCTGTTATCTAAAATATTAATTTTCTGTGTATTAATTGTAGTAATTCTAGTTCATGCATATGAATTTTCTGATTTTCTATTATTTCATGTAATTTCAATTTTATAATTTTATCAGTTCCATTACTTCGGAATTGTTCTATTATATGTCCTATTTTATTATTTAAGTTTTCTATTCCTAGAGTTACTTTACTATCTATATCTTCAATTATGTTTTCTATTTTATTAAAACCTCTTGTCCAATTCTTAAATCCTTCAGTCCATTGTTAACCTCTATTATATCCCATTGTTCTTTGATATTATTTAAAGCGATAATCCATGTGTTTACATCTTTATTATAATCTAGTCATTCATGTCCTATTACCTCTAATACGGATGAATGCTAGTTACTTAATTTAATTATCTCAAGCATAGGTGTCAATGATTGTGTTATTATATATACTAAGTTATAGGCAAGAGATTCTATGTTCCTCTATCATTTTTAAAGTTAAATTATGAATTTTAGATGTCATTATAACCAAATTGTTGAATTTTTTGTACTCTCTTATATTTTCATTATTTTTAATATATATCTTTGCTGGCCTTTAACAAAAAATAATTCCAAAGATTATTTAATACTAATTAGGATTAACTTGGTTTTGTTACCAATTTTTTTACCATTAATACTTAATCCGAAATACTACTTTCCTTTGTTATATTGTTATTTAACAATAATTTTTTTAAAGCTATTTCAACTAAAACTAAAAGCTAACTAGGGGACAAATATACTAAAGACAAAAAAATTTCTTTGAATCTAAGTTAAACTATTTCCCAGAACCTCCCTGAACTTTGAGATATTTTACGTCTTAGTCCTTGTAGAGTCTACAATAAAGGTGTCAACCAAGCCACAGTTAAGGCCCAAAATAACCTGATAGTTAATTTACACAATCTAACTACTTTGAGCCTAGTAAAAGGCCAAAAATATGAGTCAACAACTCTATGAAGTTGCCCTAAGTTTAGCTATAAACCAAAAAACTACAAATCAAAATGAAAATATGACAAAAGTCCCCACTTACATTTGGTCCCCCTTTTTAGGATAGAAATCGTCTCCAATTTGTAGGGTAATTGGAGACAACTAGCGCCCATCGGATGCAAGCCATGTGAATGGGTTTAAATCCAAAGGCGATATAACCAATGGAATATACATGGTTACCTACAACGTCCTGTCATTGTGTCAAATCGAAACTCTCTCTCAATTTTGATTTTCAGTCGCTGGGAAAGGGGGGGAAAACTTGTTTTCGAGAAAACGAAGAACGAAATAGAGACTACTGGTTTTGCAGAAGCGAAAGAGAAGAACGAAGAAGACGATTTGGACTCTCTCAGACACCTCTTCTTCTACTGTTAGTCTCCTACGAAGAAGAACAAAGGAGACCAACAGGGTGCTCCTTTGCAACCGAAAGAAGAGAAGCTTCTTCTTCTACTGTTCCCAACCATACATTTGCAATCGTCTGGTAAGTCTCTCTTATTTTAGTGTTTGGCTTTCAGTTTCATCAAAAGAAGAGAAACCCTGCTCATTGAGTTCCATCGCTCACACAGAAATGGATTATGGTAGGACGAAAGATTGCAGAGAATGAAGAATTTTTGATTTTGGATTTTAGCGGTTTAAATCTTACAGCTGTTGGATGCGACGGTGTAGGGACTTTCTCGGACTAGATTCTCTTCTCTTAGCGTCAGCAAAACCCTAGTGTCGAAGTTTGTGGTTCCAACAGTTTCGTGATCTTTTGGTATGTTGTCTCAGAGTTTCTCTATATGCTGTACAAATGAATGTGTTCTTTTGGGTTCAGATTTCTTGAAATAGAGGGAAGCATTTGTATCTTAACACTATAAAACAAAATATAGGAAGGTGGAGATACTGATATAGTTTTAAAAGAAATATGCTCATGAGTAAAATACCCTGTTCTATAAATATAGTACTCTGTAGAATCTATACCACACTATAATACATTTAACGATCAAACCTATTGTTCAAGTTGATTATCCCTATTCACAAATTGTTGCTGGCTCACGTGAAGACTTTTTCTCATTCAAGTTACTCTATAGTGTCATTAGAACTAGTGTTTTGAATCTGAGCGAGATCTTGAAGATCTCGGTAAGATCTCAAAGATCTCGGCAAGATCTAGAAGATCTCGGCAAGATCACGAAGATCTCGAGGGGCTCGAGACAAGATTTTACCTCGATACAATGTATCGACTAGTTCTCGAGATGGTCTCGACATTTTCGACCATTTCTCGACATTTTCGACCAGTTCTCGACCATTTTTTGACTAGTTCTTGACTGGTCTCGACATAATGTATGAATTATGATTGTATAGTCTACTCGACTACGTTGGATTTTTTTTTTACTATGACAATTAACTAATTAATTATTATTATGTTTATTCTTCTCCTAAAATATCATTTTACTAGTTCATTTGGTCTTCTGTGATCTTTTAATAGTGTCACATTATGTAGAATAATCAATATTACCTAGGTTTACATTTGAATTTCAAACCGATACTGCCAAACATGGGTGTAAACCCAAACAACCACCATGTGTGATTATTTATACAGTTTTATGGTTTAAATATGTTTATATATGCTAGAATAGGGTTCCCCCAGAGTATCAAGCTTTAAAATGGTCATTTTAGGGTCGAAGTATACATTTTAAGCCTTCACGATTTTTGTGCAGTGTCTCGTCGAGATCTCGACCGAGATTTCTGAGATCTCGGTTTCTTAGAGGGTCGAGACACCCTCGAGACTTGAGAATTCAAACTATGATTAATACTAAACGAAGTGGCTAAAACTGGAAAATAAGGATCTATGCCCAAAAATGTCTAGAAATGCATTGCAAAAATGCATTGCAATCCCACCATTCGTTATTGGTATTTTTATATTCATTTGACACATCATGACTCCTTGATTGAGAAATGGAAAAACTTGATTCAAGATCTTTGGTTTATGCGAACAATATTTTTCTAGCTAAGATTCTCCCCTATCTGACCTTTTCAAAGGTCGATCTCTAAACATGGTTACATTACCTATTTCCATAATTTTTCAAGGAGAGGTTTCTCTTAGCAAGCAGGGTAACCTAAGTTAGAGGTGTGAATCTAAGGACCGAACCTGTAATTTGACTTGAACCAATCAATGAAAACGACAACGGTCCAAATCAGTTATTAAACATGCCAAGGACAAGCAACTTAATCCTACTTATGTCATTTTGAAATTGGTGTTTTAAGGTCCATTTTTACTCCATGTGTATGTGCAATGCAATATTTCCAAAGGACCATATTTACTCCATGTATATGTGTATATTGTTAATGTTGATTTAACTAGTTAGTATTTTTCATCGCAGATTATTGAAATTCTATTGCAATCTTTATAGTTAGTATTTTTCAAGTTTGACGATTGGTGATCACGATGTTGGGGAAGACGTTTGGGATGGGTGATCCATTGGAATGAAGTTTGACACAAAATTAGTAGCATATAATTACTATAATGACTATGGAAAAAGTATGGATTTCAGTATTAGGAGATAATACTGTGATTGGAGAAAGGAAGTAGATAACACTAAGAAAGTCCTAACTTCAAGAATGTTCGTTTGCAACAAATATGGCTTGAGTAAAATTGATAAATGGTATATTTATACTGTTATACCTCGAGCAGAGACAAGAATTGGATATAATGCAAGAATGGGGATTCATTATATAGATAATGAAGGATGATACGAATGTTATCATTTTACTAAATAACATAATCATCCTCTCCACACACTGAGTACTTTGCATTTTATGCATTCATAAAGGAATGTGTCGAGTGTAAATGCCTCGCAGATTGATTTGGCGGATGATTCAGGAATCAGACTTAAGTCCACATATGAATTTATGGGTAGGCAAGTAAGTGGTGGACATAACCTTGTGTACACTTGGGTAGATGTCAGCAATTATCTTCAGACAAAATGTCAACGTGATTTAGTATATGGTGAAGCAGACTGTGTATTGAAGTACTTTCAGCGTCAAACTTGTATCAATCCCTCTTTTACTCATTTGGTACAACTGGACTTAAATAACAAACATATTTTGGGATGAGGATAGATTATGCACTCTTTGGTAATGTAGTGACATTTGATACTACATTTGACACCAACAAATAAAATAGACACTTCGGTGTATTTTTAGGATTCAATCACCATAAAGGAGGTGTAATTTTAGGGTTGTATTACTGTATGATGAGATAGCCGAATCATTCAAATGGTTGTTTGAGGCATTCCTTGAAGTTCATGATCAAAAGATGCCCATAACAATTTTCACTGATCAAGATGTTGTAATGGCAAAAGCAATATCATAAGTGTTAACATCCACATGGCATGAGTTGTGTTCATGACATCTTATGCAAAATGGCATTAAATACCTAGGACACCTAATAAAAGATGGGTCCAATTTTTTAAAAGAATTCAATGCATGTATGTTTGAGTATGAAGAGGAATTATAATTTGAAATAGCATAGAAGCAATTGATAAGAAAGTATGAGACTAGTGACAATTCATGGTTACATCGTACTTATGAAATGAAAGAGAAATGGGCCAAGTGTTTCATGAAGAAGACTCTCACCCTAGGTATAAGAAGTACACAACATAGTGAAAGTATTAATAGGGATTTGAAAGACTACTTGTGTGCAAGATTGGATATGGTATAGTTTTTCAAGCACTTTGAAAGGGAGCTTAAGGATAAGCGAGAAAATGAGTTAAAGACTGAATTTGATGCTAGAAATAAATTGATAAGGAATTTGTTTCCCAACATCTCCATCATGAAACAGGCTGTTAAAATTTATACTCCAACAATATTTGACATATTTCATGTTGTGTATTCAAATATTAGTGCATGCATTCTACATAAAACATAGACATGAGAGTCATGACTTAAGTGAGTGTGCAGTTGGTACAGAGAAAGAGAAAGAGATTTTAAAGTATTAGATAAACCATTTGAGACTTTGATAGATTGTAGTTGCAAGAAGTTTGACACTTTTGGCATTCTATGTTGTCATGCTTTGAAAATTTTTGAAAATGTAAAAGATAAAAAATTTATACCTGATGCCTATATTTTTAAGAGATGAACGAGGATAGCAAGACACAATACAGTGATAGACAGCCAGGGAAACCAAATTAAAGATGACATCATTTGGATTGCACAGAACGTTACAAAATTCTTTGTCTTATTCTGGTAAAATTAGTATCAAAATCCTATAATTCAGCAGTGGGTTATTCACTTGTTAGGAAAGCAGCTACTGAGTTAAATATACAAGTTGAAATAGTGTCGTGCGAGCAAACTTCATTCATATGCAAAGGGTCTAAAGAAGAAAGAGGGGCAGAAAGATGGTAGAAGACATAAAAGTTGTTTAGAAAAGAAAGAAAAAACCTTTTGGGGTTATTGAACCATTAGAGACTCGCCCTTTGCAGGTGCCTCTACCATTAGAGACCTACCCTTTGCAGACCTACCCTTCCATGACAGCGTTTTTAATGGTAATGTTGTGAAAAACACTATTGATATATTCTATTTCTTGAGCATTTTTTGTATTTTGATATTGTCATTTTTCATGTAAACACCATTGGATCCTTCACAAGCACCATTGTTCTCTTCCCAGTCCTCAAGAACTATGGTGCCATATTCTCAATCTAATGTAGGAAATAGTCTAAGGTGAAAATATTGTTTCTGTATGTTGTAGTATATTATATATGTGTAAAAAAATTCTTCATCGTTGATTCAATTATAAGGTTGTGCTTCCTTGCAGATATGATCAATTACCAAGAGAAGGAGCTGGAACTTCATAAGTGATTGTGAGAAGGCACCAGAACTTAGCATAGAAGGATTGCATTTAAATGATATTTGTATAGCCAGTAGTGAATTTGGCTGCTAGAATTCCTAGTCTATTTAAACCCCTCTAAGCCTCCTAGAATTCCTTCCATTGATCCTCACAAACCCTAGAGAGGAGAAGGAGATTGGAGAAGGAGAAGGAGCTAAGAAGAAGAAGGAAGTGCCGCCATTGTCGTTTGACGACGCTCACCTTATGCCAGTCGACGGTAAGTGTTTTGAATCATTCCTCTTACATTGTGACTCTAAGATAGTTAGTATGGTTGGATCAATACCATGCAAAACAAGTATTGATCTAAACCCTAATTGGCCATTAAACCCTAATTTGCCGTCAAATTATCATCAAAACTAGACTTGAATGAGTTGGAGATAACTCTAAGTCAAAGCTCAGACTTAGAAGGATAGAAGAAACCCTGGAAATCCATGGAGATTGATCGACGGCAGTTGAAAAACCTAATGTATGGTCTTCCGGAGACATACCGATCGACCATACCGGTCGCTAATTTTCCCACAGAGATGCGACCGGTATGTTGCGACCGGTCAGCTCTGAAAGGCTGGTTTTGAACTCTGTTGGTTTTTCGAACAACGTGAAACCCTAAGAAACTATTCTAATTGAATCCTAATATAATGTAGGACTGTGTGATAGCACGTTTGGATCATGCGACGTGGAACAAGCTATCAAACGAGCGTCAGGTAAGGGAATCTGACCTAAATCCTAATAAATAAAGGACAGTAAAACGTTGTTAATAATAACCCTGAATATATGATGTGATGGTTGTGCATATTCATATGTCATCTTTTATTTTCAGTTATTATTATTGTTCATGCATATTCCATATGATAGGATGTGATTGTTAAGCATGTGGTTGTTTTTGTTTATGTGTGGAATGGGAAGGGCCTGGGACCTGGGATCATTCCTCACACTGGCACCTTTTGTAGTATTCTATCTTAGCATGCTTGGTGCGGGTAGAGCATCAGGGGAAGGTCGTGGTACTGTGGTCTCTGGCATGTGGTCGCTGGCCTGGCCATGATGTTGTGGCACTGTGGTCTCTGACATGTGGTCTCTGGCCTGGCCACGATGCTTTAGCTCAATCTCTATGCCGTAGGGAGTTATATTGGGATAGGGTCTACTTGCGTGTTGTTTTGTCTTAGTATGCTTGATGCGGGTAGGGCATCAAGGGGAGGTGTGGCATTGTGGTCTCCAGCCCGGCCACCACGCTCTAGCTCTATCTCTATGCCGTAGTGAGCTGTACTAGGATGGAGTGTCACACCCTAATTCCGCATTGTTCAGAATGGTGTGATGAACCGCCAAATAACCAACGGTTCAACCAGGATCTCTAATAGGCTATCCCCGCGTTATCCAAACTTTACACGCATCCACAATCATGATCAGAGTAATACACAATAGCGAAAAATTTATAAATAATATGAACTGAGAACTAAATGATATCCATAAAAAATAGTAAATTATTCTGTGTTTAACTGAGACATAAATATTTAAATACCAAATACATGTCTTATAAATCCAATACAGAAACCTACAGAAATATCTAATCGAATACACACGACTTACGAGTTGCACTCGCAAAAGGAGTCGTGTGTATCGTCTTCAGCTCCAACTTCCATAGCTGCAACGTTTCCGTACGCCGACAGGTTCATATAATCTTCAACTGTATATCCTGCATCATCAACTAAAAATATTCGACGTCGAGGGGTGAGCACACAACACGGCTCAGTGAGTAGCCAAAACAATGCAACATTACATATGCATGTAAAAAGTCAATTCATATCTTTGGTCTTGGTTTATAGTTTGCAATGTGCAATAGAAAGGTTGGGTGGTCAAAGGTTAACGTTTATTGACACCGCCTCTATACACAGGGTGTGGAAGCCCGCCCGAAGGTTAACGTTTATCGTCATCCCCATCCACCCTACCATAACATTATACAACAAAGGTTAACGTTTATTGCTATATATTGCTATACCAACCGTAAGCCCCTGTTAGCGAGGGCTTGCAAACTGGGCTCGCTACTAATCAATCCTAATGCCAAACAGTGTATCCAAGGCCTCACCCCAGCATCCCTCAGAACATCCATAGAGATAGAGGTAAGGCCCCCCGGTAGAGTCAGAGACTACAAGGACCGAGACCACCTCCCCTGATACTCTACGACATAATAGTTCTGCTACGGTAATGGCGATACGACGATGTCAATGCACAAGACTTGAGTTAGAGATAGAGCTAATGTAAGAACCGTGCTCTAAAACCCGGTTTAACCATGGTTTTATGCGATGGCAGGTGCCCCAATCTTAACCGGATCGGAAAGCGAAGCCGGGCAAGGGACCACGCAAGAAGCCGGGTGAAGAACCAATCATTTTCAGGTACGAAAAATGTGTAAAATTGGCTAAGTTCATACCGGTCTCACTATACCGGTCTCACCATACCGGATGCACTATAGTGCAACCGGTATGGTATACCGGTCTCACCCATACCGGTCTCACCATACCGGATGCACTATCCTGCAACCGGTATGGCATACCGGTCTCACTATACCGGTCTCGCTATCCTGCGACCGGTATGTGCGAGACCGGTATGTGTTCGGAGCTGTGTTCCTCCCAAAAATGGAAACTTAAAGTTTCCATATGAGGGGGGAGCGTGTTTTGGACGGCCTCCCTCTATTAATAGAGGGGGGAGACGCTCCGTGAACCCCTTTGTTCCGGGAAGGAGTTGAGGGTTCAAGGAGGTTGACGCCGCCAAGGAAGGAGCTGTCGGTGGAGGAACTCGCCGCCAACTGACAACCGCTATCGGTAAAGTGCTCTATCCTTCCTGTAGGGTTGTTTATCGGATCGGAGCCGCGAAGCGGCGTGAGATCTGATGGAAAAGGCTTAGATTCATTTCGTCTTTCTTTCGGATCTGGTTGGTTGTTGGCATTCTAGCCAAGATCCGTAGGACCCTTCGGAGACTGGACCTTAGCAGATGATAGGTGAAACCTTAGGGAGCTACCGTGGAGACCTCGATCTCGGAAAATCACGCCGTAGGGTATATCCTTGGGAAAGTCCCGCGGTATGGGCCGCGGTGTATACCGCCGGCACCATACCGGTCGCACTCAGCCGGATCCGAGTGAGACCGGTATGTGTGCATCCGTATGCATGATACCGGCCGGCACCATACCGGGTCGCACTCGGCCCGATCCGAGTGAGACCGGTATGTGTGCATCCGGTATGCATACCGCCGGCACCATACCGGTCGCACTCGGTCGATCCGAGTGAGACCGGTATGTGTGCATCCGGTATGCATACCGGTCTCACCCATACCGGTCTCACCATACCGGTCTCACTATCCCGCGACCGGTATGTGCGAGACCGGTATGTGTTTTGAGCCCCGTTTGTCCGGGAAAGCCGGGTTTTGGCTTCTAAAACTCTAATAAATAGAAATTAACATGAAAATATGGTTGTGTAGGACTTATATGTGAAACTTCGACGCCGAAAAGGATTAACACCACACGTCGGGTAAGGGACAAGACCCGAAACTTAAATTAAAGATTTAATAATAAACCTTAGAGAGCTCTTTAATTTTCTGTATCAAATTATATGCTTGTTTGATGATTGTGCATATCACATGTCATGTAGTGTAAATTCTATTTGATTTATCTGTTCATGCATTTCATATGCTAGGTGTGATGGATGTTAGACATGTGATTGTTTTAGTTGGAGTGTGGAATGGGAAGGGCCGGGGCCCGGGATCATTCCTCACTCCGACGCCTTCGGTAGCACCTTATCTTAGCATGCTTGGTATGGGTGGGGTATCGGGGGAGGTTATGGCGGGTGGTCTCCGATGTTGACGTTGATCCGGCCGCAGTGATGTGGCATGGTGATCTCCGATGTCGACGTTGACCCGGCCATGACGCTCTAGCTCTATCCTTATGCCATAGGGAGCGATGTTGGGATAGGGCCTACTTGCGTATAGTTCCATCTTGGTATGCTTGTTGCGGGTAGGGTATCAGGGGGAGGTGAGGTATTGTGGTCTCCAGCCTGGCCTGCACGCTCTAGCTCTATCTCTATGCCGTAGACGGCTGTACTAGGATGGAGCCTACTTGTATTGACATCTAGGACTGGTTAGAAACGGAACCCACTTGCAAGCCCTTGCCAATAGGGGTTTAGGTATTGGTACGGTATGGGGTATCAGGAGGAGGACGTGGGATTGTGGTTCTTCCTGCCCGCCAGACTCGAGTCCTATCTCCATACCGGAGTGAGTGATGTGGGGCAACAAAGAGTAGTGTGGTAGGAGCCCGACTATTGGGTGTGCCCACACTCGTGCATGGAGGTGCGGTGGCCGCCAAACCTTACCATAGCACAATTGCAAGTTATACCCGGCCCAAAGTGTAATGTTAACTCATGCATGTGGATGTTGCATTGGTCTTGTGCTTTCTTGAGACGTGTGTGGTAGCTCACCCCGATATATATATATCTCTTTTCAGATTTGGATGCAGGGTATACGGTGGAGGACTACGTGACCGCCCCAGCCTACGGTGCGATGGCTGCTCTGGAGACACAGAGTGTGGAGGACGAGCATGATGCGTTATGCGAGTGCTCCTTCTGTGTCTTCCCTCTTTGATTGGATTATTTTTAATTTAAAACTTTGTAAATAAATATTATTTAAATTCTGATGGATGATGGAATAACTGGATTAATTATTTTAATTTATTATTTAGTTCAGCTCATTGATATATTATTTCCATTTGCTAGTATTACTCGGATTTTGATGGTTTGCTCGGGGATGATTGGTTGACACGGTCTTTCGAGATCCCGGTGTGAACCGTGGTTTATTACCGGTTCACTCACACTTCGGTTCGGCCGGAATTGGGGTGTGACAACTTGGTATCGAGCCCTAGGCTCATTCCAGCTAATCATTCTTCACCCATCCGTGTCCAATGAGTCGAGTTAGGAAAAATTAATAAAATATTAATAAGAACACACCATAAGCTTGTTTGATGCCCGAGACATAAGAAAGATTGCATAACATACTAATAATGAAGAGAAATTTTAAGCAATCAAGTTTTAAACAATACCAACTAACTCTTTTACTATGAGAACATAAATAAATACAAAGTGTACTACGAGTACGGTCCACGGGTCGGACGGTTACTCTATTAACAAAATAAAATGCGTAAACATCAAGCAAAATTCTAATCGGGCTATGGTGGAGTAGCGGGCCTGGATGGGACCGGGTCCGTTATATCATAGTCTCGCTCGTATACCTCCCCTGAGCCGGTGGACCCGGTCCCGAGTGACCCGTAAGCTGCGTGCCAGGCGCCCCAACTCCCGACCCATCTCTCGCCGTGAGACCGGGGATGTCTCTCCGAGTATCTAGGATGACTCTCTGGGTGTCCCCGAGCTCGGTGAGCATGCGAATCGAAAGGTCCGAAGATGAAGGGGGTGGAAGCGATGGGCGGCATGCGCCTAGCCGATCTAGGAACCGGAGCGGGTCTAGAAGTGCCAGCACCCGTAGGGGTTTGTAGAGGGACGTGGTGGTGCCGTGAGTCGACGTGTACCCCGCTGGTTCGGGAATGGGATCAGACCTAGATGTACTAGGGTCCGACGGCCCGGAAGACTCTCGCTGCTGGTGAATGCCGAGGTGCGGGTACCTGGGATGTCCTCCATGTGGGTGTCCTCATCGTCCCCCCATCTCGGCGACATCTGCTGCTTCAGACCGCCGCGGCAAGAGCCGCATGGTTTCGGGCGGGAGGGGACGAGCCCGTAACTCCTCATCACCGAGCTCTAGGGTGTCCATCTCGCATCTTGTAGATGGCCTCGGCATCAATATCCGAGTTCATGGTCACCTCCCTAGGTGCCTCTCCCCGCATACCGACACCCAAACGCCGTAGAAGTGCCGTAATCAACCTACCATATGGAAGATTACCCGACATATCGGGCATCGCCGCAGTTGATCATAACCCGCATGATCGGGTAGGGCGGACAAACCCGGTACTGGAGGCAACGCTGTAGGTAATGAACTCGGTCAACCGAGATACCTCTCCATAATGCCCACTCGAGGGACGATATTATGCTGAATGATCCGGCAATATAGGCGAGGTAAGGGATAAAGATTTGAGGCCGACATAACCCGTCCCGGTATTAGTATCTGCGCGGCTATCATCGCCCGGTGTACTCATCAAGGTACCCTTTGACCCCGGGGGCACAGTAAACAAGGTCCCCATCGTCGGGAACCCCAAGTAGAACGGCTAGCTCTGCTGTGTTGAAGGAGATCACCACCCCTTTCACATAGCTTGTGATGCGCAGACTTCTAGCATTGTCCCGGTCATCCACATCTCCTTCCACCTTTAGGTTGGAGAAGAATAGCTTTACCAGATTTGGGCAGGTGCGTTCTCGATCTTGAATGACGGGTAACCACCCCAAAATCCCAAATGCCGACGCTACATCAAAGCGATGGAGATGCTCCGGGTTGACGTACCGGCCGGATTCTATGTTTTTGGACTGAAACCGATCAAACCGTGAGGCGGCCGTCGCGAACGAAAATACCTCTCGTTATACGAGGTGGCTGGGGAGGCGTGCTGCTCATTGTGTTTGATGGAACGTCTCCTTGAAGTGTGGAATATAAATAACCTTGTGAAATCAAGAAATTGTAACGGTTAGTATTAAATTTTGAGAAATTTCGGCAGAGTAACGGCTGTAAATGGTGTAAAAGCCTCGAACTCACCCAAAAGTTTGGGGAGGAGGACTTATGTAACCCCCGCTCTCTTCCATCAAACCAAACTTAGGCATATCAGGTGAAAAATTGGGAGAAATCAAGCAAATTCAAGAAAATCGAAATTTTTCCCAAAACCTAGGTTAAAAATCGATTTTTGTTGATTTCTTGCAAACCAACCGATGGAACTCCAAATAGGTTGAGGGGTTTCACTCAGAGGGACCCCAAGAACCTTTTCCAAGCAACAATAAGAGTTTTCCACGGTTGGAATCCCTCGATTTGAGAAAAGTTAGGTTTTGGGTAAAAAGACGATGTAAAAATCATCTAAAGAGGGAAAGGGAGAAGAAGCTTACCTTTTTAGTCGACGTGGAGACTTTTGCAAGAGTGAGAACCGATTCTTAGGACTCCGGATGCACTGTAGCAACTCGGAGAAGCGGAGAGAAATCGCCACCGGAGAGAAACCAAAGAGAGAATGAGGAAAAGACAAGAAAAATCGCGATTTTTAAAGAGATTTTTCTGTCTTTTGGTATACCGGTCGCACTATCCTGCGACCGGTACCTCCCTGCGGTACCGTGCGACCGGTACCTGCTGTGAGGTATACCGGTCGCACTATCCTGCGACCGGTACCCCCCTGCGGTACCGTGCGACCGGTACCTGCTGTGAGGTATACCGGTTGCGCTATCCCGCGACCGGTACCTCCCAGCGGTATGGTCCGACCGGTATGGGCAAAAAGGGGTTTTTCTCCCCTAGAGTCCAGTACCTTGCCATGAAACCCCAGAGGTATTGGGATTGTACAAATTGATATCAAAAACTTTATGAACGGAGGGTTTTTCGACCCTATGACGGTGTAAGTTGGTGAAAAGAGGGTTATCGGGTAAAGTTGAAAATTTAGCCTGATTACTTTCTGTTACTCTTTCTCTTTCCTTGCCGCTCTTGTTAAATGCTAGATGCACATGTTGAGGCTATAAATTGTTGGGATACATTTTCTAAATTGCTCCATGTGTTTTGATGTATTCAGGTCCTTACAAGGTAGAGTAAAGTACCAATGGCAAGAGGTAATGGTCGTAGGTTTCCGCGCAGACGTCATCGCTCAAGGACGCCTGCGGTAGACAGGAGTTCAGGTGCAGAGAATTCTGAAGGGCAAGAAGAGAGGATAAGCGGGGAAGAGCAGAACCCCCCGAACGCATCCGAGAATTTAAGGCGGGCAAGTGAAGAGTCGCCATCCCGGGGGCAACCATCTTCAAGCTCGAAACAAAGATGGAAAATTTCATGTCTAGTATGGCGGCGCAGCAAAAGAAGTTTTTCAAGAGATAACCAAAATGCTCGGACCACCCGAGCCCGTACCGGCACCTACGGATGTGCCGGTCACCGGTGCGGGGAAATGTTCAAGCAACACTGTGGGGGTAAACACGAGCACCGGAATACCAACACAGCAAGAACCACCCGTCATTGAGCCTCACCCGGTTACCGGCACACCATAGTATAATCGGGACCACGGAGGGTATCGGGGACGGTACCGGGGGTCCATATCCAGGTGCACACTATGGTGGCTATCGGGGAGGCGGTCGGGGTGGCTACGCTTATCAGCCACGATGGTATGGACAGGCGCCGTATGCTCGGAACAGCCTTGCTAAGGTAGTGGATGGATTCTTGAAGCTTAAACCACCCACTTTTATAGGAAAGTTCGGGAAAGCAACGTGGCCAGCACAGTGGATAGCAGAGATGGAGAAAAATTTCAGGTTGTTGGACTGTCAGGATGAGGATAAAGTCTTGTATGCTACTTACATGTTGAAGGAAGAGGCCAATGGGTGGTGGAATTCCATTCGTAGGTACTTGGAAACCAAGCACCAGGTTATCACCTGGCCTATATTCAAAGAGTCATTCTTCGACAAGTACTTCCCCAGGAGTTTCCGTGATCAGATGGAGAGGGAATTCCTAAATCTACAAGAATCACGCAGATGACTTGTAGAGGCGTATCGGCAGGTATGAGGAGTTGTTCTTCTTCACTCCCACCGAAGATGCAAGAGGAAGAGACTAAGACTCACCGTTTTACCATGGGACTGCGAGGCACAATCAGAGAACATGTTATAGGTCGAGGTTTGGTCATTTACAATGACGCTGTACAGGTGGCTCGTGTCATTGAGTCAAGCCAGAGGGACAGCTTTGTGGCCCAGAACCGAGGTTTGAAGAGGCCGAATACCGAATTCCAAGGTGGAGGAGGACGAGGCAACAGGCCATACCGTCCATTCAGGCCGCAAGCTAGTACCATACCTCCCAAATCAGCTCCTACAATGGCCTAGCAAGCAACGGGGCCGGGCCCCAACGTCAAGTGCTACAACTGTTAACAGGTGGGGCACTATGCCAGATCATGCCCGTAACCCAAGAAGGAACAGCAGTTGGGCAAGGTATATGCCGTTACTACTGAGGAAGCAGCCGCATCACCAGATGTGGTTACAGGTATTATTTTACACTTCCTCCTAAATTGTTGCATTACTTGTTGCATATTTAAAGCTAAAAAGGAAATTTTACAACCTCGAGAACAGTAAATATAGCGGGGATACCCGCAAGGGTCCCGTTTGACTCGGGGGCTACTCATTCATTTGTCTCGGTATCCTTCGGGAAAGGGCTTGGACATCCCATCAAGACCTTACAACCAAGTCTACTAGTTCGGTCACCAATGGGGATCGAGGTGGTATTAGAAGACTATTATGGACCTTGCCCAGTGTGTATTGAGGGACGAGAACTTGAAGCCAATTTAGTCCAACTGGAGATGTCAGATTTTGATGTTATTCTGGGAATGGACTGGTTAGCTAAACACTCAAAGAACCTGCTATGTGCTGAGAAGAAGTTGATGCTCAAGGACAGCGATGGGAATGAGTTTCAGTTCAAAGGGGTTAAGCTGCCAAGAAAGAGGAAGCTCATACTCTCAGCCTTAAAAGCAAAGAGGTGCTTAGAGAAAGGAGGAGTAGGATATCTTGTGTCAGTGGTAGATGTGACCGCTGAAACACCGAAATTTGAAGACATCCAGGTCGTACGGGAGTTCCCCGATGTGTTTCGATTATAAGACCAAGCATCTCACCTTGGGGAGCACCTGTGCTCTTTGTAAAGAAAAAGGATGGCAAGTGTGCCTGTGCATGGACTATCGAGAGTTGAACAAGCTCACTATCAAGAACAGGTACCCATTACCTAGAATAGATGACTTGTTTGATCAGCTACAAGGTTCAAGTGTGTTTTCAAAGATTGACCTGAGGTCTGGGTATCACCAGCTAAAGATTAAGGACTCAGACATTCCAAAGACCGCCTTCAGGACACGGTATGGACACTACGAGTTCCTTGTGATGTCCTTTGGATTGACTAACGCACCGGCATCATTTATGGAATTAATGAACCGAGTATTCCATGACATGTTGGATACGTCGGTTATAGTTTTCATTGATGACATCCTTGTATACTCTAAGGACCAGGAGACGCATGCAGTGCATCTCAGAGCCGCATTACAGAGACTAAGGAAAGAAAAGCTGTATGCAAAATTCAAGAAGTGCGAGTTCCGGTTAGATGAAGTGGCCTTCTTTGGTCACGTGGTGTCAGCTGAAGGAATCAAGGTAGACCCCAGCAAGATTTCAGTCATAGTCAATTGGGAGGCACCAAGACGGTCGCTGAAATTCGTAGTTTCCCGGGCTTGGCTGGATACTACGGAAGGTTTGTGGAGAACTATTCCAAGATTGCTGTTCCACTCACCAAGTTAACCAAAAAGGGCGAGAAATTCATATGGTCGGATGAGTGCGAGAAATGTTTCCAGATGTTGAAAGCAAGGCTGGTATCGGCACCTATCTCGACAATTCCAGCTCCCGGACCGCCCATTTACGCTATATACGGATGCTTCGTGTCCGGGACTGGGTTGTGTGCTTGATGCAAGGCGAGCAGGTGATAGCTTATGCCTCAAGACAGCTAAAGGAGCATGAAAAGAACTACCCTACGCATGACCTAGAGTTGGCAGCAGTCATTCATGCCATCAAAACGTGGAGGCATTACCTGTATGGTGAGAAGTTCCAAATTAAGTCCGACCACAAGAGCCTGACGTATCTGTTCACCCGAAGGACTTGAATATCGGACGGAGGAGGTGGTTAGAGTTGCTCAAGGACTACGACCGTGATATCCGAGTATCACCCCCGGTAAGGCCAACATAGTAGCTGATGCATTAAGCGGGAAATGGGCATCGAACCCCAGACGGGACCAAGTACTAATGCGGCATTGGGCGCCGCTGTTTTCGAAACATCGGGGGACGAAGAGCAACACCTAATTGAGTCAGCTGATGATCCCATTGAGCAAGGGTTGATACACAAGTTTACCTTAATGTTTGCAAGATTAAGGATTTTGCCCGACCTGAAGGAGGAATTAAAGGCAGCAGTTTTACGGGACCCATACCTCGGGACGGTTCAAGAGGATTTGGAAAAGGGCCGAGTCAATCCCGACTTTACGCTTGATGCGGACAAGGTACTCGAGATATCGTGGGCGGTTGTGCATACCGAGGATGAAGATCCGGGAAATCCGAATCGGATTATGTTGGAAGCTCACGCCACTCCATATTCAATACACCCCGGCAAGACGAAAATGTACCACGACTTGAAGAGGTTGTACTGGTGGAGGGTAATGAAGGCTGATGTGGCTCGACATGTGTTCCAATGCTTAAACTGTCAGCAAGTCAAGGCGAAAAGACAGATACCTGCAGGACTACTACAACCATTGCCAGAGCCCGCGTGGAAGTGGGATTGTATTACCATGGACTTCGTCCACTGGTCTACCCATGACTCAGGGTCGGTGAATGCGGTATGGGTAATTGTGGATCGCTTAACCAAAACCGCTAGATTTATCCCTGTTAGACCCCGGTATACCATGGTCAAGTTGGCAAGGTTGTATGTGGACAACATAGTCGGACTCCATGGGGTCCCGAAAAGTATTGTATCCGACGAGACCCCCACTTCACATCCGGGTTCCGGGAAGGACTGTAGAAGGCAATGGGAACGAAATTGAAGTTTAGCACAGCCTTCCACCCTCGGACGGATGGTCGGTCGGAAAGGACCATCCAGATTTTAGAAGACATGCTTCGGGCATGTGCTATTGACTTCAAGGGGGGCTTGGGATGAGAAGCTATCTCTCATTGAGTTTGCCTACAACAACAGTTACCGATCTACAATCCGGATGGCCCCATACGAGGCTTTGTATGGTAAGAAATGCCGGACACCTCTATTATGGGATGAAGTCGGTGAGAGAAGAATCGTTGGTCCTGAATTTGTAGAAGAAACACGCAAGGCGGTAGGATCAAATTAGAAGCCGGGTAAAGAGCGCCCAGTGCGTCGAAGCACTATGCCGATAACAGGCGGCGGGATCTTGAATTCATGGTAGGTGATAAAGTGTTTTTAAAGATATCACCGGTGCGAGGCCCGAAGCGGTTCGCGAGAAAGGGAAATTGTGTCCAAGATATGTGGGGCCCTATGAAATTCTGTCCCGGTGCGGCAAAGTGGCCTATCAACTTGCATTGCCGCCGGCAATGTCTAGCGTCCACGATGTTTTCCATGTGTCCCTCCTGGAGAAGTATGTGCGAGATCCTTCGCATATCCTTGTTGCTGATCCTCCAGAGTTGACAGAAGATTTAACCTTTGAGGTAGTGCCAATCCAACTCCTTAGCAGAAAGGTACAACATCTTCGAAGGCGGGATATCTACTATGTCAAGGTGCTTTGGAAAAGTCAGGACGTAGAGGAAATTACTTGGGAAGAGGAGGATGCCATGCGAAAAGAATACCCCCATCTTTTCGACTCTGAAGGTACGTACAATTTCGGGGACGAAATTTTTTTTTAGGGTGGTAGAGTTGTAAGAACCGTGCTCTAAAACCCGGTTTAACCATGGTTTTATGCGATGGCAGGTGCCCCAATCATAACCGGATCGGAAAGCGAAGCCGGGCAAGGGACCACGCAAGAAGCCGGGTGAAGAACCAATCATTTTCAGGTACGAAAAATGTGTAAAATTGGCTAAGTTCATACCGGTCTCACTATACCGGTCTCACCATACCGGATGCACTATAGTGCAACCGGTATGGTATACCGGTCTCACCCATACCGGTCTCACCATACCGGATGCACTATCCTGCAACCGGTATGGCATACCGGTCTCACTATACCGGTCTCGCTATCCTGCGACCGGTATGTGCGAGACCGGTATGTGTTCGAGCTGTGTTCCTCCCAAAAATGGAAACTTAAAGTTTCCATATGAGGGGGGAGCGTGTTTTGGACGGCCTCCCTCTATTAATAGAGGGGGAGACGCTCCGTGAACCCCTTTGTTCTGAGAAGGAGTTGAGGGTTCAAGGAGGTTGACGCCGCCAAGGAAGGAGCTGTCGGTGGAGGAACTCGCCGCCAACTGACAACCGCTATCGGTAAAGTGCTCTATCCTTCCTGTAGGGTTGTTTATCGGATCGGAGCCGCGAAGCGGCGTGAGATCTGATGGAAAAGGCTTAGATTCATTTCGTCTTTCTTTCGGATCTGGTTGGTTGTTGGCATTCTAGCCAAGATCCGTAGGACCCTTCGGAGACTGGACCTTAGCAGATGATAGGTGAAACCTTAGGGAGCTACCGTGGAGACCTCGATCTCGGAAAATCACGCCGTAGGGTATATCCTTGGGAAAGTCCCGCGGTATGGGCCGCGGTGTATACCGGGGCACCATACCGGTCGCACTCGCCCAGATCCGAGTGAGACCGGTATGTGTGCATCCAGTATGCATACCGGCGGCACCATACCGGTCGCACTCAGCCAGATCTGAGTGAGACCGGTATGTGTGCATCCGGTATGCATACCGCTGGCACCATACCGGTCGCACTCAGTCAGATCTGAGTGAGACCGGTATGTGTGCATCCGGTATGCATACCGGTCTCACCCATACCGGTCTCACTATCCTGCGACCGGTATGTGCGAGACCGGTATGTGTTTTGAGCCCTGTTTGTCTGGGAAAGCCAGGTTTTGGCTTCTAAAACTCTAATAAATAGAAATTAACATGAAAATATGGTTGTGTAGGACTTATATGTGAAACTTCTGACGCCGAAAAGGATTAACACCACGCGTCAGGTAAGGGACAAGACCCGAAACTTAAATTAAAGATTTAATAATAAACCTTAGAGAGCTCTTTAATTTTCTGTATCAAATTATATGCTTGTTTGATGATTGTGCATATCACATGTCATGTAGTGTAAATTCTATTTGATTTATCTGTTCATGCATTTCATATGCTAGGTGTGATGGATGTTAGACATGTGATTGTTTTAGTTGGAGTGTGGAATGGGAAGGGCCGGGGGCCTGGGATCATTCCTCACTCCGACGCCTTTCAGTAGCACCTTATCTTAGCATGCTTGGTATGGGTGGGGTATCAGGGGGAGGTTATGGCAGGTGGTCTCCGATGTTGACGTTGATCTGGCCGCAGTGATGTGGCATGGTGATCTCCGATGTCGACGTTGACCTGGCCATGACGCTCTAGCTCTATCCTTATGCCATAGGGAGCGATGTTGGGATAGGGCCTACTTGCGTATAGTTCCATCTTGGTATGCTTGTTGCGGGTAGGGTATCAGGGGAAGGTGAGGTATTGTGGTCTCCACCGGCTGGCCTGCACGCTCTAGCTCTATCTCTATGCCGTAGACGGCTGTACTAGGATGGAGCCTACTTGTATTGACATCTAGGACTGGTTAGAAACGGAACCCACTTGCAAGCCCTTGCCAATAGGGGTTTAGGTATTGGTACGGTATGGGGTATCAGGAGGAGGACGTGGGATTGTGGTTCTTCCCGCCCGCCGGACTCGAGTCCCATCTCCATACCGGAGTGAGTGATGTGGGGCAACGGTGAGTAGTGTGGTAGGAGCCCGACTATTGGGTGTGCCTACACTCTCGTGCATGGAGGTGCGGTGGCCGCCAAACCTTACCATAGCACAATTGCAAGTTATACCTGCCCAAAGTGTAATGTTAACTCATGCATGTGGATGTTGCATTGGTCTTGTGCTTTACTGGAGCTGTGTGGTAGCTCACCCCGATATATATATATATCTCTTTTCGGATTTGGATGCGGGGTATACGGTGGAGGACTACGTGACCGCCCCGCCTACGGTGCGATGGCTGCTCTGGAGACACAGAGTGTGGAGGACGAGCATGATGCGTTATGCGAGTGCTCCTTCTGTGTCTTCCCTCTTTGATTGGATTATTTTTAATTTAAAACTTTGTAAATAAATATTATTTAAATTCTGATGGATGATGGAATAACTGGATTAATTATTTTAATTTATTATTTAGTTCAGCTCATTGATATATTATTTCCGCTGCTAGTATTACTCTGGATTTTGATGGTTTGCTCAGGGATGATTGGTTGACACGGTCTTTCGAGATCCTGGTGTGAACCGTGGTTTATTACCGGTTCACTCACACTTCTGGTTCAGCCGGAATTGGGGTGTGACAGCTAAAGTGCTGAGACCCGCCAAAGGTTAACGTTTATAGACGTTCTCATCACACCTCCCCTGATACTCGCTCGCATCAAGTACATCAACCACACACATACAAGCACATGCCTATTCCTATCATCATCATCATCATCATGTTATAAACAATAAAGTAAATATGCATGAACAAGTAATAGAAATATTGGATGGCATGCTGTATGCGCATTATAACATATTCGCATAGAATCAAACATGGCATAGGACTCAAGAAATAGAAAACAGTTTATTATTAACCAATTTAGTTTGGGGTTAAGGTTCCTCACCTTAGCTTGCTAATAGATATTTTCCAAGCTTTCGATTCACTGTTATAACGGTATTATATTGCTAGCAAACCTAACAAAGTCGATAGAATTTAATTAGAATTAATTCAGAATTTAAAAACCATTCTGTCAACGGAGGGTCGATGCTAGGGTCGATGCTAGGGTCGATGGGTCTATCGACCCTCCCACCATTCTGAACTTCCCGAATGCTGAGGGTCGATGGTCAGAAACACCTAGGGTCGGACGGTCTATCGACCCTCGGTGCGACCCTTCGTGCACTCTGGTCCAATTTCCACTTTTAATTCACTCTTCGTGTTTGGGGTCCCATGGCTTGCTTCCTACATTTACTCAACATTCATTCCATGGTCTAGAACCATGTATAATCCATCTAGATAGCTTTCGTGCATCCTCCTATGGTTTTCCATGAAAGCCTAACCATGGATGGATGGTTTGGGTTTCTCCGAAATCCTACACTCAACCATATCTAACCTAAGGTCTGTAAAAACTCATGGAATTAGTATCCATACCTGAGAAGATTACTTTCCTCTGCAATTTCTTCTCCTTTTTGCTAAGCCTTCTCCCTAGCCTCCTTTCTTCCTCTTTTCCTTCTTCTCTCTTTCTCTCAATTCAATTAAGGTTGTGAAAGGAGTGAAAGTGGCTTAGGAACGTCCTTTAAATAGACTAGGAATGTCCTATAATAATCCCATTGAGATTTGGAAAGAATCCCAACCGAAAATTAGGAAATTTCTTAATTTCAGTTTCGTCAGAAACCGAGGGTCGATGGGAGGGTCGATGATCCCGTCGACCCTAGGGTCTTAAGCTGTCCGACCCTCCCTTAAAAACTGAGGGTCTGACTTTTCTTTTGGGAGGTCCGAGCCTGCTTAGCTGGGTGTGCGACCCTTCCCTAAAATTAAGTATTTTTGGGTCGATTTCGTACCTGGGATCTCGATCTCCTTCATGCCCTTGGTCCATTTGACTCGACCATGATGGGTAAACCTGGTTCAAGATGGTAAGACCGGGTTAAATTGACACGGGTCTTACAACTCCCCCCAACTTATAAAAATTTCGTCCTCGAAATTGTATGTACCTTCTGCATCAAACAAGTCAGGGTATTGCTTTCTCATAGCATTTTCTTCTTCCCATGTAATCTCTTCCATGTCTCTACTTTTCCATGTGACCTTAACATAGTAGATATCTCCATTTGCGTAGACGTTGAACCTTTCGACTAGTGATTTCCGTTGGTATTACTTCAAATGTCAAATCATCGGTCGGGCCCGGCAAATCTACTGTCAACACATGGGTTGGGTCTTTGACATACTTCTTCAATAAGGATATGTGAAATACGTCATGCACACTTGACATAGATGGTGGTAGTGCTAACTGATAAGCTACTTTCCCACGTTTAGCCAGAATCTCATATGGTCCGACATATCTTGGACTTAGTTTTTCTTTCTGTCTGAACCTCTTCAATCCTCTCATAGGCGATACTTTCAAAAATACTTTTTCGCCTACGGCGAACTCTAGATCTCTTCATCGAGTATCTGCGTATTGCTTTTGACGGTTCTGAGCTACTCTTACTCTTTCCTTGATGATGTCGACCACTCGACAAGTCTCTTCAACAAATTCTGGTCCAACAATACTACGTTCTCCAACTTCATTCCAAAACAAGGGAGTTCGACACTTCCTGCCATACAGTGCTTCATATGGTGACATCTGTATGGTAGCCTGATAGCTGTTATTGTAAGCGAACTCGATCAATGGTAACTTTTCATCCCATGATCCCTTGAAATCAATCACACATGCTCGTAGCATATCTTCTAAAATCTGAATTGTACGCTCCGACTGTCCGTCTGTCTGTGGGTGGAATGCAGTGCTGAACTTCAATGTTGTGCCCATGGCCTTTTGCAGCCCTTCCCAAAATTTGGAAGTAAATCGTGGATCTCTATCGGACACAATGCTTTCTGGAACACCATGTAGCCGAACAATATTATCCACATACAACTTTGCTAACCTTTTGAGTGTATATTGGGGTCGTATCGGTATGAAGCGAGCTGTTTTGGTCAGACGGTCTACAATCACCCAAACTGCGTCAACTACTCGAGGAGTCAGTGGTAGTCCTGTGACGAAGTCCATAGTGATGCAGTCCCATTTCCATGCTGGTTCCGGTAATGGTTGTAACAGTCCTGCGGGTCTTTGTCGTTCCGCCTTTACCTTCTGACAATTTAGGCATTTAGACACGAACTTGGCTACATCTGCCTTCATTCCCCTCCACCAGTATAATTTCTTTAGGTCATGATACATCTTTGTACTTCTAGGATGTACCGAGTAGATGGTGGTGTGGGCTTCTTTCATGAGTTGGTGTCTAATGTCCACACTTTCTGTTTCGGGTACACATATTCTTCCTTTGTATTTCAGTACCTTCTCGTCATCCAAGGTGAACTCAGGGTTAGTCCTACCTTTCTCAATATCTTCTTGTACCGTTCTCAGATAAGGATCTGCTTTGATAGTTGTCTTCACTTCATCCACTATATCCGGTATTATCTTCAATGCCACGAACATATTTGAAAACCAATGAATGAACCCTTGGTTGGTTGATCCATCCGGTGTGTCTATCACATACTGCTCATCACCGTGATTGAATACCATCCCGGTAGTACACATTGCTGCAGTTGTGCTAGTTTCTCCTTGAGATTTTATCATTGCTTTTCTGCTCAATGCGTCTGCTACTACGTTCGCTTTTCCCGGATGATACTGGATATCACAATCATAGTCTTTCAATAGTTCCAGCCATCTTCTTTGTCTCATATTTAACTCCTTCTGATTAAATAGATAAGTAAGACTTTTATGGTCCGACTTAATCTGAAATTTCTCTCCGTATAGGTAGTGTCTCCATAACTTGACAAGCATGTACTACGCCGCTAACTCCAAATCGTGAGTGGGGTAATTCTTCTCATGTACCTTCAACTGTCTCGATGCATACGCAACTACTTGTTCTCCTTGCATAAACATACATCCTAATCCCAATCCCGATGCATCAGTGTATAAGGTAAATGTCTGTCCTGGAACGGGAATGGTTAAAATTGGAGCGGATATCAATCTGGTCTTCAGTGTTTGAAAGCTTTTTTCACACTTATCCGTCCATACGAACTTTTCTCCTTTCTTGGTCAAACTGGTGAGAGGTACGGCAATCCGAGAATAGTCTTCTACGAATCTCCGATAATATCCAGCTAGACCCAGGAAACTTCTAATTTATGAGACGCTCTTTGGTGCTTCCCACTTCACAATAGCCTCGATCTTACCGGGGTCCACTTTGATTCCTTCCGCGGATACTACATGGCCTAGAAAGGCGACTTCACTTAGCCAAAACTCACACTTTGAAAATTTGGCGTATAACTTCTCTTTCCTTAAACGCTGTAGGGCTGCGTTTAGGTTCTTGACATGGGTTTCCTTGTCTTTGGAATATACCAATATGTCATCAATAAATACTATGATCGACGTATCCAACATATCGTGGAAAATCCGGTTCATAAGTTCCATGAATGTTGCCGGTGCGTTAGTTAGTCCGAAGGACATCACTAGGAACTCATAATGTCCGTATCTTGTCCCCGAAAGCTGTCTTCGAATGTCACCTTCTTTAATCTTCGATTGATGATAGCCTGATCGAAGATCGATCTTTGAAAATACCTTCGCTCCTTGTAACTGATCGAACAAGTCATCGATCCTAGGTAGTGGGTATCGATTCTTGATTGTCAGCTTATTCAACTCTCGATAGTCGATGCATAATCGAACGCTACCATCCTTCTTCTTTACGAACAACACCGGTGCTCCCCATGGAGATATACTGGGTCTAATATAACCCTTATCCAGCAGTTCTTGTAGTTGCACTTTTAATTCCTTCAGTTCCGTAGGAGCCATTCTATAAGGTGCTTTTGATACTGGTGCGGCTCCAGGTATAAGGTCTATTACAAACTCCGTGGCTCGGTCGGGTGGTAGTCCGGGTAATTCCTCCGGAAATACATCAGGAAAATCCCGCACGACATCAATATCTTCCATTTGTGGCACGTCCTTAGTTAGGTCGACCACTGATACTAGATATCCGACCGCTCCTTTCTCAAGGCACTTCTTAGCCTTTAATGCTGAGAGTATGAGCTTGCGTCTCCGGGGAAGTTTGGTTCCCGAGAAACTGAATTCTGCTCCTTCTTTGTCTTTGAACGTTAGCTTCTTCTCGGCGCATAACAGATTTGCAGAGTGCCGAGCTAACCAGTTCATTCCTAAGATGACATCAAAGTCTTCCATCTCAAGTTGTATTAAAGTTGCATCCAAGGTCTGCTCTCCGATGAGAACTGGACATGGTCCATAACCTTTCTCTAATTCCACTTCTAATCCCATCGGTGACCGTACAAGTAATTTGTAGTCTAATGTTTTGATGGGCAGATTGATCTTCTTTCCAAACGACACAGATATAAATGAATGAGTAGCTCCTGAATCAAAGAGTACTCTGGCGGGTATGCCATTGATAGGTACGATACCTGTGATCCGTTTTTACTTAGTCTACATACTCAATCAGTGTAATTAAAATCTTAAAAGTTTCGGTCATACCTGTGACCACATCCGGCGATGCGGCTGCATCCTCTGATGTAACAGCATATACCCGTCCTTGATGTAACTACTTCTTGGGTTTTGGACATTCTCTTGCCATGTGCCCTGGTTGGTTGCAGTTATAACACTTCGGGCTTCGGAATTTGGCTTTGGTCGTGGTTGAGCTGCTGCGGTAGACTTTGGTGCGGTTGCAAAATTCCGAGGGACGGAACGGTTTATACGTCCTATTATTGCCTCCGTTATAAGAATTCCCAGCTGGCCTTTTTATGCCTTTGTTTTGAGTGAAATAACTCTCTTTCTGGCTCGATTCGATCACTCGAGCAATCTGAACAGCTTCGTTGTATATGTTCTTCTCTAATCCCAGAACATGTTCCCTTATACTTCCTCTTAGTCCCGCGACGAATCTACGGGTTTTTGTATCTTCTTCTTGCATACTCAATGGTGCGAAGAAAAACAGTTCTTCATAACGCTGTTGGTACGCATCCACTGACATCTGTCCCTGATAAAGACTCAGGAACTCCTTCTCCATCGAATCTCTGAAGCTTCGTGGAAAATATTTCTCAAAGAAAGCTTCTTTATATATAGCCCAAGTCAGTAGGGCATGCTTAGTCAATAGATAGGCCCTGGTCGATTTCCACCAATGATGTGAGTCGCCTTTGAGCATGAAGGTGGCACACAATACTTTCTCCTCTTCAGTAATAGTCATCATAAGAAAATTTATTTCCATCTCGTCTATCCAGTGTGCTGGCCACAGTGGATCAGACGGCTTGCCATTGAATTCTCTTGGCTTCATTTTCAAAAATCTTTCTACTAGTCGGGAGTGATCCAGTTGATTTTGGTATACCCCAAACATAGGGGGTGGATACTGATAGTTCCCTTGGGCTGCTTCGGGACTTGCACTTGGAATTGGTGCAGCCGGTTGTTGAGGTGTCTGTTGAGCTGGGTGGTTACCCACCGGTGCTGCACTAGCTTGCCCAGTGTGCATGGCTGCAGCCTGAGTGGCTTGAAACATAACTCCCATCGCAACCTGCATTTGAGCTTGTGCATGTTGCATTTGTTGTAGCTGTTGTGCCAAATTCATCACCACTGTTGTTAGCTCTGGTGGTGGTGGTGGCAAATTTGTAGGGTTTGCCGGCTCAGGATTACCCTGTGCGTAATTGTTCTCTGGACTAGTCTCATCCGCCGGTGGTGGTGGTGGGACTGTGTTTCGGGTCTGTCGGGTAACTCTACGACTAGACATATTTACTTTTGAGATGGGTGGTGCCTGAAAATCATTAAAATCAGTGAGAAATCATTTATACTTCATGTAGGCATGCTAACCGATATAAAATGTGAATCCTCAATTCATTCTGAAAAAAATACTGTCTTTTCTATGTAGGGTCGATGGTGAGGGTCGCTGGTGTGTTCGACCCTTGGTTTCCGACCCTGGGAATGACCTGTTCTTCTTGAGAGTTGAGGGTCGATTGGAGGGTCGATCCGAGGGTCGATGGTGTCAGTCGAATTGTCCGACCCTCGGACCAAAAATCAGATTTTTAAGATCCGATTCTGGGTCAATTCTCACTATTCCTCCTCCGTTTCGACTCGTCTCTACTCTCCGAGTTGCTACAGTGTTACTTCACTATTGTGGATCGTTCTTACTCCGAGTTTCGACATTCACATCACCTCTACAGGTAATATTTCCCAACTTTCCCTGTTTTTAGGTTTTTATTTCTAGGTTTTTGCTCATTTAGCTTGTATTTTCCAAATTAAACTTTTTCCAACCGTAAAAATTCTATTTTTATTGGGGGCTTTTGTTATTGGGGGCTTTTGTTATTGGGGTCTTGAGGAACGAAAGCCCTCAAAAAATTTTCAGTTTCATCGATTGGTTACCGAGAAACTTAAATTTTTCTCTTTTTGCCCTAATTTATCGAAATTTTTAATTTTTCTCTAATTTCTTCCAATTGGACATCGTCACTTAAAATTTCCTTCTGCATGCGGGTTGTAGGATATGTCTAAACCTTCGTAAGTCCTTATGCCCACTTGTATGGCAAGAAATGGGGCTTTATGGTCAACTTACGTCGTTATTTACTCAAATTTTGGATTTTTATCCTACTAACTCCTTATTTCTTTTCTCTTTCTTATTTTGCAGATACTATGGCCCGTACCAAAGTGCCAAGATTGCGTGATCCACTTCGCTTCCGTTCGAATGAAGCTGAGGCACAGTATGCTGAGTATGCCCGTAAGAAAGTGGAAGGGGGTCGCATGGTGAACTTGACTGAGCTAGCCATGTTCAATGTAGAGGGAGCATTCGGTGACATGGGGTGGCTCCCTGTCATCACATACGTCGCGTGCACATGTCCAGACTTGGTGCGCCAGTTCTATTGTAATCTCGGTGGTGGGGGGGATTACAATGATATCGAGCGTGGTCAGGAGTTGCGCATCACTAGCTACGTCAAAGGGGTGCACATCTCCTTTGATTATCGGCAGCTGGCCGATCTGTTGGGCATTGCCTATGATGGCCCTATGGTGTATTGTGCGCCAGGAGAGCCACAATTTGTTGAGATGGAGATGAGAGCTGAGATCGACAATCAGTTGCTCCGTCCCGATAGATGCAAGATGAGAGCTTGTTACTTGCATCCATCTCCACGAGTCTTCTGCAAGATTATCTAGCATAATCTGATTCCGCAGAGTGGGCACTATGAGAGGGTGTCTCAGCTGACCCAGTTCTTGATCTACAGCATA
The DNA here is from genome assembly GCA_028583415.1 of Protea cynaroides. Lineage (NCBI taxonomy): Eukaryota > Viridiplantae > Streptophyta > Magnoliopsida > Proteales > Proteaceae > Protea > Protea cynaroides. The sequence goes on from CM053276.1 coordinate 22,407,016, forward strand.
TGCACTCGACAGCCCGGTCCGCCTTCCTTACATCATCATGCGGACGATGATCGGTGCCACATTGTCCGGTCATAGGGGTAATCTACCCTATGGACGCATGATTACAATGCTACTGACCCGTTTGGGGGTGGATCTGGTTGATGAGAAGATCCAGGAGAAGACCTTCTCGTCGTCTCTAGATTGGGAGGCTATCTGCAAGATGGGGCTGCGAGATGCGGAGGTTAGCGATAAGGAGAGGAACGCGATGGTGCGCCCTCACACTCGGGTTGAGATGGCTGATGCTGCGGCGGCTGCTAGGGCTCGTGGGGATCCGGTCGACGATGATCGCTTATATATGGATGTCGATGCGATACCACCGCCATCACCTACGCATGTGGATCGGGCTGGTACTTCTGCTGCGGCGGCTTCGGTACCCGAGACCAGTCCTTCTCATGATGTTGGTCCTTCACGCCCACCTTCTGATATGATGGAGATGTTGCGCGAGATCAGAGAGACTCAGCGCAGATCGGACCTGAGGATGGAGGATTTGCTAGATGCTCAGCGCATGAGAGTGGATGAGCTGTTGGCTGCTCAGCACACCTCCGCCGACGGATAGGTGAGCTCATGGAGATCCAGCATGCGGCCGACGGGAGAGTAGCCGATCTCACGGCTAGTCTACGAACGACCCGGACTCGATAGCCCGGTTGACTAGAGTCTATGCCGAGGACTACGACGAGAGATCGTGAGGCACCGCCTCCTCCTTCGCCTCCAGCTTCCTGATTGCACTTTACTTTTCTTGTACTACAGAGTAACTGTCCGGGTTGTGGACTGTACTCTGCTTTAGCGATGTATATACGTTTTGGTTCTCTTACTCATTGTATGTAACTGATTTTCCCTTTAATAGATGTATTATTCTCTTTTTAATTCGGTTTCAATCATCACTTGTGCTTACAATGTGTTTGTATTAAAGCTTTTAATTTATCCTATCTCAGTCCACAATGGTCTTGAATGTGTGTCAGTTCGGCGGGCAAGGCCTGAGATGCTCTGATACCAAGTTGTCACACCCCAATTCCGCATTGTTCAGAATGGTGTGATGAACTGCCAAATAACCAACGGTTCAACCAGGATCTCTAATAGGCTATCCCCGCGTTATCCAAACTTTACACGCATCCACAATCATGATCAGAGTATTACACAATAGCGGAAAATTTATAAATAATATGAACCGAGAACTAAATGATATCCATAAATAATAGCAAATTATTCTGTGTTTAACTGAGACATAAATATTTAAATACCAAATACATGTCTTATAAATCCAATACAGAAACATACAGAAATATCTAATCGAATACACACGAGTTGTACTCGCAAAAGGAGTCGTGTGTATCGTCTTCAGCTCCAACTTCCATAGCTGCAACGTTTCCGTACGCCGACAGGTTTATATAATCTTCAACTGTATATCCTGCATCATCAACTAAAAATATTCGACGTCGAGGGGTGTGCACACAACACGGCTCAGTGAGTAGCCAAAACAATGCAACATTACTTATGCATGCAAAAAGTCAATTCATATCTTTGGTCTTGGTTTATAGTTTGCAATGTGCAATAGAAAGGTTGGGTGGTCAAAGATTAACGTTTATTGACACCGCCTCTATACACAGGGTGTAGAAGCCCGCCCGAAGGTTAACGTTTATCGTCGTTCCCATCCACCCTACCATAACATTATACAACAAAGGTTAACGTTTATTGCTATATAATGCTATACCAACACGTAAGCCCCTGTTAGCGAGGGCTTGCAAACTGGGCTCGCTACTAACCAATCCTAATGCCAAACAGTGTATCCAAGGCCTCACCCCAGCATCCCTCAGAACATCCATAGAGATAGAGCTAAGGCGCCCGGGTAGAGTCAGAGACTACAAGGACCGAGACCACCTCCCCTGATACTCTACGACATAATAGTTCTGCTAAGGTAATGGCGATACGACGATGTCAATGCACAAGACTTGAGTTAGAGATAGAGCTAAAGTGCTGAGACTCGCCAAAGGTTAACGTTTATTGACGTTCTCATCACACCTCCCCTGATACTCGCTCGCATCAAGTACATCAACCACACACATACAAGCACATGCCTATTCCTATCATCATCATCATCATCATGTTATAAACAATAAAGTAAATATGCATGAACAAGTAATAGAAATATTGGATGGCATGTTGTATGCACATTACAACATATTCGCATAGAATCAAACATGGCATAGGACTCAAGAAATAGAAAACAGTTTATTATTAACCAATTTAGTTTGGGGTTAAGGTTACTCACCTTAGCTTGCTAATAGATATTTTCCAAGCTTTCGATTCACTGTTATAACGGTATTATATTGCTAGCAAACCTAACAAAGTCGACAGAATTTAATTAGAATTAATTCAGAATTTAAAAACCATTACGTCAACCGAGGGTCGATGCTAGGGTCGATGCTAGGGTCGATGGGTCTATCGACCCTCCCTCATTCCCGAACTTCCCGAATGCCGAGGGGTCGATGGTCGAAACACCTAGGGTCGGATGGTCTATCGACCCTCGGTGCGACCCTTCGTGCACTCTGGTCCAATTTCCACTTTTAATTCACTCTTCGTGTTTGGGGTCCCATGGCTTGCTTCCTACATTTACTCAACATTCATTCCATGGTCTAGAACCATGTATAATCCATCTAGATAGCTTTCGTGCATCCTCCTATGATTTTCCATGAAAGCCTAACCATGGATGGATGGTTTGGGTTTCTCCGAAATCCTACACTCAACCATATCTAACCTAAGGTCTGTAGAAACGTATGGAATTAGTATCCATACCTGAGAAGATTACTTTCCTCTGCAATTTCTTCTCCTTTTTGCTAAGCCTTCTCCCTAGCCTCCTTTCTTCCTCTTTTCCTTCTTCTCTCTTTCTCTCAATTCAATTAGGGTTGTGAAAGGAGTGAAAGTGGCTTAGGAACGTCCTTTAAATAGACTAGAAATGTCCTATAATAATCCCATTGAGATTTGAAAAGAATCCCAACCGAAAATTAGGAAATTTCCTAATTTCAGTTTAGTCAGAAACCGAGGGTCGATGATCCCGTCGACCCTAGGGTCTTAAGCTGTCCGACCCTCCCTTAAAAACTGAGGGTTTGACTTTCTGTTTTGGGAGGTCCGACCCTGCTTAGCTGGGTGTGCGACTCTTCCCTCAAATTAAGTGTTTTTGGGTCGATTTCGTACCTGGGATCTCGATCTCTTTCATGCCCTTGGTCCATTTGACTCGACCATGATGGGTAAACCTGGTTCAAGATGGTAAGACCGGGTTAAATTGACACGGGTCTTACATGGAGCCTACAGTGATGACATATAGGATTGGTTAGTTGCGAGCCCAGTTTGCAAGCCCTAGCCAGTAGGGGCTTATGTATTGGTATAAGTGGAGTATCAGGGGAGGTAGTGGATGCCTTAGCTCTATCTCTATTCCATGATGGGTGCATGTGGGTCGGTGGTAGTGTGGTCTATTGTGCGATGCTACACACTCGTTTATAGGGGTGAGGCGGCCTCCGAACCTTTCTATGGCACATTGCAAACTTGAACCAGACCACAGCATAAAATGATTGTTACTCATGCATATAATATTGATACACTGTCTGATTGTCTTACTGAGCTAAGTTGTGAGCTCACCCTTTGTATATACATTGTTTTTAGATATTGATGCAGGTTACATAGTGGACGATTATATGAACGGTCCAGCGTATGGGGGCGTTGCTGCTCTGGACGTACAGGCAGGAGAGGACGAGCATGACGTTTCATGCGAGTGCCCTTTCTGCGTGTACCTTTGACTTTATTTTATTTGTTTCAGTTATTTTATTAAAGTGATGTAAGGATATTTAACTACGTTTGGATTTTGATAATTGAATACTTATTTAAATTTATCAATAGAATACTCAGTTCATTTATTCAAAGACTTCCGCTGTATTTATTATATTCTGATTGTGGTTATGTGCAATGGTTTGTATGAGTAGACACGGTCTCATTGAGATCCTGGTGTGAACCGTTGGTTCAATGACGATTCACTCACACCATTCTGGTTGGTTCAGAATTGGGGTGTGACAACTTGGTATCAGAGCTCTCGGGCTCTGTCCAGCAGACCATATTGCACTTAACTAAGTCGATGAACTGAGATAGAAAAATTAAAAATCTTAATACAAACACACCATAAGCATTGTTTGATACCTGAGACTGATTAAGAAAGAGCATAATATACTATTTTAAATATGAAATTTAATAATGCACATGCTCTAGTTAGGAAGAACCATAAAACTTCTATTAAAGATTAAAAGTGATAAGTTAATAGTGCTACAGGGTACGGTCCACAAGCTGGACAATTACCCTGATACATAAACATACCAAAGAAAGAAAGAAATAGCAAGTCAATCATGGGGTAGGGGGCTTAGGAGGAATAGGGTCCGCTATGTCATAATCCCGTTCTTAAGCGACCCTAAGCCAATACACCTGATCTTGAGTGACTATGAGGCTGCGAGCCAAGTGCCCCAAGTCACGGCTCATCTCACGCTGAGCGTCCCGGAGCTCCGTGAACATACCCATCACGGTGTCGGGAGGTGGCTGGGATGGTCCCGCTGCATAGGTGGGTTGTGGTGCTGGTACTGGAACATCCTCCAAATGATCATCGCCCCCCTCGTCATCACCCGCTGCCTCTGCTGCATGAGCAGCATTGGCTGCTGCTGCTGCTGCTGCCGCGGCTGCTACCCTCCTGAGTGGGTGAGGATGAGCCTCCAAATCCTCATCGTTGATAGGCAGGTTATCCATCTGCATTCGCAGGATGGCATCCCAGTCGATGTTAGAGGTCATAGTGTCCTCCACAGCGATCTCACCCCTCATGTTCACTCGTAGCCGCTGTAAGAGAGTAGTAATGAGTCGGCCATAAGGAAGGTTACTGGTCTGACCGGGTAGTGTAGCCTGATGCATGGTCCTGATGATGATATAGGGAAGGTAAACCTACTCCCCAGTGCTAACACAGTAAGTCAGGTACTGAGTGAACTGAGATAACTCACTATAGTGGCCACTCTGGGGCATAATGTTGTACTGGATGATGCGGCTATAAACTTGAGGCAGGGGCTTCAAACTAGCAGCCTTCATGGGCGCCCCAGGGTTGAGAAGTTGCTCTGAGATCTCCTGGCGTAGATCATCAGTGAGAAAGCCCTTCATCTTAGGGGCACAATAGAATAAATCCCCATCATTGGGAATCCCCAGAAGATCAGTAAGCTGATGGGTGTCGAAGGATATGGGAACACCTTTGACGTAACTGGTAATGCGGAGCGCTCGACATTGATCGAAGTCGTCGACGTCCCCATCTATCTCCAAGTTGGCATAAAAGTGTTTGACGAGGTTGGGATGGGTAGTTGTAGTGTATGTGATGACCAGCAACCAACCCAGTCTGCCAAAAGCGGCTTCCACATCGAACCGCTGCAACTGCTCCAAATTAACACACCGGCCAGACTCGATGTTCTTCATATCAAACCAGGGGAAGCGGGCTTGTGCTGCCTCAGAACGGAACCACCGCTCATCAAGCTGTGGAACTGGTGGGTGAGGAAGGTGCATGCTGAGTCCGTAGGAGCGCTTGCCAAGACCTCTTCGCGAGGCCATTTGAACTGCAAAACAAAGGAAAACAAGATGAACATGTTAAAAATTTGTCAAAATTTCGGCAGCATAACGACAGCAAATTGGGAAAAAGCCTCGAACTCACTTGGGGAGGAGGACTTACGTAACCATCACACACTTCAAGCAGACCAAACAAGTGCAATTCATGAAAGAAATTTAAGAAATTAAAGGAATTCAAGAAAATTTCAAAAAAATTGGCAAAACCTAGGTTAAAAACTAGAAAAATCCGATTTTTACAAAAATCGTTCGGTGGAAGTTCAAATTAGTTGAGGGCTTTTGCTCTTAGGGGTCTCTAAACCCTTCCTAAGCTGAAGGAAAGGAGTTCCTACGGTTAGAATCTTCCAATCGAAGAAAAACCTAGAATTTTAACTAAAAACGATATGGGAACTATGTAAAATTTGGATATGAAAAGAGGAAGCTTACCTGGAGGCGATGTACTGAGTCTGGATTTGAAGAAAACAACTTCTAGGATGACCGGTCAGACTGTAGCGACTCAGGAGCCAGAGGGAAATCGCCACCGGTGAGAAGGAATGAGAGAAAAGTGAGAAAAATCTCACTTTTTGTGATTTTTAAAGCTTTTTGGGCATACCGGTCGACGGTTTTGCCCAATACCGGTCGACCTGTACCCCCTGGTATAGTCGACCGCTATGTTTCGGTCAGAATGAAAATTCTGACCGGCCGACTATACCGGTCTCTCCATACCACCACAGTGTCGCGACCAGTATGTCGCGACCGGTCAAAAAAAAAAAAAAAAGGTTCAGAAAATTTTGTTCTTTGGAAAAATTTTATTATTAAGTTTCCATTTCGATTACCCGCCTTGCAATTGCTAAAGACTAACACTATTATGATTATTCGACTGTATCTCATGTGTTATGTCTCCTTCTCAGATCCAGACAAGACTAATCTGAAATGATAGGTGGAAACGGTCATAGGGGTGCTAGAAAGCGTCACCACTCCAGGGTGCGTCAGGTAGAGGAAAATGTGGAAACCGGCTATGTTGAAGAGCCAAACCCGGCAGTTGAAGAAGGGCAGGTTCCTAGGGCACCGACAAATTTGCCCGGCCCTCCTCACACGAACTCTGAGACGATAGTGACTAATCTGGTATATCAAATGGAAGCTTAGCAGAAAGAATTCCTGAGCGAGATGTTGAAGATGTTCAAGCCACCGGGTTATGTTCCCACTGAAGGTACGCCTGAGTCTAGAAGAAATAATACTACTCTGCCAATAGATGGTAGCCCAGGGCCGATGGGCCAAGGACATAATTTACAACCACCGCATCAGTTTCCATCGTCATCTGCTTATCAGGGAGCCTACCCGTATCCACCACCATGGTACGGAATGAATACACAGGGGCAGCACGATCTGAGTCGGGCGATGGATAGATTCTTAAAGTTGAAGCCTCCTACATTCACAGGTAAGACAGGGAAACCATTGTGGCCAGCACAGTGGGTTTGCAGAAATGGAGAAAAACTTCTGTCTGATGACGTGTTCTGAGGATGAAAATGTACTGTTCGCCACGCATATGTTAAAGGAGGAGGCGAATGCTTGGTGGAATTATACACGGGCATATCAGGAGACCAAGCATACGCATATTGATTGGGCAGTGTTTCCACTATATCCGTCGACACCTTGACAGGCTTCAGGCACTCAGCATCTGCGTAGTCCACCCCTGACACCCTCTCATCTACATAATCCTTCAGCGCCTCTACACCTTGGGTAAAACTGTGGAGAGAGTGTTTTCCCACCAGCTCCTTGAATGCCTCTGATTTCTGATATAATCGAAAGGCGCCAGCGGCAATGGATTGAGCTTTGAGAAATGCCCCCTTATACTTGGTTGCCCGATTTTTAGAAACCTCACTGATAGACTTCAGCTTGGCAATGCGTTCCTTGTTCAATTTCTCCACCTCCCGCTGGCTGATCCTCTCCTCGCGCAACGCCTCCACCTCGGCTCGCAGTTGAGCGTTCTCGGCAGTCACCAATTTGACCTCCTGCTCTTTAGAGCGAAGCTGCGTCCTGGCTTCTTCCCTTTGCTCCTCCACCAGATGCAGCTTCCTTTCCGTCTCGCTCAAGTCCTTCGCCATTTTTTCAACACACTGCTTCAAGGTCTCCATATGCACCCGAAGCTGAAAAAAAAAATTACTGTTATACATCACCAATACGGATCGAAAACACAAGGAAAAAGGGAGAGTAGATAAAGACAGCAGCTTACCGACGCTGCGAGGGTATCGGCTCCAGATATCACAGACGGAGTGGGGAGGTCCTGCACCAACTCCCAGTCGCGAGGAAGAATGGCCCCCTTCATCAATTCACGGGTGGCACGTATATCGCCCATGGTTGTGTCGTCATCGATCAGAGCCCAATCGGGCCAAAAGACCTACTCATCACCATTCTTTCTTCTAGGCAAGGGGCCAATCAGGGGAATCCGTCAAAACTCACTCATATCCCCTCCTTGTCCCAGGTACTCCCTCGGCCTTGACGACGGCGGTGAGGATTGTTGTTGTGAACGTTGAGGGGTAGCATGCCTTTCCCCTCCTGTCCCAGCAATTTCCACAACTGCAAGAACCGCCTCAGAAGTTGTGACTACGGCCCCCTTCCCTGAAAAGTCAAGAACATGGTACCGAGGAGTCAGGGGCATGGCATAGATAAGAGTTGTGTCGGCTAGAGCAGAATCAGGGGATGTCTTACATGATCTCTTTAGAGTCTTCCTTATCGCCTCCCCCTCGACACTGTATCTCTCCTACGTTGTCCATCTGTCATGGTTGGCCCTTGACCTTTTCTCCTCGGCTTCCCGTTCTTTGGCAGCCTCCTTCCTATGCAGCACCATAAGATACTCCTTCGATAACATCACTGCAGCATACACAAACAGAATCAGCCATGAGTTAGTATGCAGACAACAGCACGCATAGGAATAAAGAAAATACTCACACAACTTGTTTTCATATAAAAATAATGGGTTTCTCAGATCGGAGACACGGAGGGGAGTCCTCTCCGACAAGCGGGCATGCCGCAGAAGCTCGGACTCGAATGGCTGAAGCGGCACATCGGTATTAAGAGATTCGACATCTAGTTTCACCCACACATTTTCCAACACCAAAGTCTTGCCTCGGATATAGAAGAATTTGTTCTTCCAAAGTTTAATGGACGTGGGCTTATCCGCAAGGATGTCACCATAGTCGGGCTTCCTCGCATAGTAGTACCACCCCGACTTGCAATAGTCGTTGAAGGTAAACATGGCCCGGAACATATTTAGAGTCGGCCTCTGCCCTAAATTCTTAAAATACACTATGAATGCCATCATGTTCTTCCATGAGTTTGGCATCAGTTGGATCGGGGCAACCTAATAATACCCCAAGATATCGGCCACTAACTGCGGCATAGGCACACGAAAATCAGCCTTAAACATCTCCAGATTTACACAAAGTTCCGACTGACGGTTCCAGCAGGCCTTATCACCTAGGTCGGGCATCCGGATCTCCACATCAGTAGGTATCTGATAACGTTCTCGAAGGCTGGAAAATTTGGCCGCTGTAAGGAGGCAAACGTCCTCTCTCGCGTCAAATTCAGGAGGGGGATCAGCCTCCTTGCGGGCATCGTGAATCACCTCGGCACCCAGTTCATGAGTCGACACCCCAACCGCTAGTTCGTGCTGAGACAAGCCAGAGGAAGTACCAGCCCTAGAGTTCTTTCGAGACGGGCCTCGAGTTCGTTCAATGGATTCTTCTGTCCTTAACTCAGTCTCGGCACCACCCTCGAATATCCGCTCCGTAGAAGCTTCCTTCGAAGATGAGCTAGCAGTAGACCCGCTGCTGGACGAGGTGGAACTACCGCTGGACGAAGATGACCCCCGATCTGCTTCATCCAAGATCTTAATATCTACCTCTATATCGGTATCTCCCCCACTACCAATCAATGATTATGGAAGTCTACAAACAATGGACTGAAAAACCAATTCAAGGAAAGCAACACTTACTGAAAAAGAAAGAGGTAATCCAAACAGCTTGGGCCGATGTCAAGAAAATTGCTTCGAGCAAAACCGATGCCGAGCCTTCCATCCGTAACCTGAGGAATGGATATCCAGAGTGGGTGGGCTCCCCCCTCCCGCTCATTTAAATAAACAGTCTGGTAGAAGGCACCCAGCTCGAGAAGGACAATTCTAAGTGACGTCTGTCGACAGGACCATCAAATAAGCAGCATTTATTACCGACGACAAGTCCCTAGTCCGTTCATCGGGTCCCGCTTTGCGGTATCCATGATTTCAACCCACAACCGGATCTGGATCCGGATCCACAAGCCATCACATGTAGATCCCGAGACTACATCAGTGAAATTTCTCAGCGGCCCGATGTGTATTGGCCGCGCCACCTACATCGTTCCCAGCACATCGAACCTCCAACGGCTGCATCGGTCATGTAAACATCCTGGGACTACATCGATCATATTTCTCAGTGGTCGGATGTGCATTGGCCACGCCGTCCACATCGGCCCCATCACATCAAACTTCCTACGGAAGCATTGGTCACGTGCAAATCCCGTGACCACATCGGTCAAATTTCCTATATCTTGTGAATTTGGAGATGTTTAAGGCTAGTTTTCGTGTGCCTATACCGTGGCAAGTGGCCGATATCTTGGGGTATTATACAGTTGCCCCAATCCAACTGATGTCGAACTTGTGGAAGAACATTATGGCATTCATAGTGTATTTTAAGAATTTAGGGTAGAAGCCAACCCTAAATATGTTCCGGGCCATGGTTACCTTCAACGACTATTGCAAGTCAGAGTGGTACTACTTGTTAAGAAGCCCGACTATGGTGACATCCTTGTAGATAAACCCACGTCCATTAAACTTTGGAAGAACAAATTCTTCAATATCCGAGGCAAGATTGTGGTGCTAGAAAACTAGCCTTAAATACCCCAAGATATAGGAAATTTGACCGATGTGGTCACGGGATTTGCACGTGACCAATGATTCCGTAGGAAGTTTGATGTCATGGGGCGATGTGGGCGGCATGGCCGATACACATCCAACTACTGAGAAATATGACCAATGTGGTCCCGGGATGTTCACATGACCGATGCAGCCGTTGGAGGTCCAATGTGCTGGGAACGATGTAGGTGGCACGGCCAATACACATCGGGCCGCTGAGAAATTTCACTGATGTAGTCTCGAAATCTACATGTGATGGCTTGTGGATCTGGATCCAGATCCGGTTGTGGGTTGGAATCATGGATACCGCAAAGCGGGACCCGACAAACGGACTCGGGACTTTTCGTCGATAATAAATGTTGCTTATTTGATGGTCCTGTCGACAGGCACCACATAAAATTGTCCTTCTCAAGCTGGGTGCCTTTTACGGACTGTTTATTAAAATGAGCCGGGGGGGGAGCGCCCCACTCTGGATATCCATTCCTCAGGTTACGGACGGAAGGCTCGGCATCGGTTTTGCTCGAAGCAATTTTCTTGACATCGGCCCAAGCTGTTCGGATTACCTCTTTTTTTTTTTCAATAAGTGTTGTTTTCCTTGAACTGGTTTTTCGATCAATTGTTTGTAGACTTTCGTAATCAATTACCTGGAGTACCTCCAAGTTGAATCTGGCCAAGAAAGCCCACAGAGTCTCATCAGGCCTTTGTCTCATGTTCATGAGATATGCGCTTGTCTTCCGTTGCACCCTACTTCTTTGAAAATGCATTCTGAACAGCTTTCCCATGGTCTTGAAAGAGTCAATCGATCTCGGAGGCAGGTTGTTAAACTACATCTGGGCTGCACCTTTTAAAGTGAGGGGGAAGGCCCTACACATGATCGCATCTGGGTTCGCATGGAGGACCATCGCCCCCACAAAATTGTACAAATGCTCAACCGAATCGGTGGATCCATCGTAGGAATCCACGGGCGGCATGCTGAACCGATTTGGCAAGGGGACCCTCATAAGAATTTCAGTGAGAGGGTTGTCCATAGAGTAATCCCTGTCTTCATCTGGGGTCATACCAGCCTTTTCCACTGTCTCGACCTTCCGATGCAAGAGCGCTAACTGGTCCGCTATCTTTGAGGCTACCTCTAGATCCATGGGCGCTTTCTGCTTGTCCTCTGCACCCATGATGACCTCTAGTAGCTGCGCTTGTCGTGGAACCAAAAGTTCTTCTAAGGCATCTTCACCTCACCCAAGTACTGCTCTCGGCAGTGGGCCTAACCTCTCTCGAACAGGTATCCTCCCATGTTGTGAGGTTGATCCCGTTCCACTTACTTCCGGACCCGGGTGAGCTCTAGTCCCATCTCTGATGGGTCTTCCTCTGTATTGCCCAGGACGATCGTCCCAAGGAGGTTCCGGGGGAAGGTCAGCCTCTTTATGTGGGTCGATCGGAGGGATGACTCCTACTGGTGGACGGGAAGTAGCATCAGCGACTGGAGGCTGAAGTCCTTGGACAAATCTAGTTAATACTTCCAGCAGTTGAGCCATGGTCTCGAATTGTTCATAGGTGACGAATGCCTCCGATGGGGCACTTGATTTGCCGCTCTCTTCCCTCTCTCCCTCTGCGGTCTAGGTTCCGACCTATCTCCACCTTCGGGGTTGGCCGACCATTGTTCAATTAAAGGGGGGTCGGGATTAACCATATGACTTCTTGCTCTCCTTGGGCTCATACCTTAGGATTTTCCTTTCACTTTTATCTTTCGACGTCAAATCGCTCAAGGCCCCATGGTGGGCGCCAAACTGTTTCGGCCCCAATCCGTATCTGAGGTCTACCACGCTGACTAGACCTACAAGACAAGCAAAGACAAGGGGGAGGCGGGCCTATGGCCCCGGGTCCACTCCGATGCTTAAGTTAGGGCTCTGTAAACAGTCGATGGGCTCGGTATCCGAGCCCACAATAATATTTAAATGGGGTAGGTGAGAGATTCTTAGTCCAAGGTGTTAGAGTGAGAATCCCAAGGATGAGTAATTAATGTTTTTGTAGCTGAATTCTCGAGATTTGGTCTATTTATAGTGAATAGTGTTTTTTTCTTAAATGCCGTTTTTGCCCTTTACTCACGTGTTCGGATTTATGAGGATGTTCTCTTATATCCAATCGAGAACGTCCATGTGGCTTGCTAATTGAGTCCTAAGTGTCACGGTTTTATTGGTGACATGGTAGATTCCCCCAACACTAGGCATTCTTGATTTTGGCATTTGCTATATTGTTTTGGTTGTCTAGATCTCTGAATGACATTTTAATTAATACCCTATGTTGTCTATGAAAAAGAGAAGGATATATCCTGAATATAGCCATTTATTGACGCATCCATGGGGCACTTCTCATTTTACACTCTAAATTTACTTAACATTTGGATTGAACAAAATACTCTTTCACTTTGGGAGTGTCATCTTTGAAGTGGAATATTAATTTCAAGAAAAAAACAAAACAAGAAGAATGTCGAAGACTTCTCTCTTTATATATAGATAAAGCAGTGGATTAATTCATGATTATTACTAATTAACAAAATGGGGAAGAAGTTTCTTTAACAAGGATTTTAGTTTTCCCAGATTTATATGGAGCTGTTGCGATGAATGACTTTTCTGCACAAATCATCTAGCAAACACTATAGGCTTGACTTAAGTGAAAGTGATGTTTGGAATCTGCAAGATCCATTTGACTTTGATTTTATGAAATTTGAAATTCATATTGAAATAATAGTTCATTTCCTGAGTTTGAACCTGGATTTGAGGTGAATAATGTTAGGATTGAGAATACATAAACAAGAAGATTTAACGTGAATCAACACCCCATCATGGGATGCCTACGTCAATCAAAGAAAATATTGATTTCCTTTATTCTCAAGAACAGTCTACAAAATTCTATACCTGACAAAGCCTCCTCTGTCAGACTTACCTAGGTTTTCCCACACAGAGATAAAATATAGGCAAACCTAGAAATCCTAATCCCCACAATTACAAATTTACCCCCATACATGTAATAGACCCAAACCCTAATACAAGTACAAACCCAGTAACCGTGTGGAGCCCACAGAATACAAGACACCAAACCCAACAAATCTCCACCTGGCTTGAATTTTACAAGCCACCTCAAAGAAGAACCCGTTGATGTTGATTCTATAAACTTGTCTCTGCCAAAACCGCTACACCCAAAACTGGCATAGCCCACACCCCAACCGGGTGTCCCACACGGCTCGCCGCCGTACGATGTGATGTGACTCCATCTCTCCCACTGCTGCAACATCACCAGAAAGATCATAGTCACTCACAGTTCTCATGCAACTCTAGTTGCACCTGGAACCCGAGGCTCTCACCTCTACACCTCTAATGCAAACCTAGAGATCCGACTCCTCATCCTAGTCCACTAATCATCCTTTACCCCACGGTGCGGCATAAATTGGCCATTATGCGCACCGTGTCAGGATTCAATCCCACCGTCGGATCCCAGGGAAAACCTCCCTAATCCAACTAGATTCTCAAACAGCTACCATTGCCCCATCAATCCGATTACGATCTCCTAACCGTCGTTGACCATCTACTCGACTAGCATTAACCAGGCCTTTACTGCGGCTGCCCTTTGACAAAATCTGCTCCAAAACCACCCTGGGGAAACCCTCCTATACATGCAATAATGGATCCGACCCCCTTACACGACACACTACACCAAGCCTTGTCCAACCCAACAATACCCCCTGCTGCATTCGTCGATCCATCGAATCCCTTGTTGCATCACTATTTGGTCTTGCAACACCAATCGTCCTCTATCTAGATCTAGATCGCAAAATCACATGCGATGATGGAAGAGATCCACCCAACTGGATGCACCTGCAACTCCTGATGGCACCTTGCATTAACCATGCACCTATGTGCACACCCCCTATTGCAGAAGCCCTTGTTGCTTGTCCTACCGCTACTGGCAACCCTGCTCCACCATAACCGAGAGGACTCTCCGCAGCATGAGAACCACCAGTTGATAACATCACCACTCCTCGCTCACCTCTCCAGTCATCGAGATCACACCCACATTCGATATTGATTGGGGCATACATTCAACATGCCTATGAAGATTCAGGGCCAACATTATCGGGCCCACTATTCTCACTATAGAGATCATCGTTTCCCCCCTCTGTAGGATTTTATTAATCCTAATAAACTCATTCCAATCAATCCCATATGAAAAATAAAACACATTTGAGTAATAACATCATCAAATAAAATAGATGGGACATACCTCTTCGTAGAAGATTGATTTCGACCCTTGTCTTATAATTGATTCCCAACAGAGATCTTCTACAGTCTCCTCTCCCTTAGGTATGAGTCCTTTTTTATTTCACGCAGAGAGAAACTATAGGGACCCTGCTTCATATTTATAATAAATGCATTTCAAATCTATTCCAATCCCATAATGGAATAGATTTGGTTTATAATTGACAAGGGATAATCAATCAATCCTTGATTGGATTCCCACCAGTCATAATAGGCAAGTAAGATAATGTTGCCCATAATAATAAAATCAAAAAGATTTTACAATCTCCCACTTGAGCTACATTATTCCACAAGACTGTTATAAACTAGTGTGGCCATGGAAATCATTAATTAAAATCAGATTATCCCAAACCTCCTTCCTTCCAACAAGCAGACTAATGTTGAACAACAGCAAAAGATACAACTCAATTATACGGCATACAACTTTCTGTTATCACGGACAGAAGTCTCCTTGATTATATTTGACCTTGGCTTACCGCCTTTGAAACTTGGCTTAATACCGCCTTTATGATTTGGCTTAATACCGCCTTCTGAGACTTGGCTTAATACTTCCTTTTGGGTCCTAGCTTAATATTGTCTTTTGTATTCTGGCTTAATACTGCCTTCTGAGACTTGGCTTAATACTGTCTTTTGGGTCCTGGCTTAATACTGCCTCTTTTTTTTTCTTTTTTTTTGTTCTGGCTTAATGCTGTCTTTTGTATTCTGGCTTAATACTGCATTTTACGTTCTGGCTTAATACTTCCCTTTTTGTGTTCTGGCATAATACTGCCTTTTGTATTCTGACTTAATACTGTCTTTTGCATTCTGGCTTAATACTGTCTTTTGTATTCTGACATGTTAAATAAAACTTTCATTGAGACTAGCAAGAGTGCAAATGCTAAATCATGAAAAGAAATAATGGTATTAATCACTATATCCATAATAACCACAGACAAAACAATTAAATCAAGTATCAATGTAAATATATGGTTTTTACAAAATTAGATCAAAAGATTCGATATGCCCATGCTAGAAACATGATCCTTGAAGATTGCCACTGGTAGAGCTTTTATCAAGGGATCAGCAACCATATATACCGTCAAGATCTTTTCTACAATGATGTGATTATCATCAAGCTTTTCCTTTACTAACAGATACTTGATATCAATATGTGCTTTGAAACTCCAGTCCTCTGATTATTTTTAGAGAAAGATATAGCTAACTGATTATCACAATACACTTAATGGTCTGGAGATGATTTCCACAGTCTTCAGACTAGAAATGAAATTCCTCAGCCAGAGTGCCTGCTTCGTGGCCTCGAACAATACCAGGACCTCTGCCTCCATAGTAAAAGATGTTAAAATTGTTTGCTTCACACTCTTCCCAGAAATAGCTCCTCCAGCCATCATGAAGATGTATCCTGATGTGGATTTTCTGTCATCAGGGCTTCCATTATAATCTGCATCAGAATAACCCACAATCTCAAGGGTATTATTACTGTCATAGGTAAGCATATAATATTTTTTCCTCTATAAATATCGCAAGACTTTCTTCACAGCTGTCCAGTAAGCTAAACCTGAATTTGATTGAAAACGTCCCAAAATACTCACTGCAAAATTGATATCAGGGCGAGTGCAAACCTGTGCATACATAAGGCTCCCTATTACAAATGCGTAAGGCTTATCAGTCATAGACCTTCTTTCAATCTCATTCCTAGGGCACTGGGTCTTGTTTAACTTGTCTCCCTTGCTGATGGGTGCCTCACCAGCTGAACAGTTTGACATATTGAATCTCTTGAGTATACAATCAATATAGGCTCTTTGAGATAATCCCAATAGTCTATGCCTTTTGTCACAACTGATTTGAATACCCAGGATAAAAGAACCCTCACCCATATCTTTTATTTCAAAGTTCTCTGACAGAAATCGCTTGGTCTTTGCAAGCAAACCCAAATCACTACTGGCAAGTAAAATGTCATCTACATACAACACCAGAAAGATGAACTTGCTCCCACTGATTTTGTGATAAATGCATTGATCAATAGCACTCTCAACAAAACCAAAAGAAGATATAATCTGGTGGAACTTTAGATACCATTTTCTAGAAGCTTGTTTGAGACCATAAATGGATTTGTTGAGCTTACAAACCATTCCTTCCTTGCTTTGTACCTCAAAACCTTTTGGTTGGCGCATGTAAACTTCCTCAATCAAGTCTCCATTCAAAAAGGCTGTTTTTACATCCATCTGATGTAATTCTAGAGAGCTACAAGCGCCATAATAATTCTGAAGGAATCCTTTGAGGAGACTGGAGAAAATGTCTCCTTGAAGTCAACTCCCTCCGTCCGTGTGAATCCCTTAGCTACTAGCCTGGCCTTGTAGCGCTCAATTCTTCCCCTGGAGTCACACTTAGTCTTAAAAATCCATTTGGAGCCTATGGGTTTACAAGAATCAGGTAAATCTACAAGCGTCCAAACATCGTTGTTAGCCATGGATGACAATTCATCTTTCATAGCTTCTAACCATTTTGGTGCATTAGAGCTATTCATGGCATCTTCAAAACTAAAGGGATCTATTGCTTGACCAATGTCAAACTCTCCTTCAGTCAAGTATAGAATGTAGTCAGAGGAAATAACACTCTTGCGTTGTCTAGTGGATCTCCTAACTACCTCTTCAGGTTCTACAATCAACACTGGTGCCGTAGGTTGATCAGGTACCTCAATCCCCGTAAATTCCTCTGCCATTGGTGGGACCATGGGATGCATAACTATAGGCATAATAGTGCTAGGAATCACTGAATTAGGAAGTACAAGGACTTCATCAAACTCCAAGCTTCTTGGTTCTACTAATTCACAGGAGTCTTCAATGAATTTGGCATGAGCAGTCTCAACTATCTGATTGGTGGAACTGGGACAGTAAAATCTAAATCCCTTGGATCTATCAGGATAGCCAACAAAATGACAACTGATTGTCCTTGGATCCATAACTTTTTCATGAGGATTATATAATCTGGTTTCTGCTCTGCATCCGCAAACATGTAGATGATTCAAGCTCGGTTTTCTACCAGTCCATAGCTCAAAAGGTGTTTTGGAAACAGTTTTACTTGGCACCCTATTGAGTATGTAAGCAGCGGTTTTTAAAGCCTCCCCCCATAGAAAATCTGGAAGATTAATGTTACTAATCATACTTCTCAGCATATCTTTTAGAGTCTTATTCCTTTTTTCGGCAACTCCATTTTGTTGAGGGGTTCCTAGCATGGAATATTTAGCAATAATGTCATGCTCTTGTAAGAACTTGGCAAAAGGACCAAAGTGTTTACTAGAATCACCTGGCTTACCATAATATTACCACCTCCTTGATCTGATCTAACAACTTTTATCTTTTTTGACAAAAAATTCTCCACTTCTGTCTTGTAAATCTTAAAGACATCCAGCGAACTAGATTTGTCAGCCAACAGGTAGACATAACCATATCTTGAATAATCATCAATAAATGTAATAAAATATCGATGACCTCCAATGGAAGGAGAGGGAAACTGATGTCAGTATGAATCAGTTCCAACAAGTCATTGCTGCGAACTGCCTTCTTCTTCCTGTTTCTAGTCATTTTTCCCTTGATACAGTCCACACAGACAGGCATATCATCAAACTGTAAAGGCTTTAGAATTTTATCGATAATAAGTCTTTTCATACGCTACACCGAAATATGTCTTAAGCGTCTGTGCCAAAGAGTAGAGGATGACTCATCCAGCATAGGAGAATACACATTCAAAACCATAGAAGGTGCTAAATTCAATTGATATGAACCATTCACTACCATTCCATTTCCAACTATAGAAGAATTCAGACATAAATCAAAACCATTCTTATTAAAACTCAAACTGTATCCATTATTTACTAGTCTCGATACAAAAATCAAATTTTTCTTCATTGAGGGAGCATATACTGTGTCTTTCAAATCTATAAAGATTTCTGAAGTCAGAAGCAGTCTAACAACTCCAATGGCCTCCACTACAACTCTCACACCGTTCCCCACGAACACACTAACCTCATCCCTGCTTGGTGCTCTCCGGCTTAGAAACCCCTGCAAAGAATGGGTAACATGAATGGATGATCCAGAGTCAATCCACCAAGAATCTACAGGAGCATTAACCAAAAAAGACTCAAAACATACTAGAGATAGATGAGTACCAGATTCGTTCTGCTTATTTAACCAGGCCTGTCTGCCTCGACAATCTTTCTTCATGTGCCCCTTCTTTTTGCACCAGAAGCACTCCACACCATTCAAGTCTTTCTTGTCATCATTTCCTTTTGAGGCATATGTTTTATCATAGGGTTTTCCATTTCCTTTCTTGAAAAACTTTTTCTTCTTCTAAGGTCCTACACCTTCATTTCCCTTTCCCTTTTTAGTAAAAGGTTTGTGCTGGACTAAATTTACACTCTCAGGTTTCTTCATTTTCAATCTATCCTCTTCTTTAGAGCAGAAGGAAATCAGATCGTCCAAACTCCAATTGTCTTTCTGAGTATTGTAAGATACATGAACCTGACTATATTCATTTGGGAGAGAAGTCAAGGCAAGATAAACCAGAAAGTCATCATCCAAAGAGGTTCCCAGCCCCTTTAATCTTTCCCTTTTTGCAACCAATTCCAGTATGTGTTCTCGAATACTGCCATTTGCATCAAACCTTGCTCCAGTTAAGGCTGCATCAGACTAATTTTGAGACTTTTATTTGTCACATTAAATCTCGTCTGTATCTCTTTCATATATTCTTTGGCAGTATCTTTCATCTGGATACTACCACGAAGGGATTCAGAAATGGAATTTTTCATCAGGATTAGGGATTTCCAATTAGAAGCTTCCCACATCTCCATTTTTAGAATCTCAGCGGGAGAGCTCTCAGGAGTGATAGGAGTAGGTTTTTCCTCTCTGAGAGCTAAGTCCATATCCGACATGCTGAGTTAGGTTTCCACTGCCTCATACCATTTTGGTAATTCGAACCAGTCAACACAGGTATTGAGGCTAACACATTTGCAGGTATCGACATCTTGAGATAAAATTTATTATATGAGTTTATATTTAAAATATGTATGCAATATATCCAACACTGATATGTATATCAAGGAAATAAATAAATCATTAAACCACAGCAAAATAGGTGGTCATTATTTCCCCTTCCTAAGAGTCAACTGCACTACACATTTATCCTTTGGGATAAGCATGCACTGGGCAAAACCGCCAAGGAACGATGGTTTCGACAAATTTCATCACCTTTGGGTGAATGAAAAACTCTCAGTCGAACATCCTTAATGAGTAATTTCTTTTCTTAAGAGTCAACCGCACTACACATTTATCCTTTGGAATAAGCATGCATTGGTCCTCTTAGATATCCAGGCAAAACCACCAAGGAATGATGGCTTCAGAAAATTTCATCACCTTTGGGTGAACCCTTAGTCGATCATCCTTAATAAGTGAGTGCATGTAACTAACATAACTGAACAATGCCACCTTCGGGTGTACATCATCAGGCTTGACTACTTTTGTATATTTTTTTTAAAATAAAATAAAATTCTTGAATTTTCAGACATAACCATGCAATAGGTATGCCACTTTGGTGGGTTTTACTCAATTACACAATTATATCTATAAATTCTAATATGTAGTCACATGGAATATGATTCAAAAATTGAAAACATGAAATTATGTCTCAACAAACCAATATAAACATGCACATTACTCATCTGGTAATCATCTCATCATTTAAAATTATAAAAAAAACCTTATAAAATACTCTCAAAACTAATTTTTAATCAATTACTACAGATTTGGGATTCCATAAATGGCACTACAAATATACCAGAATATAGAGCATAATGAAAGAAATTCAACAAAAAAAATTTCAGGTTAAACGGACCATTAACGCGCCCTCACACGCCGATTAAAGTCGATGCGTGAGATCACTTGCCCGTGATCCAAACAGGGCCTAAGGTTGAACCAATTCCAGACTTGGTTCAGTATAACCGGTCTGGGTTTGGTTTGGTTTTCTCCAACTTTGGTCTGAAACAGGACCGGACCAACCTTGTCCAACCGGCACGGGTCACAATCCAGGTCTGTTTGACCCGATTCAATCTTATTCTGGTCGGAATATAGTTCGGGTCGGGTTGACCTGCTTTGATTTGTACTCGGGTTTGGATTTGGTTCAGATCGGGTTAACCCGATTTGATTCGTATTCGGGTCTGGGTTTGGCCCGAATCGGGTTAAGCTGACTCGGGTTACCTGAGTCGAGGTTCTGACACCGGGTCGGTCTCGGGTCAACCCAATTTGATTTGTAACCGGGTCTGGGTTTGGCCCGGATTGGGTTAAGTCGACTCGGGCTACCTGGGTCGGGGTTCTGACACCGGGTAGGTCTCGAGTCAACCCGGTCGCCCTTTTTTTTTTTTTTTTAATCCAGCAAGTGGATCTCACTCGCTTCTTTCTCCAGCACGTCCGGTGGCCGGTGATGGCGATATTTGTATCGCCATGATTGTCTCATGGAGATCTACACATTAGTACAATTTTCTTGTAATTTTGACAATCGAAAAATTATCCGATTATTTTAAATCTCTTCCATTTCACCAAAAATTGAAATGGAAACCAAAAAGAATTTTCTCCATGTTTCAATGGATTCATTCATGACGTTTCTATACTCAATGATTTTAAATCCATGTGGGATGGCTCTGACCACTATAGGATTTTATTAATCCTAATAAACTCATTCCAATCAATCCTATATGGAAAACAAAACACATTTGAGTAATAACATAATCAAATAAAATAGATGGAACATACCTCTTCGTAGAAGATTGATTTCTGCCCTTGTCTTGTAATTGATTCCCAATAGAGATCTTCTACAGTCTCATCTCCCTTAGGTATAGGTCCTTTTTTATTCACATAGAGAGAGACTATAGGGATCCTACTTCATATTTATAATAACTGCATTTCAAATCTATTCCAATCCCATAATGGAATAGATTTGGTTTATAATTGACAAGGGATAATTAATGAATCCTTGATTGAATTCCCACCAATCATAATAGGTAAGTAAGATAATGTTGTCCATAATAATAAAATCAAAAAGATTTTACACCCTCAATAATATCCCGGTCACACAGCAACCCCATCTGACTCTGGAATTGACATGGTTCTTCAGCCACTATCTGCATCATACAACCAGAATCCACCTTGATGTCCTTTTCTATTACCGACGATACAATTTTCATTACAACCAAACATATCAAAGCCATTCTCACAAGCCGCGTTGATCGCACACCCAAAGGCGGATCCAAATCGTCTCCTGCGAAGGTATCTGCAGGAGACGTTGCTGCCTTTATTCAATGCACACCACGTGGAGTCGGACTTATCCGACGGTTCTTAAAATCCCACCACATGAGACACAATCGTGAATCCTAATCAGCATATCAAATGAATCTCTTTTCTAGAAATCCCTGATCTCCATTCCGAATTAAAATGTCGTCGATCGAAATGCGGAGGACTAGGTCAAAAGGAGAGTCATCTCAGTCAAAACAATCAATGGATAAAATCGGCCATGGTTCAGAGAACAGCCCCATTGATTTGAAGCTATCGGATGAGGAAAACTCTGTAGAGAAGCAGGAGAAGAGGTGGAGCAAGAGTGATCTTCATAAGTCTTCTCCTTTCTCTTTCATTATGTTAACAAATTTCTGCCCCGCCAGATTATATGTAAGAGAGACAGAACAGATGAATTAATAAAAGAAGAAGATGTAAGAGGAAAAAAAAAAAACCTTGAAAAATAGTAGATAGGTACCTCAGATCTGGTGTTAACGTGGCTGACATCGGTGGCGACACCAGTAGTACCAGCAATATCGTAGAGAGCAAGCTTAGAGACGAGAGGGTTGAGTTTCAAGAGAAGAGAGAGGGGCTGATCGATCCCACCGGCAGCTCCCAAGACGGTGACCTTACGTTCAGGGGTTGATTCGAATGAATAAGATCGGCAAAGAGGATGAGAAGAGGAAGTGGAAGAAAAAACCTTCTCCCCTTCTGAGGGTTGATTGAATAGATCTCAGCATCGAAGTCCTCACGGCTTCTTCTGTTACCCAACACTACTTTTGCAGAGAAAAGTGCTTGGAACAAAAGATCTGAGAGTAGAAAGAAGAAAGCTTGTAGTTCGCCAAGAAAGGGAGCCTCAAGCTTGGTTCTCAACTTTCTTCTTCCTTCTTCCTTCTTCCTCTGCCTTCTCTCCCCTCTGAAAACAAACCCTTCTTCCTGCTTCCTCTGCCCTCTCTCCCCTTTGAAACAAACTCTGTCTTTCACGGTAATCAAAATCGACAACTGATATGGTGTTTACCATTCACCTTTTGGTTTCCTACAGCAGGATTTGTTGAGACGTCCGATAAAAATGATTACACATGGCGTGCATCCATTAAAGCAGCAACGTCTCCTATGAATACCTTCGCATGAGACGATTTCAATCCCCCAAAGGCTAACCAAACCCTTTCTGTGACGATGATACCTTTAAAAACAAATCAATGATTGCTTTTTCCTCCTCTCTCTCTCTTCGTTTCAACAATGGAGAGAAAACTAAAACCGTACCTCTCACTTTTAAAGGTAATGATTACTATTGAAAAAACAATCAATGATGTTTCCCTTTTTTTTAATTCCTTTGATTATTCAAAAGCAGATTAGAGTAAAAAAAAAAAAACCTCACTGTTTCTTCTTACGATTTCTTTTCTTTTTTTCTTTATATCTTTCACACATCTCCCACCTTCTCTCAGATCACTGATCGATCTGTAGAACCTTAACTCTGATACCACTTATTAGGGATAAAAACATAACCAAGAAAAAAAAATGATTCAACACCCTATCGTGGAATACCTACGTCTACTAGAGAAAAGATCGACTTCATTTATTCCTAAAAATAGTCTACAAAATTTTCTACCTGACAGAGCCTCCTCCTTTGCCAGACTTACTTAGGTGTTCCCAATACAGAGACAATATATAAGTAAACCTAGAAACCTTAATCTCCACATTTAAAAGTTTACCATGTACATGTAATAGATCCAAACCCTAATACAAGTATGAACCCAGTAAATGTATAGACCCCACAGAAGACAAGACACCAAACCCAACAAGTAATTGAAATCCAACTCAATTAAAGCCATGAATGATATTTCTCTCTCGAAAAACTTGACAAAAGAAAGGATTACCAAGGTATCAGGAGTCATTAATCCAATTATTTATTTAATCATATGCAAAGAATCATTACCTTACAGGAACAATTATTTACACTTGAGAGAGAAATTTTATAATACCTTTGCTATATAATTTAAGCGACGTATGTGCCTATACATATTTTATCAAGCAAATTAACTTCCCCAGATTGGCTAATGCACTTCAATAAAAAAAATTAAAAAAAGGAGGGCAGGGTGAGGGAGAAGAACGTGACCAACAATCCATGTCATGGCAGCAAGACCATACACCCACCATAATAGATGCCTTCAAAGCAATTGACATTCCGCTGTCCTTGTTGAGTATCTCTATAGTGACATGATTTCTAGCTCTGGATGACGACTGTTTGAATTTTCTACTGCAATTGACAAAAGCTGTTCTGCTATCCAAGTCACAAGGTTAAGGTTCCTTGGGGGGCCTATCAACTCTTTATCCAACCGTGAAACCATGGAGATGCATTCTACAAATTTGAACAGAAAAATAAAAAACTTAAAATTTGATAGTCCATAAATGCAAGTTTACTTCACAAACCTGAAGTGCAGTTTCTGATTTACATATGATTCATACATGCTACACTAAGATATCCAAAGGTTTGGTTGGGGGAATGGCCACTTTTTAATCATGATAATCTAAAAGAAGGCAATTTATATAAAAGTATATATTTGATAAATGAAAATTGCTATTTCAAATCTAGTTTATCCACAACATCAACGAGTCCATCTAATATCTTAGTTGCATTTCTATAACCACTAACTACTCTGCTTAGGTATCCTTTCAAATAACCTGAGGAATGAGACGCAGTAGCCATATTTGTCGTTGGACCTTGTAAGCATTAACCTATTTATTGGTTAGAAACAGTCTCTGTTACTTGTTCTATCCATTCAAACATTCCAAAACTATAATTGTCCAACTACAAGGCAATTAAAACCCAATGTAAATAACATTTTATATTACAACAATTTGTAATAAAAAAGGATGCTATAAAAAATTGAGTGTGAGTTTGTAGCTACACCCCTGTAGATTGTGGGCAACACCAAAATAACTATCATGTTGAGTTGGTGTCTTATATTCTGTAGGATCCATACAGTTATCAAGGTAATACTTGTATTAGGGTTTGGAACTATTACATGTATGGGAGTAAACTTATAATTGTGTAGGGATTAGAGTTTCTAAGAATCCCTATATATTATCTCTGTGAGTAAAACGCTAAGAAAGGCTAACAGAGGAGAACACCCTGTCAAGTGGAGAACTATAGATTTTTTCTTAAGAATAAAAGAGATCTCTCTTTCTCTGGATAGAGGTAGGCATACCGTGTTGGGGTATTGAACCACGGTAAATTCTTGTTCTTCGTTTATGTCTGATTTGTAATTTCAACCTTAACAAATGGTATCAGAGCTAAAATTTTTGAAGAACGATAAAAAAGCGCCAAGGTTAGTATGAAGATATAGAAAAAAAAAATTGAAACCGTTAGAATAAAAACAAAAAGGTGAGTTCTGCTTCTTCTTTTCTTAAATATGTTTAAAGGTAATAATTACCTTTAAAGAGGTACGGTTTTTAGTTTGTTTCTCCACTGTTGAAACAGAGTGAGGAGGAAGACGTCAAAGGAATTAAAAAAAAAAAGGAAAAGGGATACACATCCATGGTGTTCTGCTGGTGGGTGTATTGGCATCGTCCAAAGGGATACTGGTCGAAGGATTTGGATTGGCAGTTGTAAGGATGCCGTTTGATTTCGAGTTATCGATGGTTGCAGCAAGGGGTCTTGCTAATCGACGAATGCAGTAAGAGGTACCGTTGGGTTGGGCAGTTTCTCATCTATTTGGCAGGATTGGTCCGGTGAGGGTTGAGAAAATGCCGTTCAAAGGAGGTGGCAGTGATCCTTAGGGTCTTGTGAATCAGGTTTTGCATGGGAGAAATACGTTATCGCATGTGAGGGTTTATCAAGTTGATGCGGAAGAAGGATCTCTCTGCTCTAGCAACAATGGATATGGTCGGAATAGGGAGGTTTTCCCCTGGATCTAACGGCAGATTTAAATCCCAACATGGTACGCATAATGGATAGTGGATGCTGCATCCTGGGATAAAGGAGGACTGGCAGACTGGGATGAGGAGTCGAATCTTTAGGCCCGTGCTCGAGGTGTGGAGGTGAAAGGCTTGGATTCTAAGTGCAATTGGAATTGTTGACGACTTTGAGTGACGGTCTACCACAGTGGAAAAGGTGGAGTCACATCACATTATACGATGGTGAGCTGTGCAGGACACCCGGATGGGGTGTGGGCTATGCCGGTTTGGATGTAGCAGTTTGGCAAAGACGATGGACTTGTTTACAGAATGAACATCAACGGGTTCTTCTTCAAGGTGGCTTGCAAAATCCAAGTCAGATGGAGATTTGTTAGATTGGTGTCTTGTATTCTATGAGGTCCACACAGTTATCAGGGTAGTACTTGTATTAGGGTTTAGGTTTATTATATGTACGGGGTAAACTTATAATTGTGTGGGGATTTGGGTTTCTAAGGATCCCTATATATTATCTCTGTGAGGAAAACCCTAGGAAAAACTGATAGAGGAGAACACTCTGTGAAGTGGAGAACTGTGTATTTTTTTCTTGGGAATAAAGGAGATCTCTCTTTCTCTGGGTGAAGATAGGCATCCCGTGTTGGGGTGCTGAATCGAACCACGGTAAATTCTTGTTCTTCGTTTTTGTCTGGTTTACAATTTCATCCTTAACATGTCCATTGTTTGCTATTGTTTTGGCTCGTCTAACCTTACACTGTCCTCCACATTTATAAAATTTAAAATGGTAGGCCCACATAAAAAATCAACGACATCTCCGAGGGAATTTGTAGTACTTTTTGCCCTCATTCTTACCTTTTGTGGTTGTCAGTTTCTAACAAGCAACACCACAATTCTCGCATTTTGTGATAATACTAACAATCTTGTAAACTGCAAGGGACGAATTCAACTAATAAAGATTTTTCAATCACAACATTTTTATTCAACATGGTTGGATCAATCAGCAAAGAAAAGAGGATAAAATCAGCTACAGAATTATTCTATACGTTGGACCAAACTTATTTTTCATTTTAGAATTTAATCTGTCTACTGGCAACCGAACAATTCCATTTTTGGTCCATTAATTATTCTCAGAAATGATTTCTCAGAGATGAGATAAAAACAAAATTATTCCGTGCTGATAGAAATCCCACCAAAGGCATCCTAAAATTAAAATGAAACCGATAGATTATGAACTAACACACTATTCGAAGGAAAATATCTACTCCCGGCAAAACACATAAGGATGTTAGAGAGGAGAATTAAGAGAAGCTGATTAGAGAAGAAACATCTTATTAATTATGTAATCTCTGAATGACAAAGTGATGTCCTTCCATCAACTGTTTTAGCATATAAGATTTCTCTCACACAGGACATGGATTGAACAGTCCTCATTCCTTGCCTAGGTGAAATTTGGTGGATCCAGCCTCTGTATGTTTTGGACATGGACAGGAAAGACCATGCAGATACCTATACCAATCGCAACAGGAAGTGCTCCAAATTCATCTAAAGAAGTCTGCTTTCACTTAGAACATGAACAACCTTCATAGAGTTACTAGAACATGGATACAGTATATTATACATGAAAAGCGCTCTTCATACAAGTCCACCCAATATAATCCATGTGCCAGACCAAGCAAGCAAAAGAATTTAAACAAACATGGTAGCGAGGCAGTCGGACCTCTACAGTTTGCCAATCCAAAGTGCTTTGACAATAAAAAAAATAAAAAAATAAAAAAAGGTAGGGGAAGACAAGTAAGCTATTCAACACTTTCCCTAAATTTTCTTTCTCCATTGGATGGGTTTATGTCATTGGATAGTGGATACATAGCAGCCTAGAAATACTTCAGTCTTGCAAACTGGATTCTCTTTTGAATTGCAAACAAATCATTTTTACAAATATATTGTTTCTTCTACACATTCATTTGCACAGCATATAGAGAAAATCTAGACCAAAGCCTTTACCTCTATTTCAAGAAATACATGAAGCTACTAAAAACCCAGAACCCGAATGAACCAAAAAAGTTTCCCTCTATTTCAAGAAATCTCAAGCCGAATGAACACATTCATTTGCACAGCATATAGAGAAAATCTGAGACAACATACTAGAAGATCACTAAATTGTTGGAACCACAAACTTCAACAGTAGGATCGTTTTCTTACGAGACTTCCTCAGGTGGGGAAGAGAGAGAGAGAAAGAGTAAGGCTACGAATCCTAGCATCTTTATTAACTTTTTCGGTATATAGCTGCTCAAAAGCTTAGTCAGTCTTCAATTCTTCATATGAACTCCATAATGGGGGGAAAGATAAAACCATTCATGCATGCTTGAACGAGAGAGAGAGGAAATACGTACTTTCACTGTAAACAGGAAAGCATTTTACCTTGATAAATAATTACCAGAAGCTCACGAAATTGTAGGAACCACAAACTTCGACACTAGGGTTTTGTTGACCCCAAGATGAGAAGAACAAGATCGGTTCGAGAGAGTCCTACAGGGTCGCATCCAATAGCTGTAGGATTTAAACCGCTGAAATCCAAAATCGAAAGTTCTTCGTTCTCTGCAATCTATCGCCGTCCGAAAATTTCGATTTTCTTCTTCTTTCTCACCTTCCCCCTTTGCCAACAGAGACAGAATCCAAAATCGAAATCTCAAATTTGATGATCTCCATCCAACGATAAAAGCTTCAAGAAAAATATCACAAATAATTTTTAACGGCAAATGAAACAGAAAATCTCTGGACAGGAAAAGCTGTAGAAGTAGAGACGGAAGCGAGGATCTCGGAGCTTCTGTTCTTCTCTTCCGATCCACCCCCTGAAAATTTCGATTTGTTTTCTTCTTCTCACCTTCCCCCCTTTTCCAACAGAGACACAATCCAAAATCGAAATCTCAAATTTGATACAATGATACAACGCCCCATAAAAACCTGCATACTCAACATAAGTCATAACCGTAGGTTTTAAACCGTTCCACGTGGCTCCCATCCGATGGACGCTGGTCGTCTCCAATGTCCGGACACATCGGAGATGATTTGGATCGCCTTTTTCATGCACTACAGCCTTTTGATTACGTAAACTAAGTTTTTGGTTAAATATTATTTACTATTAACAGATTTTTTTTTAATTGGATTAATAGGGTTCTTCTTTAAGATTTGCCTTTCTAATGGTATTACATTGGTATTACAGAATTATTATTTTAAGTTCTTTATGATATTTTTGGGTTTTTCACTTTGGTACTTTCAGGCAATTAGTCTTTCATCAAGAAAAATCGTTCTTAACTAAGAAGACTCAAATTATATCTATCCACACATTGGATTTTACTCTGTTTACTTTTTCCCAAATTTTTTTATTAAAATTTAAAATTAAAGAAATTATTTAAGAACAAACCAAAACATAAGACATGTATCTGTCTAGAAAACTTAAATAAAACTACTCTTTACTCAATTAAAAACATGAAAATACATACAGCTGAAATCACAAATCACATTGTCATAGACTCTGTTACAGCATAATTCTGATTGCTCAGATTTCGCCGTTACAATGTTGTACTCAAACTTGAGATTAACTTTTATCCGACACAGGTTGTTGGCTTAAGAGAAAAATAGTAAGGTGATAAGAGAAAGATAAAAATTGCAAAAGTTCAAGTTCTTTACACTTCCTATGAGAACTTTAATGATGTTTTGTTAGAGCCAATACAATACCTAAATCACTAGATTGAAAAACTCACATATTCATGCTAGTTACATCATGATCATAGTACAAGATATTGGTACCGAAATATTAGGTGATCCTATCAATTCAAATCTGTTTTGGACTTGATCGATCTCTGATCTCAATTTGTTTTAATACTATTTCAAGTTTAAGCAAGAGGGTAAAAAAGGCCGGGGTGAGTTGTAAAGCTCTTGTAATTATTTATTTTAGAGGCCTGATCACTAAAATAGTGGGAATCCAACATCTATAGTACTATTTGTTTCAGCCAAATTCCGTATCCGAGATCCGTGGTGCTAATGGGGCCTGCAAAACAAAGACAAGAGACAAGGGAGGGGCAGGCCCTATGGCCTCGGGTCCACTCTGATGCCGAAGTTAGGAATCTGTGAACCGTTAATGGGCTCGGGAACTGAGCCCACCTTTTATGTGGTGGGGCAAAAGAGAAATCCTGAGTCCGAAGTGTTAGAACGAGAATCCCAAGAATGAATAATTAATGTTTGCGTACCTGAATTCTCGGGATTTGATCTATTTATAGTAAATAGTGTTTTTTTTCTGTAAATACCATTTTTGCCCTTTGTAGCTTTCGATCCCTGAAATGTCCTTAGCATAGCTTGGAAATGATGCTTTTTACCCTTAACTCATATGATCGGTTTTATGGGGATGCTTTCTTATATCCACGCTAGAATGTCTATGCGGTTGTACCTTTGAGTCCTAGGTGTCGTGGTTTTATTGGTGACATGGCAAATTTCCCCAACACTTGCCTCGTTGCGTTGCTGAATCTGTAAGGTTCGGCTGAGTAGAGAAATAGAATAGAAATTCATCCTAATCACTTGCCTCGTTACGCTACTGAATCTGTAAAGTTCGACTGAGTAGAGATAGAATATAAATTCGTCCCAACCACTTTCCTCTGTCTAAGTCTGTAAGGTTTGGCTCACTGCGCTGACCCTATTATTCATATATGACGACGCTCTTTCAAGCCCTTTGTGTGGTGGAGGACCGAGGCTGATGTAGAAAGTAAGGACGTGGCCGCTATAAGCGGCGCGGCCAATACACATCGGTCATTTTGAATATGTTGACCGATGTGGTCACGGGATATGCAAGTGGCCGTCGCTTCGTCTGAGAGGCCGATGTGATGGGGCCTACGTCGCTGGTCCGGCCAATATGCATTGGTCATTATGAGAATTTTGACCGATGTAATCACAGGATGTGCACGTGACGGGTGCTTCGTCGGGGAGGCCCATGTGGCCGGTACGGCCAATACACATCAGTCATTATGGGAATCTTTGACCAATGTGATCACGGGATGTGCACATGACCGTCACTTCCTCTGGGAGGCTGATGTGATCGGGCCGACGTGGCCGGCACGTCCCATGCACGTCAGCCATTATGAGGATAATGGCCGATGTGGTCACAGGGTCTGCACGTGACCGTCACTTCCTCTGGGAGGCAGATGTGATCGGGGTGACGTGGCCGGCACGTCCCATGCACGTCGGCCATTATGAGGATGATGGCCGATGTGGTCACGGGGTCTGAACGTGATTGGCGCTTCGTCTGGAAGACCAATGTGACGGGGCCGATGCGGGCAGCGCGGTAAATAAACGTCAGTGATTATGAGAATTTTGACCTATGTGGTCACGGGATGTGCACGTGACCGTCCCTTCGTCTGGGATGCCGATGTGATGGGGCCGATGTGGTCGGCGCAGCCAATACACGTTGGTCGTTATGAGAATCTTTGACCAATGTGATCACAGGATGTGCACGTGACCGTCACTTAGTCTGGGAGGCCGATGTGATCGGGCCTACATGGCCAGCACGTCCCATGCACGTCAGCCATTATAAGGATAATGGCTGATGTGGTCACAGGGTCTGCACGTGATCGGTGCTTCGTCTGGAAGACCGATGTGACGGGGTCAATGCGGACAGCGGGGCCAAAACACGTCGGTGTTTATGATAATTTTGACCGATGTGGTCACAGGATGTGCTCGTGACCGTCACTTTTTCTGGGATGCCGATGTGATGGGGCCGATGTGCCCGCGGGGCCAATGCACGTGGTCGTGATGAGAATTTTGACCCATGTGGTCACAGCATGTGCACTTGACCATCGCTTCCTCTAAGAGGTCGATGTGGCTGGTGCGGCCAATAGACATTGGTTTTTGTGAGTCTAGTTTTTGGATTCGGGTCAAGGTCATGGATACCACAAAGCGGGACCCGATACTCGTTGCCGGTAATAAATGGTGTTTCTCAAGTGGTCCTGTCGGCAGGTGCCACGTGAGTTCGACCTCCTCGAATGAACCGCAATCCATAAGGCTGGTTATTAAATGGGAGGGGGGTGCTAGCCTCTTTACTCTGGATTTTCATTCCTCAGGCTGCAGATGGAAGCCTCGGCATCGGCTTTGCTCGAAGGGGTTTTTGACATCGGCCCAAGCAGTTTCTCAAGCCGTTCGGATCTCTATGTTTTTTCAGTAAGTGTTGCTTTCCTTAAACTAAATTGTCGGTCCATTGTCTAGATTTCAGTAACGATGGCTGGTAGCTGCCGAGATACTGATGTGGAGGTGGATGTTGAGACCTCAGAGGAAGAGGTTTGGGAGTCATCTTCGTCCAGTGATAGTTCCACTTCGTCCAGCAGTGGGTCTACTGTTGTCACATCATCGGAGGATGTCTCTGTTGGTCGCGTATCCGAGGGTGGGGTCGAGATAGAGTTGAGAACAGAATCCACTGATCAAACCCCAGGCCCTTCTCAGAAGAGTACTAGAGTTGGACCGTCTTCTGGTTTGACAAGGCAAGAATAGGCGGTTGGCGTGTTGACTCATGAATTGGGCGCCGAGGTGATTTATGAGGCTCGTGAGGAGGCTGATCCCCCTCCTGAATTTGATGCGAGGGAGGAAGTTTGCCTCCTGACGGAGGCCAAATTTTCCAGCCTTCGAGAATGATATCAGATATCTGTTGATGTGGAGATCAGGATGCCCGACCTGGGAGATAGAGCATGTTGGAATCATCGGTCGGAGTTGTATGTGAATCTCGAGATGTTTAAAGCCAGGTTTCGCGTGCCTATACAGCGGCTTGTGGCCGATATCATGGAATATAATAGGATTGCGCCGATCCAACTGATGCCGAACTCTTGGAAGAACATGATGGAATCTATAATGTACTTCAAGAGGTTGGGGCAAAAGCCGATCTTAAATATGTTCAGGGCCATGTTCACCTTTAACGACTACTGTAAGTCTGGATGGTACTACTTTGCCAAGAAGCCTAACTTTGGCGATATCCTAGCGGATAAGCCTAAGTCCATTAAGCTTTAGAAGAACAAATTCTTCTATATCTGAGGCGAAACTGTAGTACTGGAAAATGTCTAGGTAAAACTAGATGCTGAATCTCTGAATACCAATGTGCCGCTTCAGCCATTCGAGTCCGAGCTTCTGTGGCTCACCCGCCTATCGGAGGGCACCCCCATCCATGTTTTCGACTTGATAAATCTATTATTTTTATATGAAAACAAGTTGTGTGAGTATTTAGAGTCGTTGTTCATGCCATTATTCGTATACTAACTCCCGACTGATTCTTTCTTTGCCCACTGCAGTGATGTTGTCGAAGGAATATCTGTTGGAGCTGCATAGGAAGGAGGCTGCCAAAGAACAGGAGGTCGAGGAGAAGAGAGCGATGGCCTAGTGTGATAAGCAGAAGCTCCAGGAAGGGCGAAGTGTCAAGGGTGAGCCTAAAAGGAGGACTCTGAAGAGATCACATAAGGCATCTCCTGACTCAGCTCTCGCCAATGCGGCTCGTATCTATGCCATGCCCCTGATTCCTTAGTACCATGTTCTTGATTTTTCAGGAAAGGGGACTACTGTGACAATTCCTGAGGCGGTGCTTGCCCTTGCAGAATCGACTGGTACAGGGGGGGAGAGGCATGCTACCCCTCAACGCTCGCAACAACAACAACCCATGCCGTCGTCGTCCAAGCCGAGGGAGTATTTGGGGCTAGGTGGAGACATGAGCAGATTTTGGTGGATCCCTCTGATTGGCCCCTTGCTTAGGAAAAAGACTGACGATGAGCAGATCTTTCGTCCAGATTGGGCTCTGACCGATGATGACACGGCCATGGGTGACATACGTGCAACACGTGAATTGATGAAAGGAGCCATTCTCCCTCGTAACTGGGACTTGGTACAAGACTTACGCACTCCATCACTGATATCGGGGGCAGATACCCTTTCAGCATCGGTGAGTTGTTGCAAGCTTCTCTGTTTCCCCCTTCCCCATGTTTCTTGTAAGACCCGCACTCTGAAAACCCGGTCTAAACCTTGGTTTTGTGTCGGTTAACAAACAGGTACGAAATCGGACCGAAGTCGACCAATTATACCTGGTTTTAGGTATACCGGTCGATGGTACCGGATGATGGTACCGGTCGACCGGTATGGCCTGCACAGCTATGTGCGGGAATTTGGAAATTAGTCTCTGCGGGTCCCGCTTTCCTGATTTCGAATCCTAGAAGTTTCCTAATCCTAGTAGGGTTACTAAACCCTATTTCTAGCCTATAAATACACCTTTAAACCCCTCAAATCCTTTCCATTGTCTCTCACAAACCCTAGAGAAGAGAAAGAGCTTGGAGAGGAGAAGGGGCTAGGAAGAAGAAGGAGGTGCCGCCATTACCGTTTGACGAAGCTCTCGCTACACCTGTCAACGGTAAGTGTTTGGATCCATCTTCTTACCCTATGATAATTGTGTGGGTGGATCAATACCATGCAAAGTAGGTATTGATCTAAAACCCTAAATTGGCCAATAAACCCTAAGTTGCCGTCAAACCCTAGATTTGGGTTTCGAGATGATATTCATCAAAACAAGACTTGAATGAGTTAGGGATAGCTCTAACTCAAAGCCTAGACTTAGGATGGATAGGAGAAACCCTGAAAATCCATGGAGGATGATCGACGACAGTCGAAGAACCCATGTATGGTCTTCCGGAGACATACCAGTCGACTATACCGGTTGCACATAGTGCGACCGGTATGTTGCGACCGCTACCTCTCGGGAGGTTATCTGTGGGGGACCGGCTGACCATACCGGTCGCCAGTCTTTCCCACAGATCTGCGACCGGTACATGCCACCGGTCAGCTCTGTGAGGGTATTTTGTGATCTCTGTTGGTTTTCGACCAACATGAAACCCTAAATAATATATTCTAATGAAACCCTAATATTATGTAGGACGCTGTGACTTGTCGTTTGGATTTTGCGACGTAGAGCAAGTTATTGAACGAGCGTCAGGTAAGGGAATCTGACCTAAACCTAATAATTAATGGACTGTAAATCGTTGTTAATCATTGAATATCTATGATGTGATGTTTGTACATATTCACATGCCATCCTTTACTTTCAGTTATTATTATTGTTCATGCATTCATAGGATGTGATTGTTAGGCATGTGATTGTTTTCGTTGGTGTGTGGAGTGGGGCATGGGCCTGGGATCGCTCTTCACACTGGCACCTTTTGTAGTATTCTATCTTAACATGCTTGGTACGGGTGGGGTATCAGGGAAAGATCGTGGTACGTTGGTCTCCGATATTGATGTTGTCCCGACCATCGTTGGGTGGTACTGAGGATTCTGAGTCGACGCTGCCTTGTCCACGATGCTTTAGCTCTATCTCTATGCCGTAGGGAGTGGTGTTGGGATAGGGTCTACCTGCGTATTGTTTCTATCCTAGTGGGTTAGTTGCGGATAGGGTATCAGGGGGAGGTGAGGTTTTGGTGGTCTCCGGCCCGGCCTGCACGCTCTAGCTCTATCTCTATGCCGTAGACGGCTGTCGTGGGATAGAGCATACATTGTTGACATATAGGATTGGTTAGTTGCGAGCCCGGGTTTGCGAGCCCCGGCCCGGTAGGGGCTTAGGTACTTGGTATGGGTAGAGTATCGGGGAGGTACGGGTATACCTTAGCTCTATCTCTATTCCATGATGGGTGCATGTGGGTTGGTGGTAGTGTGATTACTGTGCGACGCCACACACTCGTGTATAGAGGTGCGGGGGCCACCAAACCTTTCTATAGCACATTGCAAATTTTAAACCAGACCACAGCATAAAAATGATTGTTACTCATGCATAATCTTGTGAAACTGTCTGATTGTCTTACTGAGCTATGTTGTGTGCTCACCCTTTGTATATACATTGTTTTTAGATGTTGATGCAGGATATACTGTGGACGATTACGTAAACGCTCCGGCGTATGGTGGTGTTCGGGTGTTGGATGTACAGGC
Organism: Protea cynaroides; assembly: GCA_028583415.1. Classification (NCBI taxonomy): domain Eukaryota; kingdom Viridiplantae; phylum Streptophyta; class Magnoliopsida; order Proteales; family Proteaceae; genus Protea; species Protea cynaroides. Next base: position 22,443,129 of record CM053276.1, read on the forward strand.
GGGACGGGACGAGCATGACGCTTCATGCGAGTGCCCTTTCTCGTGTACCGTGATTTGTTTTGTTTATTTATTTCAGTTATTTTTGTTTGTTATTGAGAGATGTAAAAGATTATTATTTTATCTTTGAATTTGAATAATGGGATATTTATTTAAATTATCAATAGATACTCGGTTCATTCTATATAAAGTCTTCCGTTTGTATATTTATATTCTGATTGTGGTTATGTGTAATTGGTTTGTATGGGTGGACACGGCCTATTCGAGATCCTGGTGTGAACCGTTGGTTCAATGACGGTTCACTCACACCGTTCTGGTTGGATCAGAATTTGGGGTGTGACATTTCTAGTGCTTCCACCCTGTACTTTTGACATTAACCTCGGTGATTATTTTTTTGTGTATTGTAGCTTGGGGTATATATGGAAACCTTGAAGCAACGTGTAGAAAAAATGGCGAAGGATCTGAGCAAGACGGATCAAAGGCTGCATCAAGCTAAGGAGCAACGGGACGATGCCAGGGTGCAGCTTCGGTCCAAGGAGCAGGAGATCAAGTCTATGGCCACAGAGAGCATCCAATTTCTGGCCGAGGTAGAAGCGTTGCGGGAGGAGAGAGCCGGTCGGCAGGAGTCAAAGAGGTTGACTAAGGAACACATTGCTAAACTGAAATCGATCAACGAGGTTTCTAGGAATCGGGCGACCAAGTACAAGGATGCTTTCCTTAAGGCCCGATCTATTGCTGCTGGGGCCGTCTGATTATACCAAAAATTTGAGACAATCAAGGAACTTGTAGGGAAAAACTCACTGCACAACTTTACCCAAGGTATTGAGGCATTGAAGGATTATGTAGACGAGAGGGTCCCCGGGGTGGATTACGTTGATGTCGAGTGCCTGATGCCTATCAAGGTGTCGACAAAAATCGTAGAATAAGATGACCCATAGATCTTTCGACCGTTGACAGATGTCACACCCCAATTCTGCAGCATTCAGAATAGTGTGATGAACCGCTAATAAACCAACGGTTCAACCAGGATCTCTAATAGGCTATGTCCATTAAAAATAAAACCATGCACATACACAATAGTAGAAGTCTTATAGTAAATGAACTGAGAAATCTAACTGTAATAGTCATAATTAAAATATTAAGTTATTGTTGTATCAACTGAGACATAAATAAATAGAATATCAATTAAATCCATTTATAAATTCAAATAAAAATCTAATCGAATACGCATGAGTTGCACTCGCATGAAGAGTCATGCGTATCCACTAAGTCTTCGACTTCCATTGCAGCAACACGTGCGTACACCGAAGCACTCATATAATCTTCGACCGTAGTACCTGCATCATCAGCTAAAAATATTCGACGTCAGGAGGGTGAGCACACATCATGGCTCAGTGAGCAAACAAAACAATGCAACAAACATATGCATGGATTCAATTCATATCTTTGGTCTGGTAAATAAGTTTGCAATGTGCTATAGAAAGGATAGGTGGCCAAAGGTTAAGTTTATTAACACCGCACCTCTATACACGAGTGTGTGAACCGCCCAAAGGTAACGTTTATTGTCGTCCCACATGCACCCACCATGGACAATGTACACGCAAAGGTTACGTTTATTGTTGTACCAGTTGCCCATACCAACACGTAAGCCCCTGCTAGCGAAGGCTCGCAAATTGGACTCGCAACTAACCAATCCTAATGCAAATTAGTGTATCTAAGGCCTCACCCCAGCATCCCTCAATACGTCCATAGAGATAGGGCTAAGGCCCCCCAGCAGAGTCAGAGACTACACGGTCCAAGACCACCTCCCCTCATACACTACGACATAATAGCTCTGCTAAGGTAATGGCGATACGACGATGTCAGTGGACAAGACTTGAGTTAGAGATAGAGCTAGAGTGCTGAGGCCCGACCTATGACACCCCCCCTGATACTTGCTCGCATCAAGCACACCAACCACACACATACATTCACATGCCTATTTATATCATCATCATCATCATCATATTATAACAATAATTTAAATATGCATGAACAGTAATAATAGAAATATTGGATGACATGTTGAATACACATAACAAGCATATACGCATAGAATCAATCATGGCATTGGACTCAAGAATAAAACAGTTTATTATTAACCAATTAGTTTAGGTCTTGTTCTCTCACATTTGCTTGATCGTAGATCCTCTTTCAACCTTTAAGAATCAACTAAATATCAATATTATATCACTAGAAGACCTAATCAAGTCGATAGAATTTAATTAGAATTAATTCTGATTTTAAAAAGCATGCTATTAACTGGGGGTCGATGCCAGGGTCAGAGGTTCCATCGACCCTGGGTGCTACCACCCAGATTCTGGACTTCTCGAACACTGGGGGTCGATTGTTAGGGTCTGGTAAGGTCGATTGGCCATCGACCCCCCGTGCGACCCCCTGTGGGTTTAGTTGAATTTTCATCCTACAGTCCATTCCTTCGTGTTTGGGTCCTATGGCTTGCTTCTACAATCCATTACATACATGTTTTATGGCTTAGAACCATAGTTTATTCACTTACATGGTTTTTATGATCTCCCCCATGGTTTTTCATGAAAACCTAACCATGGATGGATGATTTGGGTTTCTCCTAGATCATTCCCTCTTCACTATCTACTCTAAGGTCTTTAGAATTACATGGAGATAGTATCCATATCTGAGAATTAAGTTTGTTTCTCTAAAGCCTTCTCTTTGATCTTCTTCTCCACTTTCCTTCTCTTCTCTTTCTCTTCTCCTTTTCTTCTCTTTCTCTCAATCCAATTAGGGTTCTAAAAGGAATGAAAGAGGCTTAAGGACGTCCTATTTATAGAGTAGAAACTCCCAAAATAAGTCCCATTGATATTAGGAAAGAATCTCATTGAAATTTGGAAAGTTCCTAATTCACGGATTCTGTCGGTAGACTGTGGGTCGATGAGGGGGTCGGAGATCCCGTCGACCCCTGGTTCTATAATGTCTGATCCCTGGCTAAAAACTCAGGGTCTGACTTTTATATCGGGGGGATCCAACCCTGCCTAGCTGGGTATGCGACCATCCCCCTTGTTTTAGTATTTTTGGATCAGTTTAATACCTGGGATCGCGATCTCCCTCATGCACTTGATCCATTTGGCTCGACCATGATGGGTAGACCTGGTTCAAGGTGGTAAGACCGGGTTAGTTTGATACGGTCTTACAACTCCCCCCTACTTATAAAAATTTCATCCTCGAAATTGTACATACCTTTCGAGTCGAACATATGAGGGTATTGCTTTCGCATAGCATTCTCTTCTTCCCATGTGATTTCTTCCATATCTCTACTTCTCCAGGTGACCTTAACATAATAGATATCCCGGTTGCATAGTTGTTGAACCTTTCAACTAGTGATTTCAGTTGGTGCTACTTCAAATGTCAAATCTTCAGTCAAATCAGGTAAGTCCATTGTCAACACGAGCGTTGGATCCTTGACATACTTCTTCAATAAGGAAATATGAAATACGTCATGCACACTTGACATAGATGGTGGTAGTGCTAACTAGTAAGCCATTTTTCCACGTTTGATTAGAATCTCATATGGCCCAACATATCTTGGACTTAATTTCCCCTTCTGTCTGAACCTTTTCAATCCTCGTATAGGTGATACTTTTAAGAATACTTTATCACCCACGACGAATTCAAGGTCTCGACGTCGGGTATCTGCATATTGCTTCTGACAATTTTGAGTTGTTCTCACTCTTTCTTTGATAATGTCGATCCCTCGACAAGTCTCTTCAACAAATTCTGGTCCAACAATACTACGTTCTCCAACTTCATTCCAAAACAAAGGAGTTCGACACTTTCTGCCATACAGTGCTTCATAGGGTGACATCTGTATAGTAACCTGATAGCTATTGTTATAACCGAACTCAATCAATGGTAACTTTTCATCCCATGATCCTTTAAAATCAATTACACATGCTCGAAGCATATCTTCTAGAATCTGAATTGTACGCTCTGACTGTCCGTCTGTCTGCGGATGGAATGCGGTACTAAACTTCAATGTTGTACCCATAACCTTTTGTAATCCTTCCCAAAATTTTGAAGTAAATCGTGGATCTCTATCGGACACATTGCTTTCAGGTACACCGTGTAATCGTACAATGTTATCCACATACAGCTTAGCTAACATTTCCAGTGTATACTGAGGTCCTATAGGTATAAAGAGAGCTGTTTTAGTCAGGCGGTCTACAATCACCCAAACTGCGTCAACTACTTGAGGAGTCAATGGTAATCCTGTGATGAAGTCCATAGTGATGCAGTCTCATTTCCATGCTGGTTTCGGTAACGGCTGTAACAGTCCTGCCGGTCTTTGTCGTTCAGCCTTTACTTTTTGACAATTTAGGCATTGAGACACGAACTTAGCTACATCTGCTTTCATTCCTCTCCACCAATATAATTTCTTTAGATCATGATATATTTTTATACTTCCAGGATGTATCGAATAGATGGTGGTATGGGCTTCTTTCATCAATTGGTGTCTAATGTCCAAGCTTTCTGTTTCGGGTACACATATTCTTCCTTTGTACTTCAGTACCTTTTCTTCGTCCAAGGTGAACTCAGGATTAGTCCTACCTTTTTCGATGTCTTCTTGTACCATTCTTAGGTAAGGGTCTGATTTGATAGCTGTCTTTACTTCATCAATTATATCCGGTATAATCTTCAATGCGGCGAACATGTTTGAAAACCGATGAATAAACCCTTGGTTGGCTGATTCATCTGGTGCATCTATCACAAACTACTCATTATCGTGTTTGAATATCTTTCTAGTAGTACACATTGCGGCGGTTGTGCTAACCTCTCCCTGAGATTTTATCATTGCCTTTCTACTCAACGCATCGGCTACTACATTAGCTTTCCCCGGATGATACTGGATATCACAATCATAGTCTTTCAATAGTTCCAGTAATCTTCTTTGTCTCATATTCAGCTCCTTCTGATTAAATAGATAAGTAAGACTTTTATAGTCTGATTTAATCTGAAACTTCTCCCCGTACAGATAATGTCATCATATTTTGACAGCATGTACTACTGCCGCTAGTTCCAAATCATGAGTAAGATAGTTCTTCTCATGTGTCTTCAATTATCTTAAGGCATAAGCAATTACTTATTCTCCTTGCATAAGTACACATCCTAATCCTAGTCCTGACGCATCGGTGTACAAGATAAATGGTTGTCTTGGAATCGGGATGGTCAAGATTGGAGCTGATATCAATCTAGCCTTCAAGGTTTGGAAACTCTTCTCGCATTTATCCGTCCAAACAAACTTCTCGCGCCTTCTTAATCAAACTGGTAAGAGGTACGATAATTCTTGAATAGTCTCCCAAAAATCATCGATAATACCCAGCTAGACCCAAGAAACTTCTAATTTCTGCAATGCTCTTCAGTGTTTCCCACTTCACAATAGCCTCGATTTTGCTGGGATCCACTTTAATTCCTTCAGCGGATACTACATGGCCTAGAAATGCGACTTTAGCCAAAACTCACACTTTGAAAATTTAGCGTAGAGCTTCTCCTTCCATAGTCGCTGCAGCGCGGCGTTTAGATTCTTAATATGAGTTTTCTCGTCTTTGGAATAGACCAATATATCATCAACAAATACAATAACCGACGTATCCAACATGTTGTGGAAAACCCCGTTCATAAGTTCCATAAAGGTTGCTGGTGCGTTTGTCAATCCAAAAGACATAATCAAAAATTCATAATGTTCATATCTGGTCCTGAATGCTGTCTTGGGAATATCACCATCTTTAATCTTCAACTGATGGTAGCCTGACCGAAGATCGATCTTGGAGAACACTTTGGCACCTTGCAACTGATCGAATAGGTCATCGATCCGAGGCAATGGATATCGATTCTTGATTGTCAGTTTATTCAGTTCTCAATAGTCTATACACAATCGAATGCTACCGTCCTTCTTCACGAATAATACTGGCGCTCCCCATGGTGATATGCTAGGGTGAATGTAACCCTTGTCCAGCAGTTCTTGTAGTTGTACTTTCAATTCCTTCAGTTCAGTAGGAGCCATTCGATAAGGTGCTTTCGATACTGGTGCGGCTCCAGGTATAAGATCTATAACAAACTCTGTAGCTCGGTCGGGTGGTAATCCTGGTAATTCTTCAGGAAATATATCTGGATAGTCCCACACGACATCAATATCTTCCATTCGTGGTGCTTCCTTGGTAAGGTCGACCACAGATACTAAATACCCGACTGCTCCTTTCTCAAGGCACTTCTTAGCCTTTAGCGCAGAGAGTATGAGCTTTCATTTACGGGGAAGTTTGGTTCCCAAAAAACTGAACTCTACTCCTTCCTTGTCTTTAAATGTCAGCTTCTTTTCGGCACACAATAGGTTTGCAGAATGCCGAACTAACCAGTCCATTCCCAAGATGACGTCAAAGTCTGTCATCTCAAGTTGGATCAAGGTTGCATCCAAGGTCTTTTCATCAATAAGAACTAGACATAGTCCATAACCTTTTTCTAACTCCACTTATAATCCCATAGGTGATCGTACAAGTAGTTTGCAGTCTAAGGATTTAAGGGGTAGATTTAACTTCTTTCCAAACGTCACAGATATAAAGGAATGAGTAGCTCCTGAATCAAAGAGTACTCTGGCGGGAATGCCATTAATAGGTACAATACCTGTGATTTATTTTAGTTTAGTCTACATGCTCATACAATGTAATACAACTAACTAAAAAAATTTAAGTCATACCTGTGACCACATCAGGCGATGCAGCAGCATCCTCAGATGTAACCGCGTAAACTTGTCCTTGATGTAGCTGTTTCTTGGGCTTAGGACATTCCCTTGCTATATATCCCACTTGGTTGCAGTTAAAACATTTTATCCCTTCAGTAATTGGCTTCTGTTGCTGTTGAGCTACGGGAATAGTCTTGGTTGTAGCGGTAAAGCCTTGAGCACGGAAGGGTTTGAATGTCTTGTTATTCCCTCCGTTGTAAGAATTTCCAGCTGGCCTTTTTATACCTCTGTTTTGCATGAAATATGTAAGACCCGTACTCCGTAAATCCGGTCTAAACCTTGGTTTTGATGTCGTGACAGGTCTTTCGATCATCACCGGGCCAGACGGGGCGAGCGGATAACAATCAGGTATGAAATCAGACCAAAGACGATCGAATCAACATGATTTTTTGTTGACCGATCGATGGTACCGGTCTTGGTACCAGTCGACCGGTCAGGTCTGCGTAGCTAAGTGTGGAAATCCAGAAATTGACTTCTGAAGGTCCCACTTTCCTGATTTCGAATCCTAAGACTTTCTTAATCTTAATAGGGTTACTAAACCCTAAATCTAGCCTATAAATACACCCTTAAACCTCCTCAAATCTTTTCCATTGTCTCTCGCAAACTCTAGAGAAGAGAAAGAGGTTGGAAAGGAGAAGGAGCTAGGAAGAAGAAGAAGGTGCCGCCATTACCGTTCGACGACGCTCACACTACGCCAGTCAACGGTAAGTGTTTGAATCAATCTTCTTACCTATGTTAGTTGTGTGGGTGGATCAATACCATGCAAAGTAAGTATTGATCTAAAACCCTAAATTGGCCAATAAACCCTAAGTTGCTGTCAAACCCTGGATTCGAGTTTCGAGATGATATTCATCGAAACGAGACTTGAATGAGTTGGGGATAACTCTAACTCAATGATTAGACTTAGAATGGATAGGAGAAACCTTGGAAATCCATGGAGGATGATCGATGGCAGTCGGAAAAACCCATGTATGGTCTTCCGGAGACATACTGGTCGACTATACCGGTTGCACATAGTGCGACCGGTATGTTGCCACCGGTATCCCTCGGGAGGCTAGTCTGTGGGGACCGGCTGACCATACCGGTCACCAGTCTTCCCCACAGAGCTGCGACCGGTACATGCCACCGGTCAGCTCTGTAAGGGTATTTTGTAACTTTGTTGGTGTCTGACCAACATGAAACCCTAAGCAATATATTCTAATGAAACCCTAATAACATTGTAGGACTTTGTGACTTTCCGTTTGGATCTTGCGACATGGAGCAAGCTATCAAACGAGCGTCAAGTAAGGGAATCTGACCTAAACCTAATAATTAATGGACAGTAAGTTGTTAATCACCTGAATATCTATGATGTGATGTCTGTGCATATTCACATGCCATCCTTTACTTTCAGTTATTATTATTGTTCATGCATTGATAGGATGTGATTGTTAAACATGTGATTGTTTTCGTTAGTGTGTGGAGTGGGGCATGGGCCTGGGATCGCTCCTCACGCTAGCACCTTTTGTAGTATTCTGTCTTAACATGCTTGGTACGGGTGGGGCATCAGGGGAAGGTCGTGGTACGATGATCTCCGATATTGATGTTGGCCTGGCCATCCATGGTTATGTGGCACTGTGGTCTCCGAGTCGACGCTGGCTTGTCCACAATGCTTTAGCTCTATCTCTATGCCGTAGGGAGTTATGTTGGGATAGGGTCTACCTGCGTATTGTTTCTATCCTAGTGGGTTAGTTACGGATAGGGCATCAGGGGCGGTGTGGGAATGCCTTAGCTCTATCTCTATGCCGTAAATGGCTGTGCTGGGATAGAGCGTACATTGATGACATATAGGATTGGTTAGTTGCGAGCCCAGTTTGCAGCCCCGGCCGAGAGGGGCTTAGGTACTTGGTATGGGTAGAGTATCAGGGGAGGTACGGGGGTATCTTAGCTCTATCTCTATTCCATGATGGGTGCATGTGGGCCAATGGGGGTGTGATCCATGAGGTGTCACACACTCGTGTATAGAGGTGCGGGGGCCACCAAACCTTTCTATAGCACATTGCAAACTTAAAACTAGACCACAGCATAAAATGATTGTTACTCATGCATAATATTGTGAAACTATCTGATTGTCTTACTGAGCTAAGTTGTGAGCTCACCCTTTGTATATATACATGTTTTAGATGTTGATGCAGGTTACACTGTGGATGACTACATGAATGCTCCGGCTTATGGTGGTGTTGCTGCGTTGGATGTACAGGCAAGAGAGGACAAGCATGACGCTTCATGCGAGTGCCCTTTCTGCGTGTACCTTTGATTGGATTTTTATTTATTTTCATTATTTTCGATTGGATTAAAGAGATGTAATGATATTATATTATTTGTTTGGATTTGAATAATGGGATATTTTATTTAAATTTATCAGTAGATTCTCAGTTCATTTATTTAAAGACTTTCGCTGTGTTATTTATATTCTGATTGTGGTTATGTATAATGGTTTGTATGAGTGGACACGGCCTATTCGAGATCCAGGTGTGAACCGTTGGTTCAATGACGGTTCACTCACACCATTCTGGTTGGATCAGAATTGGGGTGTGACAACTTGGTATCAGAGCTCTCGGGCTTTGTCCAACAAACCATATTGCACTTAACTAAGTCGATGAACTGAGTTAGGAAATATTAAAAATTTTAATACAAACACACCATAAGCATTGTTTGAAACCTGAAACTGATTAAGAAAGAGAATAATGTACTATTCTAAATATGAAACTTAACATGTGTACATACACTAGTTAGGTGAAACATAAATCTTTCCTTAAATAAGAAAAGTGTAGCAAATGAAATAGTGCTACAGGGTACAGTCCACAAACCGGACAATTACCCTGTATTATAAACCGTCTGAAGAAAGAGAAATAAAAAGTAGATCATGGGGTGGGGGGCCTAGGGGGAATAGGGTCTGCTATATCATAATCTCGCTCGTAAGCGACCCTAAGCCAATGCACCTGGTCCTGAGTCACACGTAGGCTACGAGCCTGACGTCCCAACTCCTGACCCATCTCTCGCTGAGACTCTAGGATGACCCTCTGGGTGTCCCTGATCTCAGTGAACATACTCAACACCAGGTCTGGGGAAGGATGAGACGGTCCGACGGTAGAGGTAGATGGTGGTGCTGAAGGTGTAGGCTGTAGAGCTGACACTGGTACACCCTCGGCTCTATCCTCGTCATCATCGCGCTCGAGCTCGGCTGCATAGGCCGCATTGGCTGCTGCTGCTGCTTCCGCCGCGGCTGCTACCCTCCCAAGTGGGCGAGGGCGAGCCTCCAACTCGTCATTGCTAACAGGCAGATCAACCATCTGCATCCTCTGAATGGCGTCCCAGTCTATGTCGGAGGTCATAGTATCCTCAACGCTCACCTCGCCTCTCATGCTCACGCCCAGGCGACGTAGCAGGAAGGTAATAAGACGACCGTATGGAAGGTTACTGGCCTGATCGGCCAGGGTCGCCTAATGCATGGTCCTGATGATAAGGTAAGGGAGAGAGACCCGCTCCCCAGTGCAGACGCAATAAGTAATGTACTGAGTGAGCTGGGATAACTCACTATAATGGCCGCTCTGGGGCACGATGTTTTGTTGAATGATGCGACTGTATACCCGAGGTACAGGTCTCAAGCTAGCCGCCTTCATGGGAGCTCCAGGGTTTAGTATCTGATCTGCTATCTCTCGGCACAGATCCTCAGTCAGATAGCCCTTCGCTTTGGGAGGGCAATATACTAGGTTACCATCATTAGGAACCCCTAGAAGGTCGGCCAGCTAGTGGGTGTTGAATGAAATGGGGACACCCCTGACATAGCTAGTGATGCGCAAATCCCTACCTTGGTTGGGATCGTTAACATCCCCGTGCAGCTCCAGGTTAGCATAAAAATGCTTAACCAGATTGAGACGGGTGGTATCGGTGTAGGATATTATCGGTACCCACCCGAGCGCGTTGAAGGCAGCTCGCACATCGAATCTCTCCAACTGATCTAGGTTAACCCGGCGCCCAGATTCTATGCTTTTGTTGTCAAACCATGGGAATCGAGTCTGTGCTTCTATAGAACGAAACCAGTGCTCGTCAAGTTGGGGAACTGGTGGCTGGGGAGCACGTGAGCTCGAGCCGTGAGGACGCTTCCCAAGAGCACGTCGGGGAGCCATTTTAAACTGCAAAACAAAAGAAAACAAGAAGAAAATGTTAAAAAATTTTTAAAATTTCGGCAGCATAACGGCAGTAAATTGGGAAAAAGCCTCAAACTCACCCAAAAACATGGGGAGGAGGACTTACGTAAACCCTGCACTCTTCAACAAACCAATCACAAGCATTTACAATAAGAAATTTCAAGAAATCTAAGAAAAATCAGAAATTTCGAATTTTTTTTTAAAACCTAGGTCAAAACATGTAAAAATTTGATTTTTATAAAAACCGTTCGGTGAAACCCCAAATTGATTGAGGGCTTTTGCTCTTGGGGGTCCCTAAACCCTTTCCAAGCCGAAGGAAAAGAGTTCCTACGGTTGAAACATCTCAATCAATGAAAAACCTAAAATTCTACATAGAGACGATATGAAAAATATCTAAAAACATGAGTGAGAGGGAAGAGGCTTACCTGGAGACGATGTTCTACGCTTTGAACGGAAGAAATCGGCTTCAAAGGTCACCGGTCGGACTGTAGCAACTCGGAACCCAGAGAAGAATCGCCACCGGAGAGAAGGAAGAAAGAAAAAGTGAAAAAATTCTGACTTTTTCGCAATTTTAAAGCCAATTTTGGGCATATCGGTCGACTGGTATAGGCGGTTTTGCCTATACCAGTCGACCGGTATCTCCCCAGGTGTGCGACCGCTCTGTCTCGGTCAAAATTCTAATTCTGACCGGTCGACTATACCGGTCGCAACACTGTATACAGGGTATCGACCGGTCAGCACCTGTTTAGCCAGAAAATCTCAGAAATTTTTTTAAAAATTGTGAATTTAAATATGCCTTTCTGCGACTGTTTCGCCTTATATTGTTCAAGACTAACACCACTATTGCTTCATTCTCATGTGTTATATCTTCTTCTCAGATTCAAACAGAATAGTCTGAGATGGTGGGCGAAAACGGTCGTAGGGGTCGGAAGCGTCACCAGGCTAGGGTGCGCCTCGAGGAAAAAGAACAGGTTGATCAGGGCCATGTTAGAGAGCCAAGTCCGGAAGTGGAGGAGGAACAGGTTCCAGAGGTACCGACAAATTTACCTGGCCCACCTCACAGGAATTCGGAGACCATTGTTACAAACTTGGTCTATCAGATGCAAGCTCAGCAGAAAGAATTCCTAAGCGAGATACTGAAGATGTTCAGGCCACCGGTTTCTGTTCCCACCGGAGGTACACCTGAGTCTGGAGAGAAAAATACTTCACAGCCGATGCAGGGTAGCCCAAGGCCGATGGGCCAAGCACAGAATGTACCACCACCGCATCAGTTTCCGTCGCCTTCTGCGTACCTGGGAGCCTACCCGTATCCACCACCATGGTACGGAATGAACACTCAGGGACAGCATGATCTGAGCAGAGCGGTGGATAGATTCCTGAAGTTGAAACCTTCATCGTTCACCGGTAAGGCTGGGAGACCATTGTGGCCAGCACAGTGGGTTGTAGAGATGGAGAAAAACTTCCGACTGATGATCTGTACAGAGGAGGAAAAGGTCTGACAGCAGGGAGATCTTCTTCTTATGAAGTTATGCATAGGGATCCAGCAGATGTGGCCAACTCAGTTACCGCAGGAGATTATATTTGCCACTCACATGCTGAAAGAAAATGCAAATGCTTGGTGGAATTCTACACGGGCATATCTGGAGACTAAGCATACGCAAGTAGATTGGGAAGTGTTCAAGGGTGCCTTCTTCGATAAGTATTTTCCGAAGAGTTTCAGAGATCAGATGGATAAGGAGTTCCTTAATTTGCAGCAGTCCCAGTCGACTGTGGATGCCTACCAGCAGAGGTACGAGGAGTTATTTTTCTTCGCACCGGCAAGTATGCAAGAGGAAGAGACCAAGACACGTAGGTTCACCATGGGACTACGTAGAAGCATCAAAGAGCACATCTTGGGTCTGGACAAGAAGATCTATAATGAGGCTGTGCAGGTTGCGAGGGTGATAGAATCCAGTCAGAGGGACAGCTTCTTCGCTCAGAATAGGGGGTGAAGAGACCCGCTATTGAGAGTTTGGGTAGCGGTAACAATAGACCCTTCCGCCCATACAGGGCTCAGACCGCTGCAGTGCTTGCAAGGAACAATGCGGCACCACCTGTGCCACAGAATGCCGGATTCAACCCAAATATCAAATGTTTCAACTGCCAGCAAGTGGGTCATATTGCAAGGACCTGCACTCTACCTAAGAAACAACCTCCCCAGCAAGGAAGAGTTTATGCGGTCACCACTGAAGAGGTAGCTGCATCATCTGATGTGGTCACTGGTATGACTCTATCCCTTACTATTTGGCTTACTAATTTTCATTGTGTGTATGCGCATGTAGAACTAAGGGATAATAAAAATTCCAGGAATTATAAATGTAGCTGGTATACCTGCCAGAGTACTATTTGACTCTAGGGCCACGCACTCCTTTGTTTCTATTTCTTTTGGGAAGCCAATGGAGTTACCAATCAAGCATTTGAACCCAAGCTTGATAGTTCGCTCTCCACTAGGAGTCGAAGTAGCTTTGACCGAATATTTTGGACCATGTACTGTATGTATTGAGGGCCGAGACTTAGAAGCAAGCCTAGTACTACTTGAAATGGCAAACTTTGATGTCATTTTGGGAATGGATTGGCTAGGCCATCATTCGGCCGTCCTATTATGTGGTGAAAGGAAGCTTGTGCTTACTGACAAAAAGGGAAAGGAATATAGCTTCACTGGGATCAGGCTATCTAGGAAGCGGAAGCTGATTCTCTCTGCCCTAAAAGCTAAGAGATGCTTAGAAAAGGGGGGGAGTGGGGTATCTAGTATCTGTAGTCGACATCACAGCGGAGTCACACAAGATGAAAGATATAGATGTGGTTCGAGAGTTCCCAGATGTATTTCCAGAGGAGCTTCCAGGCCTACCGTCGGACAGGGCTACAGAGTTTGTAATAGATCTTATGCCAGGTTCGGCATCGGTGTCTAAAGCACCATACAGGATGGCCCCTACCAAGTTAAAGGAGTTGAAGACCCAGTTACAAGAATTGTTGGATAAGGGTTTCATACGACCTAGCTCTAAGCACCCCATTTTTGCCACCCTCGGCATAAGTGAACCAATATGGCAGGTTTCTGACCTTTAACCCAAAGATTTGTAATTCTCCACTGATCCCCACAGTAGGGTCATGGGCTATTATCTGCATAGATGCATAGGTCATGGAATTATCTTCGAAACGAGACCAGAATTGCTCAATTCCGATATCAAATGAGGAAGATATGACCACTTGAGTCAGATGATACATATAAGGGAGGTTTTTGAAATTATTATAAATAATCCCAGGGGCCTTCATGCAAATTATCCTAAGTCGGATCGTTTGAATTTCAAATCATCATATCTTGATCATCCGACATCGGATTCAGATGATTCCAAGACCATTATTCTTCATTCATGATGTTCTACAAAGTGGATGTAAAAAATCCCGGGTAGAAGTCACCAGTGGGTCCCATGCAAACTTGCATGCAAAATGATCGTTAGAACTTCAAAGCTTCATATCTTTCCCGTTCTACATCGGATTCAGATGATTCCAAGACCATTATTCTTCATTCATGATGTTCTACAAAGTGGACATAAAAAATCCCGAGTAGAAGTCACCAGTGGGTCCCATGCAAACTTGCATGCAAAATGATCGTTAGAACTTCAAAGCTTCATATCTTTCCCGTTCTACTTCGGATTCAGATGATCCCAAGACCATTATTCTTCATTCATGATGTTCTACAAAGTGGACGTAAAAAATCCCGGGTAGAAGTCACCGGGGGTGGTCCCATGCAAGCTTGCATGCAAAATTATCGTCAGAACTTCAAAGCTGCATATCTTTTCCGTTCTACATCGGATTCAGGTGATTCCAGTCTCATTATGTTCCATTTTAGTGCTCTACAAAGTGGACGTAAAATATTTCCTGTAAAAGCCTCCGAAGGATCTCATGCAGAATGGCCAGCCAAATTATCGATAATTGGTCCGCTTAAACTTCAAAAATTCATAAGTTGACCATTTTACTTCCAAATGAGGTGATTCAAGTTCATATATTCCTCATTTTTAATGTTTTACAAAATGAACGCAAAAAATTTGGAATAGAGGCCATCGAAAAATTTCATGCGGGATAACAGCGGAAATGACCCGTGAAATGACAAGGAGAGAAAACCCAGTTAATCCCAATCAGTCCAGTCAACTCAGTTCAAACCAGTTTTGGTCTAACCTAGCTCAACCCATATCAGTTGTCAACCTAAGTCAGTCTCAACCCATTTCGAATCAGTTCATCTATGTGCATAATATTTATATATTATATATATATTGTATATATATATATATATATATGTATGTTATTAAATATATGTGTATAATAGATATTATTATATGTAAATGATAATCCAAAAGATTTTTGAGAAGAAAAAGAAAAGAGAGGAGAGAAAAAAACGTGAAAGAGAATGGGGATTTTGGTTTTGGAGATAATCCAAAAGATTTTGAGAAGAAAAAGGGAAGAGGGGAGAGAGAAACGTGAAAATGAAGGGGGATTTCAATTTTGGAGATAATCCAAAAGATTTTTGAGAAGAAAAAGGAAAGAGGGGAGAGAAAAAACGTGGAAGAGAATGGGGATTTCGATTTTGGGGATAAATCCAAAAGATTTTGAGAAAAAAAAGGAAAGAGGGAGAGAGGAAAAACGTGAGCTTTTCTAAGGAAATCCAAAAGATTTTGTTGGAGAAAAAAAAGGAAAGAAGAAAGAGGAAAAAACGTGGGCTTTTCTAAGATAAACAAAAAAATTTTGTTGGAGAAAAAAAGGGAAAGAAGAAAGAGGAAAAACGTGAGCTTTTCTAAGAGAATCCAAAAAGATTTTGTTGGAGAAAAAAAAGGAAAGAAGAAAGAGGAAAAAACGTGGGCTTTTCTAAGATAAAGAAAAAGCTTTTTTGGATTTCCAAAAGAGAATAAAAGAAAAGGAAAAAACGTGAATGAGTGAGGGTTTTTCTTTTGGGGCTAGGTTTTGGGAGAAAAAGAAGGGAAGAAGAGAGAAAAAAGGAGGAAATGTGAGCTTCTCTAGGGGGGCTCGGTTTTGGGAGAAAAGAAAGGGAGAAGAGAGAGAAAAGAAAAGGAAAAAACGTGAATGAGTGAGGGTTTTTCTTTTGGGGCTAGGTTTTGAGAGAAAAAGAAGGGAAGAAGAGAGAAAAAAGGAGAAAACGTGAGCTTCTCTAGGGGGGCTCGGTTTTGGGAGAAAAGAAAGGGAGAAGAGAGAGAAAAGAGGGAAAGAAAAAGGAGAATTAGAAGGGGTTTTGGGAGAAAAAGAAGGGAAGAAGAGAGAAAAAAGGAGGAAACGTGGGCTTTCTTAGGGGGG
The DNA here is from genome assembly GCA_028583415.1 of Protea cynaroides. NCBI lineage: Eukaryota > Viridiplantae > Streptophyta > Magnoliopsida > Proteales > Proteaceae > Protea > Protea cynaroides. The sequence continues at coordinate 22,459,461 of CM053276.1, forward strand.
TTCGGTTTTGGGAATCCGAAAGCTAAAGAAAGCTGAAGAGAGGAGAAGAAGAAGAGCAGAAGGTTCAGGGATCTGCAAACCAGGTAAACCCTCTCCTCTTTCATTCTTTTTATTATCAATACCACCATTCACTCACCTGATTCGATGTACCACTGTAACATCCTATCACCTGCAGCCATTATCCCAACTCGCTACTCCATATCCATGGCAATCCCCCTTGATCCGTAAATTTATCACCTAATCTTCTCTCCCATGAAATTGAGTTTTTGGATGATTATTTTTGTTTGATCATATGATGCCATGAAATGGTCATATGATTTGAGTCATTGATGTTAATCTGATGAGGATGTAATTTGAGCCATTGATATTGAATGAATTTTAATTTGATCAATTGTGAGCCATATGATTCGAAATCTTAAGGTGATTGATCTAGCCTTTGATTTAGATTTTTCTTAAGTGATTGATCATGGCCTCTGATTATGAATTTTTATGAGAGAAAATTTGGCCATCGATCTTGGATGCTTTAATGATAAAATCGGGTCATTGATCTTGGATGTTTGAATTAGCAAATCTGGACAATTGATTTTAGATATGTTGATGCTTGATCCAAACCAATGGATCTTCATTATGAGTATGAATGTTTTAAATGCATTTAAACCATTAGATTATCATCATGATTGATTTCAAAGCATCTGAACGGTTAGATTACCATTAATAGTGATTTATACCATTGAATTTTTCATCATGAGTGTTTTTTTAGATACACTGCCATGTTTGAATGCTCATTGTCATAGTTGGATGCTTATTGCCATAATTAGGGTAGAAAACCCTAAAAAATGGAAACAAAATAATAATTAGGGTAGAAAACCCTAAAATGGGAAGAAAGTAACATTTAGGGTAGAAAACCCTAAGATGGAAAGAAAATAATAATTAGGGTACAAAACCCTAAAATGGAAAGAAAGTAACATTTAGGGTAGAAAACCCTAAGATGGAAAGAAAATAATAATTATGGTAGAAAACCCTAAAAAAGTAACAGTTAGGGTAGAAAACCCTAAAAAATGGAAATAAAATAATAATTAGGGTAGAAAACCCTAAAATAGAAAGAAAGTAACATTTAGGGTAGAAAACCCTAAGATGGAAAGAAAATAATAATTAGGGTAGAAAATCCTAAAATGGAAAGAAAGTAACATTTAGGGTAGAAAACCCTAAGATAGAATGAAAATAATAATTAGGGTAGAAAACTCTAAAATGGAAAGAAAGTAACAGTTAGGGTAGAAAATCCTAAAAAATGGAAATAAAATAATAATTAGGGTAGAAAACCCTAAAATGGAAAGAATGTAACAATTAGGGTAGAAAACTCTAAAAAATGGAAATAAAATAACAATTAGGGTAGAAAACCCTAAAATGGAAAGAATGTAACAATTAGGGTAGAAAATCCTAAAAAATGAAAATAAAATAATAATTAGGGTAGAAAACCCTAAAATGGAAAGAAAATAACAATTAGGGTAGAAAATAGCATACTAGATCATGCCATGTAGGCTCTTGCCTTATTTGCAATACATGCCATATTTGAAAGATTTTTAAACAATCTTAATGTATGTGAATTTCTTGTCATAAATGTTTTATGTGCCATATTTAGATAGAATATTCTATTTTTTGGCAATAACTTATTTTATGCAACACCCTAGTTAAACTGCCATATATGCACACTTCTAGAAGACAATGTAGGTGTGGGGACGTGCATTTAGGCACCCACATTCTTGGGAAGGGCATAATGAGAATGATGAAATCTTAATAAAGAAAGAGAATGCCTTGCCAAACTTTCCAAAATTAGAATTCAGGATAAAAAGGGTGATTTAGGACGATTTTGCCCCTTGACAAACCCTAAACCTAGAATAGGTTCTAAACCCTAAACCTAGAACAGGTTCTCACTTTCTAACCTAGAACAGGTTATATTGTTCAAACTACGCGGATTCTGATTCCTAGGTCAAACCCTAGGATACGTAGGCTATTTGGGAGAATCCCAAATTCGGATCCAAACCTTAGTCCACTCGGACTATCCATAGATCCACTAGGATATCTACCCATCATTCCTGAACTACGCGGATTCTGATTCCTAGGGCAAACCCTAGGATACGTAGGCTATTTGGGAGAAACCCAAATTTGGATCCATAGCTTAGTCCACTCAGACTATCCATAGATCCACTAGGATATTTATCCATACTTTAGTCCACTCGGACTATCTATAGATCCACTAGGATATCTAACCATATTCTAATCCAAAAAGGGTTATCCATCCCGAACTACGCGGATTCTGATTCCTAGGTCAAACCCTAGGATACGTAGGCCATTTGGGAGAAACCCAAATTCGGATCCAAACCTTAGTCCACTTGGACTATCCATAGATCCACTAGGATATCTATCCATATTTAAACCCAAAAAGGGGTTATCCAAACTTTAGTCCGCTTGGACTATCCATAGATCCACTAGGATACTTACCCACATTTTGACCCAAATAGGGTTATCCATCCCGAACTACACGGATTCTGATTCCTAGGTCAAACCCTAGGATACGTAGGCCATTTGGGAGAAACCCAAATTTGGATCCACAATTTAGTCCACTTGGACTATCCATAGATCCACTATGATATCCCCCATATTTTAACCCAAATAGGGTTATCCACACTTTTAGTCCACTTGGACTATCCATAGATCCACTAGGATATTTATCCACATCTTAGTCCACTTGGACTATCCATAGATCCACTAGGATATTATCCACATTTCAACCCAAATAGGGTTATTCTTAGATCCACTAGGACTATCTATCAGTCCACATGGACTATCCAGATCCTAACCCATAGGATTTCTCAACCATTCAAGCATAAATTTCAACTTGAACAAATAAACTTAATCATGCACAAGCATAAATCACAGCCATAAACTTTAATCACACCTGAACTACGATGGTGAACCTGATTTTCGGAATAAATCCGTAATACCTAGGAAATCTGATGGATACAGATTCGGTTCAATGATATCAAACCACTTGGTTTGGTTTGGCTTAACAAATAAAGTCTAGCATAGGAAAGGTATAGGAGACCGATTTCGATCTGGTGGTTTGGGTGCCTAACCCCTTCCCATAACCGTAACCTGACGCTTACCCAATCTCTGATGGACCAGAATTCCAATCTAAGGGTCATGAGTCAATCGAAGTCTTACCTTGGGGTGAGATTTCACATTTCTAAGGTCCTAGACCTAAATCTAGGTGGCGACTTCAAAAGATTTCCATCTTTGTCCTCACACTAGCATATCGCCTTGGGGAGCACCGGTATTATTCGTCAAGAAAAAAGATGGGAGTGTAAGGCTATGCATTGACTACCGTGAACTGAACAAGTTGACGATCAAGAATCGGTATCCTTTGCCTAGGATCGATGATTTGTTCGATCAGTTACAGGGTGCAAAGGTTTTCTCAAAGATTGATCTCCGATCGGGGTATCACCAATCAAGATCAAGGCCGGAGATATTCAAGACTGCTTTCGGACGAGATATGGGCATTATGAATTTCTAGTTATGTCTTTCGGGTTGACCAATGCTCCGAATGCGTTCATGGAACCGATGAACCGAGTGTTTCATGATATGTTGGACACTTCGGTCATCGTATTCATCGATGACATATTGATCTACTCTAAGGACATGGAGACTCATACAGCACACTTGAGGGCAGCCCTGCAACGGCTGAGACAGGAAAAGCTTTATGCTAAGTTCAAGAAGTGTGAGTTTTGGCTGAAGGAAGTGGCTTTCTTGGGCCATGTTGTATCTGAAGACGGTATCAAGGTTGATCCAAGTAAGATAGCTGCTATAGTAGGATGGGAAGCACCAAGATCTGTTGCGGAAATTCATAGTTTCCTTGGGTTGGCTGGTTATTATAGAAGATTCATGGAAGATTACTCCAGGATCGCTGTTTCACTCACCAGATTGACCAAGAAGGGAGAGAAATTCATATGGACAGACGAGTGTGAGAAGTGCTTTCAGACTTTGAAGTCAAGACTAGTCTCTGCACCTATCTTGACTATTCCAGAACCAAGCGTACCGTTTACTTTATATACGGATGCTTCAGGGTTGGGTATTGGGTGTGTATTGATGCAAGGGGAACAGGTGATTGCTTACGCATCAAGACAGTTAAAGGAGCATGAGAAGAACTATCCTACGCATGATTTGGAGCTAGCAGCGGTTATTCATGTAATCAAGACTTGGAGACACTACTTGTACGGTGAGAAGTTTCAGATTAAGTCAGATCGCAAGAGCTTAACGTATCTTTTCATTCAGAAGGATCAAAATATGAGACAGAGGAGATGGCTGGAGTTGTTGAAAGATTATGATTGTGACATCCAGTACCATCCGGGTAAAGCAAATGTGGTGGCTGACGCCTTAAGCAGAAAGTGGGCATCGAAACCTGAGGCAGGACCAAGTACAAATGCTGCATTATGTGCCGCAGCTTCAAGTTCAATCGAAGGTGATGAAGAGTATATAATTAAAACTATAGAAGATCTAGTCGAGCAAGGCTTAATTCATAAGTTCACCATGATGTTCGCAGCTTTGAAGATCTCACCGGATCTAGTTGATGAAGTCAAGGTAGCAATCCTACAGGATCCTCATCTCAAGACAGTACAAGAAGACTTATAGAAGGGTACGAGCAATCCTGACTTTACCTTGGATTCAGACAAGGTACTTAGGTATCGTGGACGATTGTGTATACCTGAGAGTGAAGACTGCAATATCAGAGATCGAGTTATGACTGAAGCTCATTACACTCCATATTCGGTACATCCAGGAAGTACCAAAATGTACCATGATTTAAGAAGACTATATTGGTGGAGGGGTATGAAAGCTGATATAGCTCGTTTTGTGTTCCAATGTCTGAATTGTCAACAAGTTAAAGCAGAAAGGCAGAGACCCGCAGGTTTACTACAGCCATTATCAGAACCTGCATGGAAGTGGGATTGCATTACAATGGATTTTTCACTGGCCTACCTTTGACACCAAGGTCAGTGGATGCAGTTTGGGTTATAGTAGATTGTCTCACCAAGACAGCTCGATTTATTGCGGTCAGACCTCAGTATATCATGGAGAAACTGACCAAGTTATATGTTGATAATAAAGTCATACTTCATGGCGTTCCAGAGAGTATAGTATCTGACAGAGATCCCCATTTTACATCAAAGTTCTGGGAAGGATTACAGAAAGCTATGGGAACAAAGTTAAAGTTCAGTACAGCTTTTCACCCTCAGACGGACGGATAGTCAGAGCGAACTATTCAAATTTTAGAAGATATGCTCCGAGCTTGTGCAATAGATTTCAAGGGAGCTTGGGATGAGAAGCTATCACTTATCGAGTTTGCTTATAACAACAGTTATCAGGCTACAATTCAGATGGGCCCATATGAAGCACTCTATGGGAAGAAGTGTCGTACACCTCTGTTATGGAACGAAGTGGGGGAAAGAAGAATTGTAGGACCGGAGTTTGTTGAAGAAACTTACCGAGTGATTGATCAGATCAAGGAGAGAGTAAAGACAGCTCAAGTTCGACAGAAGCACTATGCGGATAATCGACGTCGAGATCTGGAGTTTGCAGTGGGTGATAAGGTATTCTTGAAGGTATCACCGGTGTGAGGCCTGAAACGGTTTGGTAAGAAGGAGAAGCTTTGCCCCAGGTATGTGGGACCGTATGAGATATTGACCCGACGTGGTAATGTAGCATATCAATTGGCTCTATCACCATCTATGTCTAGTGTTCATAATGTGTTCCATGTATCATTACTGAAGAAGTTTGTCAGAGATCCATCGCACATCTTGACCGCTGATCCCTCAGACTTGACTGAAGACTTAACATTCGAAGTGGTGCCTGTGATGCTCTCAAGTCGAAAAGTTCAGCAACTTCGAACCAAGGATATCCATTATGTAAAGGTGCATTGGAGAAGCCAAAATGTGGAGGAAATTACTTGGGAAGAGGAGAGCGCAATGAGGAAGGAGTACCCTAACCTTTTCAACGATCAAGGTATGTTCAAATTTCGGGGCCAAAATTTCTTTTAAGGGTGGGGGAGTTGTAAGACCCGTACTCCGTAAACCCGGTCTAAACCTTGGTTTTGATGTCGTGACAGGTCTTTCGATCATCACCGGGCCAGACGGGGCGAGCGGATGATAGTCAGGTATGAAATCAGACCAAAGACGATCGAATCAACATGATTTTATGTTGACTGGTCGATGGTACCGGTCTTGGTACCGGTCGACCGGTCAGGTCTGCGCAGCTAAGTGTGGAAATCCAAAAATTGACTTCAGAGGGTCCCACTTTTCCTGATTTTGAATCCTAAGACTTTCCTAATCTTAATAGGGTTACTAAACCTTAAATCTAGCCTATTAATACACCCTTAATCCTCTTCAAATCCTTTCCATTGTCTCTCGCAAACCCTAGAGAAGAGAAAGAGGTTGGAAAGGAGAAGGAGCTAGGAAGAAGAAGAAGGTGCCGCCATTACCGTTCGACGACGCTCACGCTACCCCAGTTAACGGTAAGTGTTTGAATCAATCTTCTTACCCTATGTTAGTTGTGTGGGTGGATCAATACCATGCAAAGTAGGTATTGATCTAAAACCCTAAATTGGCCAATAAACCCTAAGTTGCCATCAAACCCTGGATTCGAGTTTCGAGATGATATTCATCGAAATGAGACTTGAATGAGTTGGGGATAACTTTAACTCAATGATTAGACTTAGAATGGATAGGAGAAACCTTGGAAATCCATGGAGGATGATCGACGGCAGTCGGAAAAACCCATGTATGGTCTTCCGGAGACATACCGGTCGACTATACCGGTTGCACATAGTGCGACCGGTATGTTGCCACCGGTATCCCTCGGGAGGCTGGTCTGTGGGGACCGGCTGAGCATACCGGTCGCCAGTCTTCCCCACAGAGCTGCGACCGGTACATGCCACCAGTCAGCTCTGTAAGGGTATTTTATAACTTTGTTGGTGTCCGACCAACATGAAACCCTAAGCAATATATTCTAATGAAACCCTAATAACATTGTAGGACTTTGTGACTTTCCGTTTGGATCTTGTGACGTGGAGCAAGCTATCAAACGAGCGTCAAGTAAGGGAATCTGACCTAAACCTAATAATTAATGGATAGTAAGTTGTTGTTAATCACATGAATATCTATGATGTGATGTTTGTGCATAGTCACATGCCATCCTTTACTTTCAGTTATTATTATTGTTCATGCATTGATAGGATGTGATTGTTAAGCATGTGAATATTTTTGTTAGTGTGTGGAGTGGGGAATGGGCCTGGGATCGCTCCTCACGCTAGCACCTTTTGTAGTATTCTGTCTTAACATGCTTGGTACGGGTGGGGCATCAGGGGAAGGTCATGGTACGGTGGTCTTCGATATTGATGTTGGCCTGGCCATGGTTATGTGGCACTGTGGTCTTCGAGTCGACGCTGGCTTGTCCACGATGCTTTAGCTCTATCTCTATGCCGTAGGGAGTTATGTTGGGATAGGGTCTACCTGCGTATTGTTTCTATCCTAGTGGGTTAGTTGTGGATAAGGCATCAGGGGAAATGTGGGAATGCCTTAGCTCTATCTCTATGCCGTAGACGGCTGTGCTGGGATAGAGCGTACATTGATGACATATAGGATTGGTTAGTTGCGAGCCCAGTTTGTGAGCCCTGGCCAGTAGGGGCTTAGGTACTGGTATGGGTAGAGTATAAGGGGAGGTACGGGGGTATCTTAGCTCTATCTCTATTCCATGATGGGTGCATGTGGGCCAATGGGGGTGTGATCCATGAGGTGCCACACACTCGTGTATAGAGGTGCGGGGGCCACCAAACCTTTCTATAGCACATTGCAAACTTAAAACCAGACCACATCATAAAATGATTGTTACTCATGCATAATATTGTGAAACTGTCTGATTGTCTTATTGAGCTAAGTTGTGAGCTCACCCTTTGTATATATACATGTTTTAGATGTTGATGTAGGTTACACTGTGGATGACTACATGAATGCTCCGGCTTATGGTGGTGTTGCTGCGTTGGATGTACAGGCACGAGAGGACGAGCATGACGCTTCATGCGAGTGCCCTTTCTGCATGTACCTTTGATTGGATTTTTATTTATTTTCATTATTTTTTATTAGATTAAAGAGATGTAATGATATTATATTATTTGTTTGGATTTGAATAATGGGATATTTTATTTAAATTTATCAGTAGATTCTTAGTTCATTTATTTAAAGACTTCCGCTGTGTTATTTATATTTTGATTGTGGTTATGTGTAATGGGTTTGTATGAGTGGACACGGCCTATTCGAGATCCTGGTATGAACCGTTGGTTCAATGACGGTTCACTCACACCATTCTGGTTGGATCAGAATTGGGGTATGACAAAATAACTCTCATTCTAGCTCGATTCTATAACTCGAGCAATTTGTGTCGCTTCATTATAGATTTTCTTTTCATGTCCCAGAACATGCTCGCGGATGCTTCCCCTAAGTCCCATTACGAACCTTCGGGTCTTTGTGTTTTCCTCTTGCATACTGGTGGGTGCAAAGAAGAACAGCTCTTCATAACGCTGTTGATACGGATCCACGGTCATCTGCCCCTGATATAAACTCAGGAACCCTCTTTCCATAGAATCTCTGAAACTTCTTGGAAAGTACTTCTCAAAGAACACCTCTTTATAAATATCCCAAGTCAACTGGGCGTGCTTTGTAAGTAAATATGTCCTGGTAGACCTCCACTAATGGTGTGCATCTCCTTTCAGCATAAAGGTGGCACAAAACACTTTTCTTCTTCATTTAATGTCATCATCATAAAGTTTCTTTCCATTTCGTCAACCCAGTGTGCCGGCCATAAAGGATCTGCTGGCTTGCCATTAAAATCTCTGGGCTTCAGTTTCAGAAAACGCTCCACCAGTCTGGAGTGGTCTATTGGCTGCGGGACATACGCTCCATACATAGGTGGTTGGTATTGATATCCACCTTGAGCTATCTCCGGATTTTGTACTGGAGCCTGCATGATGGGAGTCTGAGGTGCGTGGGGTACTATGTTACTTCCCCTTGGTGTTGTGCTTGCCTGTCCTGCTGACATTGAAGGTGTCTGTGCAGCTGGAAGAGTTATGCCTATGACATCTTGTATAGTAGCTTGTGTTTGTTGCATTTGCTGCAGCTGTTGGGCCAAGTTCATTACGACTGTGGCCAAATCTGTAGGTGGAGCTGGCAGATTTGTAGGATTTGTCTGCCCATTCATGACGGATGGTGCCGTGTTCATGTTCCCCTGCGTTTTCGGTTGTGTCTGGTTATCTTCCCCCACAGGTGGTGGTGGTGGAATAGAGTTACGGCTCTGTCTGGTTACTCTACGTCCCGCCATTAATTAATCTGATAGTGGGATTGCCTGAAATCATTGAACACGAGAAACAATCATTAAATACTTCATTCTCATATTTTAAAACCACTAACAAATGCAAATTTCAAAATTTTCAGATCATTCTGTCGAAAATGCTGTGTTTTCACTGCAAGGTCGATGGTGGGGGTCGATGGGTGTCCGACCCTCAGTATGCGACCCTGGGAAATCACCCATTCTTCCCGAGAGCCGGGGGTCGGAGGATGTCCGACCCAGGGTGCACCCCTGGTTCTCTGTCAGATTCCTGAGAGCCGAGGGTCGATGCGGGGGTCGATGGGTGGGTCGATTGTTTTAATCGAATTTTCCGACCCTCGGACTAAAAATCAGATTTTTAAGTTCCGATTCAAAGTCCATTTCCCATTCTTTCCTCTCCGCTTTGACTCGACTCGTCCCTCTGAGTTGCTACAGTGGCAACTCCGATCCGTTGGTGATTTGCACTCCTTGTTTCGCCGCTTACACCTCCGCTACAGGTATGTTTTCTACCTTTTCATGTTTTTAGGTTTCTTTACCTAGGTTTTTGCTCGTATATCTCGTATTTTTCAAATTAAATTTTTTTCAATCGTAAAAATTTGATTTTTATTGGGGGCTTTTGTCGTTGGTGACTCGAGGAACGAAAGCCCTCAAAAATATTTTAGTTTCATCGGTTGGTTATCTAAAACTCGAAATTTACTCTTTTTGTCCTAATTTTGTCGAGATTTCGAATTTCTTGAAATTTCTTCCAATTCAATCTCATTAGCTAAAATTTCCGACTGTATGAGTCTCACAGGATAGTTTAGGATTTATGTAAGTCCTCCTGCCCACGCGTATCAGTGGAAAGTGAGGCTTTTGACCCATTTACGTCGTTATTATGTCGAAATTTTGGGTTTTTCATCTCTACTAAGCCATTATTTGTTTTTCTTTGTTATTTGCAGATACTATGGCTCGTACCAAGGTACCTAGGGTTCGCGATCGTCTTCGCTTCCGTTCCAAAGAAGCCGAGACTCAGTATGCCCACTATGCTCGTAAGAAAGTAGAGGGAGGCCACAAAGTGTGCTTGGCTAGCTTGGCCTTGTTCAATATGGAGGGGGCCTTTGGCGATATGGGATGGCTTCCTGTCATCACCTATGACGCCTATACCCATCCTGACTTGGTATGCCAGTTCTACTATAATCTCCAGGTGGTGGGAGATTACAATGATGTTGAGAGAGGTGGTGAGCTTCGGATCACTAGCTACGTCAAGGGGGGTGATGTTTCATTCGATTATCAACAGCTGGCCGACTTGTTGGGCATTTCCTATGATGGCCCCTTGGTGTTATGTGCTCCTGGAGAGCCCCAATTCTTTTCATTATAGATGAGGGCAGAGATCGATCGTTAGCTCATCAGACCTGATCGCTGGGAGATGAAAGCGAGTTATCTGCATCCAGATCCACGGGTATACTGCAAGATCATCCAGCATAATCTGATACCGTAGAGTGGACATTACGAGAGGGTCTCCCAGTTGACCCAGTATCTATTGTACTACATATGCACTAGGCAGCCTGTCTGCCTTCCCTATATCATCATGTGGATGATGATCAGTGCCACGTTGCCCAGTCACATTGGAAACCTTCCTTATGAACGCATGATCACTACCTTGCTTACCCGCCTGGGGGTTGATTTGTTGGATGAGAAGATTCAGGAGAAATCTTTCTCATCACCTCTGGATTGGGAGGCTATTTGCAAGATGGGCATGCGGGATGCCCAGGTCAGCGATGAGGAGAGGAACGCGATGGTGCGCCCTCGCACTCGAGTGGAGATGGCTGACACTGAGGCAGCAGCAGCAGCCGCTGGAGCAGGGGTTCATGGGGATGATGATGATCGACTATACATGGATGTAGATGTCATACCTCCTCCATCACCTACTCATACTACAGGAGCTGGTCCGTCTTCTTCAGCTGGTCCTTCGCATGTAGCTGGTCATTCGTATGCTCCTTCTGGTGACATGATGGGGATCTTGCACGAGATTCGAGAGGCTCAGCGTATGTCTGACTTGAGGATGGGAGAGCTTCTAGAGGCTCAACGCTTGTCCTATCAGCGGGTGGGAGAGCTTCTGATTGCTCAGCGCATATCGGACCAGCGGGTGGGAGAGCTTAGGGATGCTCAGCGTGTGACTAACCAGCGGGTGGCTGATCTCACAGCTAGTCTCCAGACGACCCAGACTCAGATAGCTTGGTTGACTAGAGTCTACGCTGAGAACTATGATAGAGACCTTGAGGCCCCGCCTCCCCCATCACCTCCAGCTTCTTGATGTATTTCTTTTATCTGTCTTTTTGTACTTCAGAGTAACTGTCCGGACTGTGGACTGTACTCTGCTTTAATCATATATATATAAATGTTTGTTCTCCCTTTGGTTGTATATAAAAATTTGTTTCTCATTTAATAGATGAATTATTCTCTTTCAGTTTTGTCTCAAACAACACAGATGCTTATGGTGTGTTATTATTACATCTTTTAAATTTTTATCCTATCTCAGTTCACGACCTTTTGTGGAAGTATACGGTTTCACAAACAAGGCCTGAGATGCTTTGATACCAAGTTGTCACACCCCAATTCTGCACCATTCAGAACAGTGTGATGAACCGCTAATAAACCAACGGTTCAACCAAGATCTCTAATAGGCTATGTCCATTAAAAATAAAATCATGCACATCGACAACCAAAATCAGAATAAATACAAAATAGTGGAAGTCTTATAGTAAATGAACTGAGAAATCTAACTGTAATAATCATAATTAAAATATTAAGTTATTGTTGTATCAACTAAAACATAAATAAATAGAATATCAATTACATCCCATTATAAATTCAAATAAAAATCTAATCGAATACGCATGAGTTGCACTCGCATAAAAAGTCATGCGTATCCACTAAGTCTTCGACTTCCATTGCAATAATGCACGTACACCGGAGCAGTCATATAATCTTCGACCGTAGTACTTGCAACATCAACTAAAAATATTCGACGTCGAGAGGGTGAGCACACATCATGGCTCAGTGAGCAAACAAAACAATGCAACAAACATATGCATGCATTCAATTCATATCTTTGGTCTGGTAAATAAGTTTACAATGTGCTATAGAAAGGATAGGTGGCCAAAGGTTATGTTTATTGACGCCGCACCTCTATACACGAGTGTGTGAAGCCGTCCAAAGGTAACATTTATTGTCGTCCCACATGCAACCACCATGGACAATGTACACGTAAAGGTTACGTTTATTGTTGTACTAGTTGCCCATACCAACACGTAAGCCCCTGCTGGCGAGGGCTCGCAAACTGGGCTCGCAATAACCAATCCTAATGCCAATCAGTGTATCCAAGGCCTCACCCCAGCATCCCTCAATACGCCCATAGAGATAGGGCTAAGGCCCCCCGGCAGAGTCAGAGACTACACGGTCCGAGACCACCTCCTCTCATACACTACGACGTAATAGCTCTGCTAAGGTAATGGCGATACGACGATGTCAGTGGACAAGACTTGAGTTAGAGATAGAGCTAGAGTACTGAGGCCCGGCCTATGACACCCCCCCTGATACTCGCTCGCATCAAGCACACCAACCACACACATACATTCACATGCCTATTCCTATCATCATCATCATCATTATGTTATAATAATAATAATTTAAATATGCATGAATATTAATAATAGAAATATTGGATGACATGTTGAATGCACATAACAAGCATACACGCATAAAATCAATCATGGCATTGGACTCAAGAATAAAATAATTTATTATTAACCAATTAGTTTAGGTCTTGTTCCCTCACCTTTACTTGATCGTAGATCCTTTTCAAGCTTTAAGAATCAACTAAATATCAATATTATATCACTAGAAGACATAATCAAGTCCATAGAATTTAATTAGAATTAATTTTGATTTTAAAAAATATGCTGTTAACTGGGGGTCGATGCCAGGGTCGGAGGTTCCATCGACCCTGGGTGCTACCACCCAGATTCTGGACTTCCCGAGCACTGGGGGTCGATTGTTAAGGTCTGGTAGGGTCGATTGGCCATCGACCCCCGTGTGACCCCCTGTGGGTTTAGTTGAATTTTCATCCTACAGTCCATTCCTTCGTGTTTGGGTCCTATGGCTTGCTTCTACAATCCATTACATACATGTTCTATAGCTTAGAACCATATTTTATTCACCTACATGGTTTTTATGATCTCCCCCATGGTTTTTCATGAAAACCTAACCATGGATGGATGATTTGGGTTTCTCCTAGATCATTCCCTCTTCACTATCTACTCTAAGGTCTTTAGAATTACATGGAGATAGTATCCATACCTGAGAATTAGTTTTGTTTCTCTAAAGCCTTCTCTTTGATCTTCTTCTCCACTTTCCTTCTCTTCTCTTTCTCTTATCCTTCTCTTCTCTTTCTCTCAATCCAATTAGGGTTATAAAAGGAGTGAAAGTGGCTTAGGGACGTCCTATTATAGAGTAGAAACTCTCAAAATAAGTCTCATTGAGATTAGGAAAGAATCCCATTGAAATTTGGAAAGTTCCTAATTCACGATTTCTGTCAGTAGACTGGGAGTCGATGAGGGGGTCGAAGATCCCGTCGACCCCTGGTTCTAAAATATCCGACCCCTGATTAAAAGCTCAGGGTCTGACTTTTATACTGGGGGGGTCGGACCCTGCCTAGCTGGGTATGCGACTCTCCCCCTTATTTTAGTGTTTTTAGGTCAGTTTAATACCTGGGATCGCGATCTCCCTCACGCACTTGATCCATTTGGCTCGACCATGATGGGTAGACCTGGTTCAAGGTGGTATGACCGGGTTAGTTTGATACGAGTCTTACAACAGAGGTATTCGAGGGGGAAGATCTTCCACCTTCTCTTGATGCTGATGAGGAGTCTCCTTCCACACCGCTGGTCGGCATTTCTTCTGCCATAGGCCTTCCTATTTCCCCCGACAGCTCTTTCCCCCAGGACGTTGGTGCTTTCGATGGTAATGGACTGGCTCACGAAGGAGACGGAGGCCAGTGATTTTGCTATGTGACTTCTTCTTATTTTTTTGTTCGGCAGTATTATCTGGGCGCCTTATGTTGGTTTTTGTAAGAGGAGCCCTGTTTTCAAGATTGTAATCGCCACTTTTATATTTGTCGAATATACGGATGTGGTTGTCCTTTATTGACTTCATATTGTCTTTGCGTATCTTCCTTCCTTAGCTAGAATTGTGTATTGCCCCAGTTGGATTGGATTTTCACGTGTTCTCATGCGCACCACTGGAATGGGGTCATCTTCCTCGGCCAAGTGAATTCTGGAATTGAATGCGTTTGGTCAAACAGGTCGCTTGAGGAGCTCGATCTACCCTCCTCGGCTAGATGTGCTCGCCGAGCGAACTCATTTGGCCACATGGGTTATTTGTGGAGCTTGATCTATCCTCCTCGGCCAGAGGTGTTCGTGGAGCGAACTCATTTGGCCTCGTGGGTCACTTCTGGAGCTCGATCTATCCTCTGCAGCCAGAGGTGTTCACAAAGCGACCTCATTTGGCTACATGGGTCACTTTTGGAGCCCGATCTACCCTCCACGACCAGAGGTGTACGCGGAGGGAACTCACTTGGCCGCATGGGTCACTTCTGGAGCTCGATCTACCCTCCTAGGCCAGAGGTGTTCGTGGGGGAAACTCACTTGGCCGCATGGGTCGCTATTTTTAAGGAAGATGTGGTGGGGAAAAGAGAGAGTTTTTACTAACTGTAATCACGTATATTGTGGAAACTGAAAAATTAAAACTGGACTGGATGAACAGTGTTTCATGCATTTATGTCGAAGCTATTGGTAGAAACGGCGAAGGTGCTCCGCGTTCCAGGCGCGTGGCAGTGCCTTGCCTTCCATATCCTCAAGAATATAGGCGTCGCTCAACAGTTTGTATGGCCCTTCCCAGTTGGGGGCCAACTTGCCTTGGTAGGTGGGATATGAAGCAAGGGTGTTGTGGCATACAAGATCATCGATGCGGAATGTCCTCTAGCGGATACGCTTGTTGTAATGTCTAGTGGTCATCTGCTGTTGGGAAGCAATTTTAATTTGTGCAAGGTCCCAAACTTCTTCCAGTAGATCAAGGTTTGTTCGGAGGCCTTCTTCGTTGTTAGCAGGATCAAAGTGCGTCACCCGATGGGATGGAATTACTGCTTCCGTTCCAAATGTCAGCATGAATGGAGACTCGCCTGTGGCCACCGTTGGGGTGGTTTAATCTTCCTATAAGATGTGGGGTAGCTCATCCAGCCACCTTCCCTTGGCTCCTTCCAAACGCTTGTTAATCTCTTGCACAAGGATTTTGTTGGTAGACTCTGTTTGTCCGCTGGTCTGGGATGCCTCACAGCGCCGTGTCGATGGTCGATGTTAAGTTCTGAGTAGAATTTGGTGAGGGCTTTGTTGGTGAATTATGCACCGTTATCCATGATCAACACGCGTGGGATGCCGTAATGATAGATGACAGATTTCTTGAAGAACTCCTGGATAATGCTTTCCAGAATGCTTGATACTGTTTCGGCCTCGGCCCATTTGGTGAAATAGTCCACAGCAACGATAACGTATTTTCACTAGTGCCGCACTGGTGGGAAGGGCCCCATGATGTCCATAACTCATGTTGCAAATGGGATAAGGGAGGAGATTGGTCGTAGGTGCTGTAGGTAGGTGTGGGACTGGGGCGTACAGCTGGTATTTCTCGCATTTTTTGACGTAGTCTAAGCATTCCTTGTCACACCCCAATTCTGCACTATTCAGAATGGTGTGATGAACCACTAATAAACCAACGGTTCAACCAGAATCTCAAATAGGTTATGTCCATTTGCTTAAACCATACACATCCACAACAATAATCAGAGTAAATACACAATAGCGGAAATCTTAAATATTAAATGAACTGAGAATCTGAATGTGATAGAATAAATAATTTAACCAATTATTTCCAAAAAGATTGAGACATAAACTTAAATAATTAATTCAAATACATTGTCTGTATAATCGAAATAAAAGTTTAATCGAAAACACAGGAGTTGCACTCGCATGTCGAATCATGCAACTCCATCATCACTGCAGCATCCATCGTCGCCGCTTGCCCATACACAGGAGCATTCATGTAGTCTTCAACTATGGTACCTACATCATCAACTAAAATATTCGACGTCGAAAAGGGTGAGAACACATCACGGCTCAGTGAGCAAACAAAACAATGCAACAAACATATGCATGCATTCAATTCATATATGTGGTCTGATTTATAAGTTTGCAATGTGCTATAGAAAGGTTCGGAGGCCGCCTCACCTCTATACACGAGTGTGTGAAGCCGCTCAATGAATATCGGCATTGCCATCCCACATGCACCCACCATGGAAACAGTGTACCCAATGGGTATCGGCATTGCAGTACCACATGCTCTCATACCAACACGTAAGCCCCTATTGGCGAGGGCTTGCAAACTGGGCTTGCAACTAACCAATCCTAATGTCAAACAGTGTATCCAAGGCCTCACCCCAGCATCCCTCAATACATCCATAGAGATAGAGCTAAGGCCCCCTGGCAGAGTCAGAGACTACACGATCCAAGACCACCTCCCCTAATGCCCTCTGCTAAGCTAATGGCGATACGACGATGTCAATGGACAAGACTTGAGTAGAGATAGAGCTAGAGTCTAGTGACCAGGATAAACCACAGTGTCACGTCCTCCCCCTGATGCCCCACTAGCATCAAATACACTAACCACACACAAACATTCACAGGCCTATTCTTATCATCACTATCATCATCATGTTATAAATAAATGAAATTAAATATGTATGAACAGTAATAGCAAGAATATTGGATGACATGATAAATGCACAATACATACATATATGCATAGAATCAATCAATCATGGTATCAGACTCAATAAGCAAAAGTAGCTTTTTGTTATCCAATTAGTTTAGGTCTTGTTCCCTCACCTTTGATTGAGTGTAGATTCTTGTTCAAACTTAAGAATCACTTTTAAATCACTAGAAAAATCTAACAAGTCGATAGATTCTAATTAGAATTAATTCCAACAAATTTAAACTAGCTGAAATCATAGGGTCGAACATGGGGTCGGTTACCAATCGACCCTATGTGCGACCACACCCTCCCTGGGACTTCCCAAGGGCATGTGATCGATCTTGTGGTCTTGTAGGTCCATTCTAAGATTGTTCTATGGCTCTATGATTTTTACACATTTTCCATTGCCTGTGATGATTACTTACATGGATTCCTTTGAAACTCATCCATGGATAGATGATTTGGGTTTCTCCTAATCCTCACTTCTTCATATTCCATTCTAGGCTCTTAATTCATGAAGGGAATTAGACTCATACTGAAGTAGGCTGAGATTCAGAGGTTTCTCTAAAGTTCCTCCTCTTCCTTAGTCTTTTCTTCAATTTTCCTTCTCTTCTTCTCTTCCTTCTCTTTCTCTTTCTCTCACTTTCAATTAGGTTCTAAAAGGAGTGAAAGAGGCTAAGGGACGTCCTATTTATAGAGGAAAACCCTCCAAAATAAGTCCCATCGAGATTAGGAAAGGATCCCTTGAAATTAGGAAAGTTTCCTAATTTATGGTTTCAGTCTATCGACCCTATGGTTCTCAAGTCATCCGACCCTACGATTGAAAAGTCATGGGTTGGACTTCTATTGAGGTGGGGTCGACCCTACCTATTTAGGCATGCGACCCTACCCTCATATTTACTGTTTTTGGGTCAAATTCATACCTGGTTTTTGTGATTTTCTTCACGCATTTGGTCCACTTGGCTCGACCATGATAGGTAGACCTGGTACAAGGAGGTGAGACCGATTAGTTTAATACGGGTCTTACATTCCTCCCTCATTCTAGTCCAGTAGTATCCTTGGCGTAGAATCTTCTGTGTCAGGGCTCGACCACCTAGGTGGGAGCCACAAATACCCTTGTGTACATCCTTGATAGCTAGGGCTGCCTCAGATGGCCACAGACACCTCAGTAATGGAAAGTTGAAGGCTTTCTTATACAGGATGCCTTGGTCTAATACGAAATGCATTGATTTTGATGGGATCCATCTAGCTTTGGCCTTATCATCTGGGAGAGCTCAGCTTTCCAAATACGAGCGGATGGGATCCATCCATGAAGGTTCTGCCTCTATGAAGAGGATGATCTCTACGCTTGGGTCGAGACTTGATTTGACCAAGGTTTCTATGTAGACCGAATGGCATAGCTCCGACAAGTCTGTCATCGCTAATTTGGAGAGTGCGTCCTCTTGGGTGTTCTATTCTCTTGAGATGTGCTTCAGGGCAAAACTGTTAAAGGATCATGTTAGCTCTGTTACCTTGGCTAGGTAGGCTACCATGTTTGTCTTTCTTGCTTCGTATTCCTCATTAACATGCTTGACTACTAGCTGCAAGTCGCTAGAAGCCTCGATCCTTTTGGCACAAACTGCTTTGGCCAACCGCAGGTCGGCGAGGAGTGCCTCATACTCGGCCGCGTTGTTCAAAGTCCGAAACGTGAACCTTAAAGCATAGTGGATTTGGAATCCCTCCGGACTTCTTAAGATGAGGCCGGCTCTACATTCTCCCTTGTTTGAGGCTCCATCAACGAACATGATCCAAGGGAGCTGGGGTGCCTCAACCAAGGGGTCGGCGTGCCCCTCGAACCCTGGTTCCTCCAGGAGGTATGACTCGACCAAGAAATCTGCCAAGGCTTGTGCCTTGATGGCTGTCCGAGGCCTATACGCGATGTCGAACTCTCCAGCTCAATGGCCCAATTAATGACTTGTCTCGATACTTCTGTCTTGGTGAGAATCTTCTTCAATGGCTGATTCGTGAGAACGACTATGGAGTATGCCTGAAAGTAAGGACAAAGTTTCTATACTGCCATGACAAGAGTTAAGGCGGCTTTCTCGATGGACTTGTATCAAGTTTTAGCATCTAGTAGGACTTTGCTTACGTAGTATATCGGTTTTTGGGTATCATCGATTTCCTTGACGAGAACCACGCTGACTACCTTTGGGGATACGGCCAGATAGAATTGAAGTATGTCACCTACCTCGGGCTTCGTGAGTAGGGACGGAGATGCCAAATATACTTTAAGTTCTATGAAGGCCTTCCTACTCTCATCTGTCCATCCGAACATCTTGTTCCCTTTTAAACTCTGAAAAAATGGTAGGCACTTATCGGCAGACCTGGACATGAAACGGCTCAGTGCGGCGATTCTTCCTGTCAGTTCCTAGATATGTCGTCCTCTAGTCGATGCTAGCATTTCGAGTATTGCTGAAATTTTGACAGGGTTGGCTTCTATCCCGAGGCTAGATACCATAAAGCCAAGGAATTTTCCAGATGTTATGCCGAATGCGCACTTGGCGGGATTCAGCCGCATGTGGTATTGTCGTAGTATCCCGAATGCTTCTTCTAAATCCTTCAGATGATAGTATGTCGCCAAGCTCTTGACCAACATGTCATCGACATAGACTTCGACATTTCTGCAGATCTGCTTCTCAAAAATCTTATTCACCAGCCTTTGGTACGTTGTGCTGGCGTTTTTTAGTCTTAACAAAATAGGTTGCGATTGGTCACGAATGCAGTTTTTTCTGCGTCAGCCCTGCGCATCTTGATCTGGTTGTAGCCTGAGTAGGCATCCATGAAGCTAAGTTGCTCATGCCCTGCCATAGCATCGATCAACTGGTCGATGCGTAAGAGAGGGAAGCTATCCTTAGGGCACGCCTTGTTTAAATCTGAAAAATTGATGCAGATCCGCTACTTCTTGTCTTTTTTTGGGACCATCACGACATTGGAGATCCACTCTAGGTAAGTGACCTCATGCATAAAGTTTGCCTTGAGCAACTTGTCCACTTCTTCATCAATGAGCTTTTGCCTGCTTGGGGCGAACGATCGTTTTTTCTGACACCCGGGCCGGTGTTGGGGATCGATGCCCAAGCCATGTTTTGCCACTTCCCTTGAAATGCCTGGCATGTCGGAGGCCGTCCATGCAAAGACATCGGCATTGTTATGCAAGAAGGTTACTAATTCAGTTTTCCGCGGCTCTTTGAGAGTGGAACCTATCTGTACAGTCTTCTCTGGGTTTTCCTTGTCCAAGGGAAAGGTGAGAAGATCCTCGACAGGGGTCCCCCTTTCCTAGGTGAGGTCATCCCTTAGATCTTCAAACTGTAAGGCCTGAGCCAGTTTACGGAGACCCCTTAACTCGGCCGAGTAACACTTATGGGCGACTAGCTGATCCATCTTGCATTCTCCTATGCCCCTTGGTGTTGGAAATTTAATTACTAGATGATACGTGGAAGAGACACATCGCAAGGCGCGCAGTCCTAGCCGGCTGAGCAATGCGTTATATGAAGAAGGTACGTCAACGACCAAGAAGTTCATCATAACGCGTGACTCCTTAGGGTAAGAGCCAGCCCTAACGGGAAGCCTAATGGAGCCCTTGACTGTCACGAGGCCTCCGGAGAAGCTGATCAGTGGATAATCTACCAACTGGAGGCGATCTTGAGATATTTCCATCCGTTGAAAGGCTTGCCAATATATTATGTCTGCGGAGCTACCAGTGTCCACCATGATCTTGTGGACATCGCTGTTGTCAATGCGCAAAGTAATAACGATAGCATCATCATGAGGGACTTCTAATCCGCATAGGTCCTCATCACTGAAGATTAAGAAATCTCCAGTTCTCGCCGTCTTCTCCGGCCATTCGGTGGACTTTACACTCCTTGCATGGCCCTCTGGGCCTTAGCGGATGTGTTGCCTGATGCGGGGCCGCCAATAATGGTCATCGCCTTCCTTCCCTCTCGCACGTGGTCAAATGCTGGATCTTGGTCCGAGGTCGAAGTGGGCACTACAACCGACGCAGGTCGATCGACTAGGAGCTAGTTTCGAGCGAATGAGCCTCTACCAATGCTGTCTTGACCCGGCGCCCTCTCAAGGGGAACGTAGCCCTTCGGTGTGAAACGAATTGTATTGACAATGTCAGAGGGGCAGTCGACGTGCTGCTCAGGGGGATCTAACACCAAGTGAGGGAGAGGCGGCCTTGTCTGATCTTGTCGGTGGCAGGAAATTCCTGGATTGGCACGCACGAGCTGTTGCCCTCTGGTATCCAATGTGTTCAGGGTTCTTCCGACCTAGTGCGTCTGCTGGGGGACTGGATCGAGGGCGGAGGCAAATTGAGCTCGGATAACGCCGACCGCCCTCTGTGCTGGAGTAAGCACCCTTTCTTGTCTTTCTTCATGCCTCGGGGCCTCTTCTACCCGCTGGTCTCTGTATCTTCTCGTTTCTTTCCCCTCTTCTCTCATTGTCAAATGGTTCCCATCGGGCATCAAGTCTGCGCCCTATGTCCTCCGCTTGTCGCATCTGTTCGTGCGGCCTCTGCCCAGGAAACTCCTCTCGAAGGGGAAGGGGGAGTGCCCTTGCGTCCTCCCGAGCTACCATTGGCACTCTGGGCGCATTGTGATCCACATATTGATTGTAGTATCCCCTCCTGATGAGGTCTTCGATTTCAGCCTGTAAATATCGGCATTCATCAATTATGTGTCCAATATCGTGGTGATATCGACAATACTTTTTCAGATTCTGCCTTCGGGCCTCAGTTACAATTTTTGGTGGCCTCTGAAGGTATCCATCTTTCTCTATTAACGTGAATATGGCACCCATTGGACGGTTCAAAGGAGTGTAATCCTCAAATCTTCTTAACATCCCCCTGGCTCGTGCTTTTTCCCTCCTAGACTGCTTGTTCACCGTGTTGTACAACTTCCTTTGTCTCGTCTCCCTTCTTGCTGACCGGGGCATGCACCCCCTTATTGGCTTCGTAAATTTCATTTGCGGTAGCAAACTTCTCACAGCGGGCTAGGAGTTCTTGGAGGTCAGCAGGCTCTTTCTTTGCGATGGAGAATCTGAGCTTTTCGTCAGTGACTGCCGCCCAAAGGGTGGCGAAATGGACAAGATCCTCAATGTCCTTAACTTGAAGTACCTCCAAATTGAACCTGGCCAGGAAAGCTCGTAGAGACTCCTCTAGTTGTTGTTTCATATTCATCAAGTGTGCGCTCGTCTTACGCTATATTCGGCTGCCCTGGAAGTACATCTGAAATGATTTTCTCAACATCTGGAATCCGTCTACCGACCTCAGGGGAAGGTTGTAAAACCACATCCGCGTAGCGCCCTTTAGGGTTAACGGAAATGCTCTACACATGATCGCATCTGGGTTGGCATGAAACCTCATTGGCCCCATGAAATGGTTCAAGTATTTGATTGGATCGGTAAACCCATCGTAGGTGTCTATGGGCGGCATGCTGAAGAGCTTGGGCAAGGATACCCTCATGTTGACGTCGGTGAGGAGGCTATCCACTGAGTAATCCTTCTCTGTCTATGCATTATGGCCATTCTTCTCCATAATTTCAATCTTCTGTTGGAGCCTCACCAACTGATCTTCAATCCGTGCAGCCGTCTCCGTGTGCATCGGAGCCCTTGCTCCATCATTAGGTGGCTCATCTACTTCCCGTGGCGGGGTGTCATTTTTATTATCTTCAACCGTCGTTCAACGTTTGGGTGTGGTCCTAGCCGATCCTGCATGGGTATCCGAGCTTGCTGAGCGGTCAAGCTAGTCCCGCTTTCTTCTTGACGGACTCGAGGTTCCCTTGCCTCTCCCTCTACTTGGGGCTGTCGTGGCCTACCACGCTAAGGGGGCTCTAGCTGGGGACCATTTCGAGGGACTGGCCGATATGGAGGGATAACCCCAAAGGAGGGAACGACCCCTACCGGGGGCTGCAAGGTTGCACCCATAGGCGGGCGCTGGGCAGTCTGCAGGGCTCTTGTTACCTCTTCTAGCTATTGCACTATAGCGTCAAACTGCTCATAGGTAACATATTATGGTGGTGGGGACTCGGCTGCTGGCCTTTTTCCTTTCCTCTGGGCCGGTCTTCCCTCCTGGTGGCCAACTCTAGGTGAGTTACGAGGGTTATGGTTGACCATATGGCTTCTCGTCCTTCTAGGGCTCATGTTCAAAGATTTCTTTCTGACGTTACTTTTTCGACTCTGAATTATTCGTTCGCCCCACAGTGGGCGCCAAACTGTTTCAGTCAAATCCCGTATCTGAGGTCCGTGGAGCTGACGGGGCCTGCAAGACAAAGACAAGAGACAAGGGAGGGGTGGGCCCTATGGCCCCGGGTCCACTCCGATGTCGAAGTTAGGAATCTATGAACGGTCAATGGGCTCGGGATCCGAGCCCACCTTTTATGTGGTGGGGCAAGAGAGAAATCCCAAGTTCGAAGTGTCAGAGCGAGAATCCCAAGAATGAGTAATTAATGTTTGCGTACATGAATTCTCGAGATTTGATCTATTTATAGTGAATAGTACTTTTTTCTGTAAATGCCATTTTTACCCTTTGTAGCTTTCGATCCCTGAAATGTCCTTGGCATAGCTTAGAAATGACGCTTTTTACCCTTAACTCATATGATCAATTTTATAGGGATGCTTTCTTATATCCATGAGAGAATGTCTATGCGGTTGTACCTTTGAGTCCTAGGTGTCGCGGTTTTATTGGTGACGTGGCAAATTTCCCCAACACTATTCGGTTTTAACATTGTTATATCATTCATCAATAGCTCTAAGTTAAAATGTGGTCTGGTTACTAAAGTATAATTAAAGGATCCTTTTCTAAAATTATTTTAAAGGGTCATGCCACTAATGGTTCCTTTCACCAAGTAATGAAGAGTAATGTTTGGACAAGTGTTATTAATGATGATATAACTCAATCTCTTATGGGGGACATGTGTTGGACATGTGTTCTCCTTCATAGGTGTTTCTGGAGCTCAATTCGTCTCTAATTATTGGAGGCTTCAATCACCAATCCAGAGATTGGAGTTAACTGGACGCGCCTACCAATACATCGTTAGGTGCGCCTGGTTAATTGCAACCGATGGATGGGCAATTGGAGCCTCTAATAATTGGAGACGATTTCAACCCGTGTTTCTAAGGAGTACCTACTTATGAACACCTTCTGGTCGTCTTCGAGTAGTAAAAAATTGAGTAGGTTGCTAGCATATGGTTCATTTTGGGTTTGTAAGGTTTGTCTTAGTAGGGATCCACATCTTTTCCTCCAAGAGAATCTGGAGGAGAAGTGATGTCCCCATTGGATGGACAACACTTGGGGCTCAGGTGAATCCGAGTCTTTCATCCAAGCCAACACCCTCTGTCAGCTCAACTTGTCGGCTCAGTGTCGACTCAGATGTAGGCTCTAATTCATCCGAGCCCCAGATGTCATCCATCCAAATGGGGCACCACCTCTCTTCCAAATTCTCTTGAAGGAGAGGATTTGAATCAATCCTAGTAGTAGATTGCTTAGGTTTGCTTGTATTTTGTGAGGTGGTCTTTTTCTTTGTTTTCTTTTTTTTTTATTGGGAGGTTCTTATTCAGGGTTCTTTTTTAGCCTTATTTTTTTCGGGTTTTAATAAATTTCTACTTGTCAAAAAGAAAGTAAAAATCAATCATTTCTTTTTTTCTTCTTTTTAAAAAAAAAAAAAGAAAATCAGTACCATTTTCATGACCCCAACCAAGAATGTAGTGATAAATATTTCCTTGGAAATAAGCTGAAGCATTGCACTAAAAAAAAAAAGTATTTTTACTCTTTCCCTTCATCATGTAGCAGGATCCACATCCTCTCCTCCCAGAGATTTGAGAGGAAGGGCAGCAACCTCGTTAGATGGCCGACACCTGGGGCTCGGGGGAATCCGAGCCTACAAGTGGGTGTCGGCTCAGATGGAGAGCTCGGATTACCATGTAGCATGTAAAAGAAAAGTTATTTACTGCTTCATCTTCTCTCTTCATTATCTTGAAATGGTAATTAAGAGCACCATATTACCATTGAGAGAGCATATTAAATTGATCCTCCTCCACATGCAAGTGGTTAATTTATAAATTGCTACAGGCCAAGAACTTTACACGATCTTGGGGTTCTTAAAAAAAAGAAAAAAAATCAGTTACCACCCATAATAGTTTCGAAACATCACCTATCACCCACACCTTTCAAAAAACATCAACTACCACCTAAACGTTTACCACTGTTAATCAAATAGTTTCACTCTGTTAAACGAATCTCGTTAATTGCTTATGTCATCCAAAATTGATTTTAAATTGGACAATTATACCCTAAAAGATATGTTGAAAGACGATTCTACCCTCCCTCAGTTAATTCACCATACACCCCCAAATGGTAAGCCCAAGTTCCGACTTCAATGGAAGAAAGAAGAAAAAATCTTTCTTCTTCGATTATGTTCGCCGATGACGATGATACCCTTCTTCTTCCCCGACGACGATGACCATGAGCCGTGAAATGAAAAACAAGAACCACTGCTATTTCTTTTTCTGTGTTTGGGATTAGGGAAAGTGGCAACCATATCTGCCATGAAACAAAAAAGAAAAGGTCGAAAGTTAGCAGGATCTGTTGTGATGAGCTATAATGTAGACGTGAACTATGAGGAAGAACATGAAAACCACGATGAGAGAGAACAAGAAGAGAAGTAGGCTATTGGTATCAATATGAAAATGACAGGAATTGCAGAAATGGAGGCGCTTGAAGACACTAGGGATTGCAGAAAAGGTGGAATTGAAAGAGACGGGCTTGGAGGTGTAGAGAGAGGCAGCGGTAGAGAGGAGAGAGAAGGCGAAGAGGAAGATCATGTTGAAGATAATGGTAATACCAGATCAGATGGGCCAGAGCCCACTGATGGAACTAGTGAAGACGGATGTTGTAGTATAAGGGCTATGGTACAATGGGCTATGGTACAATACAACAGCATTTAGAAAGGAAGAGGACTTCTAGAGTCTGCCCTAAGATTGTTCTCATCCACACATAGTGGATAGTTTGAGAGTCTCTGTATAAGGGATTAGTTTACTTTGTTTCTGTATTCAATCTGGAAAAACAAATGTTTGTAAAAGATATTCGGTAAGAAGAACATTCAAGATTCAGATAATGGAGTTCGTTCAAGATCCTCTGTAAGTTTGATTTTCTTCTGATCAGGTAGCAAAACTGGAAGATTAGAAGGCAATTTGTTTGAGGATAGGATGGGTGAAAAGAGAATGGGCTAATCAGGGTCAGGGTTATGAGGGAAAAGTTCTTTGGAGATGATTTTGGAATTGAAACTGATTCTTTGAGGATTTCTGTGATGATTAGGTCCTGAAGCTGTTCTGGTGCAATATCCATGAAAAATTGGGTTTGATTTGAGACAGGAGCTATGACTGTTATCTTAAATATATGATTTTGAGATGAAGAAGCTGCTTCTGAGATCTAATCTTTTTCTATCAAGGGAAATACAGAGGGATGAAACGGTTTTTGGGAAACCCACGGTGTTCTTTAGGGGATTCAAGAGTATTTGATTCTAAAACCCTCGATTTCAAGCTTCAAACAGGCAAAAGTAGAGGTTTCTTACTTGTTCCTGTTGATTCTTGTGGCATCAAAGAGCTCAAACACAAGGATTCTGACATTGTCGTTGACCGAAAATAGATGATCGGGAGATTGAACTAGGTCAGAGTGATAATTAGAAACCTAAGCAGGTATGTGAAACTCACTGCAAGTTCAGATTGATGGAGGGCAAGAGGAACCCATCGGTAGAATTGCAGCCATTGGTGGTGTTACCAAGAAAATGAATGTGGAAAGCATAGGTCTTCTTCTCTGCTTTCTCCTGCTAGACCCCGTGGTTCAGATGCCCTGAATGAGATGGCTACACAAGAGGAGAGAATGATGAGGGAGGGAGAGATGAAAGGAAAGAGAAGGGTTATATTAGTAATTTTACTAACTTTTAAAATTTTCCAATTAAAAACAAAAAGGGTAAAAATGTCTAACGTGGATTTTCGTCTCCTCCGTCAGTTACTTGGGTGTAGTTGATGTTTTTTGAAAGGTGTGGGTGGTAAGTGATGTTTCAAAACTATTATAGGTGATAGCTGATTTTTTTTCTGAAAAAATATACATAGAGGACAAAGGCATCCAGAAACCAGATAGGTGATGACATGCTTACCTTCTTGATTCTTAATTAGGAAGTAAGGAATCTTTCTTTCTTCTACGACTACGTCTTGGACATCATGATGAACTTCACCCATTCATGGTACCTAAACTGTAGAACTGTCTTAAGTCCATAAAGGCATGGGAGGTCCTTTTTTGGGGACCCACCTTCAGTGGTGGTGGGTCATGAAAAAAAAATCAAGAGGCTCAGAAGTCAAAGCCCTAGTTAATAATTTTTCTCATTGGAAATAAATCCTCTCATGCTCCTCATATCGACATGAGGAAATCCAGTGACTGTACTGTACGCACATACCGATGTATTGGTATACACGCACAGTGGATGAGAGCGTTGGATTTCCTCATGCCGGCATGAGAGGCATGAAAGGATTTGAATCTTTTTTTCTCGTATACGAAGAGAATGAAGGATAATCTCTAAGGAGGACTGTAGAAGATTTTAAACTGTTAGGGGAATTTCCCATATCACCAATAAGATGGCGACAGCTAGGATTCGACCGTCCACATCAACAGTTCCAAAGGAGTCTAAGATGACGTTCCTATAAGCCTAACCATTGAATAAGGGTAATGCTGCCATTTCCATAGATTTATAAGGATCTTTTAGTCATCATAACATAGGATCAAGGGTAAAAGCGACATTTGTAAAAAAAATACTATTCATTATAAATACCCCGAATCCCGAGATTTCAGGTACGCAACGTTTAATACTTATTCCTAGGGATTCACGCTCTGACACATCAGACTTGGAATCTCTCACTTACCCCACACATATAAAAGTGGGTTCGGATATCAGGCACATTGATTGTTCACAGAACCCTAACTTAGGCATCATAGTGGACCTAGGGCCATAGGCCCACCTCCCCTTTGTCTTTTGTTGTGTCTTGCAGGTCTAATCAGCATGGTGGACCCCAGATACGGATTAGGGATGAAACTAAAACTAAAGCTTATGTTGATATCAACAAGGAGGAATCTTCAACACACATATGCATTTGTCTATTGATTTGTTCATATCCCCATTGTGTTCAAGAACCCTGTATGGCTTATTAGAGTATTAGTCGGATTCACAAATTTATAGCCAGTGGAGGATGGGCCAGTGTGGGGAGAGGTTTTTCCCAATTTTTTTATACCGATTCTCTTCTCGGTCAAGAAAAGTGGAACAGATGGGGTAATTGATCAGATTTGTTCGTTACAAACCAGATTCAGCCCAAAATCAATTTCGGTCTTCGCTCATTCTCGATTCTAATTACCAAAACTCTGTAAGAGAGAAAAGCCCACTTGGGCTCTGTTTGGTTGCAAGGGAAATTAAAAGGAAGATAAATGAATTAAGAAAATTTTTATAATCATTACTACCTTGTTGTATAACTGTTTAAATTTCTTATCATGTTTAATAATGACATTTTTTTTAAATGTATTTTATTATACTTTAAATGCAAGAGATTTAGATACAGAATAAAGTAAAAAAATTAGTACCCAAATATAGAATAATTTAGAGTTAATTACATAGACATGTGTTGTAATCTTTACAAAAATTTCTTCCTCTTTTGTTAGTTTGAAAATATCACTTTCGTTCACTTCCGTTTAATTTTCTTTTTTTGCAACCAAATAAAGTGGAATAAGAAAACAGTCTAGAATTGGAGAGAGATTTCCTTAGGAGCAAATAGAACGGAGACTTTTCCTTGTGGGCCGTATGGCAAACAAATGGGCTCTTAGCTTTGCTTTTTGGTTTACTTTGAATTGGAAAGCAGTTATTAAGATATGAGCCTTACGTTTGAGTATCAAAAAGAAAAAAGATAATGACTCTTAGGTTCGATAGTTAACTAAGGGTTAAGGATTATCCGCTTTGGGTTTGTAAGTGAGATTTGGCAATTGGCAGTCAATGAGGTTAATGGGCGTTTCTTTTTTTTTTTTTTTTTTTTTTTGGGTAAAGGTTAATGGGCGTTTGAGAGAGAGAGAGAGAGAGAGAGAGAGAGAGAGAGGACACCCAAGGCGCCAGGGGGTTAATTTAATTGATAAAAGACTACATCTCAGAGAAGTCATGAGTTCAACTATCCTTGAGGATTACCTTTAAAAAAAGAAAAAGAGAGAGAGAGAGAGAGAGAGAGAGAGAGAGAGAGAGAGAGAGAGAGAGATTAGGTAGGGAGTATGGACACCCAAGAGGGGTTAGCTCAATTGATAAAAGACCACACCTCAAAGGGATCATAAGTCCAACTCTCTTTGGGACTGACAACCTATAATTAAAAATATAAAAATATAAAAAAAAGAGGCAGAGTTTAGGTCTGAACTGTGGACATCCGAACTTGTATGAACAAGGGGGATTTGCTTAATCTGGTATCAATATATTGATCCTAACCCTATTTTATCGTTCTTCCTAACCCTCTCTTTCTTACCTTAAAAATGCATTTTTAGGTATTTCAAAGTGGATCTTTTTTTAACAGGATTGTATACACTTAAAAGTTTCCAATTGCAGTTGGATTCATGATTCAGAAGCAGATTGAGGCTCATGGTTTCAGAATTAAACATAAAGATACTTTCACTTTCAATTGCATGTGCATTGGCAGCTCTCTTCTGCATCCACCATTCCCTTGTTATCTCATTTGGAGTAAATCTTAGTCTGCCTGCACTGCTCATGCAGCTCACACTCACCTTCAAAACCTAATGTCAACTTTTATAATTGGTTCAAACTGTACAGTGCGACTCATTTTCAGTCACTCCAAGATACATTTGACTGTTTTATATGGGGTCTTTGCTAGCAAGAAAATCATGCAAGAAGTCCTTTCTTTTTACCCCAACCTATAGCAATGTAATACAAAATCACAACACCTAACAAGGTTCCAAAGGTAGTCCCCCAGAACTGCTGAGTGACCCCATCAAAGAGGGAAATATGAATGTTCATGCCAAACAGACCCACAACAACAATTCCCGCATTGAGAACTAAGTTCGCTGTGGTAAGCATCACTCCCATCTGCAACAGTTGATTCTGTTTGTCATCCAACATGATGTTGACGTAGTCCTCAGTGTCATCTACATACTCCCTCATCTTAGAACAAACAAAAAATTCTTGTTATTTCAATAATTTTTTATGACTTTCGAGTTGAAAACAGCAAAATTGCATTAGAAATAAAGTTACAGTATTTCACTATGCTATTTGCAATCACTACTAAGAAATCAGTGAGTGATTGAACAGAGCACCGTTACATGATAAGCTACGAGAAAGTGTTTTAAGGTGCCATTGACTTATTCAACGGACGCCTTTAGATGCTCCAGTACAGAAGAGTAATTTAATTTATATCGAAGAAACTAAAAGAACCAGGGGAAGACGACTCTAGGTGAGGTGCTGAGGAAGCCTTATATCAAGTATGACATCGAACAGAGCTGATTGGAGGGAAATGATCCATGTAGCTGATCCTTAGTTGGGGAAACGCTTTGTTGTAACCAGTGATTGAACTCAAGATAAAAACAATTTGTTATGAGTGGCAAATAATATTACAATCCAGACTCTGATAGAAGCCTAGAATGTCAACAACTCCCAAGACCTAGGTCTATTGCAAGAATCATAATGTAAAGAGACCAGCTAAAGAGAACCAGGCTTCCACTGTGGGTGTAACCATGAAGCTCTGAATTTGTTTCCCATGGAATCTGGAGGTCTAAGAATGCAAGGGCTGGAAGTGTTAATTGCTCTTTTGATCATTCAAAGAAGAGCCGGAAAATATTGATTAGAATATTAATGAAGGAATCTGTGGTCCAAGCAGTTGTGCTCAGGAATATCTTACATTATATGTAGTATGAGAATACCAATTTAGCCTTCTTTTCAATGTTACTAATTGGGTCATAGACTAGGAATATCTTAAATCAGTAATATTCTCCCAATTTTTTACGATGATAATATTTCTAAAGCTATAACATTCCTTAAACAAAGGTTCTAATAACAAACTTTGCAAACTACAAGCATTTCCATCAAATAATGAATCAATATTGACAGATAGAAATATACATACAGTGGACAGTTTGTTTAAGGTGCCGTCTATCTGAACGAAGTAAGCTTCTAATAGCATCTCCAACTCCTCGATGTTTGGCTTAATGGCACTCAAAGTTTCACCACATGCTTCTGTCTCTGTTTCTTCTTCCCTGAAAATCAAAAAGATAATGGCAACAAGTTTAAATGACTAAGAAACAAAAAAAAAAAATCATGAAAAGATCTCAAGGAATCTCAACAATCTCGAAGTGAATCCAAGGAATAAAGATGTTATTTTGTCGTCTTGTTCAGTGGTGTTGCTTTTCACAGTTGTCAACAAATTTAGTTATTTGTTAATGTATTCGCCGTAGTTTCATATCCTATTTCTCAGAGATTTACAATTATAAAATGCCCACTTTATTGCTGTAAGGTCAACATAGGGTGAGAGTAATGACATTTTGAACCTTGATGAACTTTGGTAAATAAGGTATGTTCAAATCCAAAAGACTACTAGCATTTGTTCATGTACCCTTTCAAGAAATGATCCTATGGCTACCAGAAAGTTAAAAAAAAAGAAAAGGATTTTTCCTATAAATCTTCATCAGGCTTCTTGACTATCTTCATCAGGCTTCTTGACTATCTTCATCAGGCTTCTTGACTAGGTGTAGGCTGAATCAGAAATCAGATGGAGTAAAGACTTAAAATCCAAGAAAAAAAGAGAGAAATGGTGCAAAACATCATCTGTTAAGGGTAATTCTGACAAGAAAGCAGCCGCAAACCCAGAAAAGAATAATCATGATATGTGAACTGATCAAGAACCAGAGAATAATAGCATGAAAGGCGAGATTTCAAGAGAGATTTAGAGAACGGCATCCGAAATTGAACCCCTTAATTGTAATTGACGACCAGATCAAGAACACTGAGCAGGAATAGGAGGAACACAATCAGCAGTGGAGAAATAGAAGCCGAATAAACAAAGATGAGAGAGAATAGAATAGCTTAGCTGCATCAACAAAGTAAGTCCCTTCCAGGAAAAGAACAGGCACGTCTTCACCTACATCTAAAAAGGGCGTACCATGACCACCAGGTGACAATGGAGCAATCTTACCATCATGCCAAGGCTTGCCTACATCTGGAAACCAATAATTTGGAGATCTTAGTGAATTCCTACTTCCGCTAGGATCAAGAACATGATTCAAGACTGTTACATAACCTGGATTGACTTGTTCTAAAATTAAATTTGACCCAGAAAACAAACCCAGGACGAAGAGCCTTTAACTAATCCAACTAAACTGAAAAGTAAAATAAGTAAAATAAACTGTTGTCTTTAGTGTTTAAAGAAAAAACAAAAGATAAGTTTCATAAAGCAGATTTCAAATTTTTGGTTCCCTCGACTTGATATACCTCCTCTAGTATTTTGTTTTGGACAAGAAAAAAGGTGGATCAATTACTCCCACATTGCTTATAGAAAAGGTAAAGGACCCCCTTATACATTGATATGGGAACATAATAGTTGGGGTTCCTTTAGAGAAAGTCTCCCTTCTTAGAAGTCCGAGTTGGGTCCGGGTTGCTTTTCACACATGATGCATGTACGTGCAAACCGAACCGAAAGGGTTGGTATTGGGACAGATGCCGTTTGTTAAAATTATTTTTGGCCATTTTAATTTAATCCTTACATTTTGTCTTTTCATTTAAATCTGTAAAGACACCTTTTGACTAAGAGTCATATTTTTTGAAAGGGGCTCACTCACTCGTTAATTCAAGATCTCCTTAAGAGATTAAATTGTAGTCGTTCTCTTTTCAAATTGTATCTCTTCATAGAGGCACTTTAGAGGATCATGTTTGTCCTATAAATAAAGGAGGATTTCTGTTTAGTCATTCAAAACTAAAACCATAAACATTTTCTTTTATCTATCTAACTATATATATATATATATATATATATATATATATATATATATATATATATATATCAAGTGTTGAGCCTAGCCTTGTTCTCTTTTAAGTGATCTTGATCGTGAGTTCACACTTGAGAAATTTCCCCGAGGGTTATTTTATCTTAGAAGTTGGAACGTAATCTACCCAATTGCATCATCAAGGGACATTTATAACTTTAAAGAGTGTTCTTGGGCACAATGCAACCCAACATTGCAATGAGTATGTTGGATTCATCCATCATCGAGTTTAGTGGAAGTTTTGCTCTCATAAAAGATAGGTGTCTTATATACTCTTTGATCATTGTTTGGTGTGTATTTGGACTACAACCTAAAAGTTGTAAACTTAAGTTGATAAGACACCAACACTATGGCTACTACCCTAAATGCATCTGCTACCCATATTAGACCTGCCACTTCACTTGCATCTGCTATGAATAGGCTAAGGATCGTGTCTGACTTTGACAAATTAATGATGAAAATTTTACACATTGGAGGCAAATGGTGCTTTTTCTTTGGCTCAATTGGGTTTGTCTTTTTCCTTGACCGAACCAAAACCTAATGAATCTGATGATCCTATTAATCCTACTCTCAAAGAGAAGAACGAAGCTTGGATACAAGCACATTATCAATGCAAAAAGATAATTCTAAATGCATCATCTATTGATTTCAATAATGTCCATTGCAATTGTGAGACTGCATACATACTACGGAAATTGTTAGAAAAGAAAAATGAACTTAAACTGCTTTGGGTGCAAGTGGAATGGTTCTCATTCAACCCTGGAATGACCCGATCCATGCAGTTGTGGGTTCAATATGGGCCTGCAGGACTAGTCAAGCCAAAGGTCTAGATACACATCGTCAGCAAAAAAATAATAAATAAAGATGCTGGCAATAAAAAGTATGTAATTGCAAACTTTTTGGATTCTATGATGAATGATGACATGAAAGTACCTTCTCAAATCGACACACTTTTAAGTTTTGGTTTCCAAGTTGACTAAAAAAGACATCACTTTTTAGGAAGAATTTGTGTTGGCTTCTCTTTAAGAGAAACTTCCACCCTCTTGGAATGATTTCAAGTTAAACATGAAACAAAAGAGGAAAAGAATATACTTATATCAAATAATAGTCCGGTCAAAATCGAAGAGAGGAGTCTCGAATAGGATAAATTGAAGAGGACTAAGGAGTTTAAGTCCAAAGCTAAATTGGTTGAAACCAGGAAGCACGAACAGTCCAAGAAAGGCCTTCAAGTGAAGAAGTACATTGAAATCAAGAAAAAGGGAACTATTTTTCATGTGGAGAACCGGGATGTTTCAAAAAAGATTGCCGACAGAGGATGAAGAGAATTCTGACAAAGCTAAGGTCAACCTCATTGAAACTGATATTTTCACGGACATGATAACGAAAGTGAATTTGGTTGAAAAACCAAAAGAATGGGTTATTGATAGAGTTTCCACTATGCATATTTGTGGAGACCGAAAATCTTAATTTTTCTATTTTACTTCCAGAGATAAGGTCTTCATGGGAAATTCTCAAACTTCCAACATTGTGGATGAGAGGTAAATCACTTTGAAGTTGACTTCTGGGAAGATTCTTGTTTTAAAGGATGTGCAACATTTACCAAAAATTCAGTGGAATCTTGTCTCCGGACCTCTTCTCAACAAAGTTGGAATGAAGTTGTCATTTGAGGCATATTGGGTCACTTGACCTAGTGCATAGTTAACTTTGTGATTTTCAAATCACTTCAATCTAGGGTCTGGTAAGAGGTATTTCATAGAGCTGAGTTCAGAACGTCATAAGACAGTTCAGTCTATATCCAATGTCAGTGTTAAAGCATTGAGATGACCTTTCCCTGGTACGAGAGGATTGACAAGGACACACCTTTGGTATACCAGTTTTCATTCCCAACGATTGAACCCTCATTCCACTAATCCGTTGTTTATGATTCATTCAAAGCATAGACTCCCCACTTCTTTGTCTTATTAGCACAGGTTTTCATCAACAATGAAAGCAACTTAAGACTCGAATAAAGAAAGAGGGGTAGACCTGGGAAGGCTTTTAGGGACTGGGGAAGATAGGTGGATTATACTTCTAGATTCAAGTGATTTGAAATTACAAAGTACACTATGCGTTTGGTCAAGTAATTCTCACCCCAGGCTTATGTGACTTCTTAGTGAACTTAACCTCTATATAAATATCACACTTGTTCAAAGAGTGTCAAAATGTTATTTTCTGTTAGACCTAACTTACACAATTAAAATTGTAAGATGCATTGCAATGTCCTAGCCTACCATGCCATAGATTAAAGTAATTAACAATGTAAACGGAAGAAGCACTAAGTTTTTCATTCATTGATTCAAAACACTAATTACAAATAGGCCAATACTAAGATAGCCATTTTCAAAAAATATACCATTTTTCATAGTTATAGCTTTGTCGGCCTCAAATGACAACTTCATTCCATCTTTATTGATAAGAGGTCCCTAGGCAAGATGGCCGAATTTCTAGTACATGCAGCACAACCTTCAAAACAAGGATCTTCCCAGAAGTCAACTTCAAAGTGATTTACCCCTTACCCACAACGTTGGAAGTTTGGGAATTTCCCATGAAGACCTTATCTCCGGAAGTAATAATTGAATGATTAACAAAAGAATTTCGGCCTCCACAAATATGCCTAGTGAAACCTGCATCAATAACCCATTCTTTTGGATTTTTAACAAAATTCACCTCCTTTATCATGGCCCTGAAAATATCACTTTAAATGAAGTTGGCCTTAGCTTTTTCAAAAAAACATTTTCTTCCACTGTCGGCAATCTTTCTTGAAATGTTTTGGTTGACCACTCGAAAAGCAATTCCCTTTTTCTTGAATTTAATGTCCTTAACTTGAAAGCCTTTGTTGGACTATTCATGCTTCCCGGTTTCAGCCAAATTAACTTTGGACTTAAACTTCTTAGTCCTCTTTAATTTATTTATTTCATAATTCCTTTCTTTGATTTTGACCCAAATGATAATTTGGTCTAAAGTCCACTCCTTCCTCTTGTATTTCATATTTAACTTGATAATTTGGTTTGCTTTGTCTTGTGTTGAGAGCTTCAAATTCTCTTATAGAAGCCCGCGTCCAAACCAAGACGGGAAGCCAAGACAAATTCTTCTAGAAGAGTCATGCCTTCCTTAGCCAATTTGAAAACCAAAACTTGAAGTTTGTCGATTTAAAAAGATGCTTCCATGTCATCATTAATCATAAAATTCAAAAAGTTTACAACCACATACTTTTATTGCCAACATCTTGAAATTCATTATTCTTTTCTAACAATTTCCATAGTATATATGCAGTCCCACAACTGTAACAGACATAATAGAGATCAATAGATAAAGCATTCAGAATTCTATTTTTGCATTGATAATCCTCTTGTATCCAAGCTTCTTTCTTCTCTTTGAGAGTAGTGTTAGTAAGATCATTAGATTCATCAGGTTTACATTCGGTCAAAGCAAAAGACACACCCAATTGAGGCAAAGAAAAAGGCACCATTTGCTTCCAACATTTAAAATTTTCACCATTAAATGGGTCAATTTTGTCAAAGTCAGTAATGACCTAGTCTATCATTATCAAGTACAAGTGAAGTGGTCCAGTAGGGGCAGCAGATGCATTCGGGGTAGTGGCCATAGCATTGGCGTCTTATCAACTTAAGTTTACAACTTTAAGATTACAGTCCAAATACACACCGAACAATGATCAAAGGGTATATAAGACAATTATCTCTTATAAGAGAAAAACATCCTCTGAACTCGATGATAAATGAATCTGAAAAACTTGTTGCAGGTTGAGTCATGTCCAAGAACACTCTCCTTAAAGTTGTAAACATCCCCTAATAATGCAATCCAAGTAGCTTACGTTCCAACTTCCAAGACAAAACAACCCTCTTGGGAAATCTCTCAAGTGTGTGGTCACTATCAAGATCACTTAAGAGAGAAAAAGGCTGTGCTCAACACTTGATAAGAGAGAGAGAAAGAGAGAGAGAGAGAGGGAAAATTCAGAAAACATTTCTGATTTTGAATGACTAAAAAACAGAAATCCTCCTTTATTTAATGAACAAAGGTGATCCTCCAAAGTGACTCTACAAAGAGACAAGATTTGAAAAGAGAATAACTACTATTTAATCTCTAAGGAGATCTTGAATCAACGTGTGAGATGGGCCCATTTCAAAATGAAAAGACACATGACATGATTTTTAATGAAATGGTGTCTTCACAGATTTAAATGAAAAGGCACAACTCAAGGCCATAGTTGTCAAGGCAACAAGGCGATCCAATGCGTTTGGGGCCATCCTGGGCGCCTAGGCGCCCGCCTAGGCGTTGCCTAGGCAACCAAGGCGTTCCCAGTGCATTTTTTTTATTTCTAAAATATTAATGTTTATATATATGCAACATTCTACATAAATAATCAACATTTAAGACATAACTTAATTAATATGTGGTGTGGACCCAAGTTTACTAATGTACACGAAGACCTGGGATTGTGTCTAGAGTTAAGTAAACAATTATTTATGACTAACATTTGCGTACTTTTAACAAATTTGATCGGAGCGTAACTCCTTTAATATAGTTCGGATTCAAGCAATCTCGAATTCGTTGCAAAACTAGCATAATCAGCTTTCCAACAAATCCGAGATTGCTTGAATCCAAATTATAATGAAGGAGTTACACTCCGGTCAAACCTTGTTCGGAATACGAGAATGCTGTTTAAAGTCGTCTGAATGTAAATTATTTTTTGGGCATCAAAGCAAAAGATTATTTTGGCGCACTCTTGGTTTTTAATGATGATTTATTATAATAAGATTTATAGAATTTTTATATTTAGAAAAAAGTCTAGCATTTAAAAGTTAAAAATCGCCATCGCACCCAAAAATATGGTTTTTGTTCTTGAACAGGGGGGTTGACTTTTTTTCCTTCTGGAATTTGAATTTTAGACTATTTTTATTAGATTCAAATAGGGGGGTATTTGCTTATTTATGAATAATATCTTAAGTAAATGAAATATAACTTAAATGATATTAGTCATAAATAAGTAAATGATATTAGTCATAAATAAGTACTGCCTGATAAATGTTGTTCCTGTCTGGCCTGGGCGACCACAAGGCGTCCTGGCGCCCAGGCCTGTACAAACCGCCCGGACGCCTAGGCGACGCCTTGACAACTATGCTCAAGGCTTAATTCGAAACGGTCAAAAGTAATTTTTAGGACCAAATTCCACGTAACCTTATACTGCATCTGCAACAGCGTCAGATCGGCTCGGTTCGGTTCATGCGTGTGTGTTAAAAGCGACCAAACCCAACTCGGGCTTCTGAGAAGAGAGAGAGAGTTCTCTCTGATGGAAACCCAACCCTTATGTTCCCATATCAATGTATAAGGGCATCCTTTACCTTTTCCATAAGTGATGTGGGACTAACCAACTGATCCACCTTTTTGCTTGTCCAAAACAAAACACTAGAGGAGGGAACCAAAAGTTTAAAAACTTTAAACTACACTACAATCCACACGATGGGACCTACTCACAGTCTTCATCGTGTGGGACTCTTTGACTTGCACAATTGGTGTAGACTCTTTGACTCCAGTTGCCAAGATGGAATAGGACTCTACAGTCCTATTGTGTTTACAGTTCTATAAGTCCTATTATAATTAGATCTCGTATTAGCATATGGACTCCTAATTAGTTTATTAGTTTGTTTTATTAGTTACCTTTACCAATTAGGCTTTTTAGTTTCCTTTTCTTATTTGGAGTTTAATTTGTCTTTAGTTTGTGACTAGGACTTTGACTTGTAGAGTCCTAGATTCTATCTAATAATTGTTTTCTATTTTCTATAAATACAAGCTACAAGGAGAGGAACACACACATTGACACTCTCTCTTTCCTTTACACATCGATTCTCTCCATCTTCTCTTATTTTTCTATTTTCTTACATGGTGTCAAAGCGGGTGCCATTTTGAGAGTTGTTTATTGATCTTCGTTCTAGTGAGCAGCCATCAATGCTACTGCTGTATCTTGTTATTAATTTTCTAGTTTGCTACTCGCTGATTTATTGATCAAATCTACTGTTGTTTAGACTACTCAGATATAATTTCTTGTTGCTGCCTACTACTGTTTTTACCATCGAGATCTACTCCAAGATCTCCCTACTGTTGCAAACTTGCAAGTGATGCAACCTACTACATGCTTGTGTTGGAGCATACCTACTACTGTTGCACATAATGCAACCTACTACTACCATGCTCGTGTTGGGAGCCTTCTACTGTTGTGTACTACAGTTGCATGTAATGCAGCCTCTACTACCTACAGCCTACTATAGTTGCATGTGATGCAACCTCTACCTACTTGTTGCACATGATGTAACCTACTACTTGTGTTAGTGTTTGAGCCATTACTATTGTTGCTCCTGTTACAACTGCTACTACTACAACTGCTGCAGCTACTACCTAATTCACAATGACCTATACTATGTTGCTACTAATACTGCTACAACTACTGCTGCTACTACTGCTGCTACTACCTGGTTCACAGTGACCTATATTGTGCTACTACTGCCACTACTTGGTTCACAGTAACCTATAATGTACTACTTTACTACTACTACTGCTGCTTTATTGATACATTGTTTCAAGCTGAAACTCTTAGTGTTACTACTGCTTTCGTTGCTACATTGTTTCAAGCTGAAGCTCTTACATTCTCCCGTGCTCTAGCTTGAAGGGGATGTTAAACCACTGATGCGGGATCCGGGTTGAGAAAACCCTAATTAGATCCGCTAATAGGCCCACCCAAATAATAAGCAAACTTGATTCAATGAACAATGGCAGAACTGTGAATAAACCCAAAACTCAACGAGTAATGGTAGTTTTGTAATTAACCAGAAATTTATAACTATGGATGAAACAAACAGACCTTAGGATTGCATTGGGACTGAAACTTTAAGTTAAGGATAGCTTTGGAAAAGAACAAATAAGAAGGATTGATTGGGAATATTTCTGAAACTAGGGGTTTACTTGTAATTTTGAAGAACTAACCTTCTTCTTCTAACTCACGATAGGCACAGGAGGCGGAAACCATTTTCGAATGGAAGAGGAGAACTCCTTCAATATAGCTCCAATGGATCTGAAATTTCAGGGGTAGAATCCTAATCCACCGGCCTATTGAATCTACACAATAATACCAAGAACCAGCAACGAGAACTGATGTACAAAATGTCTGAAACAGTTCCTAGCGGTAAAAGAGAGAAGCTGGAGTTGCAGCTTTTAGTTTCTAGTGTTGGGAGAGTTTCTGGCCATGGGTTTGAGGGGTGTGGGTCGTCTATGGAAGGGAAACACCCACCCCAAGTTTCAAAGGAAAAGAGAAAGGAATGAGGGAGATGAGAGGGTTTTCGGTTGGGCTGGGACTGTCGCTAGAAACAGGGGAGGTTAGTAAGAAGGAAGGAAAACAGGGCGAGAGGGAGAGGAAGAGAAGAAGGAGTGGGAAGGGAAGAAGCAAGAGAGAGGAACAAACCACGGGACAGGTCAGTTCAGTTTTGCAAGGACGAAGGAGAAAGTGAAAGGGGAGAGAGAGCACTCACTTCCAGCCCGTAGGCACACCACAATAATCCAATCAAATCTTTTTTCTATTCAATTCTTCAAATTCTGAAAATAAAACCTAATACATGTTCTATTTAAAGGTAGAACTTTCCTAAACTAATTTGAAGTAAACTTAGAAAGTAAATAACATCTTTATGAAATCAAATCTAATCCCTATGG
The DNA here is from genome assembly GCA_028583415.1 of Protea cynaroides. NCBI lineage: Eukaryota > Viridiplantae > Streptophyta > Magnoliopsida > Proteales > Proteaceae > Protea > Protea cynaroides. Next base: position 22,500,580 of record CM053276.1, read on the forward strand.
CATAAAATAGAAATAGTAAATAAGGAAACCTATAAATTAAAACTTCCTAATCTAATTAATCATCTACCAACCCTTTCCAGACCAAAAGGTTGGTTTGAGTTTGAGCCGGTTCAGGTTTGGCTTGGGTAGCCAAATTGGCTCGTGTCGATCCATCCATGACACTGCTACTGCATCAACTCTCCGCTTCTCAAAAGAACTCGACTCCGTCGAGTCTAAGTAAGGACCAAGAATACCATCAGATGGAATGCGTTGGAGGAGAAGCGAGTTAGCATTCTTCTTAAGCTTGATAGCAGGAAGGTGTTTCGCCGGAAGAAGCTGCATATCGAGCCCACCGAATTTGAAGGTGTACGTATTCTCGTACCCATCATGCTGAACCTTCTTGTCAAACATCCAAGGACGACCAAGGAGAAGGTGACAGATCTTAAGGGGTAACACATCACATCGAACAGTGTCGATCAATCCGCCGATGGAATACGTGACCAAGCACCGCTCATGAACCTTAAGATTATTGTTATTTATCCATCAAACCTTGTAGGGATGCGAATGGGCTCTGTTTTCAAACCCAACTTGTTAACCATATCTTCAGAGACTGCATTGGTGCAACTGCCGCCGTCAATAATCATGGTGCATAGGGAACCGTTGCATCATACCCGTGTCTGGAAAATATTGCCGCGTCGCCAATCATCCTCGTCAGGTATCTGTGGAGCCAAGAGAGGGCGAAGGACCATAAAAAGCTGGTGCAACTGATCCACATCACTGTCGCTATCATCACTATCGTGCTCGGCTGCCAAGTATACGATCTCATTTTTACGTTGCTCCTCTATGGCAGTAGCCATGAGTTCTTCTTTATCGGCAAAAGCAATAGAGCGATTTGGGCAATGTGAAGCAAAGTGACCGAAACCCTTACAGGTGTAACATTGGATCTCAGCCCTCGGTTTTGAAGGAGGTCTATCATAACTACGCCGAAGCGGAGAATATGGACGGGTCGGCCGTGAAGATGCCATACTAGAACCACTTTCTTGGGGCTTGCTAAAAGATTTCTCAGGTGGTGGAGCTTGCTTGACAAAATTATTACCTTTAGAGAACGTCTCTGGAAAGCTTCTCCGGTTGTATGGCCGCTTTAAATTTTCCTCTACCTGATATGCCACTTGTACAACGTCCTCCATTGTATGTAACCTATTGGAAGCCAAGGAAGCATTAATCTGTGGGGTGCAAACCATTACGGAATTGTACGACCAAAACATCTTCATCCCAATCAAAATCAAATCGGGTAGCCAAATAATAAAATCGGGCCACATATTCTTCAACAGTCATATTGTGTTGCCGTAATTGAGTAAACTTGAGATGCGTCCGTTGCTTGTAATCAAGAGGTAGGAATCGTCGGTTCATTGCCGCATACATCTCAGCCCAAGTATTTATCTCACCAATGCCGCGAGTTTGATTTTGTTTATGATATTTAATCCACCAAACTCGTGCCGTGCCTTTCAATTTAGCTTCTGCAAACATCAATTTCCTAGGCTCTGACAATCCGTACCATTTGGAAAATATCTCCAAGCTATGGATCCAGTCAAGATATTCCTCAAGATTTTGGTCTCCATTAAAATCAAGCACATCCAGTCGTGCTCCTTTGTCGGCACCAAAAATATCTCCATGTCGACCAACTCCATATGGTGGTGGTGGTGGTGGTGGTACGTGTCGTGATGGTGATGGTGGTGGAGATGCATTGGGAGGTGGAACATATGAGACGGAGCTGGAAAAATCCCCAAGTATGGGACTCTTACCTTTTATAGCTTGTGACAATAAGTCAATGGACGTCTGCATTTTTGCCATCATATCCTGAAAAATTAAAATAGAAGCATCTATCCCATCAAGTCGGTTTGATATACCACCAACGGCCGTGTTAGTTTCCTCTTTGTCGGCGTTAACACGTGCTAGGAGCTCATTGTTACCCACCATGATTGCAGGATATTCGCTTTGATACCAATTGATGCGGGATCCAGGTTGAGAAAACCCTAATTAGATCTGCTAATAGGCCCACCCAAATAATAAGCAAACTTGATTCAATGAACAATGGCAGAACTCTGAATAAACCCAAAACTCAACTAGTAATGGCAGTTTTGTAATTAACCAGAAATTTATAACTATGGATGAAACAAACAGACCTTAGGATTGCATTGGGACTGAAACTTTAAGTTAAGGATAGCTTTGGAAAAGAACAAATAAGAAGGATTGATTGGGAATATTTCTGAAACTAGGGGTTTACTTGTAATTTTGAAGAACTAACCTTCTTCTTCTAACTCACGATAGGCACAGGAGGCGGAAACTAGTTTCGAATGGAAGAGGAGAACTCCTTCAATATAGCTCCAATGGATCTGAAATTTCAGGGGTAGAATCCTAATCCACCGGCCTATTGAATCTACACAATAATACCAAGAACCAGCAACGAGAACTGATGTACAAAATGTCTGAAACAGTTCCTAGCGGTAAAAGAGAGAAGCTGGAGTTGCAGCTTTTAGTTTCTAGTGTTGGGAGAGTTTCTGGCCATGGGTTTGAGGGGTGTGGGTCGTCTATGGAAGGGAAACACCCACCCCAAGTTTCAAAGGAAAAGAGAAAGGAATGAGAGAGATGAGAGGGTTTTCGGTTGGGCTGGGACTGTCGCTAGAAACAGGGGAGGTTAGTAAGAAGGAAGGAAAACAGGGCGAGAGGGAGAGGAAGAGAAGAAGGAGTGGGAAGGGAAGAAGCAAGAGAGAGGAACAGACCACGGGACAGGTCAGTTCAGTTTTGCAAGGACGAAGGAGAAAGTGAAAGGGGAGAGAGAGCACTCACTTCCAGCCCGTAGGCACACCACAATAATCCAATCAAATCTTTTTTCTATTCAATTCTTCAAATTCTGAAAATAAAACCTAATACATGTTCTATTTAAAGGTAGAACTTTCCTAAACTAATTTGAAGTAAACTTAGAAAGTAAATAACATCTTTATGAAATCAAATCTAATCCCTATGGCATAAAATAGAAATAGTAAATAAGGAAACCTATAAATTAAAACTTCCTAATCTAATTAATCATCTACCAACCCTTTCCAGACCAAAAGGTTGGTTTGAGTTTGAGCCGGTTCAGGTTTGGCTTGGGTAGCCAAATTGGCTCGTGTCGATCCATCCATGACACTGCTACTGCATCAACTCTCCGCTTCTCAAAAGAACTCGACTCCGTCGAGTCTAAGTAAGGACCAAGAATACCATCAGATGGAATGCGTTGGAGGAGAAGCGAGTTAGCATTCTTCTTAAGCTTGATAGCAGGAAGGTGTTTCGCCGGAAGAAGCTGCATATCGAGCCCACCGAATTTGAAGGTGTACGTATTCTCGTACCCATCATGCTGAACCTTCTTGTCAAACATCCAAGGACGACCAAGGAGAAGGTGACAGATCTTAAGGGGTAACACATCACATCGAACAGTGTCGATCAATCCGCCGATGGAATACGTGACCAAGCACCGCTCATGAACCTTAAGATTATTGTTATTTATCCATCAAACCTTGTAGGGATGCGAATGGGCTCTGTTTTCAAACCCAACTTGTTAACCATATCTTCAGAGACTGCATTGGTGCAACTGCCGCCGTCAATAATCATGGTGCATAGGGAACCGTTGCATCGTACCCGTGTCTGGAAAATATTGCCGCGTCGCCAATCATCCTCGTCAGGTATCTGTGGAGCCAAGAGAGGGCGAAGGACCATAAAAGGCTGGTGCAACTGATCCACATCACTGTCGCTATCATCACTATCGTGCTCGGCTGCCAAGTATACGATCTCATTTTTACGTTGCTCCTCTATGGCAGTAGCCATGAGTTCTTCTTTATCGGCAAAAGCAATAGAGCGATTTGGGCAATGTGAAGCAAAGTGACCGAAACCCTTACAGGTGTAACATTGGATCTCAGCCCTCGGTTTTGAAGGAGGTCTATCATAACTACGCCGGCGGAGAATATGGACGGGTCGGCCGTGAAGATGCCATACTAGAACCACTTTCTTGGGGCTTGCTAAAAGATTTCTCAGGTGGTGGAGCTTGCTTGACAAAATTATTACCTTTAGAGAACGTCTCTGGAAAGCTTCTCGGTTGTATGGCCGCTTTAAATTTTCCTCTACCTGATATGCCACTTGTACAACGTCCTCCATTGTATGTAACCTATTGGAAGCCAAGGAAGCATTAATCTGTGGGGTGCAAACCATTACGGAATTGTACGACCAAAACATCTTCATCCCAATCAAAATCAAATCGGGTAGCCAAATAATAAAATCGGGCCACATATTCTTCAACATCATATTGTGTTGCCGTAATTGAGTAAACTTGAGATGCGTCCGTTGCTTGTAATCAAGAGGTAGGAATCGTCGGTTCATTGCCGCATACATCTCAGCCCAAGTATTTATCTCACCAATGCCGCGAGTTTGATTTTGTTTATGATATTTAATCCACCAAACTCGTGCCGTGCCTTTCAATTTAGCTTCTGCAAACATCAATTTCCTAGGCTCTGACAATCCGTACCATTTGGAAAATATCTCCAAGCTATGGATCCAGTCAAGATATTCCTCAAGATTTTGGTCTCCATTAAAATCAAGCACATCCAGTCGTGCTCCTTTGTCGGCACCAAAAATATCTCCATGTCGACCAACTCCATATGGTGGTGGTGGTGGTGGTGGTACGTGTCGTGATGGTGATGGTGGTGGAGATGCATTGGGAGGTGGAACATATGAGACGGAGCTGGAAAAATCCCCAAGTATGGGACTCTTACCTTTTATAGCTTGTGACAATAAGTCAATGGACGTCTGCATTTTTGCCATCATATCCTGAAAAATTAAAATAGAAGCATCTATCCCATCAAGTCGGTTTGATATACCACCAACGGCCGTGTTAGTTTCCTCTTTGTCGGCGTTAACACGTGCTAGGAGCTCATTGTTACCCACCATGATTGCAGGATATTCGCTTTGATACCAATTGATGCGGGATCCAGGTTGAGAAAACCCTAATTAGATCTGCTAATAGGCCCACCCAAATAATAAGCAAACTTGATTCAATGAACAATGGCAGAACTCTGAATAAACCCAAAACTCAACTAGTAATGGCAGTTTTGTAATTAACCAGAAATTTATAACTATGGATGAAACAAACAGACCTTAGGATTGCATTGGGACTGAAACTTTAAGTTAAAGATAGCTTTGGAAAAGAACAAATAAGAAGGATTGATTGGGAATATTTCTGAAACTAGGGGTTTACTTGTAATTTTGAAGAACTAACCTTCTTCTTCTAACTCACGATAGGCACAGGAGGCGGAAACTAGTTTCGAATGGAAGAGGAGAACTCCTTCAATATAGCTCCAATGGATCTGAAATTTCAGGGGTAGAATCCTAATCCACCGGCCTATTGAATCTACACAATAATACCAAGAACCAGCAACGAAAACTGATGTACAAAATGTCTGAAACAGTTCCTGGCGGTAAAAGAGAGAAGCTGGAGTTGCAGCTTTTAGTTTCTAGTGTTGGGAGAGTTTCTGGCCATGGGTTTGAGGGGTGTGGGTCGTCTATGGAAGGGAAACACCCACCCCAAGTTTCAAAGGAAAAGAGAAAGGAATGAGGGAGATGAGAGGGTTTTCAGTTGGGCTGGGACTGTCGCTAGAAACAGGGGAGGTTAGGAAGAAGGAAGGAAAACAGGGAGAAAGGGAGAGGAAGAGAAGAAGGAGTGGGAAGGGAAGAAGCAAGAGAGAGGAACAGACCACGGGACAGGTCAGTTCAGTTTTGCAAGGACGAAGGAGAAAGAGAAAGGGGAGAGAGAGCACTCACTTCCAGCCCGTAGGCACACCACAATAATCCAATCAAATCTTCTTTCTATTCAATTCTTCAAATTCTGAAAATAAAACCTAATACATGTTCTATTTAAAGGTAGAACTTTCCTAAACTAATTTGAAGTAAACTTAGAAAGTAAATAACATCTTTATGAAATCAAATCTAATCCCTATGGCATAAAATAAAAATAGTAAATAAAGAAACCTATAAATTAAAACTTCCTAATCTAATTAATCATCTACCAACCCTTTCCAAACCAACAGGTTGGTTTGAGTTTGAACCGGTTCAGGTTTGGCTTGGGGAGCCAAATTGGCTCGTGTCGATCCATCCATAACACTGCTACTGCATCAACCACACTACAGCCCACATGATGGGACCTACTCACAGTCTTCATTGTATGCGATTCTTTAACCTGCACAATTGGTGTAGGACTCTTTGACTACAGTTGCAAAGATGGAATAGGACTTTACAGTCCTATTGTGTTTATAATTCTATAAGCCCTATTGTAAGTAGATCTCCTATTAGTATATGGACTCCTAATTAGTTTATTAGTTTGCTTTATTAGTTTCCTTTACCAATTAAGCTTGTTAGTTTCCTTTTCCAATTTAGATTTTAACTTGTTTTTAGTTTATAACTAGGACTCTGACTTGTAGAGTCTTAGATCCTATCTAATAGTTGTTTTCTATTTTCTATAAATACAAGTAACAAGGAGAGGAGCACACACATTGACACTCTCTCCTTCCTTTACACATCTATTCTCTCCAACTTCTCTTATTTTTCTATTTTATTACAAAACCAAATATTGAACTCTGTTTTTTAACACTAAAGACAACATAACCCCTTTTACTTAATTCCCATGCATGAAAAAAAGAAAAAAAATTATAAAATGCATCACACAGTTTATCTTCATTTTCCACCATATGGTTTCAGTCACTTATGCTTCCATGGAATTCAAGTTCACCTATTGGATTAGTTTGCAATGATTATACGCCCACAAGACTAGTATACCTATATCTACCAAAGAAGACGACATTCACAGCTTATGACTCTTAGCCTTAGAAAAGATAGGAAGTACAAATCTTTTAGATGTTCCTAGTTCTGTTTCAAACTATAAGTATCAGCACAGTTGCACACAGTTAAACTGGGAATAACTCCTTTTTCAATTTAAATGTCCTAAACATGGTGCAGGTTACCTTGACACTAGCTAAAAATATAATTTCTTGAATGCACAAAGATGGACCAAGCAATTAATATTTGAACAAATAATATTAAGGATATAAACTATCTAAACTTCTATTTCAAGGAGATAATCGAATTGAATTTTTTTACTAAAATAATTAAATGACTATAATCACCTTTCATCAATTATGTTACTTGCATCATTGTCTAATTCACTTCTCAAGAAACTCCGATCCAATCGCTGACTAACAAGTTTTTCTGTCAAATACATCTCGGCCATATCATTGTCATCATCCAGTAGATGTTCAAGTTCATCTCTCACCTGAAATACACAAAGATGTCAGAAGAACTAAATAATTGAAGGAAAAACGCTCTTCCTTGAGAAGTTTCACAATCAAATAAAAAAATTACAATAATTTCAGTTAAGCAGACTTTATGATCCCCAACGAATGCCTATTTATTTAGTAGATGATCAAGTAAGGGGCAGAAAAATAACAGCCTTAGGTCATTAACATAGAAACAATAGGTGAAAACTAACTGCTCCATTGTTTATGAACCGCTACGTTTGATTGAAGAAAGATTGTCAGCTTCTATGTAACAAGGATAGAAGCAAAAAATTTCACTTCCTACTTTTTCCTTCCTCTTTTTTATATATATAAAATGAGAAAAAGGAATTACAAAACAAAAAATTACTGAGTTATTGATGTTCATAGATGCTTGCTGGGTGACTTCAAGAGTCCTGTTCTACAACATTGAAAAAGTTATGCTTCAAATGAATCACACCTTATTTACCTTAAGGATATCATAACGTTTAAAATTGAATAATGCAACTCTTTAGGAAATTAATGATCTGATTTGAACCTTTCCTCTGGCTGGTGAGAAGAGAACAATCTCTTGTTTCAAGCATCTTCAGCTTTCAGTGGTTAGATCTTGATGATCGACTTTTTCAATAGTTTCTTTATTAATAATTTCATAAATTAGTCCATAAGAAGGATCAGATATCAGTCTTTAGTTTTTGATAAATCCCTTTTTCACTCAAAAATTGGTTTCCTAGAACTCTTCAACCTTACCATCTTTATTCCCATTTTTTGCAATGTACCAACAGCACTAGATGCAATGAATAAAGTCGTGAAAGATGGGGATGTAAAGAATGATAATATTTTAATGGTTCCTTCCTTCCCTCCCAACTAATAAATAAATAAAATAAAATAAATAAAATAAAAAGAAGGCTCAGGGAATATAACATTGAAATATTTATGAGGAAGGGATTCATACACAGTCAATTTTTGCCATCCATTCAACTTAGGGAGGCAGTTTTGATATTACAGGTGGGGTGCATTTATGACCATCCAAAGGCGTCAAGTATGACCTTACAAATGCATGGTCGTACATGAAACCTTTGCCAATATTAATTTTCAATCAAGAAATAGAAAAGACAACTTCATAAGATATGTTAATCATTTCCAAGTAATAGTCGAAGCAGCCAAGCAAAGGATTTCTGTTTACCTTTTGCACACGACCAGATATTGCAACTAGACGACTCTTTATTTGCCTAACACGTTCTAGAGTGAGCGTGCTAATTTTAGAGGTAAGTTCATCCAAAGCTGGATATGCTTCTTGCTCCAATGTGGAAGTCTGTTATAAATTAAGTACCAAGCAATTTGATCAGAAATGACTGAATGGAATTAAAAGAAATACTACTAAAAATAAAAATGTTACAATGACAAATTCTTCACAATTAGAAGTTGTACAGCACTTTGGTAGAGGTTTTTTGCTTCTTATGGAAAGGGTGGCAGAACCACTAGTAATCATTTGGAACCATCTTATAGAGCAGGCATGAAAGATAAGGAACTGTTACGCATATGGTGATCATTTCCTTTTTGGGCTGTGTCAACTTTGTATCAGAGCAAGTTCCGATTCTTGTTCTAGTCCGATTGAACAAGCTTAATTTTGAGAACACTTGGTTTAGTGAGCATGAGTTGAAAAAACTTGATCATGAAACGTGGATGAGTATGACCACTTCAAATTTGAGGACAAATTTCTTTAAAGAGGGAGAAAATGATGCAGCATTAATGCCCACTCCAGTTTCTCCTTCTCCCAGTGGCTCCATTTCCAATGGTCATATCTCAACTGCTATATTGTAATGGCTCTTTTACCCTCCCCTATATATATTTGTATTTTGGTTTAGATGAAGATAGAATGATTGGTATTTTTAAAACGGTGTGCCAATGTGATCCCCCATGGTGAGTTGAGGTTCTCCAATGGGAGTAAATCCCACATTTAGGTTGAGTAGTCTCCAAGAAACCCCAGAGTTAAGTAAGTCTCTCTAAACCTTGAGTGAAGTGGTCCCATATGACCCTTTCTCTCGTATAGTTGTTTCCTCATTTTGCAATCAACTCTAGTTCCTTTCTTTGTTATTTGCATTTCCTTTTTGGGCTGCATTAACAAGGAAATACAGTAGCTAGAGGACAGCCTCCACAGCAAAAAGACTAATGTCGAAATTTCTTAATGTCTTACATAATAAAGCTTCAAAAGATTCATTTGAAAGTTCACCACAGCGTCCAACATGTTTGGAGCTGACTACTCTGACCTCCGTATATTATCCTAATGAATATGTAGCTTTCATAACAGATATTAAGTGATCATTTTACTTTTCCCAATGAATGTTTAACGTTGAGTGACATGGAGGGATGATGCATCCAATTTGAACTGTTGCATAGATAGATAGTGTCTCCTCTTGCTTGGTCACCTTCCCTTTTAATGATAATAACAATAATACAAGTCGTAATTGTAGAAGTAAGATAAAGAAAAAAAATACATTTTTTTAACTGTTTTCCAATTCAAATCATTGGCATCATTGTCATAGTGAACAAATTGATACTTAAGTTGGATATATACTTATTAGGATAAAATATATCAGATGGTTTTAAACCTAATAAATGCTTATCCATGATTCACGTTGGCTTCGCAAATCTTGTTCAGCAATTACAGTACTCAGGGTCATATTTCATTAAATTTAAGTCCTTAAATCTTTGTTAACTACTCTGAAAATATATCAGAATCATTTTTGGCCTTTGCCTTAACTTTTCAGAGCCTTCAACTTCATGGCATCTCTCTTTTTCATGATTGAAGTCACTTGTATTTGTGCACAAAATCAGATAATCTCCATGGAGTGACCTTAATCATATTATTTACACATTTGCAGTTTTGTCCAATCTTTTCACTTATCCATCTCAACATTTTCATGTTGACTAGATAATGCATGGTTTTAAGGTAGTCTTATAAATTTTCCTTCAATGTAGTTGATATATGTAGACCATAAAACACTCTAGAAGAATTTTTCCACTTCATCAACTCCCCCTAATTCTATGGGCAGATCCTCTTCAATCTTTTCCTCCACCAAGGATAATTTGAGTAAGGCATAAAAACCTCTCTTTTTTTCTTTCTTTCTTTTTTTTTTTTTTTCTTTTTTTGTTGTAACCCGGACATCAATCTTACCTCCAACTGTTTTCTAACCAAAACTGTACTCCATTTTTTCATAGCTTTTATCTATAATCTGTCTCAAGGTTCTAAACAATCCCTCTATATTTCTAAATTAATGCTTATGTCTTTCTAGTCTCATTTGTCAAAACTATTTCCACATCAAACAACATATGCCATGGGATCTTGGGACCTACTTGCATACATATTCAGTCATTGCCACATGAAGAAAAAGAAAAAATTGCACATTTACAGTCCCTTATAAAGGAACTCTGTTAGGGGGAGAGAGAGAGAGAGAAAGAATGGCAAACACACATACCTCGTAATCAAGACATCTGCAAGCAGATTCTAGACAAGCTTCAAGTGCTCTGAACTCAAATGGCAACATCATGGTACCCCCAGCTCCTGCCACATCTATTGCCGTTTTAGGGCTACTGTCCTTCAATTCCATTGTTGGCACAGAGGTATCCTTTGAAATGTGAGGCAGCTGCAAAATGTCCAAGCTTGCTAGTTTTGCTGAGCCATTATGACCATAAAATGAGTCTAGGCCCTGTGACTCCTTGTCTGTTATCTCCATGTCATTATCAGAGCTCTCTGTTGCCTTCAAAAAGAAGAAATCCAATACTCAACAAACTTTACATGTCCAGAAAGGAAGCAGGTCATCTCTACCAATCATCAAGAATCCAAGCAAAATAATTATGCTGTGGTGAGAACAGTTTTTGCTCATCTGTGGAATTATAGATATTTGAAAAAATTTATTGTTTTATGATGCAGATGTCATTTCTAATAGATTGCATATAGTAATCAACATAGCTAATCCAAAATTCCCTCCATAATATAATCAGTAGTCCATGCACAGAGAATGGATGAGGGAGAAAATAAAAAAGGGAAGGATGTTTATTGCTGATAAGAAACGAAAGTTTAGTTTCCCTAAAATGAAAAGATTCATTCTCAGGATCTTGGTAATATAGTGAAAATGCTGGATTGGGAACTCAATATGCTTCTGTTGGCAGGATCTCCATTGATTAGCCTGGCATGAAGAAATGCTATTAGCACAGAAGAAGACAAAGGAAAATTCAACTATCAGCAAAGCCAAAACAATAAGTAGTCCCTGTATAATCATCCTCTCATCACCTTGGGAATAGACTAAGGTCGTCCAGTATAGTATTTAAATTAATTCTCTGAGAAACAATTTTTTTATGGGGAATCACATGTGAATTCATTGAAACCAAAAGCAAACATCGTGTCCAAGAGGCAATGGAAAGAATGAAACTGAGGCCCTCTCTATATAACTTCTGGAGAAGATGACTAGATGATGGTACACAAACATTAAGGAGTGACTACTACTGTCCACAATCACAGAAAAGAATGTTATGGTTGAAATTTTTGTCTATTAATAGTCTCTGCTCTGGTTGAAATTTTTGTATTTACTGAAGACAGACTATGCCAAAAATAACCACGTCATGAGTGTCACTTTTAAACACTTAGTGAATAGCATAACGTTCCCCTAGTACAGAAGTACACTTACGATTTTGCATGCAGAGAGAAATATAGCATTTTCTTCATGCTTTGCAGCCCAGAAAGATGATTTTCATTGAACACAAATTTATTCAAAAATGATTAAACACTCACAATAATTCATATAAACCAGTGTTGGAGGACCCTCAAAGGCCATATATGATAGTGAGTTCCCATTTATTGATTCCATCTTCTACAGAATCAATACCCTTTTAATCTACTAAAATATGTGGAGTTCAGCATGTCAGGAAGAATGGCGAACGTTCTTTTGCTGATAGTATTACCAGAAGTCAATACTGGAACATTCATAATCATAGCCTTATTATACCTTCTCTATTCGTTACAGGTGGGTTATTCCCCAGCCCTTGGCCAAATAAGTATTTTACAAAGAGCCGATGTGCAAAAGCCAAAGGATCTGTTTTTACAGGTCAGTTCAACATGTGAACAACCTTCCAGTTTGCATATGGCAACAGCCAAAGAATTTATGTCTTTCTTGGGTTTGTTGTCTAATTGTCTCTTGTTGGTTGTAGAAAAAAAATTAATATTATGTCCTGCTTTAAAATTAAAGTTTAGCGTTCAGTTGACATTAACAAAAGAAAGGGACAGCTAAAAGAGAATAAATTGAAAGCTTCTTCTGGGTTTTGATACACCTGAATATGAAGTTGAAGCTATAAGTGAATCAAAGGAAACTGATGTAGGAAAATCTCTTCTGTTTTAAGCATATATCTCTTGACACTAATTATATTAGAATAATTAGTAATCATTCTAACTTTTAATGTTTCAGAGCAACCACCATCAATCTGAAAGAAAGAAAGAGCATAACCAGGGAAAGAAACAGACAAATATTACCCTCTGGAGAACCCCATTGGAACACATGACACGGTTCTGAAGATCTTGAACAAATGGGACAACAGCTGGATCTTTCGAATTAAGCACGAAAACCTCAGTTGCGGTGATAATTGCCTTAATGTGCTCCAAGTTGATCACTATTGCTCTCTCCCTTCCAAAAATCGACGAAGGGTAAGAAAGTATGGGATCAAGAACCCTAAGATCACGTGCTGGGAGCCCTGTCCTTCTCATGATTGAATGCTTTCCAATGTCTTCGAGATGCGATTGCCCAGATTCGTATACAACCAACCATGTCCTAATTCCGATGCCCTTCCTTCTTGTTTGCGGCGGAACAACTGGATTCTGGCTTAATTCTTCGTCGGATGAGAATTTTAAAGCCATCATCTGATCTAACCGCATTTTTATTCCTCAAATCCTCTGCTTCAATTTGTGGGGCTTTGATGATCCAGAGAATATTGATTATGCTCGCAAATCTGATTTCAGATTGGGTTTTCTGAGACAAAACCCTAGAGATCTGTAGTTCGATCGTAAGTACAGAAAAAGAAGAGATCTTGTAAGGAAGACAAGAAGTTGTTTAAGGCTTCCACCAGACGAGGAGGCTTTAATCCTCGTGGGCGAATATAAAGGCGGGAACATTAACGGTTTTTTGCCTTTTTTTTTTTTTTTTTAAACTAATGCTCCGTTTGTTATCCATTTTTGGAATGCATTTTAGTGTATTCTTGTGTTTGGATTCTAAAATTTGGTTAGACAAAAGTGATCTCTACTGAAATCCATTTTTTTTTCTTATTTTTTATTTTGAATCTAGAAAGAAAATATCTCACATTGCAGGCCATTCTCATTTTACAGTAGAATGCATTCCTAGATTCCATACCAAACGCAACATAAATGGAACTTTTCAATTTGGATCACTGTGGGCAATTTGACCTATAAAATTTTTTTTCCTGTGGGCTTCAGCCATTTTTTTCCCTTTAACAATCAATGACATAAGGGGTCCCTTATCTTAAGGGTGTCAAAAATGAAATCAAACTCTGTATCAAAATCGAACCGAATCGTTTAATCTAAAACCACGAAATCGATTATTAAATGGTTTGATTCTAATTTTAGAAATGAAATCGTTTAATTAAACTATTTGATTCTAGTTTCAAGAATAAACTCGTTTAAACCGACTATTTGAAACCATTAAAACCGACTAAACTTTTACTTTAATCCATTAATGGTACATGTTTATATGGTACATATTTATATTTATAGAAATAAGTTATATTTTAATGTTTTCTACATGACATACTTCTAAATCATAAGCACATTTTCATATATGATTAAAATTATTTTAATTATTGATTTCTTTTGCTTTCCCTCTACTTTGTTTCTAAAACTCTCTTCCTCTCTTTCCCGACAGCGAAACTATTTAAAAATCGAAAAATCAAAACCAATTAATAATCGATTTAGGTAAGCATTTTAAAACTATTTAATAAATGGTTTGGTTTTGATTTTACTCATTATACACCGAACCACACCGTTAAACTAAAACTACAACGTTTAACACCCTTACCTTATTTATTGCTTAACCTAAAACCTACCTCGTCAGTGAAGCATCAAGTATGGACGGACTCTATAAAGTGAATATGATAGAATCTTAGGCTCCAACGTAAAATTTTACGTCTAACATTTTATATGTTAACAAAATTTTCAATGTTTGCTTAAAAAAAAAAAAAAAAAAAAAAAAAAAAAAAAAAAAAAGAAGAAGAAGAAGAAGAAGAAGAGGCAAATTTCCTCTTCCCTCCTATCATTGAATATTTTTTTTTAAAATATAGTATTGCATGAAAAAAATTTACATCAAAACAAACAAAACCTAAGAAAATAAAGGATAGAAAAATCAAAATTTTCAAATTCTAAAAAGAAAATTTGTAATCATTACCCATAGTATGATTATGTAACTACTTTCAAATCATCTTCAAATTGATTTTTAATCTTTACTTTATTTTGCAATCCATTTCCTTCCATTTAAAAAGTAAAATAAAGATTACATTGAAATGCCTATTTTTAACTCTGATAAGAATTTTAGGTAGCTATACAATGGTATTATTGTAATAATAACAAAACCTTCCTTTGTCATTACTCAACAAATTCCACCTCTCTTCTCTCACCTTATAACCAAACAAAGCCTAGGGTTTTCCAACTGAGAAAATGCAAAGGAAACATCTCATTTCTTGATTGTCTCTTGACCTGGCCATTTATAGAATCAAGATAGTTTTAAGGCAACTCTTGGACCCTAGCACCACTCCTTGATTGTTGATCTTTTATTTCCTTTCAATTCAATGAAAAAGAACAAAAAACAACAGTTTTTTTTTTATTAAGCCAAAAATTGTCAATTTTCTAAAACATTGGTGAGTACGATTTTTAATCTTATTGTAATTTTTTTTCTTGATTTATTAAACAAAATCGAATCTAGACAATCACCAACTGAGGTGGGAAGAGATACAAAAATCTTAAGCGATTTCATTCACCAAACTCTTAACACATTACACCTCCTGCAACCATTCCAAACAAGTGTCTCACGATTTCCTAATGGTCTTTTATGAGAAGTGGTGTCCACCAAGCTCGGATGCAAAAGTCCATGCACCGTCGGTATAGTTTACTAAAGATGGAGAGTGTATATAAGAGGGCAAGGAGCCTACGCCTAAGAAGCAGAAAGTACTGAATTCGACTGCTTTTATTGCCTTGGGGCCACTCACACGTGATGTTAAGTGCTCTTTCTATCCAACAATGGGTGCAAGTGGAATGGTTCTCATTTAATACCGGAATAACGTGATCCATGCGGTTGTGGGGTTAGTAGGAGCCGCGGGATTAGTCAGGCCAAAATGTCCGAATACCGTCATTACAAAAAAGGAGTGCATAGAAGAGGGCTTTGGTGGTATCATAGTAAGTTTGAGAATGGCAAGCTAAACGCAATTAGACTTCTATACGGGAATTAAAAATCCAGTTCAAGAAAACGCATATAGCATTGATATGTACATATTTAATACGTGTTTAATACGATATCATTTTTACTAAAAATACAAACATATATTTACTCTGCAATAGAAATCTATATCATTCAAGCTCTTCTCTCTGCCCCTTCTTTCGACTCAAGTGAGGTCAAATATACCCTTCATTTCAAGTGAATCTGATTAGAAAGACTTCTAGTAATTTTTTTTTATTTTTTTTGGTAAGATCCCATTAATCTAATCTTCTCCCATATAAGATCAAATCACAGCTTGCCTTCCACCAATGGCGTTGGAAAATCCAATCTTCATGACTTCAGCTAGCCTGCCATTAATCTTCCTGAATTCGTTTCAATCCACCTGCTTCAAACATGGAAAGGAGGAAATGAGGCAGCTACGAAGATGATGTATATTTCATCTGAGAATAAATGTCATTAGCTGTGTAATAAAGTATGTAAAACAGAAGAAAATCTTATCTTTTATCTCATCTGAGAAACTATGTACTTGTATTTCTCTATGGGATTCTATCACCATTCATATCCAATGGATCCCATACCACATAGATGATGATGGAATCCCACAAAAAATACGATGATCCAAATTCCATCTCATCTTCCTTTCCTCACATCAAAGACAATAACCTTGTCAACGTCTCTCCTCTTTTTCTGATCAAACTCAAAAAAGAGAAAACCTCCTTTGCCGGTTCATGTTGTTTCACATTTCCCACTCAAAATGCTTGCTCAAGGGGAGAAGACGGGGAAGAAAGACGAAAGAAGAGGTTGAGGATAAGAGAAGAATCTCGCTTAAAGGTGAAAGAAGAAACCAAATTTGAAAATCAGACTCTCTACAGAATTTAAAACACGTGGTTTTTTTTTTAACGTTTTTTACAATGTATGCGAATTATACGACTGATTATAGAAATCATGGATTTTGCCCGTTTTTTGGATACGTTAAAAAAAACCCGTTTTAAATGCCTCCATAATACGAATCGCGTATTATTCATATATAATAGACAAACTTACAAAATATGGATAGTTCAGGCCCAACATCATAACAAACAAGGATTGAGTTGAGACCGATTTATATAATTCCAATCAATTATGTGCTTTGACTTTTCTTTTTCTTTTCTCGAAGGAACCATGTTTTATTATTGTTGATATGTGGACTAGATTAATTGGCATTATAATATTAGATTAAATAAGGCATCTTTTATATATATATTTCATGTTAGATAGGTCATCTGAATCATATGTGTTAATTTGTATAGATTTTTTCTTTTCAGTTTTTCAAAATTTTAATAATTCTAATATTCTCACGTTTTCCAACAACATTTAAAGCCCAAAAAAAAAAAAAAAAGAGCAAGAAACAAATATGAGTAAGTCAAATTAATATAATTATCTATTTATCCAAAAAAAAAAAAAGTTAGTACATATGTCATATGGTAGTTATGGTTATTGGTGTATCGAAAAATTCTTAAAATTAATTTAGAAAACTTGAAATTGAGACAGCTTTGAAAATATTTTGCTTAATGTCACATAAATCCTAACAAGGCATAAACAAATTAAAGACAGAAAGACATGTCGACAGCATGTAAAGTTTAGGTTCATTATCCTAAAAAAATCTTTGTCCACAAGAGGACGGATGTCTCAACAGTCAGATCTGACATGGCCTATTATCACCACTCCATGGTTTCTTGATTTTTGTATATCAAATGGTAGGCTGTTCCCAATTCTTTTGATGAATAGAATATTTTATTACCCAAAAAAAAAAGGATCTGACATTTTCTCCCTTCCTATATATTATGATTTCCATTATGCCCAATGACAGTGCATGTAAAGGAGACCAAATTTCGTCACTAAATGGGTGACATTCAGTGGGGCGATGACACCATGTACATTTATAGTTTGAATCCTTGTTTGGACACTGTTCTGTACTTTATTTTTGTTTTTTTTTTAATACAATTAGGTCTTTAGGAAAAAGAAAAAATGGAATATCATTGTCTCCCTTATCTTAATTTTTAAACAATGGAAAGATAGAAAAATTGCATCTTTCCATTAGCCATCCATTGCAACTTGCAAGTAAAAAGGCCATTGTCAACAGAATCATGACGGTTGAGTTGTGAGGATGACTTCCCTCTGATGGAAGGTGTCCACTTACTGCACCAGGGATCAACCTTTCCTTATATATATAACTCGGCATATCTTTCGGATACCCATGATCTTCCTTATAGAGATAGTGTTGGGAGATTTGCTATTTCAAGGTAGCACCACCAGATGAGAGAAGAAGAAGATAGGATAAGTTTATAATTCTTATATTTCTCCTTCCTTTCCTCTGAGTTTTATATTCAAAGCTCTATACAAACGTTTACAAACAATCACAATATTCCATCACATGTTCCATCATCCTAACAACTTTCTGTTAGAGACCGTACTAAGTATAGACGTCCCTCTCTAAAATATCTTATGCCTACATGTAATAATCCCTCAGAGCTTTTTTTGGTTCTCTGGTTCGAGTCCCTCGTCTCAGTGCCACCTAGTTATCTAAGTTGGCAGCCATCTATTCCCCACTTCCAACTGTTCCTCCCTCAACAGACGACGGCGTGGTTGTAACATTGCCGTATGCTTTCGTGGGAACCTTGTCCTCAAGGTTCAGAGTTGGGTAGCGCTGTCGATTGGATATCAACCCATGATGTCTCCTCCAAGAGCAGTCCTTCCCATTGTGTTAGTGCCTGAGGTATCCACTGACCTTCTCGACGTAGGTGTCGATAGCTCAACACAGCTGTAAGACCCGTATCGAACTAACCAGTCTTACCACCTTGTACCAGGTCTACCTATCATGGTCGAACCAAGTGGACCAAGTGCGTGAAGGAAATCACAAGACCAGGTATGAATTTGTCCCAAAAACAGTAAATATGAGGGTAAGGTCGCATGCCTAAACAGGTAGGGTCGACCCCACCTCAACAGAAGTCCAACCTATGATTTTCTAGTCGTAGGGTCGCATGACTAGAAAAACGAAGGGTCAACGGATCCTGCGACCCTACGTGTGACCCTACGATTTCAGACAGAAATCATAAATTAGGAAACTTTCCTAATTCCAAGGGGTTCTTTCCTAAACTCAATGGGACTTGTTTTGGAGGGGTTTCCTCTATAAATAGGACGTCCCTTAGCCTCTTTCACTCCTTTTAGAACCCTAATTGAAAATGAGAAAAGAGAAAGAGAAGGAAAAGAAGAAGATAAGGAAAATTGAAGAAAATGCTAAGAAAGAGGAGGAAGTTCAGAGAAACCTCTGACTCTCAGCCAACTTCAGGTATGAATCTAAGCCCCTTCATAAATTAAGAGCCTAGAATGGAACATGAAGAAGTTAGGATTAGGAGAAACCCAAATCATCTATCCATGGATGAGTTTCAAAGGAATCTATGGAAGTAATCATCATAGGCAATGGAAAGTGTGTAAAAATCATAGTTATGAGTCATAGAACAATCTTAGAATGGACCTATAAGACCACAGGATCGATCACATGCCCTCGAGAATTCCCAGGGAGGGTGTGGTCGCACATAGGGTCGATTGATAACCGACCCCACGTCCGACGCTACCCCTAGGGTCGATTGGTAACCGACCCTAGGTGCGACCCTACCTGCGACCCTATGATTTCAGCTAGTCTAAATTTGTTGGAATTAATTCTAATTAAAATCTATCGACTTGTTAGGCCTTTCTAGTGATTTAAAGGTGATTCATAAAGCTTGAACGAGGATCTACACTCAATCAAAGGTGAGGGAACAAGACCTAAACTAATTGAATAATAACAAACTATTTTCGTTTATTAAGTCCAATACCATGTATGATTCTATGATTGTATGATTGTAATGTGCATATCACATGTCATCTACTATTCTTGTTATTATTGTTCATGCATATTTGATTCAGTTTATTTATAACATGATGATGATTATGATACTAGGAATAGGCATGTGAATGTATGTGTGTGGTTAGTGTGTTTGATGTGAGTGGAGCATCAGGGGGAGGATGTGACACTGTGGTTCATCCTGGTCACCAGACTCTAGTTCTATCTCTACTCAAGTCTTGTCCACTAATATCGTCGTATCACCATTACTTTAACAGAACTATAACGTCGTAGGGCATCAGGGGAGGTGGTCTCGGACCGTGTAGTCTCTGACTCTGCCAGGGGGCCTTAGCTTTATCTCTATGGAGGTATTGAGGGATGCTGGGGTGAGGCCTTGGATACACTGTTTGACATTAGGATTGGTTAGTTGCGAGCCCAGTTTGCAAGCCCTCGCCAACAGGGGCTTACGTATTGGTATGGGTAGAGCATAAGGGGAAGTGTGATGCGGTGCGGTTCTAAGCACTTTAGCTCTATCTCTATTCCATGGTGGGTGCATGTGGGGGCAGCAATGGTGTTTGATCCGTTGGGTGGTTTCACACATTCGTGTATAGAGGTGCGGCGGCCACCTATCCTTTCTATAGTACATTGCAAACTTATGAACCAGACCAAAGATATGAATTGTATGCATGCATATGTTTGTTGAATTGTTTTGTTTGCTCACTGAGCCGTGATGTGTGCTCACCCTTTTGACGTCGAATGCTTTTAGTTGATGATGGTTGAAGACTATATGAATGCTCCTATGTATGGACATGCGGCGGCGATGGACGCTGACGTTATGGTGGAGTCGCATGATTCGTCATGCGAGTGCAACTCTTGTGTTTTTTATTAGAATTTTATTCAATTTATACAGACGATGTAATCGATTAAATATTTTACTTTATGTTTTAGTCAATGAAGAATAATTTGATAATTTATTATTTTATAATTGTTAAACTCTCAGTTCATTAGTATAAAGACTTCCGCTATTGTGTATTTACTCTGATTATTGTTGTGGATGTGTATGGTTTAAGCTAACGGATACAGCCTATTCGAGATCCTGGTTGAACCGTTGATTGATTAGCGGTTCATCACACCATTCTGAATAGTGTGGAATTGGGGTGTGACAACTTGGTATCAGAGCTCTCAGGCCCTGTCTATTAAACCAGTATATTTCCACAAAAGTTCGTGAACTGAGTTAGGATAAAATTTAAAAACTTTAATAACAACATACTGTAAGCACCTATGTTGTTTGAGACAAAAATTAAAAAAGGGAATAACGCATATATAAAAAGGAGAAACAAGTTTTATATACATCAAATAAAAAGTATTTTTATATATATCCAAAACAGAGTACAGTCCACAGCCCGGACAGTTACTCTATAGTACAAAGAAAAACAAAAAGAAAATATACATCACGGAGCTGGGGGTGATGGAGGAGGAGGTGCCTCGCGATCTCTGTCGTAGTCCTTAGCATACACTCTAGTCAACCAGGCTACCTGAGTCTGGGTCGTCTGGAGACTAGCTCTCACACCCCAATTCTGATCCAACCAGAATGGTGTGAGTGAACCGTCATTGAACCAACGGTTCACACCAGGATCTCGAATAGGCCGTGTCCACTCATACAAACCATTACACATAACCACCATCAGAATATAAATAGTACAGCGGAAGTTTTTAAATAAATGAACTGAGAATCTATTGATAACTTTAAATAAAATATCCAATTATTCAAATTCAAAACATATAATATAATATCCTTACATCCATTTAGTCCAACTGAAAATAACTGAAATAAATAAATAAAACCAATCAAAGGTACACGCAGAAAGGGAACTCGCATGAAGCGTCATGCTCATCCTCTCCCGCCTGTACGTCCAACGCCGCAACACCACCATACACCGGAGCATTCATATAGTCGTCAACAGTGTAACCTGCATCAACATCTAAAAACAATGTACGTACAAAGGGTGAGCTCACAACTTAGCTCAGTAAGACAATCAGACAGTTTCATAATATTATGCATGAGTAACAATCAATTTTATGTTGTGGTCTGGTTTAAGTTTGCAATGTGCTATAGAAAGGTTTGGTGGCCCCTGCACCTCTATACACGAGTTGTGGCACCTCATGGATCACACCCCATTTGGCCCACATGCACCCATCATGGAATAGAGATAGAGCTAAGATACCCCCGTACCTCCCCTGATGCTCTACCCATACCAGTACCTAAGCCCCTACTGACCAGGGCTCACAAACTGGGCTCACAACTAACCAATCCTATATCTCATCAATGTATGCTCTATCCCAGCACAGCCGTCTACGGCATAGAGATAGAGCTAAGGCATTCCCACACCTCCCCTGATGCCCTATCCGCAACTAACCCACTAGGATAGAAACAATACGCAGGTAGACCCTATCCCAACATAACTCCCTACGGCATAGAGATAGAGCTAAAGCATCGTGGACAAGCCAGCGTCGACCTCGAAGACCACAATGCCACATAACCCTGGCCAGGCCAGCATCAACATCGGAGACCAGCGTACCACCACCTTCCCCTGATGCCCCACCCATACCAAGCATGTTAAGACAGAATACTACAAAAAGGTGCTAGTGTGAGGAGCGATGTCAGGCCCATGCCCCACTCCACACACTAACGAAAACAATCACATCCTATCAATGCATGAACAATAATAATAACTGAAAGTAAAGGATGGCATGTGAATATGCTCAAACATCACATCATATATATTCAGGTAATTAACAACAACTTACTGTCCATTAATTATTAGGTTTAGGTCAGATTCCCTTACCTGACGCTCGTTTGATAGCTTGCTCCACGTCGCAAGATCCAAACGGAAAGTCACAAAGTCCTACAATATTATTAAGGTTTCATTAGAATAGATTTCTTAGGGTTTCATGTTGGTCGAAAACCAACATAGTTACGAAACACCCTCACAGAGCTGACTGGTGGCATGTACCGATCGCAGCTCTGTGGGGAAGACTGGTGACCGGTATGGTCAGCCGGTCCCCACAGACCAGCCTCCCGAGGGATACCGGTGGCAACATACCGGTCGCACTGTGTGCAACCGGTATAGTCGACCGATATGGCTCCGGAAGACCATACATGGGTTTTTCGACTACCGTCGATCCACCTCCATGGATTTCCAAGGTTTCTCCTATTCATTCTAAGTCTGAGCTTTGAGTTAGAGTTATCCCCAATTCATTCAAGTCTAGTTTCGATGAATATCATCTCGGAACTCGAATCTAGGGTTTGACGGCAACTTAGGGTTTAAGGTCCAATTAGGGTTTTAGATCAATACCTACTTTGCATGGTATTGATCCACCCACACAACTATTCTAGAGTCATAGGGTAAGAAGAATGGTTAAAACACTTACCGTTGACTAGCGTAGAGTGAGCTTCGTCGAACGGCAATGGCGGCACCTTCTTCTTCTTCCTAGCTCCTTCTCCTTTCCAACCTCCTTCTCTTCTCTAGAGTTTGTGAGAGATAATGGAAAGGATTTGAGGAGGTTTAAGGTGTATTTATAGGCTAGAATTAGGGTTTAGTAACCCTATTAGGATTAGGAAGGTCTTAGGATTCGAAATCAGGAAAGTGGGACCCTCAGAAGTCAATTTCTGGATTTCACACTCAGCTGCGCAAAGCTGACCGGTCGACTGGTACCAAGACCGGTACCATCGACCGGTCAACATAAAATCATGTTGATTTGATCGTCTTTGGTCCGATATTCATACCTGTTTGTCATCCGCTCGTCCCGTCTGGCCCGGTGATGATCGAAAGACCTGTCACGACATAAAACCAAGGTTTAGACCGGGTTTACGGAGTGCGGGTCTTACAACTCCCCCACCCTTAAAAGAAATTTCGTCCTGAAATTTGCATGTAGGTTTCACAACTCCCCCACCCTTAAAAGAAATTTCGGCCCCAAAATTTGAACGTACCTTGATCGTCGAAAAGGTTAGGGTACTCCTTCCTCATCGCGCTCTCCTCTTCCCAAGTAATTTCCTCCACATTTTGGCTTCTCCAATGCACCTTCACATAATGGATATCCTTGGTTCGAAGTTGTTGTACCTTTCGACTTGAGAGCATCACATTCACCACCTTGAATGTTAAGTCTTCAGTCAAGTCTGGGGGATCAGCGGTCAAGATGTGCGATGGATCTCTGACATACTTCTTCAGTAATGATATGTGGAACATGTTATGAACGCTAGACATAGATGGTGGAAGAGTCAATTGATATGCTACATTACCACGTCGGGTCAATATCTCATATGGTCCCACATACCTGGGGCATAGCTTCTCCTTCTTACCAAACCGTTTCAGACCTCGCACCGGTGATATCTTCAAGAATACTTTGTCACCCACTGCAAACTCCAGATCTCGACGTCGATTATCCGCATAGTGCTTCTGTCGAACTTGAGCTGTCTTTACTCTTTCCTTGATTTGATCAATCACTCGACAAGTTTCTTCAACGAACTCCGATCCTACAATTCTTCTTTCTCCCACCTCATTCCATAACAGAGGTGTACGACACTTCTTCCCATAGAGTGCTTCATATGGGGCCATCTGAATTGTAGCCTGATAAATGTTGTTATAAGCAAACTCGATAAGTGATAGTTTCTCATCCCAAGCTCCCTTGAAATCTATTGCACAAGCTCGGAGCATATCTTCTAAAATTTGAATAGTTCGTTCTGACTGTCCGTCCGTCTGAGGGTGAAAAGCTGTACTGAACTTCAACTTTGTTCCCATAGCTTTCTGTAATCCTTCCTAGAACTTTGATGTAAAACGGGGATCTCTGTCAGATACTATACTCTCAGGAACGCCATGAAGTCTGACTATATTATCAACATATAACTTGACCAGTTTCTCCATGGTATACTGAGGTCTGACCGCAATAAATCGAGCTGTCTTGGTGAGTCGGTCAACTATAACACAAACTGCATCCACTGACCTTGGTGTCAAAGGTAAGCCAGTGACGAAATCCATGGTTATACAATCCCACTTCCATGCAGGTTCCGATAATGGCTGTAGTAAACCTACAGGTCTCTGCCTTTCTGCTTTAACTTGTTGACAATTCAGACATTGGAACACGAAACGAGCTATAACTGCTTTCATACCCCTCCACCAATATAGTCTTCTTAAATCATGGTACATTTTGGTACTTCCTGGATGTACCGAATATGGAGTGTAATGAGCTTCAGTCATAACTCGATCTCTGATATTGCAGTCTTCACTCTCAGGTATACATAACCGTCCACGATACCTGAGTACCTTGTCTGAATCTAAGGTAAAGTCAGGATTGCTCGTACCCTTCTCTAAGTCTTCTTGCACTATCTTAAGATGTGGATCATGTAGGATTGCTACCTTGACTTCATCAACTAGATCCGGTGAGATCTTCAAAGCTGCGAACATCATGGTGAACTTATGAATTAAGTCTTGCTCGACTGGATCTTCTGCAGTCTCTATTATATACTCTTCATCGTCTTCAATTGAACTTGAGGCTGCGGCACATAATGCAGCATTTGTACTTGGTCCTGCCTCAGGTTTCGATGCCCACTTTCTGCTTAAGGCGTCAGCCACAACATTTGCTTTACCCGGATGGTACTGGATGTCACAATCATAATCTTTCAACAATTCCAACCATCTCTTCTGTCTCATATTCAGATCCTTTTGAGTGAAAAGATAAGTTAAGCTCTTGTGATCTAACTTAATCTGAAACTTCTCACCGTACAAGTAGTGTCTCCAAATCTTGATTGCATGTATAACCGCTGGTAACTCTAAATCATGCGTAGGATAGTTCTTCTCATGCTCTTTTAACTGTCTTGATGCGTAAGCAATCACCTGTTCTCCTTGCATCAATACACACCCGATACCCAACCCTGAAGCATCCGTATATAAAGTAAACGGTACGCTTGGTTCTGGGATGGTCAAGATAGGTGCAAAGACTAGTCTTGACTTCAAAGTTTGAAAGCACTTCTCGCACTCATCTATCC
The DNA here is from genome assembly GCA_028583415.1 of Protea cynaroides. Lineage (NCBI taxonomy): Eukaryota > Viridiplantae > Streptophyta > Magnoliopsida > Proteales > Proteaceae > Protea > Protea cynaroides. The sequence continues at coordinate 22,526,302 of CM053276.1, forward strand.
ATATGAATTTCTCTCCCTTCTTGGTCAATCTGGTGAGTGGAACAACGATCCTGGAGTAATCTTCCATGAATCTTCTATAGTAACCAGCCAACCCAAGGAAACTATGAATCTCCGCAACAGATTTTGGTGCTTCCCATCCTACTATAGCAGCTATCTTACTTGGATCAACCTTGATGCCATCTTCAGATACAACATGGCCCAAGAAAGCCACTTCCTTCAGCCAAAACTCGCACTTCTTGAACTTAGCATAAAGCTTTTCTTGTCTCAACCGTTGTAGGGCTGCCCTCAAATGTGCTGTATAAGTCTCCATGTCCTTAGAGTAGATCAATATGTCATCGATGAATACGATGACCGAAGTGTCCAACATATCATGAAACACTCGGTTCATCATTTCCATGAATGACGCTGGAGCATTGGTCAACCCGAAAGACATAACTAAAAACTCATAATGCCCATACCTCGTCCTGAAAGCAGTCTTCGGAATATCTCCGGCCTTGATCTTCAGTTGGTGATACCCCGATCGGAGATCAATCTTCGAGAAAACCTTTGCACCCTGCAATTGATCAAATAGATCATCGATTCTAGGCAAAGGATACCGATTCTTGATCATTAACTTGTTCAGCTCACGGTAGTCGATACACAGCCTTACACTTCCATCCTTCTTCTTGACGAATAATACAGGTGCTCCCCAAGGCGATATGCTAGGTCATATGAAACCCTTATCTAACAATTCTTGTAATTGGGTCTTCAACTCCTTTAACTCGGTAGGGGTCATCTTGTATGGTGCTTTAGATACCGACGTCGAACCTGGCATAAGGTCTATTACAAACTCTGTAGCCCTGTCCGATGGTAGACCTGGAAGCTTCTCTGAAAATACATCTGGGAACTCTCGAACCACATCTATATCTTCCATCTTGTGTGACTCCGCCGTGATGTCGACTACAAATACTAGATACCCCACTCCCCCTTTCTCTAAGCATCTCTTAGCTTTTAGGGCGGAGAGAATCAGCTTCCGCTTCCTAGATAGCCTGATCCTAGTGAAGCTATATTCCCTTCCCTTTTTGTCAGTAAGCACAAGCTTCCTTTCACCACATAATAGGATGACTGAATGATGGCCTAGCCAATCCATTCCCAAGATGACATCAAAGTCTGCCATCTCGAGTAGTACTAGGCTCGCTTCTAAGTCTCGGCCCTCAATACATACAGTACATGGTCCATAATATTCGGTCAAAGCCACTTCGACTCCTAGTGGAGAGCGAACTATCAAGCTTGGGTTCAAATGCTTGATTGGTAACTCCATTCGCTTCCCAAAACAAATAGAAACAAAGGAGTGCGTGGTCTCAGAGTCAAATAGTACTCTGGCAAGTATACCAGCTACATTTACAATTCTTGGAATTTTTATTATCCCTTAGCTCTATATGCGCATACACACAATGAAAATTAGTAAGCCAAATAGTAAGGGATAGAGTCGTACCCGTGACCACATCAGGTGATGCAGCTGCTTCTTCAGTGGTGACCGCATATACTTTTCCTTGCTGGGGAGGTTGCTTCCTAGGTAGAGTACAGGTCCTTGCAATATGACCCACTTGCTGACAGTTGAAACATTTGATATTCGGGTTGAATCCGACATTCTGTGGCACAGGTGGTGCCGTATTGTTCCTTGCAGGCACTGTAGCGGTCTGAGCCCTGTATGGGCGGAAGGGTCTATTGTTACCGCCACCCGAACTCTCAATAGCGGGTCTCTTCACTCCCCTGTTCTGGGCGAAGAAGTTGTCCCTCTGACTGGACTCTATCACCCTCGCAACCTGCACAACCTCATTATATATTTTCTTGTCCAGACCCAATATGTGCTCTCTGATGCTTCCACGTAGTCCCATGGTGAACCTACGTGTCTTGGTCTCTTCCTCTTGCATACTTGCCGGTGCGAAGAAAAATAACTCTTCGTACCTCTGCTGGTAAGCATCCACAGTCGATTGAGACTGTTGCAAATTAAGGAACTCCTTCTCCATCTGATCTCTGAAGCTCTTTGGAAAATACTTATCGAAGAAGGAAACCTTGAACACTTCCCAATCCACCTGCGTATGCTTCGTCTCCAGATATGCCCGTGTAGAATTCCACTAAGCATTTGTGTCTTCTTTTAGCATATGAGTGGCAAATAAGACCTTTTCCTCCTCTGTACAGGTCATCAGTCGGAAGTTTTTCTCCATCTCTGCAACCCACTGTGCTAGCCACAATGGTCTCCCTGTCTTACCGGTGAATGATGAAGGCTTCAACTTCAGGGATCTATCCACCGCTCTGCTCAGATCATGCTGTCCCTGAGTGTTCATTCCGTACCATGGTGGTGGATACGGATAGGCTCCCGGGTACGCAAAAGGCGACGGAATCTGATGCGGTGGTGGTACATTCTGGGGTTGGCCCATCGGCCCTGGACTACCATGCGTTGGCTGTGTAGTACCAGCGCCAGCTCCACAGCCTACACCTGCAGCACCACCATCTACATCTACAGCTGGACCATCTCACCCCCTCCAGACCCGGTGTTGAGCATGTTTACTGAGATCAGGGACACCCAAAGGGTCATCCTCGAGTCTCAGCCAGAGATGGGTCAAGAGTTGGGACGTCTGGCTCATAGCCTACGGGTGACTCAGGACCAGCTGCAGTGGCTTAGGGTCGCATACGACCGAGACTATGACATAGCGGACCCTATTCCTCCTAGGCCCCCTACCCCATGATTGTCCCTTTTATTTTTCTTCTCTTTTCTTTCTGGTGTATATATATATCAGGGTAACTGTCCGGCTTGTGGACCGTACCCTGTCGCACTATTTCATTTGATACTCTTTTCTTTTAATGAAAATTTTTATGTTTCACCTAACTAGTGTATGTGCACATGTTAAGTTCCATATTTAGAATAGTACATTATTCTCTTTCTTAATCAGTCTCAGGTATCAAACAATGCTTAGGGTGTGTTTGTATTAAGATTTTTAAATTTTTCCTAACTCAGTTCATCGACTTAGTTAAGTGCAATAAGGTTTGTTGGACAGAGCCCGAGAGCTCTGATACCAAGTTGTTACACCCCAATTCTGATCCAACCAGAATGGTGTGAGTGAACCGTCATTGAACAAACGGTTCACACCAGGATCTCGAATAGGCCGTGTCCAAACCATTACACATAACCACCATCAGAATATAAATAGTACAACGGAAGTTTTTAAATAAATGAACTGAGAATCTATTGATAACTTTAAATAAAATATCCAATTATTCAAATTCAAAACATATAATATAATATCCTTACATCCATTTAGTCCAACTGAAAATAACTGAAATAAATAAATAAAACCAATCAAAGGTACACGCAGAAAGGGCACTCACATGAAGCGTCATGCTCGTCCTCTCCCGCCTGTACGTCCAACGCCGCAACACCACCATACACCGGAGCATTCATATAGTCGTCAACAGTGTAACCTGCATCAACATCTAAAAATAATGTACGTACAAAGGGTGAGCTCACAACTTAGCTCAGTAAGACAATCAGACAGTTTCATAATATTATGCATGAGTAACAATCAATTTTATGTTGTGGTCTGGTTTAAGTTTGCAATGTGCTATAGAAAGGTTTGGTGGCCCCCGTACCTCTATACACGAGTGTGTGGCACCTCATGGATCACACCCCCATTGGCCCACATGCACCCATCATGGAATAGAGATAGAGCTAAGATACCCCCGTACCTCCCCGATGCTCTACCCATACCAGTACCTAAGCCCCTACTGGCCCGGGCTCACAAACCTGGGCTCGCAACTAACCAATCCTATATGTCATCAATGTATGCTCTATCCCGGACAGCCGTCTACGGCATAGAGATAGAGCTAAGACATTCCCACACCTCCCCTGATGCCCTATCCGCAACTAACCCACTAGGATAGAAATAATACGCAGGTAGACCATATCCCAACATAACTCCCTACGGCATAGAGATAGAGCTAAAGCATCATGGACAAGCCAGCGTCGACCTCGGAGACCACAATGCCACATAACCATGGCCAGGCCAGCATCAACATCGGAGACCACCGTACCACGACCTTCCCTTGATGCCCCACCCGTACCAAGCATGTTAAGACAGAATACTTCAAAAAAGTGTTAGTGTGAGGAGCGATCCCAGGCCCATGCCCCACTCCACACACTAACGAAAATAATCACATGCTTAACAATCACATCCTATCAATGCATGAACAATAATAATAACTGAAAGTAAAGGATGGCATGTGAATATGCACAAACATCACATCATATATATTCAGGTAATTAACAACAACTTACTGTCCATTAATTATTAGGTTTAGGTCAGATTCCCTTACCTGACGCTCGTTTGATAGCTTGCTCCACGTCGCAAGATCCAAACGAAAAGTCACCAAGTCCTACAATATTATTAAGGTTTCATTAGAATAGATTTCTTAGGGTTTCATTTTGATCGGAAACCAACATAGTTACAAAACACCCTCACAGAGCTGACAGGTAGCATGTACCGGTCGCAGCTCTGTGGGGAAGACTGGCGACCAGTATGGTCAGCCGGTCCCCACAGACCAGCCTCCCGAGGGATACCGGTGGCAACATATCGGCAGCACTGTGTGCAACCAGTATAGTCGACCGGTATGTCTCCGGAAGACCATACATGGGTTTTTCGACTACCGTTGATCCACCTTCATGGATTTCCAAGGTTTCTCCTATTCATTCTAAGTCTGAGCTTTGAGTTAGAGTTATCCCCAACTCATTTAAGTCTAGTTTCGATGAATATCATCTCGAAACTCGAATCTAGGGTTTGACGGCAACTTAGGGTTTAAGGTCCAATTAGGGTTTTAGATCAATACCTACTTTGCATGGTATTGATCCACCCACACAACTATTCTAGAGTCATAGGGTAAGAAGAATGGTTAAAACACTTACTGTTGACTAGCGTAGAGTGAGCTTCGTCAAACGGCAATGGCGACACCTTCTTCTTCTTCCTAGCTCCTTCTCCTTTCCAACCTCCTTCTCTTCTCTAGACTTTGAGAGAGATAATGGATAGGATTTGAGGAGGTTTAAGGTGTATTTATAGGCTAGAATTAGGGTTTAGTAACCCTATTAGGATTAGGAAGGTCTTAGGATTCGAAATCAGGAAAGTGGGACCCTCAGAAGTCAATTTCTGGATTTCACACTCAGCTGCGCAAAGCTGACCGGTCGACCGGTACCAAGACCGGTACCATCGACCGGTCAACATAAAATCATGTTGATTTGATCGTCTTTGGTCCGATTTCATACCTGTTTGTCATCCGCTCGTCCCGACTAGCCCGGTGATGATCGGAAGACCTGTCACGACATAAAACCAAGGTTTAGACCGGGTTTACGGAGTGCGGGTCTTACACTAGCTGTCCACTCGGCCATCCGCTGATCCGACGCACGCTGAGCATCTAGAAGCTCGCCCACTCTCCCATCAGTCGCGCGCTGAGCATCTAGGAGCTCTCCTACTCTCCTATCTGTCGTGCGCTAGGCATCTAGAAGCTCTCCCACTCTCAAGTCTGTCACGCACTGAGCCTCTCTGATCTCACGCAGTAATCCCATCATATCATCAGATGGTGGGTGTGAAGGAGTCTGAGATGGACCAGCTCCAGTAGAATGTAGAGGTGATGGAGGAGGTATAGCGTCGACATCCATATACATGTGATCCTCATCCTCAGCATCACCCCCATTAACCCCTACTCCGGCTGCTGCTGCTACTGCCGCCTCAGCGTCTGCTACCTCTACCCGAGTACGAGGACGCACCAGAGCGTTCCTCTCATCATCACTGACCTGAGCATCCCGCATACCCATCCTACAGATGGCCTTCCAGTCCAGCACCGATGAGAAGGTCTTCTCCTGAATCCTCTCATCCACTAAATCAACACCTAGGCGGGTGAGCAGAGTAGTGATCAGACATCCATAAGGCAGGTTGCCTATCTGACCAGGCAGCATAGCACGGATCATCGTCCTCAGGATAATGTAAGGTAGGCAGATGGGCTGCCTAGTGCAAATGCAGTAGAGGACATACTGGGTCAACTGGGAAATCATCTCATAGTGTCCACTCTGGGGTATCAGGTTGTGTTGGATGATCTTGCAGTACACCCGAGGCTCTGGACGTAGATTGATCGCTTTCATCTCCCAACGATCGTCTCTAATGAGCTGACTGTCAATCTCAGCACTTATCTCCAAAGAAAGGAACTGGGGCTCCCTAGGAGCACAATACACCAAAGGGTCGTCATGTGATATACCTAAAAGATCAGCCAACTGCTGGCAGTCAAAGGAAACCTCTACCCCTTTGACGTAGCTCGTGATCCTGAGCTCCCTACCCCTCTCTGTCATTGCGATCCCCCACTACCTGGAGATTGCAATAGAACTGTCTCACCAAATCTGGACGGGTACAAGCATCATAGGTAATCACAAGGAGCCAGCCCATGTCACCAAATGCCCCCTCCACGTTGAACAAGGCTAGACTAGCCAAGTCCACACAGCGACCCCCCTCTACTTTCTTACGCTCATAGCGAGCATATTGAGCTTCGGCCTCGTTGGAGCGGAAACGAACTGGGTCATGAGCCCTAGGCACCTTGGTACGAGCCATGTTATCTTCCAAAACAAAGAAAAACAAATAATAGATCAGTAATGGTGAAAAACCCAAAAATTTCGACATTATAACGGCATAAATTGGTCAAAAACCTCACTTTTCACTCAAACACTTGAGCAGGAGGACTTACATAGGTTCTAAACCATCCTGTAAGGCTCATACAGTTGGAAATTTAATTTAAAAAGATCAAATTTGAAGAAATTTCAATAAATTCAAAAAATCTCAAAAATTACGTCAAAAATGGAAAATTTCAAATTTCTCGATAACCAACCGATGAAACTCGAATATTTTTGAGGGCTTTCATCAATTGGGTGACCAATAGCAAAAGCCCCCAATAAAAATTAAATTTTTACGATTAGAAAAAGTTTAATTTGAAGAAAACGATGTAAATGGACAAAAACCTAGTTAGAAAGCTTTAAAAATGTGAAACAGTAGAGAGCATACCTGAAGAGAAGGAGCGGGAGTCACGAACGAACGATACGATCATTAAACAGGTTGGGGTCGATACTGTAGCAACTCAAGAAACCGAGTTGAGTTGGAAGGAAGGAGAAAGAATGGGAAATGAATCCAAAATCGGGTTTAAAAACCTAATTCTGGATCGTAGGGTCGTAGAATTTGACCAAAACATGCGACCCTACCTCAGACCCTACCATCGACCCTAGCCTCTCGGTGATCTGACAGAGAACTAGGGGTCGGACCTAGGGTCAGACAATTACCGACCCTACCATCGACCCTAGCCTCTCGGTGATCTGACAGAGAACTAGGGGTCGGACCTAGGGTCGGACATATACCGACCTTACCATCAACCCTAGGCTCTCGGTAAGTTGACAGTGTTTCTCAGGGTCGCATACCCTAGGGTCGCATAAGGACTGACCCTACCATCGACCCTACGATGGAAAATATAGTGTTTGTCAGAATGATCTGAGAAATTTGAAAATTATAATGATTAGTTGGATTTTTGACTTGAGAACAACTTATATTGATTGCCTCACATGTGCTATGATTGTCTACAGACACTACATCACCAGAACAGGAAATGGCTGGGCGAAGGGTGACTAGATGAGGCCATAACCCAATTCCACCACCACCTGTGGAGGAAGACAGCCATGTAAACCATGAAGCACAGGAGAATCTGAATACGGCACCGCTAGTCACTAATGGCCAGACAAATCCTACAAACTTGCCAGCCCCACCTAAGGATTTGGCTACAGTCGTAATGAATTTGGCACAACAGCTGCAGCAAATGCAACAGGTGCAAGTCAATATGCAAGCTGCAATAGGGATGGCTTTTCCAGCTGCCCACACGACACCTATGCCAGCAGGGCAGGCCAGCACAGTACCAGGGGGAAGCAACATGGTACCCCACGCACCTCAAACACCAGTCATGCCAGCTCAAGTACAGAATCCTGAGGTAGCTCAAGGAAGTTACCCATATCAACCACCTATGTATGAGGCCTATGCTCCGTATCAGCTGGACCACTCCCGACTGATCGAGCGTTTTTTGAAGATGAAGCCCAAAGAATACAATGGTAAGCCAGCAGATCCTTTGTGGCCAGCACACTGGATTGATGAAATGGAAAGAAATTTTATGATGATGACAGTGAATGAGGAAGAGAAAGTGTTATGTGCAACCTTCATGCTGAAAGGCGATGCACACCACTGGTGGAAGTCCACATGGACTTATCTGTTAATGAAGCACACCCAATTGACCTGGGATATATATATATATATATATATATATATATATATAAAGAGGCATTCTTTGAGAAGTACTTCCCCAGAAGTTTCAGAGATTCTATGGAGAGAGAGTTCCTGAGTTTATATCAGGGGCAAATGACTGTGGATGCATACCAACAGCGTTATGAGGAGCTGTTTTTCTTTGCACCCGCAAACATGCAGGAAGAAAACACTAAGACCCGAAGGTTCGTCATGGGACTCAGGGGGAGCATCCGTGAGCATGTTCTGGGACTGGAAAAGAAGGTCTACAATGAAGCAGTACAAATTGCTGGAGTAATAGAGTCGAGCCAGAAGGAGAGCTACTTTGCTCAAAACAGGGGTATTAAAAGGGCAAATGGGAATTCTTATAACGAAGGGAATACAAGGACATTCAAACCCTTCCGTACTTAAGGCTTCAATGCTGCAGCCAAGACTACTCCAGCAGCTCAACAGCAACAAAAGCAAAACAATGAAGGAGTAAAATGCTTTAACGGCAACCAAATAGGACATTATTCAAGAGAGTGTCCTAAACCCAGGAAGCAGCTACAACAAGGAAAGGTTTATGTTGTTACATCCGAGGATGCTGCCGCATCGCCTGATGTGGTCACAGGTATGACCTGAACCTTTCATTTTGTGTTACATTGTGTGATCATGTAGACTAAAACTAAAACAAATCACAGGTATTGTACCTATTAATGGCATACCCGCTAGAGTACTCTTTGATTCTGGAGCTACTCATTCTTTAATATCTGTGTCATTTGGAAAGAAGCTGAATCTACCCCTCAGATCGTTAGAGTACAAACTGCTTGTACGATCGTCGATGGGATTAGAAGTGGAATTAGAAAAAGGTTATGGACCATGTCCAGTTCTTATTGACGAGAAGACTTTGGATGCAACCTTGATTCAACTTGAGATGGCAGACTTTGACGTCATCTTGGGAATGGACTAGTTAGCTCGGCATTCTGTAAACCTATTATGTGCAAAAAAGAAGCTGACATTTAAAGACAAGGAAGGAGCAGAGTTTAGTTTTGCGGGAACCAAACTTCTCCGTAAATGAAAACTCATCCTCTCTGCATTAAAGGCTAGGAAATGCCTCGAGAAATGAGGAGTTGGGTATCTAGTATCAGTGGTCGACCTCACCAAGGAAGCACTACGAATGGAGGATATTGATGTGGTGCGTGACTTTCCAGATGTATTTTCTGAAGAACTACCAGGACTACCACCCGATCGAGCTACAGAGTTTGTTATAGATCTGATACCCAGAGCTGCACCAGTATCTAAAGCACCCTATCGAATAGCTCCTACTGAACTGAAGGAATTGAAGGTGCAGTTACAAGAATTATTAGATAAGGGTTACATCAGACCTAGCATATCACCATGGGGAGCGCCGGTATTATTTGTAAGAAGAAGGACGGTAGTATTCGACTGTGTATAGACTATCGGGAACTGAATAAGCTGACAATCAAGAATTGATACCCATTGCCTCGGATCGATAACTTGTTCGATCAGTTGCAAGGTGCCAAGGTGTTCTCCAAGATTGATCTTCGGTTAGGATACCATCAGTTGAAGATTAAGGACAGTGATATTCCAAAGACAGCATTCAGAACAAGATATGGACATTATGAATTTTTAGTCATGTCTTTTGGATTGACTAACGCACCCGCAACCTTTATGGAACTCATGAATCAAGTATTCCATGATATGTTGGATACGTCAGTCATTGTGTTTATTGATGATATATTGGTTTACTCCAAGGACAAGGAAACTCATGTCATGAATCTAAGAGCCGCTCTGCAGCGATTAAGGAAAGAGAAGTTCTACGCCAAATTTACAAAGTGTGAGTTTTGGTTAAAGGAGGTCGCTTTCTTAGGCATGTTGTATCCGCTGAAGGAATTAAAGTGGATCCTAGCAAGATTGAAGCCATTGTGAAGTGGGAAGCACCGAAGAGCGTTGCAGAAATTAGAAGTTTCCTAGGTCTAGCTGGGTATTATCGACGATTCGTGGAAGACTATTTCAGAATTGCCATACCTCTTACCAGTTTGACTAAGAAAGGAGAAAAATTTGTTTGGACTGATAAATGTGAGAAGAGTTTCCAAACATTGAAGGTTAGATTGATATCTGCTCCGATCTTAACTATTGTTATTCCAGGATAGCCATTTACCTTGTATACAGATGCGTCGGCCTTGGGTTTAGGATGTGTACTTATGCAAGGAGAACAAGTAATTGTGTATGCCTCAAGACAATTGAAGACACATGAGAAGAACTATCCCACTCATGACTAGGAATTAGCGACAGTAGTACATGCTGTCAAGATATAGAGACATTACTTGTACGGAGAGAAATTTCATATTAAATCAGATCATAAAAGTCTCACATAACTTTTTAATCAGAAGGAGTTGAACCTGAGACAAAGAAAATGGCTGGAATTATTGAAGGATTATGATTGTGATATCCAGTATCATCCAGGAAAGGCTAATGTAGTTGCATATGCGCTAAGCAGAAAAACAATGATAAAATCTCAAGGAGAGGTTAACACAACTGCAGCAATGTGTATTATAGGAAAAGTGTTCAATCATGGTAATGAGCAGTTCGTAATAGATGCACCGGGTGAATCAACCAACCAAGGGTTTATTCATCGATTTTCAAATATGTTCGCAACGTTGAAGATTGTACCTGATATAATTGATGAAGTGAAAGCAGTTATTAGATCAGATCCTTATCTGAGAACGGTACAAGAAGACATCGAAAAAGGTAGGACTACTACTGAGTTCACCTTAGATGATGAAAAGGTACTGAAGTACAAAGGGAGAGTATGTGTTCCTGAAACAGAAAATTTGGACATTAGACACCGACTAATGAAGGAAGTTCATACCATCTCCTATTCGGTACATCCTGGAAGTACAAAGATGTATCATGATTTGAAGAAATTATATTGGTGGAGAGGAATGAAAGCAGATATAGCTAAATTCGTGTCTCAATGCCTAAATTGTCAGAGGGTGAAGGCTGAACGACAAAGACCTGCAGGACTATTGCAGTCGCTGCCAGAACCAGCATGGAAATGGGACTACATCACTATGGAATTCGTCACCGGGTTACCATTGACTCCTCGAGTAGTTGACGCGGTCTGGGTGATTGTAGATCGTCTAACTAAGACAGCTCTCTTTATAGCAATACGACCACAGTATACCCTGGAGAGGTTAGCCAAGCTATATGTGGATAACATTGTCAGATTACATGGTGTACCTGAAAGCATTGTGTCCGACAGAGACCTACGCTTTACTTCAAATTTTTGGGAAGGATTGCAAAAGGCTATGGGTACAACGTTGAAGTTCAGTACTGCATTCATCCTCAGACAGATGGACAGTCGAAGAATACCATTCAGATTTTGGAAGTCATGCTTCGAGCCTGTGTAATTGATTTTAAAGGATCATGGGATGAGAAACTACCATTGATCGAGTTCGCCTATAACAATAGCTATCAGGCTACTATACAGATGTCACCTTATGAAGCATTGTATGGGAGGAAGTGTCGAACTCCTTTGTTCTGGAATGAAGTTGGTGAACGTAGCATCGTTGGACCAGAATTTGTTGAAGAGACTTGCTGAGTAGTCGACATTATCAAAGAAAGAGTTAGAACGGCTCAAAATCGTCAGAACGGCTCAAAATCGTCAGAAACAGTATGCAGATACTCGATGCAGAGACCATGAATTTGTCATAGGTGATAAGGTATTCTTGAAAGTATCACCTATGCGGGGTTTACGATTCAGACAGAAAGGGAAGCTAAGTCCAAGATATATCGGGACGTACGAGATTCTAACCAAACGTGGAAAAGTGGCCTATCAGTTAGCACTACCTGTCACACCCCAATTCTGCACCATTCAGAATGGTGTGGTGAACCGCTATAAACCAACGGTTCAACCAGGATCTCTAATAGGCGGTATCCATTAAAAATAAAACCATGCACATCCACAACCATAATCAGAATAAATACACAATATCGGAAGTCTTATAGTAAATGAACTGAGCATTCTAAATGTAATCATCATAATTAAAATATCAAATTATTGTTGTATCAACTGAGACATAACTAAATAAAATATCAATTACATCTTTTATAAACTCAAATAAAATCCTAATAGAACACGCATGAGTTGCACTCGCATGAGGGGTCATGTGTATCCTCTAAGTCTTCAGCCTCCATTGCAACAACACGCGCATACACCGAATCATTTATATAATCTACAACTGTGGTACCTGCATCATCAACTAAAAATATTCGACGTCGAGAGGGTGAGCACACATCATGGCTCAGTGAGCAAACAAAACAATGCAACAAACATATGCATGCATTTAATTCATATCTTTGGTCTGGTAAATAAGTTTGCAATGTACTATAGAAAGGATAGGTGGCCAAAGATCACGTTTATTGACGCCACACTTCTATACACGAGTGTGTGAAGCCGTCCAAAGGTAATGTTTATTTTCGACTCACATGCACCCAATTCATGGACAATGTACACACAAAGGTCACGTTTATTGTTGTACCCATTGCCCATACCAATACGTAAGCCCCTGCTGGCGAGGGCTCGCAAACTGGGCTCGCAACTAATCAATCCTAATGCCAAACAGTGTATCCAAGGCCTCACCCCAGCATCCCTCAATACGTCCATAGAGATAGAGCTAGGGTCAGGTGACCAGGATGAACTACAGTGTCACGTCCCCCCTGATGCCCTACGACGTATTAGTTCCGCTAAGGTAATGGCGATACGATGATGTTATTGGACAAGACTTGAGTTAGAGATAGAGCTAGAGTGCTGAGGCCCCGCCTATGACACCTCCCCCTGATACTCGCTCGCGTCAAGTACACCAACCACACACATACATCCACATGTCTATTCCTATCATCATCATCATCATCATTATCATAAACAATAAATAAATATGCATGAACAGTAATAATAGAAATATTGAATGACATGTTGAATGCACATAACAATCATACACGCATAAAATCATTCATGGCATTGGACTCAAGAATAAAGACAGTTTATTATTAACCAATTAATTTAGGTCTTGTTCCCTCACCCTTACTTGATCGTAGATCCTCTTTCAAGCTTTATGAATCAACTATATATCGATATTATATCACTAGAAGACCTAACCAAGTCGATAAAATTTAATTAGAATTAATTCTGATTTTAAAAAGCATGCTGTTAACTGGGGGTCGATGCTAGGGTCGAAGTTTTGATCGACCCTAGGTGCGACCACCCCTATTCTGGACTTCCCGAACACTGGGGGTCGATGATCAGGGTCTGGTAGGGTCGATTGGCCATCGACCCCCCCGTGCGACCCCCTGTTGGTTTTGTCAATTTTTCATCCTACAGCCCATTCTTCGTGTTTGGGGTCCTATGGCTTGCTTCTACAATCCATTCCACACATGTTCTATGGCCTAGAACCGTAGTTCATTCACCTAGATGGCTTTCATGACTTCCCCCATGGTTTTCCATGAAAACCTAACCATGGCTGGATGATTTGGGTTTCTCCTAGATCATTCCCTCTTCTCTATCTATTCTAAGGTCTGTAGAATTTCATGGAGATAGTATCCATACCTGAGAATTAGGCTTGTTTCTCTGAAGCCTTCTCCTTGATCTTCTTCTCCACTTTCCTTCTCTTCTCTTTCTCTTCTCATTCTCTTCTCTTTCTCTCAATCCAATTAGGGTTCTAAAAGGAGTGAAAGAGGCTTAGGGACGTCCTATTTATAGAGTAGAAACTCTCAAAATAAGTTCCATTGAGATTAGGAAGGAATCCCATTGAAATTAGAAAAGTTTCTTAATTTTCGGTTCGTGTTGTTTTTACCGATTACCGGGGGTCGATAGGGGGGGTCGGAGATCCTGTCGACCCCTGGTTCTTAAAATGTCTGACCCCCGGTATAAATCTAGGGGTCTGACTTTTATACTGGGGGGGTCCGACCCTCCCTTGCTGGGTATGCGACCCTCCCCCTATTTTTTTAGTTTTTGGGTCAGTTTAGTACCTGGGATCGTGATCTCCTTCACGCACTTGATCTGTTTGGTTCAACCATGATGGGTAGGCCTGGTTCAAGGTGGTAAGACCGGGTTAGTTTGGTACGGGTCTTACAACTCCCCCCTACTTATAAAAATTTCGTCATCGAAATTGTTCATACCTTCTGAGTTGATTAAATGAGGGTATTGCTTTCGCATAGCATTCTCTTTTTCCCATGCAATTTCTTCTATGTCTCTACTTCTCCAGGTGACCTTAACATAATAGATATCTTGGTTGCGTAGTCGTTGAACCTTTCGGCTGGTGATTTCAGATGGTGTTACTTCAAATGTCAACTCATCAGTCAAATCAGGTAAGTCTATTGTCAAAACGTGTGTTGGATCCTTGACATACTTCTTCAATAAAGAAATGTGAAATACGTCATGCACACTTGACATAGATGGTGGTAGTGCTAACTGGTAAGCCACTTTCCCACGCTTAGCTAGAATCTCATATGGCCCGACATATCTTGGACTTAGTTTCCCTTTCTGTCTGAACCGTTTCAATCCTCGCATAGGCGATACTTTTAAGAATACTTTATCACCCACGGCGAACTCAAGGTCTCGACGTCGGGTATCGGCATATTGCTTCTGACGATTCTAAGCTGTTCTCACTCTTTCTTTGATAATGTTGACCACTCGACAAGTCTCTTCAACAAATTCTGGTCCAACAATACTACGTTCCCCAACTTCATTCCAAAACAACGGAGTTCGACACTTTCTGCCATACAGTGCTTCATAGGGTAACATCTGTATAGTAGTCTGATAGCTATTATTATAAGCGAACTCAATCAGTGGTAACTTTTCATCCCATGATCCTTTAAAATCAATTACACATGCTCGAAGCATATCTTCTAGAATTTGAATTGTACGCTCCGACTGTCCATCTGTCTGTGGATGGAATGCAGTACTAAACTTCAATGTTGTACCCATAGTCTTTTGCAATCCTTCCCAAAACATTGAAGTAAATCGTGGATCTCTATCGGACACAATACTTTCAGGTACACCGTGTAATCGCACAATGTTATCCACATACAGCTTAGCTAACCTCTCCAGTGTATACTGGGGTCGAATAGGTATAAAGCGAGCTATTTTAGTCAGGCGGTCTACAATCACCCAAACTGCGTCAACTACTTGAGGAGTCAATGGTAATCCTGTGACGAAGTCCATAGTGATGCAGTCCCATTTCCATGCTGATTCCGGTAACGGCTGTAACAGTCCTGCCGGTCTTTGTCGTTCAGCCTTTACTTTCTGACAATTTAGGCATTGAGACACGAACTTAGCTACATCTGCTTTCATTCCTCTCCACCAATATAATTTCTTTAGATCATGATACATCTTAGTGCTTCCAGGATGTATCGAATAGATGGTGGTATGGGCTTCTTTCATCAATCGGTGTCTAATGTCCAAACTTTCTGTTTTGGGTACACATATTCTTCCTTTGTACTTCAGTACCTTTTCTTCGTCCAAGGTGAACTCAGGGTTAGTTCTACCTTTTTCGATGTCTTCTTGTACCGTTCTTAGGTAAGGGTCTGATTTGATAGTTGTCTTCACTTCATCAACTATATCTGGTATAATTTCAATGCGGCGAACATATTTGAAAATCGATGAATAAACCCTTGATTGGCTGATCCATCTGGTGCATCTATCACAAACTGTTCGTTACCGTACTTGAATACCTTTCTGGTAGTACACATTGCGGCAGTTGTGCTAACTCTCCCTGAGATTTTATCATTGCCTTTCTACTCAACGCGTCGGCTACTACATTAGCTTTTCCCGGATGATACTGGATATCACAATCATAGTCTTTCAATAGTTCCAGCCATCTTCTTTGTCTCATATTCAACTCCTTCTGATTAAATAGATAAGTAAAACTTTTATGGTCTGATTTAATCTGAAACTTCTCCCCGTACAGATAATGTCTCCATATTTTGACAGCATGTACTACTCCTGCTAGTTCCAAATCATGAGTGGGGTAGTTCTTTTCATGTGTTTTTAGTTGTCTTAAGGCATAAACAATTACTTGTTCTCCTTGCATAAGTACACATCCTAATCCCAGTCCTGACGCATCGGTGTACAAGATAAATGGTTGTCCTGGGATCGGGATGGTCAAGATTGGAGCTGATATCAATCTAGCTTTCAAGGTTTGGAAACTCTTCTCGTATTTATCCGTCTAGACAAACTTCTTGCCCTTCTTAGTCAAACTGGTAAGAGGTACGATAATTCGGGAATAGTCTTCCACAAATCGTCGATAATACCCAGCTAGACCCAGAAAACTTTTAATTTCCGCAACGCTCTTCGGTGCTTCCCACTTTACAATAGCCTCAATCTTGCTGGGATCCACTTTAATTCCTTCAGCGGATACTACATGGCCTAGAAATGCGACTTCCTTTAGCCAAAACTCACACTTTGTAAATTTGGCATAGAGCTTTTCCCTTCGTAGTCACTGCAGAGCAGCGTTTAGATTCTTGACATGAGTTTCCTCGTCTTTGGAGTAGACTAATATATCATCAATGAATATAATAACCGACGTATCCAACATGTCGTGGAAAACCCGGTTCATAAGTTCCATAAAGGTTGCTGGTGCGTTTGTCAATCCAAAAGACATGACCAAAAATTCATAATGTCCATATCTGGTCCTGAATGCTGTCTTGGGGATATCACCATCCTTAATCTTCAGCTGATGGTAACCTGACCGAAGATCAATCTTTGAGAACACTTTGGCACCTTGCAACTGATCGAACAGGTCATCGATCCGAGGCAATGGATACCGATTCTTGATTGTCAGTTTATTCAGTTCTCGGTAGTCCATACACAAGCAAACGCTACCGTCCTTCTTCTTCACGAATAATACTGGCGCTCCCCATGGTGATATGCTAGGGTGAATGTAACCCTTGTCCAGCAGTTCTTGTAGTTGTACTTTCAATTCCTTTAGTTCAGTAGGAGCCATTCGATAAGGTGCTTTCGATACTGGTGCGGCTCCAGGTATAAGATCTAAACAAACTCTGTAGCTCGGTCAGATGGTAATCCTGGTAATTCTTCAGGAAATACGTCTGGATAGTCCCGCTGTAAGCACCCCATTTTTGCCACCCTCGGCATAAATGAACCAATATGGCAGGTTTCTGACCTTTAACCCAAATATTTGTGATTCTCCACTAATCCCCACAGCAGGGTCATGGGCTATTATCTGCATAGATGCATAGGTCATAGAATTATCTTCGAAACGAGACCAGAATTGCTCAATTCTGATATCAAATGAGGAAGATACGACCATTTTAGTCGAATGATACATATAGGGGAGGTTTCTGAAATTATTATAAATAATAATCCTCTGGCCTTCATGCAAATTATCCTAAGTCGGATCGTTTGAATTTCAAATCATAATATCGTGATCATCCGACATTGGATTCAGATGATTCCAAGACCATTATTCTTCATTCATGATGTTCTACAAAGTGGACGTAAAAAATCCCGGGTAGAAGTCACCAGTGGGTCCCATGCAAACTTGCATGCAAAATTATCGTCAGAACTTCAAAGCTGCATATCTTTTCCGTTCTACATCGGATTCAGGTGATTCCAGTCTCATTATGTTCCATTTTTAGTGCTCTACAAAGTAGACGCAAAATATTTCTGGTAGAAGCCTCCGAAGGATCTCATGCAGAATGGTTAGCCAAATTATCGATAATTGGTCCGCTTAAACTTCAAAAATTCATAAGTTGACCATTTTACTTCCAAATGAGGTGATTCAAGTTCCTATATTCCTCATTTTTAATGTTCTACAAAATGGACGTAAAAAATTTGGAATAGAGGCCATCGGAAAATTTCATGCGGGATGATAGTGGAAATGATCCGTGAAATGACAAGGAGAGAAAACCCAGTTAATTCCAATCAGTCAAGTCAACTCAGCTCAACCCAAGCTAGTCTTGACCCAACCCAGTCAATCCTTGTCAATTCAGACCGATTCATGTTGGTGCTTATGCATGTATTTCTTTTATATATTATTTATATATTTATATAATATATAATATATTATAGTATATCGTATAATATATACATATGTCTTATATGTATATTATATTATATATATTAATATATTAATATATTATATATTTATATGTTTTATATAAAAAGGAAGTAGGATCTGAATAAAATCTAAAAGGGAAGGATGAGAGAGAGGAGAAAGAGGAGACGTGATTAGGGTTCTTTTTTCTTTTTGGAAGGAAATCAGAGAGATTGAGAGAGAGAGAAAATCTCGATTTTGGAGTAAATCTAAATGAAAAAAAAGGAAAAAAGGGATAGAGAGGAGACGTAAAAGGAGAAGGGGGATTAGGGTTTCTAAGGGAATCCAAAAGATTTTGTTGAGAAAAAAAAAGAAAGAAGAAAGAGGAAAAAACGTGGGCTTTTCTAAGATAAACAAAAAGATTTTGTTGGAGAAAAAAAAGGAAAAGAAGAAAGAGGAAAAACGTGAGCTTTTCTAAGGGAATCCAAAAAAATTTTGTTGGAGAAAAAAAAGGAAAGAAGAAAGAGGAAAAAACGTGGGTTTTTCTAAGATAAAGAAAAAGATTTTTTGGATTTCCAAAAGAGAATAAAAGAAAAGGAAAAAACGTGAATGAGTGAGGTTTTTTCTTTTGGGGCTAGGTTTTGGGAGAAAAAGAAGGGAAGAAGAGAGAAAAAAGGAGGAAACGTGAGCTCCTCTAGGGGGGCTCGGTTTTGGGAGAAAAGAAAGGGAAAAAAGAGAATAAAAGAAAAGAAAAAACGTGAATGAGTGAGGGTTTTTCTTTTGGGGCTAGGTTTTGGGAGAAAAAGAAGGGAAGAAGAGAGAAAAAAGGAGGAAACGTGAGCTTCTCTAGGGGGGCTCGGTTTTGGGAGAAAAGAAAGGGAGAAGAGAGAGAAAAGAAAAGGAAAAATCGTGAATGAGTGAGGGTTTTCTTTTGGGGCTAGGTTTTGGGAGAAAAAGAAGGGAAGAAGAGAGAAAAAATGAGGAAACGTGAGCTTCTCTAGGGGGGCTCGGTTTTGGGAGAAAAGAAAGGGAAAAGAGAAAGAAAAAATGTGGAAGGGCTTTTGAGCTAAGTTTTGGGAGAAAAGTAAGGGAAGAAGAGAGAAAAAAAAGGGGAAAGAAAAAAAACGTGAAAGGGCTTTGTGGCTCACGTTTTTGGGAGAAAAGTAAGGGAAAAAGAGAGAAAAAAAACGTGAAAGGCCTTTGTGGCTCACGTTTTTGGGAAAAAAAGAAGGGAAGAAGAGAGAAAAAAGGAGGAAACGTGGGCTTTCTTAGGGGGGTTCGGTTTTGGGAATCCGAAAGCTAAAGAAAGTCGAAGAGAGGAGAAGAAGAAGAGCGAAGGTTCGGGGATCTCGCAAACCGGGTAAACCCCTCTCCTCTTTCATTCTTTTTATTATCAATACCACCATTCACTTACCTGATTTGGTGTACCACTGTAACATCCTATCACCTGCAGCCATTATCCCAACTCTCTACTCCATATCCATTGTAATCTCCCTTGATCTGTAAATTTATCACCTAATCTTCTCTCCCATGAAATTGAGTTTTTGGATGATTATTTTTGTTTGATCATATGATGCCATGAAATGGTCATATGATTTGAGTCATTGATGTTAATCTGATGAGGAAGTAATTTGAGCCATTGATATTGAATGAATTTTAATTTGATCAATTGTGAGCCATATGATTCAAAATCTTAAGGTGATTGATCTAGCCTTTGATTTAGATTTTCCTTAAGTGATTGATCATGACCTCTAATTATGAATTTTTATGAGATAAAATTTGGCCATCGATCTCGGATGCTTTAATGATAAAATCGGGTCATTGATCTTGGATGTTTGAATTAGCAAATCTGGACCATTGATTTTAGATATGTTGATGCTTGATCCAAACCAATGGATCTTCATTATGAGTGTCTTAAATGAATCTGAATCGTCGGATCTTCACTATGAATGTTTTAAATGCATCTAAACCATTAAATTATCATCATGATTGATTTCAAAGCATCTGAACGGTTAGATTACCATTAATAGTGATTTATACCATTAAATTTTTCATCATGAGTGTTTTTTTTTAGATACACTGCCATGTTTGATTGCTCATTGCCATAGTTGGATGCATATTGCCATAATTAGGGTGAAAAATCCTAAAAAATAGAAACAAAATAATAATTAGGGTAGAAAATCCTAAAATGGAAATAAAATAATAATTAGGGTAGAAAACCCTAAAAAGGAAAGAAAGTAACAATTAGGGTAGAAAATAGCATACTAGATCATGCCATGTAGGCTCTTGCCTTATTTGCAATACATGCCATATTTGAAAGATTTTAAACAATCTTACTGTATGTGAATTTCTTGTCATAAATGTTTTATGTGCCATATTTAGATAGAATATTCTATTTTTTGGCATAACTTATTTTATGCAACACCCTAGTTAAACTGTCATATATGCACACTTCTAAAAGACAATGTAGGTGTGGGGACGTGCATTTAGGCACCCATATTCTTGGGAAGGGCATAATGGGAATGATAAAATCTTAATAAAGAAAGAGAATGCCTTGCCAAACTTTCCAAAATTAGAATTCAGGATAAAAAGGGTGATTTAGGACGATTTTGCCCATTGGCAAACCCTAAACCTAGAATAGGTTCTAAACCCTAAACCTAGAATAGGTTCTCAATCCCAAACCTAGAACAGGTTCTCACTTTATAACCTAGAACAGGTTATGCCCGAACTATACGGATTCTGATTCCTAGGTCAAACCCTAGGATACGTAGGCCATTTGGGAGAATCCCAAATTCGGATTCACAGCTTAGTCCACTCGGACTATCCATAGATCCACTAGGATATTTACCCATACTTTAGTCCACTCGGACTATCCATAGATCCGCTAGGATACTTACCCACATTTTGACCCAAATAGGGTTATCTAGCTCGAACTACGCGGATTCTGATTCCTAGGTCAAACCTTAGGATACGTAGGCTATTTGGGAGAAACCCAAATTCGGATCCACAATTTAATCCACTCGGACTATCCATAGATCCACTAGGATATATTTATTCACACTTTAGTCCACTCGGACTATCCATAGATCCACTATGATATATTTATTCACACCTTAGTCCACTCAGACTATCCATAGATCCACTAGGATATCTATCCATATTTCAACCCAAAAAGGGTTATCCAAACCTTAGTCCACTCGGACTATCCATAGATCCACTAGGATACTTACCCACATTTTGACCCAAATAGGGTTATCCATTCCCGAACTACGTGGATTCTGATTCCTAGGGCAAACCCTAGGATACGTAGGCTATTTGGGAGAAACCCAAATTCGGATCCACACCTTAGTCCACTTGGACTATCCATAGATCCACTAGGATATTCAACCATTTCAATCCAAGCCCCATTTTGACCCAAATAGGGTTATCCATTTCGAACTACGTGGATTCTGATTCCTAGGGCAAACCCTAGGATACATAGGCCATTTGGGAGAATCCTAAATTCGGATCCACACCTTAGTCCACTCGGACTATCCATAGATCCACTAGGATATTTATCTACACCTTAGTCCACTCAGACTATCCATAGATCCACTAGATATTCCAACTCAAAAAGGGTTATCCACACCTTAGTCCACTCGGACTATCCATAGATCCACTAGGATATTTATCCACACCTTAGTCCACTCGGACTATCCATAGATCCACTAGGATATTCATCCATATTCCAACTCAAAAAGGGTCATCCACACCTTAGTCCACTCGGACTATCCATAGATCCACTAGGATATCTATCCATATTCCAACCCAAATAGGGTTATCCTTAGATCCACTAGGACTATCTATCAGTCCACATGGACTATCCAGATCCTAACCCATAGGGTTTCTCAGCCTTTCAAGCATAAATTTCAACTTGAACAAATAAACTTAATCATGCACAAGCATAAATCACAGCCATAAACTTTAATCACACCTGAACTACGATGGTGAACCTGATTTTCGAAATAAATCCGTAATACGTAGGCAATCTGATGGATACAGATTCGGTTCAATGATATCAAACCACTTGGTTTGGTTTGGCTTAACAAATAAAGTCTAGCATAGGAAAGGTATAGGAGACCGATTTCGATCGGGCGGTTTGGGTGCCTAACCCCTTCCCATAACCGTAACCTAACGCTTACCCAATCTCTGATGGACCAGAATTCCAATCTAAGGGTCATGAGTCAATCGAAGTCTTACCTTGGGGTGAGATTTCATATTTCTAAGGTCCTAGACCTAAATTTAGGTGGCGACTTCTAAAGATTTCCATCTTTGTCCTCGCACCCGCACGACATCAATATCTTCTATTCATGGTGCTTCCTTGGTAAGGTCGACCACAGATACTAAATACCTGACTACTCATTTCTCAAGGCACTTCTTAGCCTTTAGCGCCGAGAGTATGAGCTTTCGTTTACGGGGAAGTTTGGTTCCCGAAAAACTGAACTCTGCTCCTTCTTTATCTTTAAATGTCAGCTTTTTTTCGGCACACAATAGGTTTGCAGAATGCCGGACTAACTAGTCCATTCCCAAGATGACGTCAAAGTCTGCCATCTCAAGTTGGATCAAGGTCGCATCCAAGGTCTTTTCATTAATTCTAACTCCACTTCTAACCCCATAGGTGATCGTACAAGTAGTTTGTAGTCTAAGGATTTAAGGGGTAGATTTAACTTCTTTCCAAACGTCACAGATATAAAGGAATGAGTAGCTCCTGAATCAAAGAGTACTCTGGCGGGAAAACCATTAATAGGTACGATACCTGTGATTTATTTTGGTTTAGTCTACATGCTCATACAATGTAATACAACTAACAAAAATGTAAGTCATACCTGTAACCACATCAGGCGATGCTGCAGCATCCTCGGATGTAACCGCATAACTCGTCCTTGATGTAGCTGCTTCTTGGGCTTAGGACATTCCCTTGCTATATGTCCCACTTGATTGTTGTTAAAACATTTTATCCCTTCAGTAATTGGCTTCTGTTGCTGTTGAACTACGGGGATAGTCTTGGTCGCAGCGGTAAAGCCTTGAGCACGGAAGGATTTGAATGTCTTGTTATTCCCTCCGTTATAAGAATTTCCAGCTGGCCTTTTTATACCTCTGTTTTGCTTGAAATAACTCTCCTTCTGGCTCGATTCTATAACTCGAGCAATTTGTGCCGCTTCATTATAGATTTTCTTTTCATGTCCCAGAACGTGCTCGTGGATGCTTCCCCTAAGTCCCATGACGAACCTTCGAGTCTTTGTGTTTTCCTCTTGCATATTAGTGGGTGCAAAGAAGAACAGCTCTTCATATCGTTGTTGATAAGCATCCACGGTCATCTGTCCCTGATATAAACTCAGGAACTCTCTTTCCATAGAATCTCTGAAACTTCTTGGAAAGTACTTCTCAAAGAACGCCTCTTTATAAATATCCCAAGTCAGTTGGGTGTGCTTTGTAAGCAAATACGTCCTGGTAGACCTCCACCAATGGTGTGCATCTCCTTTCAGCATAAAGGTGGCACACAACACTTTCTCTTCTTCATTTAATGTCATCATCATAAAGTTTTTTTCCATTTCGTCGACTCAGTGTGTCGGCCATAAAGGATCTGCTGGCTTGCCATTAAATTCTCTGGGCTTCAGTTTTAGAAAACGCTCCACTAGTCTGGAGTGGTCTAGTGGCTGCGGGACATACGCTCCATATATAGGTGGTTGGTATTGATATCCACCTTGAGCTATTTCAGGATTCAGTACTTGAGCCTGCATGATAGGAGTCTGAGGTGCGTGGGGTACTGTGTTACTTTCCCTGGGTGCTGTGCTTGCCTGTCCAGCTGGCATTGGAGGTGTTTGTGCAGCTGGAAGAGTTATGCCTATGGCAGCTTGGATAGTAGCTTGTGTCTGTTGCATCTGTTGCAGCTGTTGGGCCAAGTTCATTACGACTGTGGCCAAGTCTGTAGGTGGAGCTGGCAGATTGGTAGGATTTGCCTGCCCATTTATGACGGACGGTGCCGTATTCATATTCCCATGTGTTTCCGGGTGTGTCTGGTTGTTTCCCCCCACAGGTGGTGGTGGTGGGATAGAGTTACGGCTCTGTCTGGTTGCTCTGCGTCCCGCCATTAGTCAATCTGCTAGTAGGATTGCCTGAAATCATTGAATACGAGAGACAATCATTAATTACTTCATTCTCATATTTTAAATCCACTAACAAATGCAAATTTCAAAATTTTCAGATCATTATGTCGAAAATGCTATGTTTTCACTGGTGGGGGTCGATGGGTGTCCGACCCTCAGTATTCGACCCTGGGAAATCACCCATTCTTCCCGAGAGCCGGGGGTCGATGGGGGGGTCGGAGTATGTCCGACCCAGGGTGCTACCCCTGGTTCTCTGTCAGGTTCCCGAGAGCCGAGGGTCGATGCGGGGGTCGATGCGAGGTCGATTGTTTTAATCGAATTTTCCGACCCCCGGACAAAAAATCTGATTTTTAAGTCCGATTCAAAGTCCATTTCTCATTCTTTCTTCCCCGCTTCGACTCAGCTCGTCCCTCTGAGTTGCTACAGTGCCCATTCCGATCCGTTGGTGGTTTACACTCCTCGTTTCGTCGTCTACACCTCCGCTACAGGTATTTCTTTAACCTTTTCATGTTTTTAGGTTTCTTAACCTAGGTTTTTGCTCGTTTATCTTATATTTTTCAAATTAAACTTTTTTCAATCGTAAAAATTCGATTTTTATTGGGGGCTTTTATTGTTGGTGACTCGAGGAACGAAAGCCCTCAAAAATATTTGAGTTTCATTGGTTGGTTATCGAGGAACTCGAAATTTTCCTTTTTGCCCTAATTTTGTCGAAATTTTGAATTTCTTGAAATTTCTTGCAATTCAATCTAATTAGTTGAAATTTCTGACTATTTGAGTCTCACAAGATAATTTAGGATCTATATAAGTCCTCCTGCCCACATGTATGGGTAAAAAGTGAGGTTTTTGACCCATTTACCTCGTTATTACGTCGAAATCTCGTTTTTTCCCTTTCTACTAACCCATTATTTATTTTTCTTTCTTATTTGCAGATACTATGGCTCGTACCAAGGTACCCAGATTTCGCGACCGTCTTCGCTTCCGTTCCAACGAAGCCGAGACACATTATGCCCACTACGCTAGCAAGAAGGTAGAGGGAAGCCGCAAAGTGAACTTGACTGACTTAGCCTTGTTCAATGTGGAGAGAGCCTTTGGTGATATGGGATGGCTCCCTGTCATCACTTATGATGCGTGTACCTGTCCTGACTTGGTACGCCAGTTCTACTGTAATCTCCAGGTGGTGGGAGATTACAATGATGTGGAGAGGGGTGATGAGCTTCGCATCATGAGCTATGTCAAGGGGGTTGACGTTTCCTTTGATTATCGGTAGCTGGCCGACTTATTGGGCATTTCTTATGCTGGCCCCAAGGTGTTCTATGCTCCTGGAGAGCCCCAGTTATTTTCTCTACAGATGAGGGCTGAGATCGATAGCCAGCTCATCCGACCTGATCGCTGGCAAATGAAAGCGAGTTGTCTGCGCTCAGATCCACGGGTATATTGCAAGATCATTCAGCATAACCTGATACCGCAGAGTGGTCATTAACGCATGATCACTACCTTGCTTACCCACCTGGGGGTTGACTTAGTGGATGAGAAGATTCAGGAGAAATCCTTCTCATCGCCTCTGGATTGGGAGGCTATTTGCAAGATGGGCATGCGGGATGCCCAGGTCAGTGATGAGGAGAGGAACGCGATGGTGCGCCCTCGCACTCGAGTGGAGATAGCTGATGCTGACACTGCAGCAGCAGTCGCTGGAGCAGGGGTTCATGGGGATGATGACGATCGCCTGTACATGGATGTAGATGACATACCTCCTCCATCACCTACTCATGCTACTGGAGCTGGTCCGTCTTCTTCAGCTGGTCCTTCGCATGC
Organism: Protea cynaroides; assembly: GCA_028583415.1. Lineage (NCBI taxonomy): Eukaryota > Viridiplantae > Streptophyta > Magnoliopsida > Proteales > Proteaceae > Protea > Protea cynaroides. Next base: position 22,552,660 of record CM053276.1, read on the forward strand.
AGCTGGTCCTTCGTATACTCCATCTGATGACATGATGAGGATATTACACGAGATACGAGAGGCTCAGCGTATGTCTGACCTGAGGATGGGAGAGCTTCTAGAGGCTCAGCGTGTGACTGACCAGCGGGTGGTTGATCTCACAGCTAGTCTCCAGACGAGCCAGACTCAGATAGCCTGGTTGACCAGGGTCTACGCTGAGGACTATGATAGAGACCGTGAGGCACCACCTCCCCCAGCACATCCAGCTTCTTGATGTACTTCTTTTATTTTTTTTTCTTTTTATACTTCAGAGTAACTGTCCGGACTGTGAACTGTACTCTGCTTTGATCATATATATATATAAATATAGACGTTCGTACTTCCTTTTTGGTTGTATATATCTTTGTTTCTCATTTAATAGATGCATTATTCTCTTTCAGTTTAGCCTCAAACAATACAGGTGCTTATGGCGTGTTATTATTACATCTTTTAAAATTTTTATCCTATCTCAGTTCACGACCTTTGTGGAAGTATACGGTTTCACAGATAAAGCCTGAGATGCTCTGATACCAAGTTGTCACACCCCAATTCTGTACCATTTAGAACGGTGTGATGAACCGCTATAAACCAACGGTTCAAACAGGATCTCTAATAGGCGGTATCCATTAAAAATAAAATCATGCACATCCACAACCATAATCAGAATAAATACACAATAGCGGAAGTCTTATAGTAAATGAACTGAGCATTCTAAATGTAATAATCATAATTAAAATATCAAATTATTGTTGTATCAACTGAGACATAACTAAATAAAATATCAATTACATCTTTTATAAACTCAAATAAAATCCTAATAGAACACGCATGAGTTGCACTCGCATGAAGGGTCATGTGTATCCTCTAAGTCTTCAACCTCCATTGCAACAACACGCGCATACACCGAATCATTTATATAATCTGCAACTGTGGTACCTGCATCATCAACTAAAAATATTCGACGTCGGGAGGGTGAGCACACATCATGGCTCAGTGAGCAAACAAAACAATACAACAAACATATGCATGCATTCAATTCATATCTTTGGTCTGGTAAATAAGTTTGCAATGTGTTATAGAAAGGATAGGTGGCCAAAGATCACGTTTATTGACGCCGCACCTCTATACACGAGTGTGTGAAGCAGCCCAAAGGTAACGTTTATTGTCGACTCACATGCACCCAATTCATGGACAATGTACACACAAAGGTCACGTTTATTGTTGTACCCGTTGCCCATATCAATACGTAAGCCCCTACTGGCGAGGGCTCGCAAACTGGGCTCGCAACTAACCAATCCTAATGCCAAACAGTGTATCTAAGGCCTCACCCCAGCATCCCTCAATACGTCCATAGAGATAGAGCTAGGGTCTGGTGATCAGGATGAACCACAGTGTCACGTCCCCCCTGATGCCCTACGACGTATTAGTTCCGCTAAGGTAATGGCGATACGACGATGTTAGTGGACAAGACTTGAGTTAGAGATAGAGCTAGAGTGCTGAGGCCCCGCCTATGAGACCTCCCCCTGATACTCACTCGCGTCAACCACATCAACCACACACATACATCCATATGTCTATTCCTATCATCATCATCATCATCATTATCATAAACAATAAATAAATATGCATGAACAGTAATAATAGAAATATTGAATGACATGTTGAATGCACATAACAATCATACACGCATAAAATCATTCATGGCATTGGACTCAAGAATAAAGACAGTTTATTATTAACCAATTAGTTTAGGTCTTGTTCCCTCACCTTTACTTGATCGTAGATCCTCTTTCAAGCTTTAAGAATCAACTATATATCGATATTATATCACTAGAAGACCTAACCAAGTCGATAGAATTTAATTAGAATTAATTCTGATTTTAAAAAGCATGCTGTTAACTGGGGGTCGATGCTAGGGTCGGAGGTTTGATCGACCCTGGGTGCGACCACCCCTATTCTGGACTTCCCGAACACTGGGGGTCGTTGATCAGGGTCTGGTAGGGTCGATTGGCCATCGACCCCCCCGTGTGACCCCCTGTTGGTTTTGTCAATTTTTCATCCTACAGCCCATTCTTCGTGTTTGGGGTCCTATGACTTGCTTCTACAATCCATTCCACACATGTTCTATGACCTAGAACCATAGTTCATTCACTTAGATGGCTTTCATGACTTCCCCCATGGTTTTCCATGAAAACCTAACCATGGGTGGATGATTTGGGTTTCTCCTAGATCATTCCTCTTCTCTATCTATTCTAAGGTCTGTAGAATTTCATGGAGATAGTATCCATACCTGAGAATTAGGCTTGTTTCTCTGAAGCCTTCACCTTGATCTTCTTCTCCACTTTCCTTCTCTTCTCTTTCTCTTCTCATTCTCTTCTCTTTCTCTCAATCCAATTAGGGTTCTAAAAGGAGTGAAAGAGGCTTAGGGACATCCTATTTATAGAGTAGAAACTCCCAAAATAAGTCCCATTGAGATTAGGAAGGAATCCCATTGAAATTAAGAAAGTTTTCTAATTTTTGGTTCGTGCAGTTTTTTACAGATTACCGGGGGTCGATAGGGGGGTCGGAGATCCCGTTGACCCCTAGTTCTTAAAATGTCTGACCCCCAGTATAAAACTGGGGGTCTGACTTTTATACTAGGGGGTCCGACCCTCCCTTGCTGGGTATGCGACCCTCCCCCTATTTTTTTAGTTTTTGGGTCAGTTTAATACCTGGGATCGTGATCTCCTTCACGCACTTAATCCGTTTGGTTCGACCATGATGGGTAGACCTGGTTCAAGGTGGTAAGACCGGGTTAGTTTGGTACGGGTCTTACACTACCACCATCTATGTCTAGTGTGCATGATGTATTTCATATCTCCTTATTAAAGAAGTACGTCAAAGATCCAACGCACGTTTTGACAGCAGATCCACCAGATTTAACTGATGATTTGACATTCGAAGTATCACCAACTGAGATCACAAGTCGAAAGGTTCAACGTCTACGCAACCGTGACATATACTATGTTAAAGTCACCTGGAGAAGCCGAGATATAGAAGAGATCACATGGGAAGAAGAGAATGCTATCCGAAAGCAATATCCTCACCTTTTCGACTCGGAATGTATGTACAAATTTTGAGGAAAAAATTTTTAATAAGAAGGGGGGAGTTGTAAGACCCGTATCGAACTAACTGGTCTTACCACCTTGTACCAGGTCTACCTATCATGGTCGAGCCAAGTGGACCAAGTGCGTGAAGGAAATCACAAGACCAGGTATGAGTTTGTCCCAAAAATAGTAAATATGAGGGTAGGGTCGCATGCCTAAACAGGTAGGGGTCGACCCCACCTCAACAGAATTCCAACCTATGATTTCTAGTCGTAGGGTCGCATGAATAGAAAAACTTAGGGTCGACGGATCCTGCGACTCTACGTGCGACCCTACGATTTCAGACAGAAATCGTAAATTAGAAAACTTTCCTAATTCCAAGGGGTTCTTTCCTAAACTCAATGGGACTTGTTTTGGAGGGTTTTCCTCTATAAATAGGACGTCCCTTAGCCTCTTTCACTCATTTTAGAACCCTAATTGAAAGTGAAAAAAGAGAAAGAGAAGGAAAAGAAGAAGAGAAGGAAAATTAAAGAAAAGGCTAAGGAAGAGGAAGAAGTTCAGAGAAACCTCTGAATCTCAGCCAACTTCAGGTATGAATCTAAGTCCCTTCATAAATTAAGAGCCTAGAATGGAACATGAAGAAGTTAGGATTAGGAGAAACTCAAATCATCTATCCATGGATGAGTTTCAAAGGAATCCATGGAAGTAATCATCATAGGCAATGAAAAGTGTGTAAAAATCATAGTTATGAGTCATAGAACAATCTTAGAATGGACCTACAAGACCACAGGATCGATCACATGCCCTCGAGAAGTCCCAGGGAGGGTGTGGTCGCACATAGGGTCAATTGGTAACCGACCCCACATCCAACCCTACCCCTAGGGTCGATTGGTAACCGACCCTAGGTGCTACCCTACCTGCGACCCTATGATTTCAGCTAGTCTAAAATTATTAGAATTAATTTTAATTAAAATCTATCGACTTGTTAGGCCTTTCTAGTGATTTAAAGGTGATTCATAAAGCTTGAACGAGGATCTACATTCAATCAAAGGTGAGGAAACAAGACCTAAACTAATTAGCTAATAACAAACTATTTTCGTTTATTGAGTCCAATACCATGTATGATTCTATGATTGTATGATTGTAATGTGCATATTACATGTCATCAACTATTCCTGTTATTATTGTTCATGCATATTTAATTCAGTTTATTTATAACATGATGATGATTATGATGCTAGGAATAGACATGTGAATGTATGTGTGTGGTTAGTGTGCTTGATGCGAGTGGAGCATCAAGAGAAGGACGTGACACTGTGGTTCATCCTGGTCACCAGACTCTAGCTCTATCTCTACTCAAGTCTTGTCCACTAACATCGTCGTATCGCCATTACTTTAGTAGAACTATTACGTCGTAGGGCATCAGGGGAGGTGGTCTCGGACCGTGTAGTCTCTGACTCTGTCGGGGGGCCTTAGCTCTATCTCTATGGAGGTATTGAGGGATGTTGGGATGAGGCCTTAGATACACTGTTTGACATTAAGATTGGTTAGTTGCGAGCCCAGTTTGCAAGCCCTCGCCAACAGGGGCTTACGTATTGGTATGGGTAGAGCATAAGGGGAAGTGTGATGCGGTGCGGTTCTAAGCACTTTAGCTCTATCTCTATTCCATGGTGGGTGCATGTGGGGGCAGCAATGGTGTTTGATCCGTTGGACGGTTCCACACATTCGTGTGTAGAGGTGCGACAGCCACCTATCCTTTCTATAGTACATTGCAAACTTATGAACCAGACCAAAGATATGAATTGTATGCATGCATATGTTTGTTGCATTGTTTTGTTTGCTCACTGAGCCGTGATGTGTGCTCACCCTTTCGATGTCGAATGCTTTCAGTTGATGATGCAGGTACCACGGTTGAAGACTATATGAATGCTCCTATGTATGGATATGCGGCGGCGATGGACGCTAAAGTTATGGTGGAGTCGCATGATTCGTCATGCGAGTGCAACTCTTGTGTTTTTTATTAGAATTTTATTCAATTTATACGGACGATGTAATTGATTAAATATTTTACTTTACGTCTTAGTCAATGGAGAATAATTTGATAATTTATTATTTTATAATTGTTAGACTCTCAGTTCATTAGTATAAAGACTTCTTTTATTGTGTATTTACTCTGATTATTGTTGTGGATGTGTATGGTTTAAGCAAACGGATACAGCCTATTCGAGATCCTGGTTGAACCGTTGGTTGATTAATGGTTCATCACACCATTCTGAATAGTGCAGAATTGGGGTGTGATAACAGCTGTTGGTGTAGGTAACACATTATCATCAAAGGCCAGTTCGGGAAGAGGAAGAGGGTGTAGAGTTGGGTCTCCTCGACACAGCTTGAGTTGGGAAAAGTGGAAGACAGGGTGGATCTATGCCGTTTCCAGAAGGGCCAATTTGTATGTTGCGGCGCCAATCCTAGTAATGATATGATACGGTCCAAAGAACCTCCGTCCCAACTTGGGATGATTTTGTTGAGCCACAATCAACTGACGATACGTGATAAGTGTATAATTTTATATTTTTTTATTCCTTTTGCATTATGATTTTTAGGGTGTTTTATATCTTATTGAGCTTAATAGAATTTATTTTATGAGTTTGGTATATTTTAGAAATCTTGTTAATTAATTAATAAAAGATGAAAATTCTAGCACTCTTAATAATAACGTTTTGAATTTCATGTAGGATTCTGACATGGAAAGAGTTCGTTTAGGCTTCCAAATGTGATTTTAAAATCTAATCTGGAAAATTGATCCAAATCTAAACCAGAGAAGGAAGGTTGCTACACACGGAAGGTTCACTATTGGAAGGCCTTGATTGATTATTGGAAATCTTGAGGAGAATATACACAACTATGGAATCTTACAAAATTTAGTAGATTTGGGGGTGACAATTGTTTAATAATGGAATGATTTTCATCTAATCTAGGAACGAAGATTTTGTTTAATTTTTATTTCCATGTAATAAGGTTGTCAAATCTAGGCATACCAATTTTAGTCTTGTATTTTGGCTATTTAAACAATGTAAAGCCTATGTAAAGAGCATTCAAGAGTGATTGAGAAAGAAGACAATGGTTGAAAAACAACTCTCTTTCTTTTGTGTTCTTGAAGAAGTCATGTGTGGCTAATTTTCTTATCTTTGGTTAGACGGAGCTGAAGCCATCATTGTAAACTTGTGAGACTTGTTTTATTTATTGATTTTTAATTGAATATTTGTTTTTCTTCTAATTTATGTGTATAATTATTGATGAATGGGTTGATTAGGAGTACTACTAATTGATTTATTTATTTAATCAATTGTTATATTAGAATTGAATTGCTATCAATTGATTCTATGTCAGTGGCAATGAGAATTAATGTTAATGGACAAGTTAATGTTATATTTCTAGGAGAAATCAGATTAAAATAATTAAACCACGATGGTGTGTGCTTAACGTTTAATTTCAATCGTCTTTCCAATTGTTATTGTTATTCTTGAATCAAATCGAGAGCCTAGTCTTGAGATTGATTTAAGAATAAGGGTGCTATTAATAAGCTATCTTTTAATAGACCAATCTTAAGGAAAGACTAAGGATTTTAGGCCTAGTCCTAATTTTCTTGATTGATTATTCAATTGGAATTGATTATCCTTTATGTCGATGAACAAGTTTATGAAGATGGTGTAAGTATCCTTTTGACCGAAGTTTTCTCTTATTGGTTTAATCTTTGATATTTGTATTATCTTGCTCTTTATTCTTGCATTTTAGATAATTAATTACTGTTCTTTTCTACTGCAAACATACCCCCCCCCTCCATACATAGAATAGCCAATGAAGTTGTGCTAATAAGATTAATCATAATCTGTTTTAGTACAACAATTGGTTACTTTCTGAGTCTTATTTTATTTTCATTTATTTTTTTCTCTCTTTAGGTTAATTAAACATTTTAATCTTGATCATACAATCCTTGTGGGTTCGACTCTTACTTGCTACTATCTACGTTTCAAAGTAAGGTAATTTAATTTGTGCGCTCGACACGCATCAAATTTTGGCGCCGTTGCCGGGGATTGTTTTGATTAAATTAATTTGCTTGGTTATTTAATTGATTTTTTTTTATTTTTTATTTTTTATTTTTTATTATCTGGTTGTTCTCTTAAGTGAATGACCCGATCTTCTCATTTGGGAGAGTTGCAATTTGATCCAGAAATAGAAAGAACTCTACACAAGCTAAGGAAAGAAAGTAGAAAGACAGCAAAAAATTCTTCATCGGGCAACAACGTAGCCATTGATTTAGCTTCGGCAGCACTAGTAATTCGGACTTTGAAGAAATGGCGAGACAACAACAACCGCACTCTTAAGGAGTTAGCGGCTCCTAATCTGAACCAACAACCACTCTGCATCGAGTATCCTAATCTTGATGTTGCATTTGAACTTAAATCTGGTCTAATCCATCTCCTCCCTACTTTTCGTGGTCTTGTAGGTGATGACCCACACAAGCATCTAAAAGAATTCCATGTGGTATGTTCGAGCATGAAACCAACCGGAATTTCTGAGGAGCAAATCAAGTTGAGGGCGTTTCCATTCTCATTAGCGGACAATGCAAAAGATTGGCTTTATTACTTGCCATCAGGATCCATTACCACATGGAATGAGATGAGGCGGCTTTTCTTGGAAAAGTATTTTCCAGCTTCAAGGGCAGCCAATATTCGAAAGAAAATCTGCGGTATTAGGCAATATAATGGAGAAACACTTTATGAATACTGGGAGCGATTCAAGAAGCTTTGCGCCAGCTGCCCTCATCACCAAATTAGCGAGCAATTACTCATTCAATACTTCTACAAAGGGCTTTCTCATACTGATAGGGGTATGATTGACGCAGCGAGTGGAGGAGCATTAGTGGATAAAACTCCAAGGGAAGCCCGTAATTTGATTGCAAATATGGCTGCTAACTCTCAACAATTTGGTGTAAGAAATGACCCTCCATCGAACAAGGTTAATGAGGTAAGCACTTCTTCTCTTGAATTAAAAATTATAGAATTGTCTTCACTTGTTCGTCAATTGGCTGTGGATAAGGTGCAACAGGTTCAAACTTGTGGAATTTGCTACATCGTGGGACACCCAACTGATATGTGTCCCACGCTTCAAGAGGAATCTACAGAGCAAGCAAATACTGTGGGTGGATTTCCAGGACAACCTCAACGTAAGTACGATCCATACTCAAATACTTACAATCCGGGATGGAGGAATCACCCAAATCTCAACTATGGTAATCAAGATAGCCCCAATCGTCAGTATGGGTATCAATAAGGCCAACAACCTTTTCAATCCAGACAACAAGCACCTTCAAGTTCAGGTATGACCTTGGAAGATATTGTTAAAACACTTGCCAATGATTCATTACAATTTAAACAGGAAACAAGGGCAGGTATAAAGAACTTGGAGACTCAAATAAGCCAACTGGCCACTTCAATGAGTAGACTAGAGGCTCGAGGCTCGGGAAAGCTACCTTCGCAACCAATGGTGAATCCGAAGGAAAATGCAAATGCCATAATCTTGAGAAGTGGAAAAGAAGTGGAGAATATAGAAAAGGAAAAAGAGAAAGAGACCTCAAAATCAACTCCGACATCTATTTTCTCATCTGGGGTAAACTCTAAACCTTCTATTTCCTCTATTCCTATTCAACCTCCTTTTCCTAGCAGGTTTGCTCAATCTAGAAAGGAAGAAAAAGAAAAGGAGATGTTGGAGATTTTTCGAAAGGTAGAGATAAATATGCCTCTTATTGAAGCAATTAAACAAGTGCCACGGTATGCTAAATTTCTTAAGGAATTGTGCACATCCAAGAGAAAATTGAAAGGAGATGAAAAGGTAAGTATGGGTGAAAATGTCTCAGCCGTTATTCAACGGAAGCTTCCCCCTAAGTGTAAAGATCCAGGTACATTCACTATCCCATGCAAAATAGGTAACACCAATTTCAATAGAGCTATGTTAGATTTAGGAGCATCAATTAATGACATGCCTTATTCAATATATGCTTCGTTAAATCTAGAACCTTTAAAAGAAACTGGTGTAACTATTCAATTAGCTGATAGATCAAATGTATATCCTGAAGGTGTGATTGAGGATGTGTTAGTTCAAGTTAATGAATTGGTATTTCCTGCTGATTTTTATGTATTAAAAATGGAAGATGACTCATCTCATAATTCTACACCTCTTTTGTTGGGTAGACCATTTTTAAAGACTGCTAAAACAAAAATAGATGTTCATGATGGTACCTTATCTATGGAATTTGATGGCGAGATAGTTCGCTTTAATATTTTTGAGGCTATGAGGTATCCTAGTGATATAAATTCTGTTTTTGCTATTGATATAATTGATTCTATGGTACAACAAGTTTTTGAATTAAATGGTGAAGATGAGTTGATGGTAGCCATTAGCAAACATTTGAATAGCATGGATTTCAATTCAGAATTTGTGTTAAATGCTGAATTAGAGAAGATGTTGATGGCATTGCAGGCCTTACCCCCAATTCCAAAAAGATATGATGTTGCTCACATTGAGTTGCCTATATCTCATACAAGGTTGTTACCTTCCATTGTGCAGGCACCTATCGTTGAGCTGAAACCACTTCCAGACCATCTCAAATATGTCTACTTAGGAGACAATGAGACGTTACCTGTGATAATAGCAAGGGACTTGACCAAGCTACAAGAGGAGAAACTCATTCGAATTTTGAGAGACCATAAGACAGCCATTGGGTGGACAATAGCCGACATTAAGGGAATCAGCCCGGCCATGTGCATGCATCGCATACTTCTTGAGGAGGGAGCCAAACCGATTAGAGAAGCACAGCGTAGACTCAACCCTCCTATGATGGAAGTTGTGAAGAAGGAGATATTAAAGCTCCTTGATGTTGGAATTATCTATCCTATCTCTGATAGTAAGTGGGTAAGTCCGGTTCAGGTGGTACCTAAAAAGACGGGCATAACTGTTGTTAAGAATCAAAATAATGAGTTAATCCCTACTAGGATACAAAATGGGTGGCGTGTTTGTATTGATTATAGGAAATTGAATGTTTCAACTCGTAAAGACCACTTTCCTCTTCCATTTATCGATCAAATGTTGGAGAGGTTAGCAGGTCGTTCGCACTATTGTTTTCTTGATGGTTACTCGGGTTACTATCAAATTGTGATTGCACCTGAAGATCAGGAGAAAACGACATTCACCTACCCATTTGGTACCTTTGCTTACCGACGAATGCCGTTTGGTCTTTGCACCGCCCCAGCCACATTCCAGAGGTGTATGGTTAGCATTTTTTTTGATTATGTAGAGAACATTATAGAAGTTTTCATGGATGATTTTACTGTTTATGGAGACTCTTTTGATACATGCTTGGATAACCTTACACTTGTTCTTAAGAGGTGTATAGAAACTAACCTTGTTTTGAATTCTGAGAAATGTCATTTTATGGTAACACAAGGAGCAGTTTTTAGGTCATGTGATATCTTCTAGAGGTATAGAAGTTGACAAAGCAAAGATAGATCTTGTTCAATCTTTACCTTACCCCACAACTGTGCGGGAAGTGCGTTCCTTTCTTGGACATGCAGGCTTTTATCGGCGCTTCATCAAGGATTTCTCAAAAATTTCATTGCCCTTATGCAAGCTCTTACAAAAGGAAGTGGTGTTTGACTTTAATGATGAGTGCAAAAGAGCTTTTGACAAGCTCAAAGAACTGCTAACAACAGCCCCCGTGATTCAATCACCGAACTGGAAACTCCCATTTGAGATCATGTGTGATGCTAGCAATTATGCTATTGGGGCTGTTTTGGGTCAACGTGTTGGGAAAGTTGCTCATGCTATCTATTATGCCTCTCGGACACTAACCGAAGCACGGTGTAACTACTCCACAACGGAGAAAGAGCTATTGGCTATAGTTTTTGCTTTGGAAAAATTTAGATCTTATTTATTGGGAACTAAAGTTATTGTCTATTCCGATCATGCAGCTCTTAGGCATTTCTTTGGCGAAAAAAAGAATCTAAGCCAAGATTGATCGGATGGATCCTTCTTCTTCAAGAATTTGATTTGGAGATTAAGGACAAGAAGGGAGCTGAGAATTTAGTTGCAGACCATCTTAGTCGGGTGGTTAAGGAGGATGATGCGATACCATTACAAGATTTCTTCCCAGATGAACAACTACTTAAGGTGACAAATGTAGTGCCCTGGTATGCAGATTTAGTCAATTATTTGGCTACCAAAACCTTACCACCAGAGCTACCTAGAGTACGAAGAGAGAAAATCAAGAGTGATGCTCGGTACTACATTTGGGATGACCCTTATCTTTGGAAACAATGTTCAGACCAAATGGTAAGAAGGTGCGTACCCGAAACTGAATTTGAATCCATTCTTATCTTTTGTCATTCATATGCATGTGGTGGACATTTCGGTCCTAAAAGAACAGCAAGAAAAGTACTTGAATGTGGCTTCTTTTGGCCATCTTTATTTCATGATGCATATATATTTTGTAAGTCATGCACTCGTTGCCAATACTCAGGTAATGTGGCCCGTAGGGAACAAATGCCACAAACCCCCATACTTATTTGTGAAATTTTTGATGTTTGGGGCATTGACTTTATGGGTCCTTTTCCTAATTCTTTTGGCAATGTTTATATTTTACTTGTTGTTGATTATGTGTCAAAGTGGGTGGAAGCAAAAGCCACCCGAACTGATGATTCTAAAGTGGTTGCAGATTTTGTCAAGTCTCACATTTTTGTTAGATTTGGGATCCCACGGGCAATGATCAGTGATAGAGGGACTCACTTTTGTAACCGCACTGTAGCAGCACTGCTTAAGAGGTATGCTGTGACCCATAAGATTTCAACTGCCTACCATCCACAAACTAATGGGCAAGCTGAGGTATCTAATAGAGAGGTGAAGTCAATTTTAGAAAAAACAGTTAATCCGAATAGGAAAGACTGGAGTACAAGACTTGACGATGCACTATGGGCTTATAGGACTGCTTATAAGACACCTATAGGGATGTCTCCATATCGGTTGGTTTATGGAAAAGCATGTCATCTACCGGTAGAATTGGAGCACAAGGCATTCTGGGCAATTAAGCAGTGTAACATGGAGATGGATAAGGCGGGGGAGCAACGAAAATTGCAATTGCAGGAGTTAGAGGAGATTCGCAATGAAGCTTATGAGAACTCTCGGATTTATAAGGAAAAGACGAAGGCCTTTCATGATAAAATGATTTCTAAGAAGCAATTTGTTGTTGGACAAAAAGTGCTCCTTTATAATTCAAGGCTTCGATTATTTCCTGGTAAGTTGCAATCTCGTTGGATTGGTCCTTTTATTGTTATTAATCTCTTTCCACATGGTGCAGTTGAGATTCAAAGTTTGGACACTCAAAAGATTTTTAAGGTCAATGGATATAGACTTAAACCTTACCACGAAGGTTTTCAAGTTAACTCGTTGGTTGAGAAAGCTATGGACTTAGAAGATCCACTTTATTCAGATTGAGAAAAGCTGCAAAGTCGAGGGAACGACGTTAAACAAAAGCGCTACTTGGGAGGCAACCCAAGAAATCAGATTTGCTTTCTTAACCCTTTCTCTTTTTATTTATTTATTTATTATCTTTCTTTTTCATAGATATTATGTTTGTATTTGTCTTTTTCTTTGCATTTAGTCTTACATTGGGGACAATGTAAGTTTTAAGTGTGGGGGAATTCTACGATGTGTTTTGTTTTTATTTTTACATGTTGTTAGTATATATTGGTTGTATATAGTAACTGAAAAAAAATTTGACTTCAAATTTTCTTCCAAAAAAAAAAAAAAAAATTTGACCAGTTACAAGTTTGGATTAATTCTCTAAAGTGACCATGTTGAAACTTTATAAATATGATTAAATTATTGAGATTCTTGAACCTTAGATTAGATATGCAACTAAATTTGAATCACCATCTGAGATAAAGTTTTATTGTTATGTGTCTTTGTATTTCACGTTTGCACCAACTCTTAGTTGTGGGGAATAAACGGTAAATTTGAGAAATGACAATTACAAAAAAAAAAAAAAAAAAAAAAAAAAACTTGAAAAAGAATAAATAACTGCTTCAATGTCCAAAATACCTCAAAAAAGAAAAAAGAAAAATTGAGATGATGGTTATAAGCAGTTTAATTGACTAAGTCTGATTTTGTGGCCTTTGTTACTTGAGTTATTAAGTCCTAGGGGTGTCTCTACACCTAGTGCCCTAAAGCCAACTGGTTTGGGAGTCACTGACCCAACACTTGCTACATGGGTAACTTAGAAAGCCTAAGAAAACGGACATTGCACAAGTCGATAAAAAAAGAAAAATTGAGATGATGGTTATAAGCAGTTTAATTGACTAAGTCTGATTTTGTGGCCTTTGTTACTTGAGTTATTAAGTCCTAGGGGTGTCTCTACACCTAGTGCCCTAAAGCCAACTGGTTTGGGAGTCACTGACCCAACACTTGCTACATGGGTAACTTAGAAAGCCTAAGAAAACGGACATTGCACTAGTCAATAAAAAAAAATGGTGTTATTTTTCTTGAAGTATACTGTAAAGCCCCTTACTAATTGAGTTACATCACTTCACACTTCACACTATAGATGCATATTAATATGAATTTGTTGAAGATGGTGACTAAAATAAAGTTATTGTATCTTTGATAAGATTTAAGTTTCTATTGAGTTTAATTATGTTTATGAGTTATAATTGTGGAGTACTTAAGATTTTATTTAATTCTTGTAATTTGTCAAATCTAAAAATATTTTTCTTTGAATTTTGTGGGTAGATTCACTGCAAACCCTCACGAGACACAACTCGTCCACTAGGGGTAACCTAGGGGTTCAATGGCTTGTTGTACATGCTAAGTGCAATCGTGGTTCCTACGAAAGTGGAATAGTTTATGATTTTTTTATTTTATTTTGCCCGAGGACGTGCAAAGGCTAAGTGTAGGGGAATTTGATAAGTGTATAATTTTATATTTTTTTTATTCCTTTTGCATTATGATTTTTAGGGTGTTTTATATCTTATTGAGCTTAATAGAATTTATTTTATGAGTTTGGTATATTTTAGAAATCTTGTTAATTAATTAATAAAAGATGAAAATTCTAGCACTCTTAATAATAACGTTTTGAATTTCATGTAGGATTCTGACATGGAAAGAGTTCGTTTGGGCTTCCAAATGTGATTTTAAAATCTAATCTGGAAAATTGATCCAAATCTAAACCAGAGAAGGAAGGTTGCTACACACGGAAGGTTCACTATTGGAAGGCCTTGATTGATTATTGGAAATCTTGAGGAGAATATACACAACTATGGAATCTTACAAAATTTAGTAGATTTGGGGGTGACAATTGTTTAATAATGGAATGATTTTCATCTAATCTAGGAACGAAGATTTTGTTTAATTTTTATTTCCATGTAATAAGGTTGTCAAATCTAGGCATACCAATTTTAGTCTTGTATTTTGGCTATTTAAACAATGTAAAGCCTATGTAAAGAGCATTCAAGAGTGATTGAGAAAGAAGACAATGGTTGAAGAACAACTCTCTTTCTTTTGTGTTCTTGAAGAAGTCATGTGTGGCTAATTTTCTTATCTTTGGTTAGACGGAGCTGAAGCCATCATTGTAAACTTGTGAGACTTGTTTTATTTATTGATTTTTAATTGAATATTTGTTTTTCTTCCAATTTATGTGTATAATGATTGATGAATGGGTTGATTAGGAGTACTACTAATTGATTTATTTATTTAATCAATTGTTATATTAGAATTGAATTGCTATCAATTGATTCTATGTCAGTGGCAATGGGAATTAATGTTAATGGACAAGTTAATGTTATATTTCTAGGAGAAATCAGATTAAAATAATTAAACCACGCTGGTGTGTGCTTAACGTTTAATTTCAATCGTCTTTCCAATTGTTATTGTTATTCTTGAATCAAATCGAGAGCCTAGTCTTGAGATTGATTTAAGAGTAAGGGTGCTATTAATAAGCTATCTTTTAATAGACCAATCTTAAGGAAAGACTAAGGATTTTAGGCCTAGTCCTAATTTTCTTGATTGATTATTCAATTGGAATTGATTATCCTTTATGTCGATGAACAAGTTTATGAAGATGGTGTAAGTATCATTTTGACCGAAGTTTTCTCTTATTGGTTTAATCTTTGATATTTGTATTATCTTGCTCTTTATTCGTGCATTTTAGATAATTAATTACTGTTCTTTTCTACTGCAAACATACCCCCCTCCATACATAGAATAGCCAATGAAGTTGTGCTAATAAGATTAATCATAATCTGTTTTAGTACAACAATTGGTTACTTTCTGAGTCTTATTTTATTTTCATTTATTTTTTTTCTCTCTTTAGGTTAATTAAACATTTTAATCTTGATCGTACAATCCTTGTGGGTTCGACTCTTACTTGCTATTATCTACGTTTCAAAGTAAGGTAATTTAATTTGTGCGCTCGACACGCATCAATACGGCTACAGTTTTACATAAACCCAATATCGCCCACTTCATAGTTCTTATCAGTTTGGTGTCTATCCGCTTGCACTTTCAATCGACCCTGAGCATGCACCAAGCTGGTCTTGAGTCAACGGATGACCGGAAGAGGTGGCAATCCAGTGATGAAGTCCATGGAAACATCATCCCATACTCGTGAGGGAACTAGAAGAGGTTGCAACAATCTGGCAGGAGAGGTGTGGACTGATTTCACTTGCTGACGGATGTGGCAATGGATGATATAGTCTTTGATTGCTTTGCACATACCCTGCCTATAAGACCCGCACTCCACTAACTCGATTTAACCATGTCGGACCAGATCTTCCCATCATAACCGACTATAGTGAACCAACCGTATGAAGGAACCGTGAGGCCAGGTAAGCTAAGAATAGTTAACTCTACTTGTGTGGTCGACTGTAGGAACCTGTGTGGTCGACTAGTCATAGTAGAAACTAAGACCAGTCAACCAGTTAACTTTTATGTTCACTGGTCGACAGTTATAGGTTCACTGATCGACGGATTATGCGACCAGTGAAGTTGACTAGGGAAACCCGGACCTGTTTCTGAGATTTGAAAACTTTCATTATTTTGAGAGGTCTCTCTCCTAATTGAGAGAGGACTCTATATGAGAACTTTCTCCCTATATAGAGGATGACCCTCTACTCTCTCTCACTCTTTTAGCTCATTCTCAAACCCTATATCTAAGAGAAAAGAGAGGAGAAGAGGAACAAGGAGAAGGAGTTGCAAAGGAGCTTGCTTACCATGGTTTCCATCCTTTTATCACAAGGAAACTAAGGTAAGAAGACTATCTCTGTAGGTGTTAGGTTGGTTAGGTAGGATCTATCATCATTGTGTTGGTAAGTGAATGCACATAGTCATTGGGATCATGAGATCCTCCAAGCAAACCAAAGGACTTTATGAATAATAGGTTAGGGTTAATTAATAATCATATAGTTGTTAATTGTAAACTCCGCCAGTGTTATGCAGCCGGTCCCAAGCCCGGATAAAGGAGGAGGGTTGGTACGTCAGGTTGGCAGCCGGTACCACCAAAAACACAGCCAAACCCTTATCATGGATTCAAAACAAAAGATAATCAGTGTAATGCTAGGGTGTTCTCTGTAAACGATGCGTTACACCTAGTCCATGGTGTAGCGAAAAATGGGCAAGGGCCGCCGCATTTCCCGAATGCAGTGAAAAGTTTTCTAGGGCCGCCGCATCGGCGCCTGGATGCGGTGATAAATTGGCAAGGGTTCTCGCACCGTGGACGAGTGCGGGCAAAGAAGCTAGTTCATAAACGTAGGATTAGAATAGCATCTTGAAACATAGGATCTTTAAAGGGTAAGAGTCTAGAATTGATAGATGTTATGAGGAGAAGAAGGATTAACATAGCTTGCATACAAGAGACTAGATGGAAGGGTAAAAAAGGTAAGGAGTTGGATGGCTTTAAACTTTGCTATACGGGGGATAAAAATAATAGCAACGGAGTGGGTATAATAGTAGATAAAGATTTAAAGAATGATGTGGTGGATGTGAAAAGATTTGGTGATAGGATTATAGCCATCAAGCTAGTGATGGGGAAAGAGATAGTCAATATAATTAGCGCTTATGCACCCCAAGTAGGATTGGATGCGAATAGTAAGCTAGAATTTTGGGAACACATGGATATTAGTACAAGATTTACGACAAGGTAAAAAGATTATAATAGGGGGTGATTTGAATGCACATGTAGGGGGAGATCGTAGAGGTTATGAAGATGTGCATGCGGGATATGGTTTTGGAGTAAGGAATGAGGAGGGGACCTCAATTCTAGATTTTGCTACAGCTTATGATTTATCCATCATAAATACATACTTTGAAAAGAGAGAGGAGCATCTAGTCACCTTCAAAAGTGGGCACCATAAAAGCCAAATAGATTTCTTTCTAACTCGAAGGTCCGATATATTGTTATATAAGGATTGTAAAGTTATACCTAGGGAGAGTCTAACCACTCAGCATAGATTATTGGTCTTGGATATATGTCTCACTACGCCGAGTAGTAGGAAAAGTCAGGTTTTGTGCCCTAGGATAAGGTGGTGGTGCTTAAACGGAAATACCTTGAAAACTTTTACTGATAATGTGATTAAACAAGGAGTGTGAAACTTTGAAGGAGACACTGATACAATGTGGAATGAGATGACTACTTGTATTAAAAAAGTTGCTAAAGAGGTTTTAGGTATATCAAAAGGAAAATGTCATTCTCTTAGAGAGTCTTGGTGGTGGAATGATGAGGTTCAAGCAGCCATTAAAGCTAAGAAAGATAGTTTTAAGGCATGGCAAAAGACTAAGGCTATAGAGGATCTAAAAAGATATAGATTTGCTAGAAATGAAGCCAAGAAGATTGTGGGATAAGTAAGGGCGAAGAAATATGAAGATCTTTATATCAATCTGAGCACTAAGGAAGGAGAAAAAGCTATCTATAAAATAGCTAAGATGAGGGAAGGCAGAGTAGAGATTTAGACCAAGTTAGATGTATTAAAAGTACAGATGGTAGAGTTCTAGTAAGGGATGAGGACATTAAAGAGAGATAGAACGATTATTTTTACAGCCTACTAAATGAAGACGTCTCAAGAAATAGTGCTCTAGATTGCTCCATTACTCACCATGACACCACAGGTCATAGGTATATATGTAAAATTAGGGTGACAGAAATGAAAGAGGCTTTAAGGAGGATCAATGTAGGAAAAGCACCTAGCCCAGATAAGGTCCCAATAGAAGTTTGGAAGAGCCTAGGAATGTATGGAGTATCTTGGCTAACTATGTTGTTCAATAAAATTATGAGCTCAGGAAAAATGCCAAATGAATGGAGAAGTAGTATTGTGGTTCTGATGTACAAAAACAAAGGCGATATTCAGAGTTGCAATAATTACAGAGGTATAAAACTAATGAGTCATACTATGAAACTGTAGGAGAGAGTTATTGAAACCCGCTTGAGAAAATAAACTACCATTATGGAGAACCAGTTTGGTTTTATGCCAGGTAGATCCACAACAGAGGCTATTTACTTGCTTAGAAGACTCATGGAAAGATGTAAAGAAGGCAAGAAGGACCTCCATATGGTTTTCATCGATCTAGAAAAGGCATATGATAGAGTCCCTAGGGAGTTAATTTGGCAAATACTAGAGAAGATATGCGTTTCAAGCAAATATGTGGACATAGTTAAGGATATGTATTATAATGTGGTGACTAGTGTGAAAATCGTGGGGGGTCAAGGTCGTGAATTCCCAATTACAATTGGGTTACATCAAGGATCAGCTTTAAGCCCTTATTTGTTTGCCCTCATCATGGATGATCTTACCAGAGACATTCAAGATGAAGTTCCTTGGTGTATGCTTTTCGCTGATGATATTGTTTTGGTAGATGAGACAAAAACAGGGACTAATGCAAAGTTGGAGCTATAGAGATCATCTTTGGAATAAAAAAAGTCTTAAGATAAGTATAATGAAGATGGAGTATATGGTGTGCAACTTTAGTCACACAATGACGGATAATGAGGTGGTGAACATTCTTGAGAGGGGAATACAACAAAGTGATCATTTTAGGTATTTAGGTTCAATTATAAACAAAGAAGGTGATATAGACGATGATGTTTCACAGAGGATTAAAATTGGATGGATGAAGTGGAGAAGTGCATCTAGAGTGTTATGCGATCGGCGTATTCCTTTAAAACTTAAAGGAAAATTCTATAGGACAGTTATTCGATAGGCTATGATGTATGGTGCTGAATGTTGGACAGTCAAGAAGCATCATATTGATAAACTTAGTGTAGCTAAGATGAGGATGTTAAGATGGATGTGTGGTAAAACTAGGAAGAATAAGGTAAATAATGACTGTATTAGAGCTGATTTGGGAGTAGCGCCAATACATGGTAAGTTACGAGAAAGTCGTTTGAGATGGTATGGCCATGTTCAAAGGAGGCCGTTAGATGCTCCCGTTCGGATGAGTGATTTGATTCAGATTGGCGGGGTTAAGAGAGCTAAGGGTAGACCTAAGATGACTCTAGGGGAGGTAGTGAAGAAAGACATGAATAGCTTAGGCCTTGCTTCAAGTTTGGCATCGAACAGAGCTGATTGGCGGACAAGAATCCATATAGCCGACCCCATTTAGTTGGGATAAGGCTTTTTTGTTGTTGTTGTTGTTGTTGTTGTTGTTGTTGTTGTTGTTGTTAATTGTAAATTATCAATTGAGAACCATTGGTTTCAGGCCATAAAATGACTCTAGAATGAACCCCATTAGTGAGCCAAGGTGTGGACTCAAGAGGGAATTCAGACTAAAAGAAAAAGCAGCCTGAGTTTGTGTAGTCGCATCACTGGTCGACTATATGTGCGACCAGTGACTCTGTGCAACCAGTGACTCTAGGAAAGTTGCTAGGAATTTTCTGGTCCCATCATTGGTCGCATGATGCGCGACCAATCAATTGTTAGTAGCCCTGTTTTGATTGTTGACTGTCGTAACCTGATATAAACGAACCCTAATTTAAATCTATAAATTGTTTAGGTTGTCAACTAATTCAAAGTAGTTTTCAAGGCTTTGAAGAGGAACAAATATCGTTTACAGGTAAAGAAACAAGACCTAAACTAATTAGGTAATAAAAAACTATCTTTTTTTCTATTTTTTGTCAATTTGATCTGACGCCATACTTATATGATTGTTTGTGCATCTCACATGTCATCCAATATCTGTTATATAACTACTCATGCATATTTTATTATTGTTACTACTTGATATGATGATGATGCTAGGAATAGGCATGTGCTTGTGAGTGTTGTTGATATATTAGATAAGGGTGGAGCATCAAGGGGAGGATGTGATATTGTGGTTCAGCCTGACCACCAGACTCTAACCTTATCTCTATTGTGTCCTACGCATTGACATCGTCATATCGCTGTTACCTTAGCGGAACTAATACGTTGTAGAGTATCAGGGGGAGGACACGGTATTATGGTTCAGCCTAACTGCCAGACTCTAGCTCTATCTCTGTGGGCATATTGAGGGATGCTGGGGTAAGGCCTTGGATACAGTTTTTGATGAGATCTAGGATTGGTTAGTCACGAGCCCAGTTTGCAAGCCCTCACCAGTAGGGAAATACACACTGGTACGAGTAGGATATCAGGGGGGCTATGGCAGTGTGTGATCCGAGAACTTTAGGTCTATTTCTATTTCAGAGTGAGTGATGTGGGGCGATAGTGATATATGATCCATTGGGTGTATTGTGCATGGAGGTGCGGTGGCCGCCTATCCTTAACATGGTACATTTGCAAACTTATACCAGACCAAAGATATGAATCGAATGCATGTATATGTTTATGCATTGTTTTGTATGCTCACTGAGTCATGATGTGTGCTCACCCCTCGACATCGTATATTTTTAGTTGATGATGCAGGTACTACCGTTGAAGATTACATGAATGTGCCGTCATGCGGACACATAGCGGCTATGGACGTGCAGACTATGGAAGACGAGCACGACTCTACGTGCGAGTGTTTCCAATGTCTTTATTCTTAGTTCACTTGCTATTTTGAGATATGGAGACTTGTAATAGATTATTTACTTATGTTTTGATTTATTTGGAGATAATTGGATTACTTAGTTATTTTCCATGTTAGACCTCAGCTCATTATTATTAAAGACTTCTGCTATTTATTTATTATCTCTAATTGTGATGTGGAATGTGTATGGTTTGAGTTGCTGGTATGGTCTTTACAAGATCCTGGTATGAACTGTTGGTTCATATGACGGTTCACTCACACTTCTGGTTTATCCAGAATTGAGGTGTGACAACTTGGTATCAGAGCTCTAAGGCTCTGCCAATCAAACCTAAATACATCCACATAAGTCTATGAATTGAGTTAGGTTAAAAATAAAAGCTTTAATAAAAATACACCATAAGCACATTGTTGGTTGAGACAGAACTTAAACAAGACAATAACACACATCATAACTGGTGGAATATATATATATATATATATATATATAATCGATAAAAAAAAAGAAATATAAATGTATTCTGATAAACAAATAACGTAGGGTGCAATCCACAATACAGATAAAATTTAACCCTGAGATTATACACAAAAAATAAGAGTAACTGTAAAAGAAGATAAAACTCTACTCCTAGGTGGCGTGGAGACTCTGAGTGAGATCCTCCACAAGCTGATCCATTATCCGCTGAGTATTAAGAAGAGGTCATAACCTGACCCCACCACTATCTGGGTCAAGAGTAGATAATGAGAACCCATCTGAGCAGATGCTAAATAATGATAATCAGACTAGAGCAAATCAATGGGGTGAATAACCAGGCCACTCCAGCCAATCTACCTAGACTACCAAGTGCCTTGGCCACAGTTGAAACAAATTTGGCCCAGCAAAATGTAATAGCAACAACAGATATTATCGACTATGCAACTTATCATGGGAATCACTACCTAAGTTGCCAATACTACACCAACACCTCCAGGTCAGACCAAGTATGGTACCAGTTGGTAGCAACACTGTACCTCCAATATCTGTTGGCCATAACACTATGCTTACTGTACAACAGGTCCCGATAACGCATACCCAGTATAGAATATTGGTGCACAACAAGCAGTGTATCAAGGTGGTTACCCTAATCAGCCACCGATGTACGGGATAGCTACCTCATGGCAGAATGATCCGACAAGGGTAGAGGAACGTTTTTTTTTTTTTTAAGATGAAGCCTCAGATGTTTTTAGCAAGGGATCAAATCTATCGTGGCTAGTATAGTGGATAGACAAACTGGAGAAGACTTTCTTTATAATGGACATACCTGATTTAAAATTATGGTGCCTTGACAGGATACATTTTCGATTCAACCAATCAAATTGAGTTACTGATGTTGTTCCCTTAGAATTAGCCATGTTCATAAGAATCTAAGCTACTCTTATGATCGACAACATCAATAGAGATATGAACTAAATTAACAGTTAAAGGTATAATCATTTTGAATGTACATCTTTTTTATTTTATACCTAAGTTATTGATGTACCAAAACTTTCTCTAGATTTATTCCCGTAATGCCTTGACCAATGGCTCCACAATTCTTAGTCTCTATTTCTATGTGTTCGGACCATCTTACAACTTAACTGCCCTTGGTTGTCGGTTTGGTTACCATAGATTTACACTTGACCCTTTAAATCTAGGTTCACTAGATAAAATAAATATTCGTCATCATAATGACTTCGAAGTAAAGAATGAATTGTTTTTGGATAAACATTCTGATTCTTACATTTCCTGACCTCCGTTAATGAGATGCTTGACTAATAAAGAAAATTATGGGAGACGAATAGATTCAGATTAAATTTTGTAGTCAAGAAACCTCCAATGAAGTAATAGAGTATCTGCTTTTAAGATTGTGGGATGGATGGATTTGAGTCATGGTTTGTAAAAGAGTGCATGAGCAAGAAGTGAGAACTACCAAGAGTAGTCAGTAAAGAAGTAGATAGTGCTCGAGTAGAGTTAAAGATGGCTATTGTCACACCCTAATTTTGACTAAACCAGAAATGTGAGTGAACCACCTCTAAACCAATGGTTCACATCAAAATCTCAATAGACCTTGTGGACACACAAACCATTGCACACTAACCACAATTATAACAAAAGTCTTTAAATTAAATGAACTGAGTTCTACATGATAAAATATAGGTAACCAATTATCTTCAAATATCAAAACGTAGAATTTAAATAAGTATTACATGTCTTATAATCAATTGAAAGAAAATAAATAGTAAATCCTAGAGGTACTCGCAAAAAGGGCATTCGCATAATGCGTCATGCTCGTCCTCTCCTGCTTGTACATCCAAAGTAGCAACAGTTCCATAAGTGGGAGAGACAACATAGTCCTCCACAATGTAACCTGCATCAACATCTAAAAAATGGTATATATACAAGGGTGAGCTCATAACTTAGTTCAGTAAAGAAATCAAACAATGCAACACATAGATGTATGAGTAACATTCACATTTGGTCTGGTATAACTTGCAAAGTGCTACGGTAAGGATAGGGGCCACCACACCTCCATGCACGAGAATGTGAGCAAGCCTAACGGATCATACACTGCTGTCGCCCCACATCACTCACTCCAGTATAGAGATAGAACTAAAGTCTGGTGGTCAGGCTAAGCCACAGTACCACGTCCTCCCCCTGATAACCTACACCACAGCAATACCTACACCCCTATTGGCAAGGGCTTGCAAGTGGGTTCGTCACTAACCAATCCTACATGTCATCACAGTATCCAAGGCCCTATCCTAGCATAGCTCCCTATGGAATAAAGATAAGGCTCGAGTCTGGCTGCCTGGCAATAAACCATAATACCACGTCCTCCCCTTGATACCCTACGCATGCTAAGATAGTAGCGATACGAAAAGGTGCTAGTGTGAGGAATGATCCCAGTCCCTAGGCCCTTTCCATTCCACACACCAATGAAAACATTTACATGTCTACCTATACAATCCTAGCATAGCAAGTATGCATGAACAAATATAATAACAGAAAATAAAGATGACATGTTGATATGCACAAGCAATACTCCATAGAAATAGAAACAATTAGTAACATTTTATGTTATTAATTAATTAGGGTTGGGTCTGATTCCCTTACCTGACGCTTGATTACAAACTTTCTCTACGTCACAGAGTCCAACCTTGCTGTCAAAAGGTCCTATATATCATTAGGGTTTGGTTAGAATTAGATTCATAGGGTTTACGTTGGTTGAAACCCACAGGGGTCGAAAACCACCCCATTCTATACAAACTGGTAGCACATACAGGTCACAGGTCACTGTATAGATGTGTCAACCAGTATGTCCAAGCAGACAAACCTAGGAGGTTTCTCGAGGGGTGCCGATCGCACCCCACTGGTATAATCGACTGGTATGCCTCCGTACCTCTTCCAATTTGCTCTCGTCTTTCGTCGATCTTTCGACTTGACTTCTAAGGTTCCTCCTAACCATTCTAGGCCTGAGCAATGTATTAGGGTTTGTTTTATCTCTCATTCAAGTCCTACATTCTAATGAACCTTAGTTTAGAATTCAGATCTAAGGTTTATCGAATCAACTAGGGTACTGGATCAATACCTAGTCTTTCCTGGTATTGATCATAATCTAAACCAACCTAAGAGCAAAGTAGATAAGGTACTCACCATTGGTCTATGAACTACGATGTTCTTCTTCCAACGGAGTCCCCTCTGCAACCTTCTTTAGCTCCTTTCTCCTCTTTTGATCTCCTTCTTGTCTCTAGGGTTTGTGAGAGTCAATCAAAAGGATCTAAAGAGGGTAAGGAGTCAATATATAGACTAGGGTAGGTTTTAGAAAAGTTTCCTACATAAGGAAGGTCTCTAAGATTGAGATTGAAAGGTGAAACCCACTGGGGTTCGTTCCCAATCTGAACAATCAGCCCATATAGACATACTGGTCGAATGTTCATAAGACCAGTATGTAGACCGGTATGTAAGACCAGTATGTATATTTCTTAAATCAATTTCATTTATTTTCGTACCTGGACTTTTGGTTCGTCATCTGCTCGTCCCGTCCGATCCAATTATGATCGGAAGACCTGTCATGACACAAAACATAGGCTTAAATTGGGTTCGTAGAGTGTGGGTCTTACAGCTATATCAGTATGAATTTTGACAAAATAAAAGATTTCTAAAAGCATATCTAAGAATGGATACAAGGATGAAATCAAGAATGGTGGCATTGATAATACTCAATTTAGTACAATCACTATTGAGTTATTCTCAATGTCAAATAAAAGGAATGAGTAAAGATCAAGTAAGTTTGGTGGAATTAATAAAGATATAACATATACCCTAATACTTATAGGTAGACATGTGAGATATGGAGTGAGTAACAATCGAAGGATACTTTTTCGGGATATATGGAAGAGAGATCAAGATAGAACAATAGTGATAAAGGAGATGCAAGCTAATGAGTGCAGTATGAGATTATTGGCGATAGTCTTTGAAAACCAAAAGAGGTGAAGGGGTTAGACGTGCTCTAAAGACCTTTATACTAGAGTTTGTTAGTTCGAGCCCTTTTGGACTAGAGGTTGTATTAGATGAGTGTTATGGACAATGTCCAAAATGTATTGATGGATGGGATCTGGATGCAACCTAGTTTGACTTTAGATGGTAGACTTTGATATCATCTTGGGGATGGACTGGTTGTCTCACACTCTGCAAAGCGGTTATGTGCATAGAAGAGGTTGTCATTCAAGAGCAAAGACGGCATAAAATTTAGTTCTATTGGAAGCATATTGCCTAAGAAATGGAAGTCACCCTTTTCACTCTTAAGGCAAAAAAGTACCTCGAGAAGGGTGGAATTGGCTATCTGGTATCTGTAGTTGAGGTTACCAAAGAAACACCACGGATGTAAGACATAGAAGTAGTATTATGAGACCTACATGCAAATTTCGGGGACGAAATTTCTTTAAGGGAGGTAGAGTTGTAAGAACCGTGCTCTAGAAACCCGGTTTAACCCATGGTTTACATTGTGACAGGTTTCCCAATCATAGCCGGACCGGAAGGCGAAGCCGGGGACGAACCACGATATCCAGGTATGAGAAGCGAAGTGTAAAAATAAAAATTCTACATACCGGTCTCAGTACCGGAGTGAGACCGATATGTGCGACCGGTATGTGCAATAACGGCTGGAGACGGACTCCAGCGGGTCCCACACTCCGAATAAAAAATTTGGAAAGTTTCTAACCGTGGGAAACCTTCCTAGAACGGTCTCCCACTATATATATATGCCTCCCAACCCTCCTTAGATCCTTCCAAACCTTATCAAACCCTAGCCGTCTGGAAGAGATCTGAGAAGGAGTAAGGAGGAAGGAGACCGCTCAAGAAGAGGGATTTTCCGTTGGAGGAGCACGCCGCCATCCGAAAAACACCGGTAAGTGCTCGACCTTCTTAGTAATGTTAGGATTTCGGATCGGAACCATGAAACGGCGCAACGATCCAAAATCTTAGAACTTCCAAAACCCTAGTTATCATTAAGATCCAATCTGGGATTGATGCGATGAAATAGTCGAACCCTAGAAAGCTTTCGAGTATTTGGACCTTAGAATGGTTTAGGAAAAAAAAACCCTAAAAACCAAGCCAATGACCGACGGGGGAGGGAGATCCGAGATCGGGCTCTCAGACCCATACCGCCGGACCTAATCGCTGGAAAATAAGTCTTGCGGTATTGGTTCTGCGGTATATACCCCCGGACATACTGGCTGGACCTAAGTCTAGCGGTATGGCCCTGCAGTATATACCGCAGGACATACCGGCTGGACATAATGTCCTGCGGTATGGGCCTGCGGTATATACCACAGGCGCATACCGGTCTCGCTCAGAGTGAGACCGGTATATACCGCAGGACATACCGGTCTCACTCTACTGAGACCGGTACCGCGACCGGTATGCTTACCGAAGCCTGTTTGCTTGGCCAGACTTGATTCTGACCGACTATAACCCTAATAATTTAATTATAACCTATGAGTATGATTATGTAGAACCTGTAGATAGCGTGAGTAGACCCTGTGACGCAGAGCGACTTGTTATCACGCGTCAGGTAAGGGACAAGACCCCAAACCCTAATTAACCAAATAACAGTAAACTGTTGTGATTATTTTGTATCTGTGTATATTGTCTGATGTTTGTGCATTTCATATGCCATTCTAGTTGTTTAAATTATTATTATCTGTTCATGCATATTCGTATGCTAGGATGTTGTTGTTTAGGCATGTGTATGTTTTTAGTTAGTGTGTGGAATGTGAAGGGGAGTGGAGCCCTGGATATATCCTCACACTAACACCTTTTTGTATCGCCGTCTACCTTAGCGGGCTTGGTGCGAATAGGGTATCAGGGGGAGGACGTGGGATTGTGGTTCAGCCTGCCCACCAGACTCGAGCCCTATCTCTATGTCGTAGGGAGCCGTGCTGGGGTAGGGCCATAGATATTGTATTGACATAAAGGACTGGTTAGAAACGGAAGCCACTTGCAAGCCCTTGCCAATAGGGGTTTAGGTATTGGTATGGTGTAGGGTATCAGGGGGAGGACGCGGTAGTATGGATTGTTGCCTGACTGCCAGACTCTAGCTCTATCTCTATACCAGAGTGAGTGATGTGGGGCAACAACAGTAGTGTGGATTGTTGTCTGACTGTTGGGTGTGCTCACACTCTCGTGCATGGAGGTGCGGTGGCCGTTAAACCATACCATAGCATTTTACAAGTTATACCTGACCCAAATTGTAATGTTATCTCATGCATTTTGTATGTTGCATTGGTTTTGTACTTACTGAGCTAAGTTGGGAGCTCACCCGAATATATATTCTTTCTTTTCAGATTTTGATGCAGGGTACACAGTTGATAACTTCATGACTGCCCCAGCGTACGGTACAGTCGTTGCCATTGACACACAAAGGGAGAGGACGAGCATGACGCATCATGCGAGTACTCATTCTGTGTTTTCCTTTAAAGATGGTTTATTTTAAAGCAATACATTGTAATATTTAATTATTTAAGTTTGTGAATGATGGCATAATTTGGATAATTAATTTATTTACAATATAGAGCTCAGTTCGTTTATCTATTTAATTCTGTTGTTATTTATTACTCTCTGATATATTAGATTGCTTAGAATGGTTTGTTGACATAGTCTATTGAGATCCTGGTGTGAGCCGTGGTTTGAAGAAGGTTCACTCACACTTCTGGTTCAGCCGGAATTGGGGTGTGACAAGTATGAAAATTCTCTGATATGTTTTCAGAAGACTTACCCGAGTTTCCACCTAATCGAGCAACTGAGTTCGTCATAGACTTATTGCCAGGGTCGGCACCTGTGTCAAAGGCACCCTATCAGATGGCTCCTACTGAATTAAAGGAACTGAAGACTCAACTGCAGGGGTTGTTGGATAAGAGTTTTAACCAGCCAAGTACACCACCATGGGAAGCACCAGTGTGGTTGGTGAAGAAGAAGGATGGTTGTGTTCGTCTGTGCACTAAGAATTGAACAAGCTCACAATATACCCATTACCTCGTATTGATGACTTATTTGATCAGTTGAAAGGTGCGAAGGTGTTTCCAAGATTGATCAAAGGTCTAGATATCATTAATTAAAGATCAAGGACGGTGACATTCTGAAGATAGCTTTCGGAACCAGGTACAGACATTATGAGTTCCTGGTTATGTCTTTTGGTTAACCAATGCGCCAGCATCTTTTATGGAGATTATGAACGGAGTATTTCATGACATGTTGGACACGTTGGTCATAGTTTTCGTAAACGATATATTGGTATATTCCAAAGACAAAGGAAGTTTTATAACGGATCTTAGAGCAGACTTACAATGGCTAAAAAGAGAGAAGCATTATGCCAAGATCAAGAAATGTGAGTTCTGGTTGAACGAGGTGACTTTCTTAGGTCACGTGGTGTCATCAGAAGGAATAAAGGTAGACCCCAGTAAGGCAGAAGCTATTATGGGGTGAGAAGCACTTGAGAACATTGCAGAGATCAATAGTTTCTTGGGTTTAATTGGTTATTACAGATGATTCGTGGAGGACTACTCTAGGATTGCAGTACTTCTTACCAAGCTAACCAGGAAGGGAGAGAAGTTTATTTGGACTGACAAGTGTGAAGAATGTTCCAGACTCTAAAAGCAACGTTGATATCAGCTATCATCTTGTTCGCTCTGGTGCCAGGGGAACCTTTTACCCTACAAACCGATGCTTCCGGATTGGAAATAGGATGCATGCTGATGCAAGGTGAATAAGTTACCATGTATGCCTTAAGACAATTGAAAGTACACGAGAAGAATTACCCTACTCATGACCTGGAATTGACAATGGTGATTCATGCAATTAAGACTTGGAAACACTACTTGTACGGTGAGAAGTTCCAGATTAAGTCGGATCATAAGAGTCTTACCTATCTCTTTACCCAAAAAGAACTAAACATGAGATAAAAAAAAAGGTGGTTGGAACTCCTGAAGGATTATGACTGCGATATCTAGTATCACCCAGGCAAAGCTAATGAGGTAGCTAACGCGTTGAGTAGAAAGGGAATACTGAAGCCAGAAGATGGACCAAGTACAAATGCCGCCTTATGTTCTACAGAAATAGTTTCAGATTGGGATGGGGAGCAGCATATTATAGAAACACATGAAGATCCATTAAAGCAAGGACTGATCCATAAGTTCTTGCTTATGTTCAGTGCATTGAAGATTCTAACTGATTTGACGGACAAAGTAAAGGAAGCAGTACTATTAGACACATATCTGAGAATGGTACAAGAAGATTTGGAGAAGGGAAAGCAAAACCCTGACTTTGCACTGGATATAGATAAGATTCTGAGGTATAAAGGAAGATTATGTATACCTGAAAGTGAAGATTCAGACCTTCGACGAAGAATAATGTTGGAAGCTCATTCCACACCGTATTTGGTGCATCTTGGAAGTACAAAAATGTAGCATGACTTGAAGCGAATATACTGGTGGAGAGGAAAAGGGGACGTAGCTAAGCACATATTCCAGTGTCTAAATTGTCAGTAAGTAAAGGCTGAAAGGCAAAGACCAGCAGTTTTGTTACAACCATTGCTTGAACCAGCTTGGAAATGGGACTGTATCACTATGTACTTCATTACCAATTTACCACTGACTCCCAGATCATTTGACGTAGTTTGGGTGATTGTCGATCATTTTACTAAAACATCTCATTTCATTGATATACGACCTCAATATACTTTAGAACGCCTAGCCAAGCTTTATGTGGATAATATTGTCTGATTACATAGAGTACCTGAGAGTATTGTGTTGGATAGAGACCTACGTTTTACCTCTAAGTTTTGGGAGGGATTACAGAAGGCAATGGGGATGAATTAATGTTTAGTACCGCTTTTCATTCTCAAACCAATGGACAGTCGGAGCGGACCATTCAAATTCTAGAAGACATGCTCTAAACTTGTGTGATTGACTTTAAGGGAGCATAGGATGAAAAATTACCATTGATAGAGTTCGCTTATAACAACAGTTATCAAACTACTATACAGATGTCACCCTATGAGGCATTATGATAGGAAATATCAAACTCCTCTATTTTGGAATGAAGAAGAGAATGAAGAATCGTAGGACCTGAGTTTGTCGAAGAAACCTGTCAAGTGGTAGACATAATCAAGGAAATGATTAGAACAGCTCAAAATCGTCAGAAGCAATATGCGAAAAATCGACGATGAGACCTCAAATTCACTGTAGGTAACAAGGTATTCTTGAAGATATCGCCTATGCATGGTTTAAAGCTGTTCGATAAGAAGGGAAAATTATGTCCCAGATACGTTGGACCTTATGAGATTTTGGTTAGACGTGAAAAAGTAGTATATCAGCTTGCACTACCACCATCTATTCTGGTGTACATAATATATTCCATGTTTCGCTACTGACGACCTACATCAGAGATCCTACATACGTTTTGACTGCGGATCCATCGGATTTGACTGAAGACCTAACCTTCAAAGTGGTACCATTTGAGATCACTAGTCAAAAGGTTCAAAGTCTTCACAACCGTGATATCTATTATGTTAAGGTTACTTGGAGGAGTCAAGATGTGAAAGAGATAATGTGGAAGGAAGAAAATGCAATGCGAAAACAATATCTTTACCTATTCGACTCGGAAGGTACGTAAATTTTGAGGACAAAATTTATTAAAGGGGGAGTTATAAGACCCGCACTCCACTAATCAGGTTTAATTGTATCGTGCCAGGTCTTCCCATCATAATCGGCTCGAGCAAACCAACCGTATGAAGGAACCACAAGGCCAGGTATGCTAAGAATAGTCAACCCTACATCAGTGGTCGACTGTAGGAACCTGTGTGGTCAACCAGTCACAGTTAGAAACTAAGACCAGTCAACTAGTTAACTTTTAGGTTCACCGATCGACAGTTATAGGTTCATTGGTCGATAGATTATGCGACCAGTAAAGTCGACCAGTGAAACCTAGATTTGTTTCTAAGATTTGAAAACTTTCTTTATTTTGAGAGGTCTCACTCCTAATTGAGAGAGGATTTTATGTGGGAACTTTCTCCCTATATAGAGGACGACCCTCTACTCTCTCTCACTCTTTTTGCTCATTCTCAAACCCTAGATCTAAGAGAAAAGAGAGGAGAAGAGGAACAAGGAGAAGGAGAAAGCTTAGAGAAGGAGTAACAGAGGAGCTTGCTTGCTACAGTTTCCATCCTTCTCTCACAAGAAAACTAAGGTAAGAGGACTATCTCTGTAGGCATTAGGTTGGTTAGGTAGGATCTATCATCGTTGTATTGGTGAGTGAACACATATGGTGATCGGGATCATGAGATCCTCCAAGCAAACCAAAGGAGGTAATGAATAATAGGTTAGGGTTAATCAATAATCGTGCAGTTGTTAATTGTAAATTATCAATTGAAAACCATTGGTTTCAGGCCATAGAATGACTCTAGGATGAACCCCATTAGTGAGCCAAGGTGTAGACTCAAGAGGGAATTCAAACTAGAAGAAAAAGCAGCCTGAGTTTGTGTGGCCGCATCACTGGTCGACTATATGTGCGACCAGTGAGTTGACCAGTGACTCTAGGGAAGTTGCCAGGAATTCTCTGATCGCATCACTGGTCACATGATGCGTGACCAATCAATTGTCAGTAGTCTTCTTTTGATTGTTGACTACCATAACTTGATACAAACGAACCCCAATTTAAATCTATAAATTGTTTAGGTTGTCAACTAATTCAAAGTAGTTTCCAAGGCTTTGAAGAGGAACCAATATCGCTTACAGGTGAGGAAACAAGACCTAAACTAATTGGATAATAACAAGCTATCTTTCTTTCTCTTTTCTGTCAATTTGATCTGATGTCATGCTTGTATGATTGTTTGTGCATTTCACACGGCTCATGCATATTTTATTATTGTTCTTACTTGATATGATGATGATGCTAGGAATAGGCATGTGCTTGTAAGTGTAGTTGATGTGTTGGATAAGGGTGGAGCATCAGACATAGGATGTGATATTGTGGTTCAGTCTGACCACCAGACTCCAGCCCTATCTCTATTGTGTCCTACGCATTGACATCATCGTGTCGCTGTTATCTTAGTGGAACTAGTACCTCGTAGGGTATCAAGGGGAGGACGCGGTATTGTGGTTCAGCCTAACTGCCAGGCTCTAGCTCTATCTCTATGGATGTATTGAGGGATATTGGGGTAAGGCCTTGGATACAGCTTTTGATGATATCTAGATTAGTTAGTCACGAGTCCAGTTTGTAAGCCCTCGCCAGTAGGGGCATACGTACTGGTATCGATAGGGTATCAGGTTGTTCTAGTTGTGTGTGATCCGAGAACTCTAGCTCTATCTCTATTTCAGAGTGAGTGATGTGGGACGACAACGATATTTGATCCATTGGACGTGCTCACACTCTTATGCATGGAGGTATAGTGGTTGCCTATCCTTGCCATGGCACATTTGCAAACTTATACCTATGAATTGAATGTATGAATATGTTAGTGCATTGTTTTGTGTACTCACTGAGCCGTGATGTGTACTCAACCCTCGACGTCGTATATTTTTAGTTGATGATGCAGGTACTACAGTTGAAAATTACATAAATGCACCGTCGTACGAACACGTAGTGGCTATGGACGTACAGACTATGGAGGACGAGCATGACTCTGCGTGCGAGTGTTTCTAATGTCTTTATTCTTAGTTTACTTTCTATTTTGAGATATAGAGACTTGTCATAGATTATTTACTTATGTTTTGGTTTATTTGAAGATAACTGGATTACTTAGTTATTTATCATGTTAGACATCAATTCATTATTATTAAAGACTTTCGCTATTTATTTATTATCTCTAATTGTGATGTGGAATGTGTATGGTTTGAGTTGTTGGTATAGTCTTTACAAGATCCTGTTATGAACCGTTGGTTCATATGACGATTTACTCACACTTCTGGTTTGTCCAGAATTGGGGTGTGACAGTGCCAGAAGACATTGGCAGCCATTCAGGAATAGGTGTGGAGGTAGCCAGCATGACCTCCCACTGTTGAGGAGTGGAATTCCTACATAAAGACATCATAGAGGCTGGAGTTTGGGGAAATAACTACATGGTTCTTGTAATGTAGGAGCCCTTGTCTATAAGAGTAATTGGGCTGGGCTGTAGGATCAGCTATTATCTCTGCACATGGGGCTTGGAGATCCGGAAAAGTGCACACTTCTTCTTGCAATTGGGCTACCATGTCCAAGATAGGCCCACTTAAAGCCAAAATCATAGCAGGCCCAGTTAATTTTATTTCGCCATTTGGGGCTCGAGACAAGGAATCCACTACAATATTGTCAGCCCTAGGCTGATACACTATGTCAAAAGTGTAGCCGAGAAGTTTTGACAGCCATTGATGTTGTTCCGAGGTTTGAATCGTCTGTTCGATCAATTCCCTTAAACTTTTCTGGTCGGTTTTGATGATGAACCGATGACTCAACAAATATTATCGCCAACATCGGACTAACTCAGTGATGGCGTATATCTCCCGAGTATAGGCCAATGAAGCTTGCATTCAAGGGAAAAGCTTGTGGCTGTAATATGCAATAAGGTGGGACGATTATGATAGGACTGCTCCAATACCCACTCCTGAAGCGTCAGCCTCCACAGTAAAGAGAATTGAGAAATCGGGCAGCCGCAATATTGGAGCTATGGTCATGGCGAGCTACAACTTCTTGAAGGGTTGCTTTACCGCTTCATTCCAAGCAAAGGCACCTTTCTGTAAGAGATCCGTGAGGGGTGCAGCAATGTGTGCGTAAGGTGTGACGAACTGGCAATAATACCCAGTCAGACCAAGGAAGCCTCTCAGTTCACAGACTGAAGTGGGATCAGGCCATTGGAGCATTGCGGTGATCTTCCCTGGGTCCATAACCACTCCTTTTTCTGAAATTATATGGCCAAGATAGTCCACCTAAGTCTGGCTGAAACAACACTTGGGCAATTTGGCATAGAGGTGGTGCTCATATAATCATTGTAGGACCTGCTCAAGGTGAAACAAATGGTCCCAACTAGAACTGTAAATGAGCAAGTCATCAAAAAAATATCAGCAAGAAATATCGTAAGAATGGCCGAAAGACAAAGTTCATTGTAACTTGGAATGTTGACGGCGCATTAGTGAGACCAAACGACATCACCAGAAATTCAATGTGTCCATCGTGAGTTTGGAACACCATATTTGGAATGTCGGCTTTGTGAACTCTAATCTGATGATACCCAAAGCTTAAATCCAGCTTTGAGAAGAATTTTGTGCCATGTAGTTCGTCTAGTAGCTCCTCCACCGGGGGAATGGGGAACCGATCTTTGACAGTAGCAGCATTCAAGGCTCTGTAGTCTACACAGAATCGCCATGTTCCGTCACGTTTCTTAACTAACAACATTGGTGAAGAGAAGGCGTTTGTACTTGCTCGAATGATACCATCCTTCAACATTTCCACCACCATTCGTTCAATTTCAGCTTTCTGAAAATAGGGGTATCTGTAGGGACGAACATTGATGGGTATGACACCCGGTTGCAAGGCAATTCAATGGTCCTACTCACGTTCTGGTGGAAGCCTTGTTGGTGTGTGAAAAACCTTAGCATACCTCTGTAATAGAAGATCCAGAGCCGTAGGAGTTGGAGAGGCTTCAATTGGTTCTTGTGTCTGTAATTGTAGACTAAACAAGGCAGCAATCAAATCTGTTCCCAGGAGTCACCATACTCCATTTAGACATAATAGATACGGAACAGAGGTAGGCTCACCAATCAAACGGATTCACTACTCGCCATCAGCAAACTCTAAAGTTCTATATTCATAATTGAAGACCAAGGGTCCAAGCTGGGAGAGCCATTAAACCCCGAAAGACTAAATCAGCCCCAACTAGAGGGAGTATCACAGCTTCAATGGTGGCAGTATATTCAGGAAATCATACTAGGAGTTCCCTAATGACTCCTTCACTCTGAAGAGTAGTTCCATTACCCACCAGAACACTCAGAGGGTTAGATGACTCTATAGGCAGTTCCAAATATCTTGCCACTCTACTCTATACAAAGTTATGAGTGCTTCCGCTGTCCACTAATGCCTGCACAGGTGATCCGTGAATACTTGCCTTGAAACGAGAGTTGCAGGGGACTGATGCCTTGCTAAGGCATGATACAAAGTTTCAGATGTAATCGAAACATCAGGTTGTACAATGGGATCCATAGGAGGTGCATCAGCTGGTGGCTCAACAGCGAAGCTCGTCTCTGGTTCAATATCGGCATTATCGTCGGCATATTGCAAGAGGAACAATTGATGAGACTTGCAGCGGTGTCCGGGGGATAACTTCTCATCGCAGTTGTAGCGAAGGCCCTTCTTGTAGTGACTTGCATTTCAGCTGGAGTCAGTTGTTTAATAGGGAGGTGGCTGGCCGTCAAAGGTGCTACATGAAGTGGTGGCATTGGAGTTGTTGATGATGAGAATGGAGTAAATCGAGAGTTTGACAGGTGATTCCAAGATCATTTTGCTTCGGTCAGCTTTCATTCATGGAGGTGAGCCACTCCCATTGCTTTAGCCATGGTGGTAGGAGGAGATGACATTACTTCCCAATGTATCGAAGGGACAAGACCAGAAGTGAAACAACTCACCAAAAACCCAAGAGAAACTCCTGTAGTTCGGTTCGCAAGTAGCTCAAATTGTGTCGGATATGCTGTAATGCTTAAAGTTTGGGTGAGTTTGGATAAGGCCTCCTGCGGATCTTTGAATTCTGATGGCCCAAAATGTATTTCTAAAGCTCTGGTAAACACCTTCCAGGAAGTAAACTAAGTGTTGCGTGACATTCATTGGAACCACTGTAGAGTGGGTCCATATGTGGAAGGAGGAGATCGCTAAAAGCTGATCGTCGATAGTGCCGTGGTAATCGAAGAACCTCTCTGCCTTAAATATCCAGCCGACAGGGTCTTCCCCTTCAAAGCGGGGAAAATCCAATCGTACAGTACAAGTTTGGAAACCACCAGTAGCAAAGGAGGTGGGCTGAAGGACTGACAGCAATCCTTGTTCGGCTTGAACAGAGCCAGTAGAAGAAGGAAACGGCTGGTTGATTGGCGATCGCTGCTCATTCGGCATCGTCTGTAGCCGTAGGGCCTATTCAATACGGTCATCCATCGCTGTGACACATAAAACTAGTTCAGAGAAGGCCTTGGGTTGATCAGAAACCAGGGTTTGCAGGGAGTCAAGTCGCTTATTGTGTGCAGCTATGGTGTCTCTGATCGTCTTCACAAGCTTGTCTAGTTGCCCGAATCAAGTACCTTCTACCATGGTACTACCGGATATCTCTCAATGAAAGCCCCACATTGGTGGGAGATTTGCTATTTCAAGGTAGCACCTCCAAATGAGAGAAGAAGAAGATAGGGTAAGTTTATAATTCTTATATTTCTCCATCCTTTCCTCTGAACTTTATATTCAGAGCTTAATACAAACGGTGACAAACAATCACAATATTCCATCACACGTTCCATCATCCTAACAACTTAGAGACCGTACTAGGTATCTTAGGACTAATCCACCACTGCCATAAAAGTATTCGTCTCTCTAACTATAAAGGAGAGATCCCACAGCAGGTTTAAATGGATCACTTCACTTTTCAAGCCTTTAGAGCAGAATACACTCGGCTCTTACTCTTTGGGAACTCGGTCAATCTTAAGCTGAGTTCCTTTATAGATTAGCTCGAATACTGACTTTGACATCGGAGAGTCACTCGGGTTTCAAGCCCGACCTCTGCTTGTCAACTCGTGCTTGTCTTTGTAGATTTGATTGCTTCAAAATCGACTGCACGGTATTCGACACCAATTGCAAAAGATAAAAAAGATTACAATTTTCGTTCTTCCATTAACCATTCTAAGTTATAAATGAAGGTTGTATCTAGTTGTAACTGACTCAGTTATAATCAAACTTTGTCACCGATTTGTAGCGGGTGGAACTTAAAGATTTTGGAAGTTGTGCATGAAAATTTTGTTTGACATTTTGCACCCCGGTTTTGGAATAATAGTGTGATACGTCGATATAAGCATCAACCAATAGCACAATGACACGCCAACACAAAGACACACAAAGCAGAACCTGACATATCAACCCACCAAGACTTGAGATCCAAAAAGGGACACCATAGCCTGCTTGTTAATAGAGCCCACAACATTTAATGCACGTGCCATATACAGTACACGAACATTTAGTGCATGGAGTCAAAGACACAGCATTTAATCAGTAGTCAATAACTCGACAAGGCTCACATTGATGTCACCCCCTTTTAGAACGGCATGTCTCAACCAAGCCAACCAACAAAGACTCAATATATCATGCAAGACTCATTCTCAAAGCCTACAGAAGTGGGAAATAAATCCTCTCATGCTCCTTATGCCGGCATGGGGAAATCCAGTGGTTGTAATTTACTGTGTGCACATACCGATGTATTGGTATATGCACACTGTGGATGACAGCCACTGGATTTCCTAATGTCGGCATGAGAGGCATGAGAGGATTTGAATCCACAGAAGTGACCTATGTCTGCCTACAGACAAGCCCCAGATGCTCAAGCATGCCGAGCATGCAACAGGCCTTAACCTTCAAGGAAAGCGACAACTGAATTAAACAAGTCATAACTTCCCTTTCTTGTGTGAAAGTGAAGACCCAAAAGTCAATTTTACCAACAAAAAAAAAAGCCCCTCAAAAATCAACATTTGCATGTATTTGTATAAACAATATATACAGTCAGTCAAATACGCAAGGGACAATCCTCTTCCCCTCTCTGTTGACTAGTTCTAATAAAACTGGATCAGGCCTTTGGGCCAAACAGGACCAAACAAGAACCGCCCAAAAAATGGCCTCCATTGCCCAAAAAATGGCCTCCATTGCCCATTAATTTCCCATTCTCTTTGATGAAAGCAGGTGGTTGAACCAGAAAACCAGAATTCCAAACCATACCGGTTTATGCGTATGAATCCACATTGATCAAGTCAATTCAACTTACGTCTTCAAATTAACTTGAAGCCCAAGTCTTTATTTTCTGACAAAAAAAAAACTATCAAGAACATAACCAGTCCATTAGCCTCATCCTATTTATTTGCAGTTAAATCTGTACTGAAATTCACCATCATCTAACAGTTTGTAATCATTGAAAATGATCTTCATTTCCTTCTTCCTAGGATTTCTCCTAGTTACTATCATCGTTTGTTTCTTCTTTTATCAATCAAAAGTTCAAAATGGTTCTTCCACACTCCCCCCTGGGAGCCTCGGGTGGCCGGTTCTTGGTGAGACTCTTGAATTCCTTGGCACGGCCCGAAATGGAATGCCGGACAAGTTTGTAAGGATAGGATGCAGAAAACTCCTCCCATGTGTTCAAGACATCGTTGATTGGAAAGCAGACTGCTGTGTCTTGTGGTGCTGAAGGTAACAAGTTCCTCTTCTCCAATGAAAACAAGGCCGTTGTGATATGGTGGCCAACATCGCTGCAGAACCTGTTTCCATCCTCCATTATGGCCTCCACTAGCCATGACACCAAACGAATGCGCAAGTCTCTTAGTAAACCTGAGCTTTATTGATATATTTTAATTTGGATCACCTGCATGTACATGTACTCTCCATGGAATCATATCATCCTCGACGTGGTGTGAGACCTACCTCTAGAGTGTGGGACCCACTGGATATAGACGGTGATGGAATCCCAAGAAAGATACAAGTACAAAAAGGTGAACT
This sequence comes from Protea cynaroides, assembly GCA_028583415.1. NCBI lineage: Eukaryota > Viridiplantae > Streptophyta > Magnoliopsida > Proteales > Proteaceae > Protea > Protea cynaroides. The sequence continues at coordinate 22,592,110 of CM053276.1, forward strand.
ATTCTCAATACACACCCTATAACTCCATTAGTTTCCATGTAAAGTAATGGAAAAGAAAATTTTTACTTAGTTTTAATTAAAGGTATGAAAAAAATAGAAAAATGGAGGAAAATTTTCATGTAAAATATATTTACAAAAAATTTTACAATGAAATAATGAGAGAGAAAAATTCATTTTTCTCGACATTTAATTGGCTAGTCAAAATGAGTTTAATTCACTACACGTGCATGTACACTCTTTGCTCGGCATCGCAAGGTAAGCACATGTCAATAAATAGGAAAAGTGTTGGGCAAGGACCCTATGTGCAGGTGAACCGGAGGTGGTGAAACCGTGTTACTTTCACCAAGTAATACAGTCTGGAGTCTTTGGACAATCTTCTTGGCATATTGTGTTTGCTCATGGTTAAAATCTTTTCCCAACGCTTGGGCATTTGACGTCGAGATAAAGGTTACCATTTCATTTTCTCCGGCCTGATTTTTTTCAAATGAATCTATATATGAGATTGTGATGAAATACCCTGACATTATGTATCCTTTCTTTGACAGGTATTCAGGGCATTCTTCAAGCCTGAATCACTCTCTAGGTGTGTGGGCACAATGGATGATGTCACAAAGCAGTATTTGCAAATGGAGTGGGAAAACAGGAGAGAGGTGAAAGTCTTCCCTATGGTTAAGAACTACACTTTCTCCTTGGCTTGTTCTCTATTTACAAGCATTGAAGATCCCATCTACATCTCAAAGCTTGCTACGGATTTCAACGTTGTGCTCAAGGGGATCATCTCATTTCCTTTGAATTTCCTAGGAACTCATTACTACCAAGCCATTAGAGCGACAGATCAGCTCAGGAAAGAGCTAAGGGTACTAATTGAGCAGAGAAGGGAGGCTTTATCTGAAAGGCCATCATCTCCAAAACATGACCTATTGTGGTGTATGCTCAAAACTGCTGATGAGAATGGGCAGCTTATGACTGTGAATGAAGTTTTAGATAACATGTTGGCTTTGCTGATGGGTGGACATGACACAACCAGATGTGCCCTTACTTTCCTTATGAAGTACCTTGCTGAGGTGCCCCATGTCTACGATGAGATCTTCAAAGGAAAGCTCTTTTGGAATTCTCTCGTCTCTTCTCATGTAATAAGGATTTCTCTGTTGGGAGCTATAAGGACAAAAAATATGGATGAGGGAGTCACCACCTAGATTAAGGTCTAGGACCTCTAAAAATGTGTAGTCTCACCCTAAGGTAAGACTTCAATTGATTCATGACCCTTTGATTGGCTTTTTGGTCCATCAGAGATTGGATAAGCGTCAGATTACTATTATGAGAAGGGGTTAGGCACCCAAACTGTCCGATCGAGATCGGTCTCCTATACCTTTCCTATGCTAAACTCTTTCTATTGAACCGAACCAAAACAAGTGGTTTGATATCATTGAACCAAATTTGAATCTTTCCAGATTGCCTACGTATCTCGAACTTCTTTCGAAAATTAGGTTCATCATAGTAGTTCAAGTGTGATTAAAGTTTATGACTGTGATTTATTCTTGTGCATTATTAAGTTCATTGTTCAAGTTAAAGTTTATGCTTAAAAGGATGAGAAACCCTATGTGTCAGGATCTGGATAGTCCATGCAGACTGATAACTGGTTCTAGTGGATCTAAGAATGGATAACCCAAGCGGGCTAAACTAAATATCTCTAGTGGGTGGATAGTCCAAGTGGACCATGGATTCGGGTGAAGATTGGTTGAAATTTGGATAACTCGTTCTAGATTGGAATGTGGATAACCCTTTTTGGCTTGGAATATGGATAACCTGTTCTGAGTTGGAGTGTGGAAAACCCGTTTTGGGTCAAAATGTGGATAATCCGTTCTGGTTTAGAATATGGATAACCCGTTCTGGGTTGGAATGTAGATAACCCGTTTTGGGTTAGAACGTGGATAATCCATTTTGGGTTGGAATGTGGATAATCCTTTCTGGGTTGGAATGAGGATAACCCGTTCTAAGTTGGAATGTAGATAACCCATTCTGGGTTGGAATGTGGATAACCCGTTCTGGGTCGAAATATGGATAACCCTTTATGGGTCGGAATGTGGATGGATATCCTAGTGGATCTAGGGATAGTTCGTGTGGACTAAGGTATGGATCCGAATTTGGGATTCTCCCAAATTGCCTATGTAAGACCCGCACTCCATGAACCCGATCTAAACCTTTAATTCATGTCGTAACAGGTCTTCCAATCATCACCAGGCCAGACGGGACGAGCGGATGACAACTAGATACGAAAACGGACCTAAAGGTATGATATTTTTCATACCGCTTAATGGTACTGGTTGATGGTACCGGTCGACCGGTATGTCTGCGCGGGCAGACTGGTTAGATCCAGAAACGGATCTCTACGGGTCTCGCTTTCCAAATCTTGAGCCTAGGGACTTTCCTAACGTAGGGAAACCTCCTAAACTCTATCCTAGTCTATTTAAGGACCCTTAAACCTCCTTAAAACTCCTTGATTGATCCTCACAAACCCTAGAGAGGAGAAAGAGATCGAAGAAGGAGAAAGAGCTAAGAAAGGAGGGAGAGGAGCCGTCGTTGGTCGTTGGACGAAGAACACCATAGTTGCGAACCAACGGTAAGTGCTTGAACTTTCCTCTAAGTTAAGCATTATAGATGATTAATCATGAATTGATCAATACCAAGCAAGGCGAGGTATTGATCTAAAACTCTTAAATTTGCCGTCAAACCCTAATACAGTTGATAAACCCTAGATTCGAATTCTAGGCAATGAATCATAGGAACTAGGACTTGAATGGGACATGAAACAACTCTAACTCGTTGCTCAGGCCTATAATGCATAGGAGAAACCTTATAACCAATAGGGGGTGACCGACGAAAGGCGAACACCAAGTTGGTGGTCTTCCGGAGCCATACCCGTCACACCATATGCGACCGGTACTGCGACCAGTACCTCTCGGGGACTGGTCTGTGGGGGGGACCGGTCGACCATACCGGTCGCACCTTTCCCCACAGTGCAGCGACCGGTACCTACGACCGGTATGCACTGGTGAGGGTGTTTTCAATACCAGTTGGTTTTCGACCAACGTGAACCCTAAGAAAATTATTCTAATTCAACCCTAACATCGTGTAGGACCCTGTGTTAGCAAGTTTGGATTCGATCACGAGGAGCAAGCTAGCAATCAAGCGTCAGGTAAGGGAATCGGACCTAAACCCTAATAACTTAATAACAGTAAAATATTATTAATAATTATGATTCTGTGGATTGGTGTTATACATACTCACATGTCATCTTTACTTTCAGTTATTATATTGTTCATGCATACTCGCTATGCTAGGATGTGATTGTTAGGCATGTGATTGTTTTCGTTGGTATGTGAAATGGGAAGGGCCTGGGGTCTAGGATCATTCCTCACACTAGCACATTTTCGTATCGCTTCTGTCTTAGCATGCTTGGTGTGGGTAGGGTATTAGGGGGAGGCCTAATAACTTAATAACAGTAAATATTGTTAATAATTATGATTCTGTGGATTGGTGTTGTACATACTCACATGTCATCTTTACTTTCAGTTATTATATTGTTCATATAGACTCGTTATGTTAGGATGTGATTGTTAGGCATGTGATTTTTTTTATTGATGTATGGAATGGGAAGGACTTGGGGTCTGGAATCATTCCTCACACTAGCACATTTTCGTATTGCTTCTGTCTTAGCATGTTTGGTGCGGGTAGGGTATCAGGGGGAGGAAGTGGCACTGTGGTCTCCGGCCTGGCTACTAGAATCTAGCCCTATCTCTATGCCGTAGGGAGCTATACTAGGATAGGGCCTACTATAATGACATATAGGATTTGTTAGTTGCGAGCCTAGTTTGCAAGCCCTCGCCAATAGGGGCTTAAGTGTTGGTATGGGTAGGGCATCAGGGGAAGTGTTGACGACGTTTGATCCGGACACTATAGCTCTATCTCTATTCCATGGTGGGTGCATGTGGGACGACAATGGTGTTTGATCCATTGGACGGATTCACACACTCGTGTATAGAGGTGCGGTGGCCGTCAATCCTTTCTATAGCACATTACAAACTTAAAACCAGACCATAATGTGAATGTTACTCATGCATGATGTATGTTGCATTGTATAATTGTCTTACTGAGCTAAATTATGAGTTCACCCTTGTATATATATATGTTTTTAGATATTGATGCAGGTTACACTGTCGAGGACTACGTGGATGCTCCAGTATGGAAGAGCTGCTGCCTTGGAAGTGCAAGCAGGGGAGGACGAGCATGACGCTTCATGGGAGTACCATTTCTACGTGTACCTCTAGGATATTTGATTTGTTTATTCTATTTATTTTCAATTGGATTTATGAATGATGTAAAGATATTTAGTTACGTTTTGGTACTTGGTATAATTGGTTAATTTATTTTATTTATCAATAGAAGTACTCAGTTCATTTAATTTAAGACTTCCACTATATTTAATTATATTCTGATTATGATTATGTGCAATGGTTTGTATGAGTGGACACGGTCTTATTGAGATCCTGGTGTGAACTATTAGTTCAATGACGGTTCACTCACACTTCTGGTTCAGCTAGAATTGGGGTGTGACAGCCTATGTATCCTAAGGTTGGCCCTAGGAATCAAGATCCGTGTAGTTCAGAGTCGTCGGATAACCTTTCTAGGTTAGGGACTGAGAACCTGTTCTAGGTTGAGGATTGTGAACATATTCTAGGTTGAGAATTTAGAACCTATTTAAGGTCTAAGGAGTAACCTGTTCTAGGTTGAAATATGCTGAGGGGCAAGGATCATCCTAAACTACCATTTCATCATAAGCTCTAATTTTGAAAAGTTTAGCAAGGCATTCTCTTTCTTCGTTAAGACTTTTATTATTTTTCATTACATCATTCCCAAGAATATTGGTGCCTAAATGCACGTCCACACGCCTAAATTGTCTTCTAAAAGTATACATATATGGTAGTTCAACTAAAGTGTTGTAGAAAGTAAGTTATTGCCAAACAATATCATTAAAATATGGCATATAACAACATAGCAATGGCATCCTAAACATGATAGTGCATGCAAATACAACAGTGTAAACAAGACAGATGCTCAATCTATAGTCCAGACTCAAAGGAACTCTCACATCAATAATATCATATCAGATCCTCAATCTAATGGTTAGATTTCTTCAAAATATTATCATTTCGATCATCTACTCAGACTTCATCCAAACAACCAAGATTGATGGCTCAGATTCATCCCACATCAAGTTATCATGATCAGACTAAGATTTAACAGTTCAAATCACTCAAAACAATAATCTAACCGTTCAAAATCATTTAAATCACTTCTGATGACAATTCAAAGGTTCAGATTACTCAAAACAATAACTTAACCGTTCAAAATCATTTAAATCACATCGGATGGAATTGCAACGGTTCAGATAACTCAAAATGATTATCTAACCGTTCAGATCAAGCATCAACGTATCTAAAATCAACGATCTAGATTTAATCATTAAAATTCCAAGATCAATGGTCCATATTTATTTCACATAAAAAATTCTAAGATCAATGGTTCATATTTATTCACATCAAAATCCCAAGATCAATGGTTCATAAAAATCCTAAGGTCAATGGTCCATATTTATTTCACATAAAAAATATCCCGAGATCAATGGTCCATAAAAATCCCAATATCAATGGTCCATATTTACTTCACATAAAAATTTTAGATCAATGATACATAAAAATTCCAGATCGAAGGTACATATTCAATTCACATCAAAAAAATTTCAAATCAATGGTACATATTCAATTCACATAAAAATTCCAATCATATGGTCATATATCAATCTTATTAAAATTTAGATCATATGGTTGGATCAACCACATAAAATTCCAAGCAAGTGGTCGGCCCAATTTTATAAAAAAAACGTCCAACATGTGGTCGGAGCAATTGGATCACATGAAATTTGAGCATTCGGATTAATTTCATTCAATTTGAATGCAATCGGATCAATTTCATTCAATTTTCATAATCGGATCAATTTTATTCAATTTCCACAATCGGATCAATTCCATTCAATTTCCACACAATCGGATTAATCCCATTCAATTTCCACACAATCGGATTAATCTCATTCAATTTCCATAATCCAATCAATTCTATTCAATTTCCACACAAACGAATCAATTCCATAAAAATTCCTTATCAATTGGGACAAAAAATAATATCAAAATAGATCAAAAGAGATTTTTCAAATCAATGGGCAGATTTACCTGGTGATGAGGTTTGTTGATGCAAAGGATTTAATGGCCGATGGAGGATTAAGGAGAGGGCTGTAAGTGGGTTTTGGAGAATAGGAATCAGGGGAATGTACTCGGTGGGGTTTATGCAAGTGGCTGGGTGTTGTGGCTTGTGGCTAGGACTGGTGTATACAAGGTAAGGGTTTATAGGTGTTGTTTGGACTTCATGTATGGTGGTGGAGGGTAGACAACAGGTTGCAGCATAGGATCATGAGGCATGGTACTGGTAGAAGGCTGATCGCAAAGTGATGGCTTCGGTATGCATGGCTGGGGCATCGCAGCGAGTGGCGATGATGGGCAATCGGCCAATTGTGGACTTGGAGGTATGAGATGGGTATGGCTTCGACAGGTGTGGAGGACGCATACAGAGGGTTTTGATGGAGATAGAGGGTTTTAAATAAAGTTATCAGATGTGCAAGTAATGAAACAAGAGAAAACAAGGGGAGGGGGCGGCTTACCTCTATGCTGCTGCTACCGTTTCTTCTTCTCCCACAGCCAGTCCTCTTTCTCTTCTTTGCAGGCCGATACAACAAGTCTCCCTCTCCCTGGGTCCTCTTCTCTCTGAATCTCAGTCCTCTCTCTCTCGATCTCAATCTCTCTCCCGACCCTCTGAGTTTGGCCCCCTTTTTTTCTCTCTCAATTCTGTCTTCAGTTTTCTCCCTCTTCTCAATTCTTTCATCCTCCTTAATTCTGATTTTTTTTTTCTTTTTCAATTCCTTTCTCCTGACTGAGCTCTCAATCCTCTCCCTACTTTCATTCTTTTTCTTTTTTTTGTTTGAGAACTCCTTTCCTCTTTTTTTTTTCTATTCCCATCAGTCAAACTCCTATTCATTTTTTCTAGTTTTATTTCTCTCTTTTCCAAAATCCCCCCCCCCCCCACATCGACTGATTTCTTTCTTCCTAACTTTATGTTCTTTCCTAGTCTCTCCACAACTGGCCGACATACCCATATATATATATATATATATATATTAATATCTATTTACATAACATAATACATATTATGTGTGTATATATATATATATTAATAAATAAGATATACATAAAGCACATGTACATGGATTGAACCGGTTTGATTCGAGTTGATCTGGGCTAAACTGGGATGGATTGATCGAATTGGACTAAGACTTGGGTTGACTGGTCCGATCTGACAAGGATTGACTCGATTGGGCTGAGATTAGCTTTAATTGAGCTAGGTTGACTGGGTTTGGCCAAAGCTGGCTTGGATTGAACTAGGCCAAGTTGGATTGAGTTGAGACTGACTTCTCTTTCTCTTCTATCATTTCATGGGCCATTTCGATTTACAATTTTGCATGGAATCCTCTAGCGACCCCTATCCTAAATTTTCTACGTCCACTTTATAGGGAATTAAAAATGGAATGCACTGACACTGGAATCACCTGATTTGGACATCGGATGATCAAGATATGATGATTTTAAGTTTGACAATAATTCATGCATGCATCTTGCGATAATTACATAAATGTCCTTGCACTTTCAAACCGACTAAAACTGTGATACCTTCTTCGTTTGATGTCAGAATTGGGTGATTTCGGTCTCATTTCGAAGATAATTTCACGACCTATATATCTAAGTAGGTAGTAGCCTATGACCTTGCTGTGGGGCCCATTGAAAAATTGCAAAACCTTGAATTAAAAGCCAGAAACTTGTCATATGGATTCACTTATGCTAGAGATGGCAAAAATGGGGTGCTTACAGGAGTTTAGTCTCACGCTAACTACCAAATAGTCTACAGCCTCCTTTATACCTATCGGGAGCTTAGTCTTACATCAACTACCAAATAGTCTACAACCCCCCCTACACATGTTGAGAGTTTAATCCCACATTAACTACCAAATAGTCTATAAACCCCCTATATGTGTTGGGAGTTTAGTCCCACATTTACACTGTGTTGAGAGTTTAGTCTCACACCAAGTACCAAATAGTCTATGCTCCCCTTATAAACCTGAGAATCATAGGCCTCTACCTATTAGTCTGAACTTTTGGGATGTAAACTTTACATGTTCTTTCCTTATACTTTCATGCATTACCATTGATTTGACTTTTGGTTTGTCTTTCAACTTCTTACCAAAGCAAGGGAATCCCTCTATACTAGATACAAAACGTTGTAGTTATATGTTGTAGTGACTTAACTTCTCTAAGATCTGACCAATCCTTTTTCTGTTTTTTCAACCACCTAAAACTTTATGCATAATATTGAGAAGAAAATGATTTCAAGTTAACATTCCAATGTGCTGCAGGTCCCAAATTTATTTTGAGTACAAAATTTTATTTGGGTATAAATTGTATTTACATGCTAATAGTTGTTATTGAAAATGGGTTTTTTGATCATCAAGTGAATATATCTTTTACTGTTTATGTGCATCAGAACTAATGGAAATCGTGTAGACAAAAGGACCCAATGAGTTGCTAACTTGGGAGGACATGCAGAAGATGAGATATTCATGGGCTACAGCAAATGAAGCTATGAGACTTGCACCTGCTGTGCAAGGAAACTTCAGGAAGGCTCTGTCTGATTTCACTTATGCTGGTTTTCATATTCCAAAGGGTTGGACTGTAAGTAGCAATAATTTCAACTCTTTTCTATTTGGAATTACTTCTTCTTTTTTTTTTTTTTTTTTTTTTTTTTCTTTTTTGAGGGGGGATGAACCTTCACATTGCTTACAAATTTGTCTTTGATTCATTACAGCTATATTGGAGTGTGAATTCTACACATATGAATCCTGACTACTTCCTAGAACCAGAGAAATTCGACCCATCAAGGTTTCAAGGGAATGGACCTACTCCATTTGCATTTATTCCATTTGGAGGGGGCCCTAGAATGTGCCCAGGGAAGGAATATGCACGCTTAGAAATACTGATGTTTCTCCACAATGTTGTGAAGAAGTTCAAATGGGAGAGTGCATTTCCAAATGAGATGCTGAAAGTTGATCCATTGCCTACCCCAGCTGAAGGACTTCCTATTCTCCTCCACCCTCATTAATTTTAACCATGAATTATTGTTCTATTATTAGTGTTTTACTTTTCAAATATGATCATGTTTGTAGTAAGCATGCTTAGAATTCAGTATTGTATACAGTATAAGATTTTCAACTTGGAAGATACTCTCATATCTTCAGAGAGGGTAAGGTGGTAGCAAATTTTTTGGCTGGGAAGGCAGCTGGGCTTGGCCTTGGACGGCCTCCGCTTGTTTCTTTAACCGTTTCATTTTGGGATGAGGTTTCTAGGGATGCTCTTTCTTGGTCTAGGTTTTGTTTTGCCTAATAATTTTTTCTTTGGTTCTGTTCTTTCTCTGTGAGGGGAAGAGTTCCTGCTGATGCCAATGCCAAAGGTGGGTGCTCTTCTCCTTGAGGTTTTTTCCACTCATTTTTGCTCTGGTTTTGCCAGTTGATTCTTCGGATTCTTTTGTTCAGTTTTAATAATATTCCTTTGCTGACTCATAGCAAAAAAAATTCATCTCATCCTTTTCATGTTCCCCTCTTGGGTTATAGTTAGTCGGTCTGATTTATCCATTAATCTTGATAAATCAGGAAGTCCCTTTTGTTCACACTTGTTTTCCTTTCAATTTTGATCCATATGAGTTCTCTTGTATGACATGGGCTGAACTGGCGGTGATCGAAATTACCATGGACAAATTACTTTGATCTCTCCTAGGCTGTATATACCAGCTGTGTTCATTAGTCATGGTTCCACATCCTCTCCTCCAAGAGTTTCTGGAGGAGAGGTGGCGCCCCCATTGGATGGACGACACCTGGGGCTCAGGTGAATCCGAGCCCTCCATCCGAGTCGACACCCCTTGTCGGCTCAGCTTGTCGGCTCGGATGGAGGGTTTGGATTCAACCAAGCCCTAAGTGTCCATCCAATAGGGGCGCCACCTCTCCTCCAGAAACTCTTGGAGGAGAGGATTTGAATCCATCAAAAGTAAATAGTAAAGGGCATGTAGTTTTTTTTTTTTTTTTTAATAACGAGATGACAATCAATCTCAGTATGTTCAATCTGCTCGTAAAAAACAGTTTTGGACGATGTGAAGAGCCACTTTATTCCCAGAATATAGAAATGTCAACTGAGGATGATGCACCTTTAGATCCTTGAGAAGATATGATAACCAAGTAATCTCAAAACATGTTGTGGCTATGGCCTATGGCACGGTAGGCTGCTACAGCAAACGAACATATGAGGACCTAAAATTGCTTTTTAGATTTCCAAGAAACAGGAGAGGCATCAAGTAATATACAACAACTGGTAACAAAGTACCGAATATCAAAATGCCATGCCCAATCCTTGAGGACTACCTATCGGAGAAAAAAAAGAAAAAAGAAAAAAGAAAAGAGAATAGGTATGGAGCATGGACACCCAAGAGGGGTTAGCTCAATTGATAAAAGACCACACCTCAAAGAGATCATAAGTTCAACTCTCTTTGAGACTGACAACCTATAATTAAAAAAAAAAGAAAAGAAAGACAAAAAAGCAGAGTTTAGGTCTGAACTGTGGACATCCAAACTTGTATGAACAAAGGGGATTTGCTTAATCTGGTGTCAATATATTGATCCTGACCCCATTTTATCTTTCTTCCTAACCCTCTCATTCTTACCTTAAAAAAGCATTTTTTAGGTATTTCAAAGTGGATCTTTTTTACCAGGATGGTATACAGGTAAAAGTTTCCAAATACAGTTGGATTCATCGATTCAGAAGCAGATTGAGGCTCATGGTTTCAGAATTAAACATAAAGATACTTTCACTTTCAATTGCATGTGCATTGGTAGCTCTCTTCTGCATCCATTATTCCCCTGTTATCTCATTTGGAGTAAATCTTAGTCTGCCTGCACTGCTCATGCAGCTCACCTTCAAAACCTATGTCAACTTTTATAATTGGTTCCAACTGTACAGTGCGACTCACTTTCAGCCACTCCAAGATACATTTGAGTGTTTTATATGGAGTCTTTGCTAGCAAGAAAATCATGCAAGATGTCGTTTCTTTTTACCCCAACCTACAGCAATGTAATATAAAATCACAACACCTAATAAGGTTCCAAAGGTAGTCCCCCAGAACTGCTGAGGGACCCCCTCAAAGAGGGAAATATGAATGTTCATGCCAAGCATACCCACCACAAAGATTCCCGCATTGAGAACTAAGTTCGCTATGGTAAGCATCACTCCCATCTGCAACAGTTGATTCTGTTTGTCAGCCAACATGATGTTGATGTAGTCCTCAGTGTCATCTACATACTCCCTCACCTTAGAACAAACAAAAAATTCTCATTAATTCAATAATTTTTTATGACTTTCGAGTTGAAAACAGAAAATTTGCATTAGAAATAAAGTTACAGTATTTCACTATGCTACTGGCAATCACTACTAAGAAATCAGCAATTGAACAGAGCACCGTTACATGATAAGCTACAAGAAAGTGTTTTAAGGTGCCATTGACATATTCAACGGACGCCTTTAGATGCTCCAGCACAGAAGAGTAATTTAATTTATATCAAAGAAACTAAAAGAACCAGGGTTAGACAGACTCTAGGTGAGGTGTTGAGGAAGCCTTATATCAAGCATGACATTGAACAGAGCTGATTAGAGGGCAATGATCCATGTAACTGATCCTTAGATGGGGAAACGCTTTGTTGTAACCAGTGATTGAACTCAAGATAAAAACAATTTGTTATGAGTGGCAAATATTATTACAATCCAGATTCTGATAGAAGCCTAGAATGTCAACAATTCCCAAGACCTAGATCTATTGCAAGAATCACAATGTAAAGAGACCAGCTAAAGAGAACCAGGCTTCCACTGTGGGTGTAACCATGAAGCTCTGAATTTGTTTCCCATGGAATCTGGATATCTAAGAATGCAAGGGCTGGAAGTGTTGATTGCTCTTTTGATCATTCAAAGAAGAGCCGGAAAATATTCATTAGAATGTTAATGAAGGAATCTGTGGTCCAAGCAGTTGTGCTCAGGAGTATCTTACATTATATGTAGTATGAGATTACCAATTTAGCCTTCTTTTCAATGTTACTAATTGGGTCATAGACTAGGAATATCTTAAATCACTAATATTCTCCCAATTTTTTATGATGATAATATTTCTAAAGCTATAACATTCCTTAAACAAAGGTTCTACTAACAAACTTTGCAAACTACAAGCATTTCCATCAAATAATGAATCAATATTGACAGACAGAAATATACATACAGTGGACAGTTTGTTTAAGGTGCCGTCTATCTGAACGAAGTAAGTGTCTAATAGCATCTCCAACTCATCGATGTTAGGCTTAATGGCACTCGAAGTTTCACCACATACTTCAGTCTCTGTTTCTTCCTCCCTGAAAATCAAAAAAATAATGGCAACAAGATTAATTGACTAAGAAACACACACACACACACACACACACACACACACACAAAAAAAGAAGGATTGGTCTCAAGGAATCTCAACAATCTCGAAGTGAATACAAGGAATAAAGATGTTATTTTGTTGTCTTGTTCAGTGGTGTTGCTTTTGACAGTTGTCAACAAATTTAGTTATTTGTTAATGTATTCATTGAAGTTTCCTATTTCTCATAGATTTACAATTATAAAATGCCCACTTTATTGCTGTAAGGTTTTCTTAGGGTGAGAGTAATGACATTTTGAACCTTGATGAACTTTGGCAAATAAGGTATGTTCAAATCCAAAAGACTACTAGCATTTGTTCATGTACCCTTTCAAGAAATGATCCTATGGCTACCAGAAAGTTAAAAAAAAAAAAGAAAAGGATTTTTCCTATAAATTTTCATCAGGCTTCTTGACTATCTTCATCAGGCTTCTTGACTAGGTGTAGGCTGAATCAGAAATCAGATGGAGTAAAGACTTAAAATCCAAGACAAAAGAGAGAAATGGAGCAAAACATCATCTGATAAGGGTAATTCTGACAAGAAAGCAGCCGCAAACCCAGAAAAGAATAATCATGATATGTCAACTGATCAAGAACCAGAGAATAATAGCATGAAAAGCGAGTGTTCAAGAGAGATTTAGAGAACGGCAACCGAAATTGAACCCCTTAATCGTAATTGATGACCAGATCAAGAACACTGAGCAGGAATAGGAGGAACACAATCAGCAGTGGAGAAATAGAAGCCGAATAAACAAAGACGAGAGAGAATAGAATAGCTTAGCTGCATCAACAAAGTAAGTCCCTTCCAAGAAAAGAGCAGGCACGTCTTCACCTACGTCTAAAAAGGGCGTACCATGACCACCAGGTGACAATGGAGCAACATGGATTAAAATCTCGGCGAGATCTCGGCGACGAGATCTCGCCGATTTCGCTGGTTTCGACACTAGCCGAGACGAAAACAGAGGCGATAACCATTTTCGTCTCCGCATTTACCTATTCTCGCCGAGATCTCGCCGAGATCTCGCGAGATCTCGCTATTTTTCGCTATTTCTCGCGAGATCTCGCCGAGATCTCGCGAGATTTTGCTTTTTGCTTTTTTTTTTTTCTTTATAAACAGACAGAGTGTCTGTTCTCGGTCGAGAACTCGACCGAGAACAGTCCCCTCTGATATTTTCTTCATTTCTTCATTTCTTCCCCATTTTTTTTTTGTTTGGACTTCTAAATTGCTACGAGTGGTGCTTCGGACTGCGGGGATTGCTGTAAGAGCTTCATATCAACTGTTGAAGGTAAGTTTCTTGCCGAAAAATGAAATTTTTACATGAGACTACAAAGGAGAGAAATTTTTTTTTCTAGAATGTGATGAAATTTTTATATGTTAGTTACGTGAGCCCGATCTACAAGCTCACGGTTTCAGTTTTCGATTTTGATTGTTGTAGGTATTTTTTTCAATTATTTGCATTTAAAAATGAATTTTCAACAATTAAAATTTAAAATATTAATTATTATTACTCATTTGATGATGATGACCTATTTATATGTTAATCACCGTTGGCCGATTTACTGTCCTACGATTTCAGATTTCGATTTCGGTTGTTGTATGTTTTTTTTTTTGAATTATTTATATTAAAAAAATAATTTTCAGCAATTAAAAATTAATTTAAAATTGATTAAAAATACTATAAAATCGGGAAAAATAAGGAAAAATGTTCTGATCGCATTTAAAATATGAGAAAAATTTTGAAATGTAATTTCTACTGTGTTCAAGTTTGTAAGGTTATTGAAGTTTGTGTTTTCTATGAAACAGTGCTTGGAAATTATGTCGAGACCAAGTTCTGGGGCAGGCGATGGGGGCGACGGTACCGGTTCCCGAACTGACCCTGCATGGCAGTATGCGACTGCCCTTCAGGGTGATAGGAAGAAGACCCAGTATAATTTTTGTGGGAAGAAGCTTCAGTCTGGCGGCTGTGAGGACAAAGATGGAAAATCTTTAGAAGTCGCCACCTAGATTTAAGTCTAGGACCTTAGAAATGTGAAATCTCACCCCAAGGTAAGACTTCGATTGACTCATGACCCTTAGATTAGAATTTTGGTCCATCAGAGATTGGGTAAGCATCAGGTTACGGTTATGGGAAGGGGTTAGGCACCCAAACTGTCCGATCGAAATCGGTCTCCTATACCTTTCCTATGCTAGACTCTATTTGCTAAGCCAAACCAAACCAAGGGGTTTGATATCATTGAACCGAATCTGTATCCGTCAGATTGCCTACGTATTACGGATTTATTCCGAAAATCAGGTTCACCATCGTAGTTCAGGTGTGATTAAAGTTTATGGCTATGATTTATGCTTATGCAAGATTAAGTTCTTTGTTCAAGTTGAAATTTATGCTTGAAAGGCTGAGAAATCCTATGGGTTAGGATCTGGATAGTCCATGTGGATTAATAGATAGTCCTAGTGGATCTAAGAATAACCCTATTTGGGTCAAAATATGGATAACCCATTCTGGGTTGAAATGTGGATAACCCTATGTGGATCTATGGATAGTCCGAGTGGACTAAGGTAAATATCCTAGTGGATTTATGGATAGTCCAAGTGGACTAAGATTTGGATAACCCTTTTTGGGTTAAAATATGGGGGGTATCCTAGTGGATCTATGGATAGTCCGAGTGGACTAAGATAAATATCCTAGTGGATCTATGGATAGTCCAAGTGGACTAAGGTGTGGATCCGAATTTGGATTTCTCCCAAATAGCCTACGTATCCTAGGGTTTGCCCTAAGAATCAGAATCCGCGTAGTTCGAAATGGATAACCTTTTCTAGGTTAATGATTGAGAATCTATTCTAGGTTTGGGATTGAGAACCTATTCTAGGTTTAGGGTTTACCGAGGGGCAAATCGTCCTAAATTACCCTTTTCATTCTGAATTCTAATTTTGGAAGGTTTGGCAAAGAATTCTCTTTCTTTATTAAGGTTTTATTATTCCCATTATGCCCTTCCCAAGAATGTGGGTGCCTAAATACACGTCCCCACACCTACATTGTCTTCTAGAAGTGTGCATATATGGCAGTTTAACTAGGGTGTTGCATAAAATAAGTTATTGTCAAAAAATAGAATATTCTATCTAAATATGGCACATAAAATATTTATGACAAGAAATTCACATACAGTAAGATTGTTTAAAAATCTTTCAAATATGGCATGTATTGCAAATAAGGCAAGAGCCTATATGGCATGATCTAGTATGCTATCTTCTAAGCATGGCAAGATCCTAATTGCTATTTCTTTCCATATTTAGGGTTTTCTACCCTGATTATTATTTTATTTCTATTTTTTAGGATTTTCTACCCTAATTGCTACTTTCTTTCCATTTTAGGGTTTTCTACTCTAATTGTAATTTTATTTCCATTTTTTAGGGTTTTCTACCCTAATTGCTATTTTCTTTCCATTTTTTAGGATTTTCTACCCTAATTGTTATTTTCTTTCCATTTTAGGGTTTTCTACCCTAATTATTTTCTTTCCATTTTTAGGGTTTTCTACCCTAATTGTTATTTTCTTTCTATTTTTTAGGATTTTCTACCCTAATTGTTATTTTCTTTCCATTTTAGGGTTTTCTACCCTAATTATTATTTTATTTCTATTTTTAGGGTTTTCTACCCTAATTGTTACATTTTTCCATTTTAGGGTTTTCTACCCTAATTGTTATTTTATTTTCATTTTTTAGGGTTTTCTACCCTAATTGTTACATTCTTTCCATTTTAGGGTTTTCTACCATAATTATTATTTTCTTTCCATCTTAGGGTTTTCTACCCTAAATGTTACTTTCTTTCCATTTTAGGGTTTTATACCCTAATTGCTATTTTCTTTCCATCTTAGGGTTTTCTACCCTAAATGTTACTTTCTTTTCATTTTAGGGTTTTATACCCTAATTATTATTTTATTTTTATTTTTAGGGTTTTCTACCCTAATTGTTACATTCTTTCCATTTTAGGGTTTTCTACCCTAATTATTATTTTCTTTCCATCTTAGGGTTTTCTACCCTAAATGTTATTTTGTTTCCATTTTTTTAGGGTTTTCTATCCTAATTGTGACAATAAGCATTTAATATAGCATGTGAGCAAGTGTAGCAGACAAATATGGCAATAAACATGTGTATCATTCCAATCATGGCAATGTGATTATTTCAATTATGGCAATGTGATCATTCCAATTATGGCAGTGTATGCATACGAATATTCAAGATGAAAAAATTCAACGGTATAAATCACTATTGATGGTAATCTAATCGTTCAAAATTATTTCAACCACTCCCAAAGATAATCTAACGGTCCAGATCACTTATCATGATAATCTAATCATTCATATCCATTTACATCACTTTGAAGATAATCCAACGGTTTAGATTACTCAAATTAATAATCTAACTATTCAGATTACTCAAATGAAGGTAAATTATGATCAACGGATCAAATCAAAACTCCAAGAACAATGGTTCAATTTTAATCATATCATTCCAAGCATATGATCGGATCAATTTTAATTCCATCAAAATTTTATATGATCGGATCAATTTTCATCATAATTCCATAATTGAATCAATCATAATTCCATACGATCGGATCAATTACAATTTCATCACAATATTCCACAGTCGGCTCAAATTCAATTTCATCAAGAATCATATGATCGGATCAATCAAAATTCCATATGATCTGATCAATTCAATTACAAATTCATATGATCAGATCAAATTCATCAAGATTCATATGATCGATAAGATCAACTCAATTTCATCAAAATTCTCATAATTAATGGGATCAATTCAATTTTATTACGATGAGATCAATCACATATTTACCTAATCGATGGAATCAATTCAATTTCATCACAATCAAAATAAAATTATCATCCCATGGTACATACTTAATCTCATTACCAAAATAGGATCATCACCCAACCAATCAAATTTATTCAAAAATATATTGAATCATATGAATTAATCTTAATCAAATTCAAACTCATTAGAATCAAATTTTGATTACATGAAATTCAAGCATTCGGGTCAATAGATATGAAACTCAAACACATTCACATCAGATTTCACATTAAATTAAAACATATGGGATCAGAGGATTGATGGCAAATCAAAGGGTTGTAATTAGATAAATGATGTAGGGATGGATCAAGGGTTGGATTTGGTTAATGAGGAGGTAAGTGGTTGCAGCAGGTTGCGTGCAGAGTATGGGACAATAGGGTGTTGGGTTGGTGGTTTGACAACGGGTAATGGCTGCAGGTTTTTCTAAGTGGTGGTGCATGGTGGTATTAAGGCAGTAGGTGTGGACAGATGTGGTTCATGTAGGAGATGGAGGTTGGGTTCAAGGTGGATCGGTGATCGTGCAAGAGGAGTAAAAGAAGATGGGGGCAGCGGCTTACCTGAATCGCAGAGCCACCTCCAGTGGTTGCCTTCTCCTTCTTCTTCTTCTCGCTACTGCCTCTCTTTCTGATTTCTCCCTCTTCTTCTCTCTCTCTCTCTCTCTCTCTCTCTCTCTTCTTTCGGTTTTCTCCTCCTTCTCCATTTTTTTTTCTGCTTTTTTTCTTCTCCTTTCCACCTCCTCCTTCTTCTCGGTTCTCTCCCCTTCTTTTCTAATTTTTCTTCTCCTCTCCACCTCATGCTTCTTCCTTTTCTTCCTCTCTCTCTTCTCGGTTTCTTTCCTCTTTTCTGTTTTTTTTTATTTTTTTTCTTCCTCCCTCCTTTCGGTCTCTTTCTTTTTTTTTTCTTTTCTTTTTTTCACTTCCTCTTTCCGGCCTCTCTCCCTCCTCTTCTTTTATTCTAATTTTTTTTTGGCCCCTCGATCCTCTCTCCATCTCGCCTCTCTCTCCTCTTTTTTCTATATTTTTTCTTTCCTCCTTTCTCTCTCGATTCTCTCCTCCTTTCCTTTTTTTATTATTTTTTCTCAATCTTCTCCCCCTCTTCCCCTCTTCTCGATCCTCCTTCCTTTTCCATTTTTTTTCTCCTTTTTTTATTCTCCCATTCCACCGCTCTCTCTCTCTCTCTCTCTTTCCTCTTTCGGTCTTTCCTCCTTTCCCCTTTTTTTATTATTTTTTCCCATATCTTCTTCTCTCTTTGGATCCTCTTTTTTTTTCTATATATAAAATATATATATATAATTATATAATATATTAATATATTAATATATATAATATAATATACATATAAGACATATGTATATATTATATGATATATTATAATATATTATATATTATATAATAATATATGAAATAAATACATGCATATGTACCACCATGAATTGGTCCGGATTGACAAGGATTGACTGGGTTGGGCCAAGACTGACTTGGGTTGAGCTGAACTGACTGGATTGACTGGAATTAACTAGGTTGGGCCAAGACTAGCTTGGTTTGAACTGAGTTGACTGGATTGATTGGAATTAACTGGATTTTCTCTCTCTGTCATTTCATGGGCTACTTCCACTGTCGTTCCGTACGAAATTTTCCAATAGCCTTTACTCCACATTTTATGTGTTCACTTTGTAGAACATTAAAAATGAGGAATATTGGAGCTTGAATCAACTCATTTGGAAATAAAATGGCCAACCTATGAATTTTTGAAGTTTAAATAGACCAATTATCGATAATTTGACTGACCATCTGCATGAGATCCTTCGGAGGCTTCTACCGGAAATATTTTACGTCCACTTTGTAGAGCACTATAAATGGAACGTAATGAGACTGAAATCACCTGATTTGGATATGTGATGATCAAAATATGAATTTTTGAATATTAAATGACCATTTCCATATGTAATTTTGCATGGGACCCTCCGGAGACTTCTACCCGAGATTTTCCATGTCCACTTTGTAGGACATCACAAATGAAGAACAATGGCCTTGGAATCGTTTGAATCCGACGTAGAACGGAAAGGATATGAAGCTTTGAAGTTCTAACGATAACTTTGCATGCAAGCTTGCATGGGACCCACTGGTGACTTCTACCTGGGATTTTTTACGTCCACTTTGTAGAACATCATGAATGAAGAATAATGGTCTTGGAATCATCTGAATCCGATGTCGGATGATCAAGATATGATGATTTGAAATTCCAACAGTCCGACTTAGGATAATTTGCATGAAGGCCCCTGGGATTATTATTATTTGTAATAATTTCAGAAACCTCCCTTATATGTATCATCCGACTAAAATGGTCATATCTTCTTCATTTGATATCGGAATTGAGCAATTCTGGTCTCATTTCGAAGATAATTCAATGATCTATGCATCCATGCAGATAATAGCCCATGACCCTGCTGTGGGGATCAGTGGAGAATCACAAATCTTTGGGTTAAAGGTCGGAAACCTGCCATATTGGTTCACTTAAGGTGAGGGTGGCAAAAATGGGGTGCTTACAGATGCCCCTCTTTAGCCGAGATTGTTATCAGTTGAAGGCTAAAGATAAAAGAACCACATTTTTGGGGTATGAGTGATATTGTTTATTGGGCTGCACTTAGGGTAATTCTTCCTAAACTGCCTACGTATTCTAAGGGTGTCCTAGAAATCAAGCCCAGAACGTAGTTCGACTGGCAAGAAGGTTTGCTCTTCTTGGAAGATTGGTGAGTGCTCTTCTTGTATGAAGCTAGGCTGTGAATACAAGGCTCATTTGTAGGCTGGGAACCTCTTCTTGCTGAGGTGGAACTCATGATGCAAGGTACGTGCGGGCTTGGACCCGGCTTGATCCATTTGTAGGCTGATAAACCTCTTCTTGTACGAAGCTAGGCTGTGAATACAAGGCTCATTTGTAGGCTGGGAACCTCTTCTTGCTGAGGTGGAACTCATGATGCAAGGTATGTGCGGGCTTGGACCCGGCTTGATCCATTTGTAGGCTGATAAACCTCTTCTTGTATGGAGCTAGGTTGTGAATACAAGGCTCATTTGTAGGTTGGGAACCTCTTCTTGTTGAGGTGGAACTCAATGCAAGGTATGTGCGGGTTTGGACCTGACTTTATCCATTTGTAGGCTGATAAACCTCTTCTTGTATGGAGCTAGGCTGTGAATACAAGGCTGATTGCATGAGCTTGGGCTCAAATTTGATGTCTTTCCTTTGATTTAGATGAGGCTTCTTTGATTGAGATTTTGAGATTGACTTTCTGAATAAGCTAGGGCTCTGCATTTGATTCACTTATAGACTGAGATTGATTTGAATTTTGAATGAGCTAGGGCTCTATGTTTGATTTACTTATAGACTGAGATTGATTTGAAATTTGGATGAGCTAGGCTCTGCATTTGATTCACTAATAATCTGAGATTGATTTGATCTTTGGATGAGCTAGGGCTCTGCATTTGATTCACTAATAATCTGAGATTGATATGATCTTTGGATGAGCTAGGGCTCTACATTTGATTCTGAAATGAGTAAGAACTCAAAAGGTCACTTATAGGGTGATACTGAATGACTCATCTTGGCAGTTCCTACCAGCTTTGGACCTTCGGGATTGAAAATGGGAATATCCTTCTTGGAAGCTCTATGGCTATGAACCTTTAGGATGCTTGAAAGTGACCCATACAGGAAGGCTTTATTGACTTTGAACCTTTAGGGTTGAAATCTTACCCATCTTGGAAGTCTCTTGACTTTGAACCTATAGAGTGCTGGACATATTTGAAATGATGGTGAATTCCTTAGCAGTTTTCCAAGTTTTTTTTTTTGCTCATGCTTTATTGGTGAAGGCACAAAACATGACATCAATGGAAGTGGTGTCATGGACTTTGCTGGCATGATACCTAGATTTGAAATTTGCCATTTATGACCTGGTACTGAAAGTTTGACTTAATTTCAGCACGGTAGGGATGACTTGGTTATTCCCTTTGAAGGGTTCCATGTAATTTAAAGGTGAGGATTTTCTTCAACCAACATTGGTGTTGTTGGATTTTGGATTGAAAGAAACTCTAGCGAGGATTTTGGACAAGAATGAGGGGACCTTGACAGTCTTTAACCAAAGTGACTTTATTGATTGACCATGGTGTTAAACTGTCGAGGGGCATCTGATCAACTAAGTACTTTGACTGTGCATTATGGTAGAACAAATTGGTAGAATAGCCAAGCGGCGATGAAATGTGACATGGGTTTGTCCATTGATCTAGGCTCATGAAAAGCTCAGGGTTTTGCAATATTGTTTTGCCAATTTTGAAAGATTAATGAATCATGGCCCCAAAGTAGGCATGAGGAGCAAAGGATTTGAAGTATTTCTTCAGAGAATTTGGTGACCAACTCCTAACAGGTGAGTGACCACGTTGGATCTTCTTCATCAACAGGATTGGGAGAACTGAGAAATTGGTAAAAACCAACTTGGACGGACCTACTTCTATTGACTAGGAAAGTCAGTGACTTCAGACTAGACAATGGATCCTAGATGTAATGCTCATGATCAAGTTCAATTCCTCTACATAGGGTATATCTATGCCCCAGTGTCTGCATGTTGTGACAGACCACTACTGTAGTGTGCTAGGGCAAGATAGCAGGAAACGGGCAATCTAATAGAGTTAGAACTAGGTTGAATCTGGATTGCATCCAAAATTGACCATGCTTCCAAGGTCAAGGGAAGATTGACAGATTGATTGCAGAAAGTGACTTCTTAGATAAGCCCTTCTTGAATCTTGATTTGATGGATTTGGCTACATCCGTAACCAGGCCATGAGAATTTGCTCTCTCCCTAACATGACCAAAGGATTTGAAGATAGAATTCTGTTGAAAGGCAATGCTATGGAGCCCAACAGATGATGGTTTGTTCAACTCCTCCAAGTATGATTCACTGGAGAGCAAGAGGGGTTCCTTTCCTTATGGAGGGTAGACTGGTATGACACTTGTCTACATGAACCACTGAATTTTTTCTTTGAAGGGCCAATGAGGGCAGTGCTTTAGGGCTGCATCAGGTCGCCTATCCCCACTGAGGTATTATGGGTTGCCCATTGAGGTTTCTCGGGTTGCCTTTCCCTGCTGAGGTTTCTTTTCTTCCCTTTATTATTTTTTTTCATTTTTTTTTCTTTTTACAAATCCCATCTTGGGTTGAATAAAGAGTCTTGATATGGTGAGGATATTGCCAAAATTATGGTCCTATCCAATGGTTTGAAACCCTTAGGGGAAATCTTGGCATGACCTTCTTGACAAATGGGTAGCCTTGCCCCACTGTTTAAGTTGACACCTACACGTATTGATAGGCGGGCAGCTATTTGAATCATCACTAAAAGTGATCTTAGGGAAATGCAGTCCCACACCAAGATTAAAAATGGTGCCAAATTATGTTTTCCTTTCTTGGAGATGTTCAGATGGAACACATGTCCCAATAAGCTATATCGAGATTCCGAATCAGTCCACGATCATATCCGGGCCTGAAACCTTTAGGTTTGTTGACAAGTATTGATGTTGAAGGTCCAAGAGGACTGATGTGAAACTGTCCACATGGGTCTACCATTGGGAGAGTGTTTGGTTATTTATGTAGAATGGGTTTATCTTACCGAGAAGATCCCATTTTATTGGCTTGAGAAATGAAGGGCTTATAGGAACCTTGGGAAGCCGTCGGATGTAATGAACGACAGATGAGAGTTCCAGCCAGATTTATGAATTTGTACATAAAATGATGACATGATCATGAGATACAATGCCATAAAAATTGATAATCAAAAGAAGGGCTTGTGATTGACTCCTTGGAAAGTCGTAGATTGATAGACGGGAGAGAGAGTCTAATGCCGACGAGAAATGTTTCTCTGATGATGAAGAAGTGATGAGATCGTCTCCTGTAAAGGCGGGATGTAATTGGCCAAAATCAAAAGTCCGGTCCAACATGTTGTAAATCTCGACGAATGATCGAACTTGCTGTCAGGCTTTGGTTGGAACTATCATCCTTTTGAAGTGAGAGGGACAATTGGCTTACTGTCAAGCTCCAATGCCATTCAACATCTTACTATTTTCTTTTCTTCTCTTTTTTTTTTTTTTTTTTTTTTTTTTTTTTTTTGGATGTGAAGGCCACATAATGCAGTGCTTCGCTTGATCGCGAAATTGAATCCTGACTTTCAATATTGGATTTGAATCTTTTTCTTCCAAACATTTCCAATCAGATAGAACATCTTTGCCCCAGTCGGTACTCCGATCTTCTGTAAACTTTATGAACATTTGTGACTGCTCATATAGTATCTGATTTTATCTGAATGGTGAATCCGTATGCTATCCTCTGGAAGTTAATCATCACCTTCTATCTGATATGACTGCCTTCCCATTATTGATGTAGATAAAACATAGGCTTGAATTTTTTTTTTTTTTTTTTTGGGTATTCCAATGACCTCATTCTTGGATTTTGGGATTGACCATTCATCATGTATCTCTTGCTTACAGATGATTTATTTTGTAAGAACTTTGAAGTTTCTATCCTTTTGGTGGCACATCTGTCCTCCACATTTGTACTGATTGGCTGATCTGTTGATCTAATGCTTTCCTTGGAATCTTTTCACAGGTAGAACAAATGGCAGCTTCTTCAATACATGTTTCTTGAGACTACTCTTGTGTCTCTCGATTGATCATTTAAAGCTTTCCCAGACGGGTCGGACCTTTCTTTCTCAAGAGGCCGGGTGGCATAGAAGTTCAGGAGATGGCTCATCATTTCAATCATCTTCAGAGTCAGAATTAACTGCGCACGTAGAATAGGAGGATGTATGAAACTGGGAGGAAATGTATGGAAGAGACAAGGCACAGAGTTTGAAATCCCAAACGGGGTGATTCTCTTTTACTTGCACGGTAGATTGGACTAGACTTGTCAACAAGCATATTGATCTTGGACCCAGACATGGATGACCTATCAAATACCGATAATAGAAAGTTGAAACAACTAGTTCGTCCAAGCATCTCCAGTTGGGCATAACGCCTTCGACCACCACCTTCAGTCGTTGCGGGAATAAGTCTTCCTTCAGATCTCTAATAGCAGGACTCATCATGACCCTCTATCAATAGGTGCAAGATACCTACCTTTTCCATCTTTTTTTTCAGTTTGGGATCCATTCAAAACCGGACTATTGCTTTTTAAGCTCAAGGTTACTCTGGTTCATGCCTCAGTTTGGGGTTTGATGGATTCATCAATGGACCACTTCTAGTTGAGTTCAAAATCATTCTAGCTTATGCCCCAGCTTATAGAGCAAGGGGTATATCGCCATTGCACTACACCATTTTGAATCCAAGATTGGACTAATTTATGCCTTGGCTTGGGGGGTTTAATGGATTTCTTTGTTAGACCACTCTCAATTTGGGTCTAAGGTCAATTTGGTCCATGCCCCAGTTTAGGGCATAATGGCTTTCCTCATTAGACCGCATTCAATTTGGGTCCAAAGTCAATCTGGTTCATGCCCCAGTTTATGGATTAAGGGTTTCATCCTTGGACCATTCTGGTTCTTATCCTTGCTTGGGGAACATTGGATCTCATCTTTGGTCTACCCTACTGCTTGGGAAAATTCCATTCCTCTCTTTGAATAATAAGAAATATGAGGGCAACTCTTTGGATTCTAGCATTTTCCTGGCCAATGGGATAGCACTATCATAGCTGAAGGTTCATGATTTCCTGATGACTCCAGAATCTAAAATTGATTTTTATTGACAAGCAATGGGAAATCCTCCTCGTTCGCCGTTCTTGATGAATGATCCTAACTTATAGCACTGGGCTATGATAGACATGGATCGGGCTCTAATTGATATAGCCATAGATTGATTTTGAATCAGTCTCTGATTGATAGAGACAAGATTGACTTTGAATTGGTCTCCGATTGATAGAGACAGAGTTGACTTTGAATTGGTCTCTGATTGATAGAGACAGAGTTGATTTTGAATTGATCTCTGATTGATAGAGATCAAGATTGATTTTGAATTGATCTCTGATTGATAGAGATCAAGATTGATTTTGAATTGGTCTCTGATTGATAGAGATCAAGATTGATTTTGAATTGGTCTCTGATTGATAGAGATCAAGATTGATTTTGAATTGGTCTCTGTTTGATAGAGATCATGATTGATAGTCATGGACTGGGCTCTAGTTGCTAGAGGCAATGATTGCTTGAGTTGGGCTCCGATTGATAGAGGCCAAGGATGACAATCATGGATTGGACACTAATTGCTAGAGATGATGGAATGACTGAAATTCTCTTTGATTCCTTCATGAAATGGAACATGGACCAGAGGTAATGGTTGAACAAGCCTAGAGGCTAACTCATGCTCACATTGAGTTCATACAAATAGAACATTCCTTAGTCCCAACATGAATTGGAACCTGAACCACAGTTGATGGTTGGATAAGCCTAGTGGCTAAATGAATTCAGATGAATGGAACTCTTCTTAGTTCCAACATGAATCAGAACTTGAACCACAGTTGATGGTTGGATAAGCCTAGTGGTTAAATGAATTCAGATGAATGAGACTCTTCTTAATTCCAACATGAACCAAAGTTGATGGTTGGACAAGCCTAGGGGCTGATTGAATTCAGATGAATGAGACTCTTCTTAATTCCAACATGAATCTGAACCTGAACCAAAGTTGATGGTTGGACAAGCCTAGGGGCTAAATAAATTCAGATGAATGGAACTTTTCCTAGTTTTGACATGAATCAGAACCTAAACAGGAGGTGAAGGGTGAAAAAGCCTAGGGGCCGAATGCCTTCTTCATTTTAGCATGATCTGGGAGTGATGATTGAACCTGCCTAAAGGTTAAACCCTTCTTTAATTCTGAGATGAACCAGAAATGGTGGTTGAATCTAGGGCTGAATATTTCTTTGATTCTGAGATGAACTGGATGTAATTGAATCTGCCTAGGGGCTGAATCTTTCTTTAATTCTGGATGAACCAAAATGATGATTGGACCTGCCTAGGGGCTGAATCTTTCCTTTAGTTCTGAGATGAACCAGAAATGGTGGTTGGACCTGCCTAGGGGCTGAATATTTTTTTTGATTCTGAGATGAACTGGATGTAATTGAATCTGCGGGGTTGAATCTTTTTTTAATTCTAAATGAACCGAAATGATGATTGGACCTGCCTAGGGGCTGAACCTTTCCTTAATTCAAAGGTGAATAGAGAATATTGATTGGATTTGCCTAGGGGCTGAATCTTTCCTTAATTCAAAGGTGAATAGGGAACATTGATTGGATTTGCCTAGGGGCTGAATCTTTCCTTAATTCAGAGATGAATCGAGAACTATGATTGGATTTGCCTAGGGGCTAAATCTTTCCTTAATTATGAGATGAATTGAGAAGTATGATTGGATTTGCCTAGGGGCTGAATCATTCCTTAATTCAGAGATGAATCGGGAACTATGATTGGATTTGCCTAGGGGCTGAATCTTTCCTTAATTCTGAGATGAACTGAGAACTTTGATTGGATTTGCCTAGGGGCTGAATCTTTCCTTAATTCAGAGATGAATCGAGAACTATGATTGGATTCGCCTAGGGGCTGAATCATTCCTTAATTCAGAGATGAATCGGGAACTATGATTGGATTTGCCTAGGGGCTGAATCTTTCCTTAATTCTGAGATGAATTGAGAACTTTGATTGGATTTGCCTAGTGGCTGAATCTTTCCTTTTTTCTTACAAAATTTGATGTTCAAACAAGATCTAGATTCATGACTTCCATTGATTCATTTAGAAAGATAATATGGATGGATCTCAAGGTGGGAGATCAAGACAATTCCCTAATTGTAGGGGCTTCTCACCCTAAAGGGTGGATATAGTTGCAGTTTGATTCTCTTTTCCAAAGGCATTGAAATCCAATGGAGGGATATTGAGATTCTAGACATCTAGGGGAGTGGAAGAAGTCACATGCACAATCAAGGATGACTCAACCAAACAAGAGTTAGATCCCTCATAAGGGCGATTGGGTAAACATTATCCAAGTCAATTTAATTGAATTTGATTAAGCCATGTGTTCAGTCTTGGGACCTCATGATTCCGAAATGGATAATCAGTGGTACCAAGGTCTGGCCAATTGGATTACCGAATTCGATAAAATTGAAATGGATATATTAATCCGTCGTCCTTATTAGGGATGGCAAAAGTGGTTCATAGATGAACAAACTAGTAAATTTCTTCTTGACCATGGTATCTATGTCTTGACAGGGATTTTCTGTTCATTTTTTGAAATCGACGTGTTAACAATGAGAGATTCGACACATCGAGCTTACTTAATGGAGGGTGTATGGTGACCGTCTACTATGATGTAGAGCAGGTGTATACATACCTCATACTCCCAATGGGTGAGAGTTCAAGATGCTCATCGTGTAGATTCTAACATGTTGACCAATCGAGGACAAAAACGGGCAGAACTTCGACGTCTCGAACATGGATGTCATGGTTAAATCGATTTTACCGGGTCGGTTCAGGGATGAATAAAAAAATAACAAACATTGGGCTACAATCTGGGTTAGGACAGAAAAGGCCACCTTGACGAGGATGGGGTAACCTATCACCGAATGCTCGATGAATAATGGGCCCCCAATCCCTTAATATACTATGTTGCAAGGATCCAAGCGACGTGGAGTAGCATAACGCATTCCCAGGCGGACCCAAGAAACGCTCGTTAGAGGCTGCTCACCGGTCGTGGTCTCACAAAGTACAGGCCAAGGCTGTGTGTTTCGCCTAGCGGGCTGCCCCATAAGCATGGGACCCGGTTCGGCTACTCGCACGAATGTGTGACTGAACCCATTCCCCCCAAAGCAATAATATACAAGCATAAATATAGTATCATAAAATCTAGCATCCAATTCACACAAGGAAAGTTTTCATTTAGGAGTTTGACATTTATATCCCCAGTGAAGTCGCCACTGTGAGGACAAAGATGGAAAATCTTTAGAAGTCGCCACCTAGATTTAGGTCTAGGACCTTAGAAATGTGAAATCTCACCCCAAGGTAAGACTTCGATTGACTCATGACCCTTAGATTGGAATTTTGGTCCATCAGAGATTGGGTAAGCGTCAGGTTACGGTTATGGGAAGGGGTTAGGCACCCAAACTGCCCGATCGAAATCGGTCTCCTATACCTTTCCTATGCTAGACTCTATTTGCTAAGCCAAACCAAACCAAGGGGTTTGATATCATTGAACCGAATCTGTATCCGTCAGATTGCCTACGTATTACGGATTTATTCCGAAAATCAGGTTCACCATCGTAGTTCAGGTGTGATTAAAGTTTATGGCTATGATTTATGCTTATGCATGATTAAGTTCTTTGTTCAAGTTGAAATTTATGCTTGAAAGGCTGAGAAATCCTATGGGTTAGGATCTGGATAGTCCATGTGGATTAATAGATAGTCCTAGTGGATCTAAGAATAACCCTATTTGGGTCAAAATATGCATAACCCATTCTGGGTTGAAATGTGGATAACCCTATGTGGATCTATGGATAGTCCGAGTGGACTAAGGTAAATATCCTAGTGGATTTATGGATAGTCCAAGTGGACTAAGATTTGGATAACCCTTTTTGGGTTAAACATATGGGGGGTATCCTAGTGGATCTATGGATAGTCCGAGTGGACTAAGGTAAATATCCTAGTGGATCTATGGATAGTCCAAGTGGACTAAGGTGTGGATCCGAATTTGGGTTTCTCCCAAATAGCCTACGTATCCTAGGGTTTGTCCTAGGAATCAGAATCCGCGTAGTTCGAAATGGATAACCTTTTCTAGGTTAATGATTGAGAATCTATTCTAGGTTTGGGATTGAGAACCTATTCTAGGTTTAGGGTTTGCCGAGGGGCAAATCGTCCTAAATTACCCTTTTCATTCTGAATTCTAATTTTGGAAGGTTTGGTAAAGAATTCTCTTTCTTTATTAAGGTTTTATTATTCTCATTATGCCCTTCCCAAGAATGTGGGTGCCTAAATGCACGTCCCCACACCTACATTGTCTTCTAGAAGTGTGCATATATGGCAGTTTAACTAGGGTGTTGCATAAAATAAGTTATTGTCAAAAAATAGAATATTCTATCTAAATATGGCACATAAAACATTTATGACAAGAAATTCACATACAGTAAGATTGTTTAAAAATCTTTCAAATATGACATGTATTGCAAATAAGGCAAGAGCCTATATGGCATGATCTAGTATGCTATCTTCTAAGCATGGCAAGATCCTAATTGCTATTTCTTTCCATATTTAGGGTTTTCTACCCTAATTATTATTTTATTTCTATTTTTTAGGATTTTCTACCCTAATTGCTACTTTCTTCCCATTTTAGGGTATTCTACTCTAATTGTAATTTTATTTCCATTTTTTAGGGTTTTCTACCCTAATTGCTATTTTCTTTCCATTTTTTAGGATTTTCTACCCTAATTGTTATTTTCTTTCCATTTTAGGGTTTTCTACCCTAATTATTTTCTTTCCATTTTTAGGGTTTTCTACCCTAATTGTTATTTTCTTTCTATTTTTTAAGATTTTCTACCCTAATTGTTATTTTCTTTCCATTTTAGGGTTTTCTATCCTAATTATTATTTTATTTCTATTTTTAGGGTTTTCTACCCTAATTGTTACATTTTTCCATTTTAGGATTTTCTACCCTAATTGTTATTTTATTTTCATTTTTTAGGGTTTTCTACCCTAATTGTTACATTCTTTCCATTTTAGGGTTTTCTACCCTAATTATTATTTTCTTTCCATCTTAGGGTTTTCTACCCTAAATGTTACTTTCTTTCCATTTTAGGGTTTTATACCCTAATTGCTATTTTCTTTCCATCTTAAGGTTTTCTACCCTAAATGTTACTTTCTTTCCATTTTAAGGTTTTATACCCTAATTATTATTTTATTTCTATTTTTAGGGTTTTCTACCCTAATTGTTACATTCTTTCCATTTTAAGGTTTTCTACCCTAATTATTATTTTCTTTCATCTTAGGGTTTTCTACCCTAAATGTTATTTTGTTTCCATTTTTTTAGGGTTTTCTACCCTAATTGTGACAATAAGCATTTAATATAGCATGTGAGCAAGTGTAGCAGACAAATATGGCAATAAACATGTGTATCATTCCAATCATGGCAATGTGATTATTTCGATTATGGCAATGTGATCATTCCAATTTTGGCAGTGTATGCATACGAATATTCAAGATGAAAAAATTCAACGGTATAAATCACTATTGATGGTAATCTAACCGTTCAAAATTATTTCAACCACTCCCAAAGATAATCTAACGGTCCAGATCACTTATCATGATAATCTAATCATTCATATCCATTTACATCACTTTGAAGATAATCCAACGGTTTAGATTACTCAAATTAATAATCTAACCATTCAGATTACTCAAATGAAGGTAAATTATGATCAACGGATCAAATTAAAACTCCAAGAACAATGGTTCAATTTTAATCATATCATTCCAATCATATGATCGGATCAATTTTAATTCCATCAAAATTCCATATGATCGGATCAATTTTCATCATAATGCCATAATCGGATCAATTTTCATCATAATTCCATAATTGAATCAATCATAATTCCATACGATCGGATCAATTACAATTTCATCACAATATTCCACAGTCGGCTCAAATTCAATTTCATCAAGAATCATATGATCGGATCAATCAAAATTCCATATGATCTGATCAATTCAATTACAAATTCATATGATCGGATCAAATTCATCAAGATTCATATGATCGATAAGATCAACTCAATTTCATCAAAATTCCCATAATTAATGGGATCAATTCAATTTTATTACGATGAGATCAATCACATATTTACCTAATCGATGGAATCAATTCAATTTCATCACAATCAAAATAAAATTATCATCCCATGGTACATACTTAATCTCATTACCAAAATAGGATCATCACCCAACCAATCAAATTTATTCAAAAATATATTGAATCATATGAATTAATCTTAATCAAATTCAAACTCATTCGAATCAAATTTTGATTACATGAAATTCAAGCATTCGGGTCAATAGATATGAAACTCAAACACATTCACATCAGATTTCACATTAAATTAAAACATATGGGATCAGAGGATTGATGGGAAATCAAAGGATTGTAATTAGATAAATGATGTAGGGATGGATCAAGGGTTGGATTTGGTTAATGAGGAGGTAAGTGGTTGCAAGAGGTTACGTGCAGAGTATGGGACAATAGGGTGTTGGGTTGGTGGTTTGACAACGGGTAATGGCTGCAGGTTTTTCTAAGTGGTGGTGCATGGTGGTATTAAGGCAGCAGGTGTGGACAGATGTGGTTCATGTAGGAGATGGAGGTTGGGTTCAAGGTGGATCGGTGATCGTGCAAGAGGAGTAAAAGAAGATGGGGGCAGCGGCTTACCTGAATCGCAGAGCCACCTCCAGTGGTTGCCTTCTCCTTCTTCTTCTTCTCGCTACTGCCTCTCTTTCTGATTTCTCCCTCTTCTTCTTCTCTCTCTCTCTCTCTCTCTCTCTCTCTTCTTTCGGTTTTCTCCTCCTTCTTCTCCATTTTTTTTCGCTTTTTTCTTCTCCTTTCCACCTCCTCCTTCTTCTCGGTTCTCTCCCCTTCTTTTTTAATTTTTCTTCTCCTCTCCACCTCATGCTTCTTCCTTTTCTTCCTCTCTCTCTTCTCGGTTTCTTTCCTCTTTTCTGTTTTTTTTTATTTTTTTTCTTCCTCCCTCCTTTCGGTCTCTTTCTTTTCTTTTTTTTTCTTTTTTTCACTTCCTCTTTCCGGCCTCTCTCCCTCCTCTTCTTTTATTCTAATTTTTTTTTGGCCCCTCGATCCTCTCTCCATCTCGCCTCTCTCTCCTCTTTTTTTCTATATTTTTTTTCTTTCCTCCTTTCTCTCTCGATTCTCTCCTCCTTTCCTTTTTTTTATTATTTTTTTCTCAATCTTCTCCCCTCTTCCCCTCTTCTCGATCCTCCTTCCTTTTCCATTTTTTTTTCTCCTTTTTTATTCTCCCATTCCACCGCTCTCTCTCTCTCTCTCTCTTTCCTCTTTCGGTCTTTCCTCCTTTCCCCTTTTTTTTATTATTTTTTCCCATATCTTCTTCTCTCTTTGGATCCTCTTTTTTTTTCTATATATAAAAAATATATATATATATAATTATATAATATATTAATATATTAATATATATAATATAATATACATATAAGACATATGTATATATTATATGATATATTATAATATATTATATATTATATAATAATATATGAAATAAATACATGCATATGTACCACCATGAATTGGTCCGGATTGACAAGGATTGACTGGGTTGGGCCAAGACTGACTTGGGTTGAGCTGAATTGACTGGATTGACTGGAATTAACTAGGTTGGGCCAAGACTAGCTTGGTTTGAACTGAGTTGACTGGATTGATTGGAATTAACTGGATTTTCTCTCTCTGTCATTTCATGGGCTACTTCCACTGTCGTTCTGTACGAAATTTTCCAATAGCCTTTACTCCACATTTTCTGTGTTCACTTTGTAGAACATTAAAAATGAGGAATATTGGAGCTTGAATCAACTCATTTGGAAATAAAATGGCCAACCTATGAATTTTTGAAGTTTAAACAGACCAATTATCGATAATTTGACTGACCATCTGCATGAGATCCTTCGGAGGCTTCTACCGGAAATATTTTACGTCCACTTTGTAGAGCACTATAAATGGAACGTAATGAGACTGAAATCACCTGATTTGGATATGTGATGATCAAAATATGAATTTTTGAATATTAAATGACCATTTCCATATGTAATTTTGCATGGGACCCTCCGGAGATTTCTACCCGAGATTTTCCATGTCCACTTTGTAGGACATCACAAATGAAGAACAATGGCCTTGGAATCGTTTGAATCCGACGTAGAACGGAAAGGATATGAAGCTTTGAAGTTCTAACGATAACTTTGCATGCAAGCTTGCATGGGACCCACTGGTGACTTCTACCTGGGATTTTTTACGTCCACTTTGTAGAACATCATGAATGAAGAATAATGGTCTTGGAATCATCTGAATCCGATGTCGGATGATCAAGATATGATGATTTGAAATTCAAACAGTCCGACTTAGGATAATTTGCATGAAGGCCCCCCGGGATTATTATTATTTGTAATAATTTCGAAACCTCCCTTATATGTATCATCCGACTAAAATGGTCATATCTTCTTCATTTGATATCGGAATTGAGCAATTCGGTCTCATTTCGAAGATAATTCTATGATCTATGCATCCATGCAGATAATAGCCCATGACCCTGCTGTGGGGATCAGTGGAGAATCACAAATCTTTGGGTTAAAGGTCGGAAACCTGCCATATTGGTTCACTTAAGGTGAGGGTGGCAAAAATGGGGTGCTTACAGCGGCATCACAAGACTGAAGCAACACTTGAGTGGATTGGGTAAAGATGTTTCCAAATGCCCGCAGTGTCCTGTGGAGATATCCAGGGCCATAGGTGAACAGTTGAGGGGAGGGAGGCAGAGGAGGGCAGCAATGGAAAGAGAAAAACAACAATTTGAAGAGGCAATTCGAGGCCCCGTACCAGAATCCAGTGAGGAACATGAGGTTGAGGGATGGGATGTAGAAGATATGACAGAGGCAGAGGCAAGACAAATGCGTCATGCGGCAATGGCTAGTAGAGAAACCATTAGATCAGATGCAGAGAGGAGACGGACAGGAGCAGGTACATCCGGAGCGGGTGGCGGTGGTGGTGGATTTGTTGAGCCCGAGCCACGAGACGGAGCAAAGGGATTGGTTCCCGGTTTTCTAGATCACGAAGTAGAAGGGAAGAACCCTTGCCACGGGGACGGGATGATTATGTTCAAGTTCTAGAGCAAGATCCCGCAGTCTTTACGAAGCAAGGTAGTAAGCAAAAAAAAAAAAGGCAATGTTTGGGGGAAAAGAATAGGGAGTCGGTAGGGTATTCTTACTCTAAGTGGTCGTTTTATCATGGCATCCCAAAGAACGCCACCACAGGCCCTTTCTTTCGGAGCATGCTAGATGCGATTCTTGCCGAGGCGTACGGGGGGTTAGAAGGCCAAATCAATATGAGTTAATGACTCATTATTTGCCTCAACATAAGAAGGAATTACAAGACCGGATTCTAAGCCGAAGAGGAATTAGGAAGATTTCGGAGTAACTATTATGTGTGATGGTTGGACTGGTCCTACCGAAAGTCCATCATCAACTTCATGGTTTCTTGTGATGGGAGGACGGTGTTCCTTAGGTCCGTTGATGCATCACCTGAAGTAAAAGATGCAGATTATATTTATGGGCTGTTGCAAGAGGTGGTGGTTGAGGTGGGAGCTCGGAATGTTGTCCAGATTGTGACGGACAACGGCAGCAAATTTTAAGAAGGCGGGGAGATGTTAATGAACAATCCCGACTACAATCTCTTACCGGACTCCATGTGCTGCCCATTGTATTGATTTGATGTTGAAGGACATGGGCAAGATAAGTAAAGTCAAGAGAGTGGTTGAGCAAGCAAGACAAGTAACCACTTTCATCTACAACCATGGTTATTCCTTGAACATGCTCAGGGAGAGATGTGGGGGGGGGACTTAGTCAGACCGGGCATCACCGTATTCGCTACGAACTTCATAGCATTGAAGAGCTTTGAGGCGAAGATGGCCGGACTCGGATCGATGTTTGCATCCGAGGATTGGTTTTCGTGGAGACAATCGGCTACACCCCGGGAGTGGAAGCACGCAGTACCATCGCTTGGGCAATTTTTGGCAAAATGTGAAGGTGGTAGTAAGGGTGTTGCATCTTGTAGTACAGGTGTTGAGATTGGTAGATACTGAGCGAAAACCAACCATGCCACTTCTTTATGCTGTTGTGGACGCATTGAAAGTACGTGTTAAAGCTTTGATACCACGTGGCTATAAGAATTATATAAAGATCATCAATGACCGATGGGAAAGCCAACTCATGCATCCATTGCATAAGGCTGGTGAGTAAATTTGATGATGTATTTACTTTAGTGTTACTTATGTACCAATATAATTTTTATTTGTTTTAACCATGTGTCCACTGTCAAATATTTCAGCATACTATTTGAACCCCAAGTACCAGTATACGCATGTACTTGGGACGAACGCGGAACTCATTGAGGCGGTGAAGCTAGTGGTTGCAAAGTTGGAGCCGGATCCCCAAGCACGGGCATTGGCAAACCTAGAGGTGAGTTGTGTGCTTCAATTCTTGGAAATATGTGCTTCAACTATATATTGTAATTGCAAATATTTATAAGTTTTCGATTGTGTGTAGATTAAAACCTTTAAGGAAGCCCGTGGGAGTTTTGGGTTCCCCTTGCCAGTGGGCTGGACGTGACAAAAGTGATCCGTGTATGTATTACGTTTAATTGACATACGAAATTAAATTATCTTATGTTTTATGTATTACATTTAAATGACATACGAAATTAAAATATGCTATTGTTCTTATGCAGCTGAATGGTGGGTGTTGTATGGTAAAGATGCACCTGCTCAAGAAGAAGATAGCAAGTAGAGTGTTAGCTCAAACATGCTCGCATCCGGTTGTGAGCGAAACCGGAGTACTTTCAACCTCATTCATTCAAAGAGGCGGAATCGACTTGGCTCCCAACGGCTAAATGACTTGGTCTTTGTGCATTACAACATGAGGCTGAGGGGTGCAAAACATGTTCTTTGATAAGGAGGATGATACCCCTTTCGAGCTCGCCAACATCTTCCGGCTTGACTCGAAGAGGAAGATCCATTAGTAAAGTGGGTGCGGGACGGGAGAGTACCTGTGATGGACGAGCCCGGGGGGATGCCTGACTCCCATTTGGCCAGCCATTTGGATACTGATGTCGACGAGTTTTTAGCCTCGGAAGAGGGTCGAGTCCATACACGGTCACCCGTGCCATTTGACCCTCCTGGCGGCACCGATACGTAAGATCCCGAGTGGAGTTGGAGTGGTAGTGGAGCTAGTGGTAGTGATCATGGGGGTGGGGGTCGAGCCACTTTTGTCAATATTGGGGCTGATCCAGAGCCACGAGCATCACCTGTTAGAACACTGGGGAGAGCCAGTACACTCATACAACACAGGATGATGACCATGGTGCATGTGCGCCATCTTCATCACGTAGACCAACTTCGTATTCGGCGTAGGCCTCGACATCATTCCCATTCTCAACATGATGAAGATGCTGATTTTAGTAGCACGATGGACGCCGATGTTGATAGCCTCTCTAGTGGCTTACGAGGATTGAGTGTGGAGGAGAATAGCGATTCTTGCAGTGGACATGAGCAAAGGAACTTTCCCTGGATATAGCACCCGGTTCAACATACACCTCAAATGATTATGTTGATATCAACTTCGTCCCCCATCCCACTACGACGCATATGGTTCTTCTTTCGACGATGGTTCGAGATGCGGGGAGCACATACACGGAGTCATAGTGGATCAACCAACTTCTATTCCATTCCATCGGTACTTCCGCAAGATTCTACGCACTGCAGTACTACTTGAAGTTTTTCCATTCTTCCCAAAGATTGGTATCCTTCGGACAGCTACTGATGTTATATTTATGAATCATGTGCAAGACTACCCGAACTACTTTGCATCAAGAATGTCATGGGAAGATTATGTTGCTCAATTGGAAGACAATTTGCGTCGACAACTTTCCCAGATGTATGATGATAGTAGGATGGATCATCCACGACACTCTACATATTACTAGACATTGTATCCGTATAAGGATTGTGGAATTGTGGACTATAGGCACATGGGGACTATGGGATCATTCAATGTTGAATATTTGAATTTTGAACTATGATGTAAATTATGTAATGATTTATAATGAAGTGTAATTTTGTTTCTCTTTCCCCTAATGCATTATGTTATTGTCTCATTTGCCATATTTGATTGAATATAATAGCTAATATTAACCTAAATTAACAACAAACTTCAAGATTGGCTGGGGAAAACATGGGTGTAAACCCAAACAACCACAAATGGTCATTAGTTTTACAATTTTATACTCTAAATGTGTTTATGTATGTAAAAATAAGGTTCCCCCTAAAGTTGGAGACCTAAAAAAGGCATTTTGGCCACCGAGACAGCCTTTTTAAGCTGTTTCGGACAAAATGCATAGTCTCGGCGAGATCTCGGCGAGATCTCGCCGAGATCTCGGTTTCGGAGGAGGCCGAGACTCCTCCGAAACTCGAGATTTTAAACCTTGTGGAGCAATCTTACCATCGTGCCAAGACCCACCTACATCTGAAAATGATGTAGGCTAACCTAGGGTCTCTAGTTTAATCTACTCTAACACAACGAACTAACACAAGGATTAAAGAAATAACTAACTAATAGATAGGGACTGTTATGGGCAACAACTCACATGACATGCTGACAAGATTAGTTTTATGATAACCACAAGTAAGGAATAACATAAAACCAAGTAACATGATCAACTAAGCAATAGTCAATTAGATTTCATGTTATGCTCATAATAAACCATAGGTTAAGAAGTACTAATGTGCAAAAGATTTCAAAACTCTTAAACTAACAAGATTAAATGCCTAGGAACTAAATAAACCTTCAGACATACAAAACAGTGACTCATCAATGTTAAAGAGTTGATTACAAACCATAAACTATGCTAAGGGTGAAGGATTAATTGCAAGGATGCTTTCAAGGTGGCTATCCGTGTTAGTAAGTACTAACAATGGCAGTCACGAAGGCAGAATTTATGTAGAATAGACTTGCAATTAATCTTAATGTACTAGAGAAACAAAAACAACCCAACAGCAGATTGTACTATGATAATGTTTAATAGAAGGGGTGGGTATAAAGAAACACTAAAGGAACTAAGGGTTTAGGTGCTGTCAGTGTTGCAGCGGGGTAGTCTAGGGATGATTTCAGTGACCAGTAATCATAAACAGCAAAAGAAAAGGAGACAAGAAGCTACTGCCGAGAGCAGTACAAGGGAGAAGGAAATTCCTGTAGTAAGGAAGAGAGATAGGAGAGAAGAAATCTGTCCTAGCAGATCAAGGGGGGGTCGTACCTGAAGTGAGAGAAAGAAAAGCTAAGAGGGATGGCTGCTGTACCTACAAGAGAGAGAGATGAGAGAGAGCCACCAAGAGCAGTTTTGCTTTCTTCTTTTTTTCTATATTGATAAACATCATCTGAATTTTATTAATTAAAAAAGAGCCTATATAAGGTTTACAATCCTAATATCATTATGATTCTAAAATCCAAATAAAAAAAAGTCCTAAAACAACTCAACTAATAGTCGTGGATCACATCTAGGGGGTGGGGTCCACACTTCTAAATAAAAGAAACTAACCCACGTCTAGGAGAGTGTGGGGTCCACAATAACATAAATAAAATAAACAAATAAAAAGAGTCCTAATACTAATGGACTGCTGAAATAAAAAAGAGTCAAATAAAAAAAGTTCTAATACTAATGGACTACTGAAATTAAAAAGAGTCCTAAAAGCTAATGGACTAAGACTGACAATGTCCTCATCAGGAAACCAATAATTTGGAGATCTTACTGAATTCCTACTTCCGCTAGGATCAAGCACATGATTCAAGACTCTGTTACATAACCTGGATTGACTTGTTCTAAAATTAAATTTGACTTAGAAAACAAACCCACAACGAAGAGCCTTTAACTAATCCAAGTAAACTCAAGAGTAAAATAAGTAAAATAAACTGTTGTCTTTAGTGTTTAAAGAAAAAATAAAAGATAAGTTTCATAAAGAAGATTTCAAATTTTTGATTCCTTCCACTTGGTTATGCCTCCTCTAGTATTTTGTTTTGGACAAGAAAAAGGTGGATCAATTAGTCCCACATTGCATATAGAAAAGGTAAAGGACCCCCTTATACATTGATATGGGAACATAACGGTTGGGGTTCCATTAGAGAAACTCTCCCTTCTCGGAAGTCCAGATTGGTTCCGGGTTGCTTTTCACACATGATGCGTGCATGTGCAAACCAAACCGAAAGGGTTGGTATTGGGACAGATGCTGTTTGTTAAAATTATTTTTGGCCATTTTAATTTAATCCTTACAATGTGTCTTTCATTTAAATCTGTAAAGACACCTTTTGACTAAGAGTCATATCTTTTTGAAAGGGGCACATCTCACGTGTTAATTCAAGATCTCCTTAAGAGATTAAATTTTAGTCGTTCTCTTTTCAAATTGTATCTCTTCGTAGAGGCACTTTAGAGGATCACGTTTGTCCTATAAATAAAGGAGGATTTATGTTTAGTCATTCAAAACCATAAACATTTTCTTTTATTTATCTAACTATATATATATATATATATATATATATAAAGTGTTGAGTCTAGCCTTGTTCTCTTTTAAGTGATCTTGATCATGAGTGCACACTTGAGAAATTTCCCAAGAGGGTTATTTTATCTTCAAAGTTGGAACGTAATCTACCCGATTGCATCATCAAGGGACATTTACAACTTTAAAGAGTGTTCTTGGGCACAACACAACCCAACATTGCAATGAGTATGTTGGATGTATCCATAGTTCAGTGGAAGTTTTGCTCTCATAAAAGATAGGTGTCTTATATACTCTCTTTGATCATTATTTGGTGTGCATTTTGACTACAACCTAAAAGTTGTAAACTTAAGTTGATAAGACACCATATTAAACCTGCCACTTCACTTGCACCTGCTATGAATAGCCTAAGGACCGTGTCGGACTTTGACAAATTAATGCTGAAAATTTTACACGTTGGAGGCAAATGGTGTTTTTTCTTTGGCTTGTCTTTTTCTTTGACCGAAATAAACCTAATGAATCTGATGATCCTACTAATCCTACTTTCAAAGAGAAGAAAGAAGCTTGGATACAAGGGGATTATCAATGCAAAAACAGAATTCTAAATGCTTCATCTATTGATTTCAATAATGTCCATTGCAATTGTGAGACTGCATACATAATATGGAAATTGTTAGAAAAGAAAAATGAACTTAAACTGCTTTGGGTGCAAGTGGAATGGTTCTCATTCAACCCTGGAATGATCTGATCCATGCAGTTATGGGTTCAATATGGGCCCGCGGGACTAGTCAGGCCAAAGGTCTGGATACCCGTTGTTAGCAAAAAAATAATAAATAAAGATGCTAGCAATAGAAAGTATGTAATTGCAAACTTTTTGGATTTTATGATGAATGATGGCATGAAAGTACCTCCTCAAATCGACACACTTTTAAGTTTTAATTTCCAAGTTGGCTAAGAAAGACATCACTTTTCAGGTAGAATTTGTGTTGGCTTCTCTTTAGGAGAAACTTCCACCCTCTTGGAATGATTTCAAGTTAAACATGAAACAAAAGAGGAAAGAATAGATTTATACCAAATAATCGTCCGGTCAAAATCGAAGAGAGGAGTCTCGAATAGGATAAATTGAAGAGGACGAAGGAGTTTAAGTCCAAAGCTGATTTGGTTGAAACTAGGAAGCACGAATAGTCCAAGAAAGGCCTTCAAGTGAAGAAGTACATTGAAAGCAAGAAAAAGGGAACCGTTTTCGTGTGGTGAACCGGGATATTTCAAAAAAGATTGCCGACAAAGGATGAAGAGATTTCTGACAAAGCTAAGGCCAACCTCATTGAAAGTGATATTTTCACTGACATGATAACGGAGGTGAATTTGATTGAAAAACCAAAAGAATGGGTTATTGACAAAGTTTCCACTATGCATATTTGTGAAGGCCGAAAATTTTAATTTTTCTATTATACTTCCAAAGATAAGGTCTTCATGGGAAATTTTCAAACTTCCAACATTGTGGGTAAGAGGTGAATCACTTTGAAGTTGACTTCTAGGAAGATTCTTGTTTTAAAGGATGTGCTACATGTACCAAAAATTCGGTGGAATCTTGTCTCTAGACCTCTTCTCAACAAAGTTGGAATGAAGTTGTCATTTGAGGCCACAAAGCTATAATTCTGAAAAATGATGTATTTGTTGGAAATGGCTATCTTAGAAATGGCCTATTTGTAATTATTGTTTCTGAACCAAGTAATGAAAAACCTAGTGCTTCTTCCATTAACATTATTGATTACTTTAATTACATTGTAATGCATCTTACATTTCTAAATGTGCAAGTTAGGTCTAATAGAAATAACATTAAGCAAACTTTGAAAAAGTGTTCTACTTATGTAGAGGCTAAGTAACCAAGAAGTCATATAAAATGTGGAGAGGCATATTGGGTTACTTGACCAAGTGCATAGTTAACTTTGTGATTTTCAAATCATTTCAATCTAGGGTCTGGTAAGAGGCATTTCATAGAGCTGAGTTCAGAACTCCATAAGACAGTTCAGTTTATATCCAGTGTCGGTGTTAAAGCATTGAGATGACCTTTCCCTGGTACAAGAGGACTGAGAAGGACACACCTTTGGTATACCAGTTTTCATTCCCAATTATTGATCCCTCGTCCACTAATCCATTGTTTATAATTCATTCAAGGCTTAAACTCCCCACTTCTTTGTCTTATTAGCACAGGTTTTTGTCAACAATGAAAGCAACTTAAGACTCGAATAGAGAAAGAGGGGTAGGCCTGGGAAGGCTCTCAAGGACTGGGGAAGATGGGTGATTATACTTCTAGATTCAAGTGATTTGAAATTACAAAGTACACTATGCGTTTAGTCAAGTAATTCTCTCCCCGGGTTCATGTGACTTCTTAGTGAACTTAACCTCTATATAAATATCACACTTGTTCAAAGAGTGTCAAAATGTTATTTTCGGTTAGACCTAACTTACACATTTAAAATTGTAAGATCCATTGCAATGTCCTAGCCTACCATGCCATAGATTAAAGTAATTAACAATGTAAACGAAAGAAGCACTAGGTTTTTCATTTATTGATTCAAAACACTAATTACAAATAGGCTACTACTAAGCTAGCCATTTTCAAAAAATACAACATTTTTCATAATTATAGCTTTGTGGGCCTCAAATGACAACTTCATTCCATCTTTATTGATAAGAGGTCCCTAGGCAAGATCACCGAATTTCTAGTACATGCAGCACAACCTTCAAAAAAAGGATCTTCCCAGAAGTCAACTTCGAAGTGATTTACCCCTTACCCACAACGTTGGAAGTTTGGGAATTTCCCATGAAGAACTTATCTCTGGAAGTAATGATTGAATGATTAACAAAAGAATTTCAGCCTCCACAAATGTGCCTAGTGGAACCTGCATCAATAACTCATTCTTTTGGATTTTTAACAAAATTCACCTCCATTATCAAGGCCGCGAAAATATCACTTTCAATGAAGTTAGCCTTAGCTTTGTCAGAAAACATTTTCTTTTTCTGTCGGCAATCTTTCTTGAAATGTTTTGGTTGACCACTCGAAAAGCAGTTCCCTTTTTCTTGAATTTAATGTCCTTCTTAACTTGAATGCCTTTGTTGGACTATTCGTGCTTCCCGGTTTCAACCAAATTAACTTTGGACTCAAACTACTTAGTTTTAGCTACCCCCCATTATAGTTGATGTTTTTTGAAAGGTGTGGGTGGTAGATGATGTTTCGAAACTATTTTGGGGGG
Source organism: Protea cynaroides (assembly GCA_028583415.1). Lineage (NCBI taxonomy): Eukaryota > Viridiplantae > Streptophyta > Magnoliopsida > Proteales > Proteaceae > Protea > Protea cynaroides. The sequence continues at coordinate 22,635,305 of CM053276.1, forward strand.
TAGCTGATATTTATTCTTTATCTATTTCATAATTTCTTTCTTTGGTTTTGACCCAGATGATAATTTGGTCTAAAGTCCACTCCTTCTTCTTGTGTTTCATATTTAACTTGATAATTTGGTTTGCTTTGCCTTGTGTTGATAGCTTCAAATTCTCTTATAGAAGCCCTCGTCCAAACCAGGGACGGGAAGCCAAGACAAAATCTTCTGGAAGAGTCATGCCTTCCTTAACCAATTTGGAAACCAAAACTTGAAGTTTGTCAATTTGAAAAGATGCATTCATGTCATCATTAATCATAAAATTCAAAAAGTTTGCAACCAAATACTTTTATTGCCAACATCTTCAAATGCATTTTTCTTTTCTAGCAATTTCCATAGTATGTATGCAATCCCACAATTGTAACAAACATAATAGAGATCAATAGATAAAGCATTCAGAATTCTATTTTTGAATTGATGATCCTCTTGTATGACATAGTTGTTAAGGCGCTAAGGCGAACCAAGGCGATGGAGGCCTGACTGGGCGCCTAGGCGACCAAGGCGCCCGCCTAGGCGACCAAGGCGACCGCTTAGGCGACCAAGGCGCCCAATTTGCCAAGGCGACCCAAGGCAACCTGGGCGCCTAGGCGACGCCTTGACAACCCAAGCTTCTTTCTTCTCTTTGAGAGTAGTGTCAGTAAGATCATTAGATTCATCAAATTTACATTCGGTCAAAGCAAAAGACACCCAATTGAGCCAAAGAAAAAGGCACCATTTGCTTCCAACGTTTAAAATTTTCACCATTAAATGGGTCAATTTTGTCAAAGTCAGTAACGATCCCTAGTCTATCATTATCAAGTACAAATGAAGTGATAGGTCTAGTAGGGGCAGCAGATGCATTCGGGGTAGTGGCCATAGTGTTGGCATCTTATCAACTTAAGTTTACAACTTTAAGATTATAGTCCAAATACACACCAAACAATGATCAAAGAGTATATAAGACAATTATCTCTTATAAGAGAAAAACATCCCCTAAACTCGATGATCGATGAATATAGAAAAACTTGTTGCAATGTTGGATTGAGTCATGTCCAAGAACACTCTCCTTAAAGTTGTAAACGTCCCCTAATAATGCAATCCAAGTAGCTTACGTTCCAACTTCCAAGACAAAACAACCCTCTTGGGAAATCTCTCAAGTGTGCGGTCACTATCAAGATCACTTAAGAGAGAAAAAGGCTGTGCTCAACACTTGATGAGAGAGAGAGAGAGAGAGAAAAGGAAAATTCAGAAAACGTTTCTGATTTTGAATGACTAAAAAATAGAAATCCTCCTTTATTTAATGAACAAAGGTGATCCTCCAAAGTGACTTTACAAAGAGACAAGAATTGAAAAGAGAATAACTACTATTTAATCTCTAAGGAGATCTTGAATCAGCGTGTGAGATGGGTTCAAAATGAAAAGACACACGACATGATTTTTAATGAAATGGTGTCTTCATATATTTAAATGAAAAGGCACAACTCAAGGCTTAATTCGAAATGGTCAAAAGTAATTTTTAGGACCAAAATCCTTGTGCCCTTATACTGAATCTACAACAGAGTCAGCCCAGCTCAGTTCAGTTCATGCATGTGTGTTAAATGCGACCAAACCCAACTCGGGCTTCTGAGAAGAAAAAGAGAGAGTTTTCTCTGATGGGACCCCAACCCTCATGTTCCCATATCAATGTATAAGGGCGTCCTTTACCTTTTCCATAAGCGATGTGGGACTAACCAATTGATCTACCTTTTTGCCTGTCCAAAACAAAACACTAGAGGGAACCAAAAGTTTAAAACCTTTAAACTACACTGCAATCCACACGATGGGGCCTACTCACAGTCTTCATCGTGTGGGACTCTTGACCTGCACAAATGGTGTAGGATTCTTTGACTCCACTTGCTGAGATGGAATAGGACTCTACAGTCCTATTATGTTTACAGTTCTATAAGTCCTATTGTAATTAGATCTCCTATTAGTATATAGACTCCTAATTAGTTTATTAGCTTGATTTATTAGTTCCCTTTACCAATTAGGCTTGTTAGTTTCCTTTTCTTATTTAGAGTTTAATTTCTCTTTAGTTTGTGACTAGGACTTTGACTTGTAGAGTCCTAGATCCCATCTAATAGTTATTTTCTATTTTCTATAAATACAAGCTATAAGGAGAGGAACACACGCATTGACACTCTCTCTTTCCTTTACACATCTGTTCTTATATTTTTCTATTTTGTTACATGGTATTAAAGTGGGTGCCGTTTTGAAAGTCGTTTATTGATCTCCGTTCTAGTGAGCAGCCACCAATGCTTCTGCTGTATCTTGTTATTAATTTTCTGGTTTGCTACTCGCTGATTTGCTTATCAAATATACTGTTGTTCAAACTACTCAGATATAATTTTTTGTTGCTGACTACTACTATTGTTCCCATCGAGATCTACTCCAAGATCTCCCCACTATTGCACATGATGCAACCTACTACATGCTCGTGTTGGAGCCGACCTACTACTGTTGCAAGTAATCCAACCTACTATTACCATGCTCGTGTTGGGAGCCTTCTACTGTTGTCTACTATAGTTGCACGTGATGCAAACTCTACTACCTATAGCCTACTACAGTTGCACGTGATGCAACCTCTACCTACTTGTTGCACGTGGTGTAACCTACTACATGTGTTCGTGTTGGAGCCACCACTATTGTTGCTCTTGTTACAACTACTACTACTACAACTACTGCAGCTACTACCTAGTTCACAATGACTTATACTGTGCTGCTACTACTACTGCTACAACCATAGTTTTAAATCTCGGCGAGATCTCGAAGATCTCGGCGAGATCTCGAAGATCTCGAGGAGCTCGAGACGAGATCTCGCCTCGATACAGTGTCTCGACCATCTCAACTAGTTCTCGAGCATCTCAACTAGTTCTCGAGCATTTCTCGACATTTTCGACCATTTCTCGACATTTTTTACCAATTCTCGACCATTTTTCGACTAATTCTTGACTAGTCTCGACATAATGCAAGAATTATGATTGTATAGTCTACTTGACTACTATGGATTTTTTTTTACTATGAGAATTAACTAATTAAGTGTTATTATGTTTATTCTTCTCCTAATATATCATTTTACTGGCTCATTTGGTCTTCTGTGATCTTCTAGTAGTGTTACATTATGTAGAATAGTCAATATTACCCTAGGTTTACATTTGAATTTCAAGCCGACACTGCCAAACATGGGTGTAAACCCAAACAACCACCATGTATGATTATTTATACAATTTTATGGTTTAAATATGTTTATATATGCTAAAATAGGGTTCCCCCAGAGTATCAAGCTTTAAAATGGTCATTTTAGGGTCGAAATACACATTTTAAGCCTTCACGACTTTTGTGCAATGTCTCGCCGAGATCTCGACCGAGATTTCCGAGATCTCGGTTTCTCAGAGGGTCGAGACACCCTCGAGAATCGAGATTTCGAACTATGGCTACAACTGCTGCTGCTACTACCTGGTTCACAATGACCTATATTGTGCTACTACTACCACTACTTGGTTCACAGTAACCTATAATGTACTACATTACTATTACTACTGCAACTTCTATTGATATATTGTTTCAAGCTGAAGCTCTTACTATTGCTACTACTTCTGTTGTTACATTGTTTTAAGCTGAAGCTCTTACATTCTTCCGTGCTCTAGCTTGAGGGGGGCGTTAAACCACACTACAACCCAACAATGGGACCTACTCACAGTCTTCATTGTGTGGGACTCTTTGACCTGCACAGTTGGTGTAGGACTCTTTGATTACAGTTGCTGAGCTGGAATAGGACTTTACGGTCCTATTGTGTTTACAGTTCTATAAGCCCTATTTTAATTAGATCTCTTATTAGTACATGGACTCCTAATTAGTTTATTAGTTTGCTTTATTAGTTTCCTTTACCAATTAAGTTTGTTAGTTTCCTTTTCCAATTTAGAATTTAATTTGTCTTTAGTTTGTGGCTAGAACTCCGACTTGTAGAGTTCTAGATCCTATCTAATAGTTGTTTTCTATTTGCTATAAATACAAGCTATAAGGAAAGGAGCACACACATTAACACTCTCTTTCTTTTACACATCGATTCTCTCCATCGTCTCTTATTTTTCTATTTTATTACAAAACCAAATATTGAACTCTGCTTTTTGAAACTTAACTTTTGTTTTTTTTAACACTAAAGACAACATAACCCCTTTTACTTAATTCCCATGCATGAAAAAAGGAAAAAAAAATTATAAAATGCATCACACACTTTATCGTGATTTACCACCATATGGTTTCAGTCACTTATGCTTCCATGGAGTTCAAGTTCACCTATTGGATTAGTTTCCAAGATTATATGCCCACAAGACTACTATATCGATATCTCCCAAAGAAGACGACATTCACAGCTTATGACTCTTAGCCTTAGAAAAGATAGGAAGTATAAATCTTTTAGATGTTCCTGGTTCTGTTTCAAACTATAAGTATCAGCATAGTTACACACAGTAAAACTGGGAATAACTCCCTTTTCAATTTAAATGTCCTAAACACGTGCAGGTTACCCTGACACTGGCTAAAAATATAATTTCTTGAATGCACAAAGATGGACCAAGCAACTAATATTTGAACAATAATATTAAGGGTATACACTATCTAAACTTCTATTTCAAGGAGATAATTGAATTGAATTTTTTTTACTAAAATAATTAAATGACTATAATCACCTTTCATCAGTTATGTTAATTGCATCATTGTCTAATTCACTTCTCAAGAAACTCCGATCCAATCGCTGACTAACAAGTTTTTCTGTCAAATACATCTCGGCCATATCATTGTCATCATCCAGTAGATGTTCAAGTTCATCTCTCACCTGAAATACACATAGATGTCAGAAGAACTAAATAATTGAAGGAAAAACGCTCTTCCTTAAGAAGTTTCACGATCAATAATTTCAGTTAAGCAGACTTTATGAACCCCCACAAATGCCTATTTATTTAGTAGATGATCAAGTTAGGGGCAGAAAAATAACAGCCTTAGGTCATTAACATAGAAACAATAGGAGAAAACTAACTGCTCCATTGTTTTATGAACCTCTACGTTTGATTGAAGAAAGATTGTCAGCTTCTATGTAACAAGGGCAGAAGCGAAAATTTTCACTTCCTACTTTTTCCTTCCTCTTTTTTATATATATAAAATGAGAAAAAGGAATTACCAAACAAAAAATTACTGAGTTATTGATGTCCATAGATGCTTGCAGGGTGACTTCAAGAGTCCTGTTCTTCAAGATTGAAAAAGTTATGCTTCAAATGAATCACACCATATTTACCTTATGGATATCATAAGTTTAAAATTGAATAATGCAACTCTTTTCGAAATTGATGATCTGATTTGAACCTTTCCTCTGGCTGGGGAGAAGAGAACAATCTCTTGTTTCAAGCATCTTCAGCTTTCAATGGTTAGATCTTGATGATCCACTTTTTCAATAGTTTCTTTATTAATAATTTCATAAATTAGTCCATAAGAAGGATCAGATATCAGTCTTTAGTTTTTGATAAGTCCCTTTTTCACCCAAAAATTGCTTTCCAGAACTCTTCAACCTTACCATCGTTATTCCCATTTTTTGCAATGTACCAATGGCACTAGATGCATGAATAAAGTCGTGAAAGATGGGGATGTAAAGAATGATAATATCTTAATGGTTTCTTCCCTCCCAACTAATAAATAAATAAAATAAAATAAACAAAATAAAAAGAAGGCTCAGGGAATAAAACATTGAAATATTTATGAGGGAGGGATTCATGCACAGTCAGGCAGTTTTGACATTACAGGTGGGGTGCATTTATGACCATCCAAAGGCATCAAGTATGACCTTACAAATGCATGGTCATACATGAAACCTTTGCCAATATTAATTTTCAATCAAGAAATAGAAAAGATGACTTCATAAGATATGTTAATTCATCACAACTCCCAAATTCAAGAAGAGAGTTAAAAAATATAGTTCAACCTAGTATTAATTGCATTAATCATTTCCAAGTAATGGTGGAAGCTGCCGAGCAAAGGATTTCTGTTTACCTTTTGCACACGACTGGATATTGCAACTAGACGACTCTTTATTTGCCTGACACGTTCTAAAGTGAGGGTGCTAATTTTAGAGGTAAGTTCATCCAAAGCTCGATATGCTTCTTGCTCCAATGTGGAAGTCTGTTATAAATTAAATACCGAGCAATTTGATCAGAAATGACTGAATGGAATTAAAAGAAAAACTACTAAAAATAGAAATGTTACAATGACAAATTCTTCACAATTAGAAATCGTAGAGCACTTTGGTAGAGGTTTTTTGCTTCCTATTGAAAGGGAGGCAGAACCACTAGTAATCATTCGGAACCATCTTATAGAGTAGGCATGAAAAATAAGAAACTGTTACGCATATGGTGATCATTTCCTTTTTGTACTGTGTCAACTTTGTATCAGAGCAAGTTCCGATTCTTGTTCTAGTCCGATTGAAGAACAAGCTTAATTTTGAGAACACTGGGATTAGTGAGCATGAGTTGAAAAAACTTGATCATGAAACGTGGATGAGTATGACCACTTCAAATTTGAGGGCAAATTGCTTTAAAGAGGGAGAAAATGATGCAGCATCAATGCTCACTCCAGTTTCTCCTTCTCCCAGTGGCTCCATTTCCAATGGTCATATCTCAACTGCTATATTGTAATGGCTCTTTTACCCTCCCCTATATATATTTGTATTTTGGTTTAGATGAAGATAGAATGATTGGTAGTTTTAAAAAAAAAATGTGCCAATGTGATCCCCCGTGGTGAGTTGAGGTTCTCCAATGGGAGTAAATCCCACATTTAGGTTGAGTAGTCTCCAAGAAACCCCAGAGTTAAGTAAGTCTCTCTAACCCTTGAGTGAAGTGGTCCCATATGACCCTTTCTCTCCTATAGTTGTTTCCTCATTTTGCAATCAACTCTAGTTCCTTTCTTCGTTATTTGCATTTCCTTTTTGGGCTGCATTAACAAGGAAATACTGGCTAGAGGACAGCCTCCACACCAAAAAAACTAATGTCGAAATTTCTTAATGTCTTACACAATAAAGCTTGAAATGATTCATTTGAAAGTTCACCACAGCTTTTAGTCCAACATGTTTGGAGCTGACTACTCTGACCTCCATATATTATCCTAATGAATATGTAGCTTTCATAACAGATATTTAAGTGATCATTTTACTTTTCCCAATGAATGTTTAACGTTGAGCGACATGGAGGGATGATGCATCCAATTTGAACTGTTGCATAGATAGATAGTGTCTCCCCTTGCTTGGTCACCTTCCCTTTTAATGATAATAACAATAATACAATTATACAAGTAGTAATTGATACATTTTTTAACTGTTTTTTTATTCAAATCATTGGCATCATTGTCATAATCAACAAATTGATACTTAAGTTGGATATATACTTATTAGGATAAAATATCTAAGATGGTTTTATTGAGAATATTACGTATTTCATTTTTTGTCTAGATTCATTGTACTACCTGTATTGTACAATTGTACTACCTGTACTACCCTCATTGTACTACCTGTATTGTACTACCTCTTTCTTTCTTTGTATTCATTCTCACATTATAAATAAGAGGACCTCTGTCTATTACAGACAAATTATTCCATCATTCAACATGGTATCAGAGTCAAGTTAGCTCTACCGCCAGATCCCTCCGCCGCCTCACCACCGTTGCCGCCAACCTACCACCGCCGACCACTGACTTTCCTTTTTTTCTTTTCTTTTTCTTTTGTTTTTTTTTTCTCTCCCCACTAGGGGCAGCAACCAAAGAGGGAATCATACAATGATATAGGTACTGCCCTTCTTTTTATCCCTCATTAAGGATCATTTTTTTATTCTCTTTTGGAAATCAATTTTTTTTTATCAGTCTGGATATTAATAATATGGTTCAGTCTGGTCGGATATCTATGAGTTTCTAAGTTTACCCCAATAAACAAAAAAGTGGGTGCAAACCAGAATTGATTTCCATATATTATGTTGCACATGAGACAAGTTAGGATATCTGACAAGTGATATTTCTACTTTGATCTCCATATATTGTGCTATAACCAAACAGGGAGGCTGTTCATATTGTTTTTGGGTGTTTGTTTTTGAATACACAACTCAAGGATGACATCTGAAGTAACCTCTTCTGGGATAAAGAGTTTTAAAATGGACAATGTCACTATTCCCACTAATACCACTAAACTTGATGGTGGTAATTAGCTAATGTGGTCTCGGGCCACCCAACTCTCAATTACAGCTCGGGGATTATCGGGATATCTCATCGGCACCAAGGAAAAACCTCTGACCAAGGACATTGTTTTGGAGAAATGGCATGCTGAAAATTCATTAGTAAAGCAATATCTCCTCAATTCCATGCAACCCATTATAGCCGAGGGCTATTTGTTATTGGATACTGCTGCACAAATTTAGAAGTCTGCTAAGGACACCTATTCCCAAGTTGGAAATGCTGTTTTAATTTATGCCATTCAAAAAAGTGTTCATGAAACTATCCAAAAAGAATTGACTGTATCCCAATATTATACTAAGTTGAGGAGCTATTGGCAATCAATTGATTTTTATGATTCTATTCATGCTAAATGTGAAGAAGATGCTACCTTATTTCACAAAAGGGAAGAGAAATACAAGGTTTATACTTTTCTGGCAGGACTAAATGTGGAGCTTGATCTTATTCGCTCACAGATTCTCAGCAGGGACCCTTTCCCTACTCTCGAACAGGCTTATTCCATGGTTCAGTTAGGGGCTGTTTGATAAAACTTCTGCTTCTGGATTCTATGGATTTTGACTCCCAGGGAGCCATTTTGGAGTAGAAGCGCGTTTGATAAGTCTGGTTGGATTCTAACTCCCACAGAGTGAACCGGATTCAGAATGGCTCCAGAATCCAAATTTTTGGAGTTATAAATACTTGCTCCAAGCTGTTTGATCAATTTTTTGAGAGAAAGAAAATAGTTGATTTTCACATGATTCTCATTTGACCACCACCACCACCACCACCGTCGCCACCATAGCCACCACAGCCACCACAACCACCACCCGCCACCACCACCGCCACCGCTGTCGCCACCATCCACCACCCACTTCCACCATCGCCACCACCACCGCCACCAACATCACTACTGCCACCACCGCTGCCGCCGCCACTGTTACCACCAACATCGCCACCACCACCGCCACCACCGCCGTTGCCGCCGCCACCTCTACCACCACCACAAACACAGCCACCACCACAACCACCGCCACCACCACCACCACCACCACAACCACCCCCACCAACACCCACCACCCACCATGGCCATTACCCACCACCACCACAACCACCGCCACCACCACCCACCACCCACCACCACCAACACGACCACTACCGCCCATCGCCGCCACCGCCGCCACCACCTACCACCACCACCCACTACTACCACAACTGTTTTTCTAGACTTCGATTGGAGGGATAAGTGTGTTATCAAACATGTTTCTAATTCAAAGATGCTCTGGAATCCATTTCAAAATTGCTTTATCAAACAAGTTTCTACTCCAAAATAATCTTGGAGTAGCCTGGAGTAGAATCCAAATTTGAACCAAAATCCAGAATCCAAAAGCAGAAGTTTTATCAAACGGGCCCTTAGAGGACCAATGACGAATAACAATGTTTCCCCCTTCTGTTCCGGATAGGTCTGCTCTCCAGACAAATACTCAGACATACAAGAATCCTTCTGTTTCCCGTGATGCTATCAAATGTGAGTATTGTAGCAAGCTTTGGCACACCAAAGACACATGCTGGAAACTTCATGGCAAACCGGCAGATTTTGAAGCAAAACGCCGGGAAAAAGGTATGCACAAGGCAAAGTCCTCCCACGCATCTCAGGCATATCAAACTGAAGCAAGTCCTCCTATTGGTCCTCTGCCACAACTCTCTGCACAAGAACTTTAGAACCTCCGGCATCTCCTTCGACTACCTCCTGCGACTACAAATCAATCATCCACATCTGCATCTACCAATCCAGGTTCTTTTTTTGTTCAGTCATGTATTTCCCATGATGGTCATTGTGCTTTCTCTATCTCTAGCCCTTGGGTTATAGATACTGGAGCCACTGACCACATGACTGGTTCGTCTGAGTCCTTTTATTTATACTCTCCTTCTTCTGGACATAATACTGTGAAAATCGCTAATGGATCCCTCTCTCTTATATCTGGAATTGAATTCATCTACTGTTCATCCTCCCTTGATTTGAATTCCATTCTACATGTTCCTAATTTATCCACAAATTTACTCTTCATTAGTAGTCTTACAAAGTCTCCAAATTGTAAAGTAACATTTTTTCCTACCTATTGTGTGATTCAGGATCTGGAGAACGGGAAGACGATTGGACATGGTAGTGTGCATGGTGGCCTGTACTTGCTTGACAATGGTCGTTCAGCACCTTCCTCCCATTCCGCAGTCAGTACCCTTCAGCAGTGGCACCGCCATCTTGGGCATCCCTCTTCTGCTGTTCTATCTCATTTTTTTCCAAAATTATTTAAACAATGTAATAAAGACGAGTTATTATGTGAGGCTTGTGTTTTGGTGAAACAAGCTCGTATTTCTTATTTACCTTCTGCTTCAAGAAGTCCTTGTATCTATGATTTAGTCCATTCTAATGTTTGGGGTCCAACACGGACTACCTTTATTTCTAGTCATAGGTGGTTTGTAACCTTTAATGATTGTCACACTCGTACTACATGGGTCTATCTGATGCGTCAAAAAAATGAGGTCTTTACATGCTTCTACCATTTCCACAATATGATCAAGACACAGTTTCAAACTCAGTTGAAGATGCTCCGTAGTGACAATGGTAAGGAATATCTTGAAGGTTTTTTTCAGCAATACTTGGCTGATAACGGGATAATTCATCAGACAAGTTGTGTGGATACTCCTGCTCAGAATGGAGTCGCTGAAAGAAAGAACCGCCACTTACTCGAAACAGCTAGAGCACTAATGTTTGAGAGATACGTTCCCGCTCAATACTGGAGTGATGCTGTCCTCACTGCAGCATCCCTGATCAACCGCCTTCCTTCTCGAGTTTTAGACAACAAGGCTCCCTTGGACATCTTACGTGGAAATTCTGATTTTGTTCTTCCTCCTAGAGTCTTTGGTTGTCTTTGTTATGCTCGTAACCATCGTTCCCCTGGCAAGCTTGATTTACGTGGATTAAAGTGCATATTTTTAGGGTATTCTGCAACACAAAAAGGATATAAGTGTTATCATCCTCCCTCTCATCAGGTCCTTGTTAGTAGAGATGTCATTTTTCATGAGCATCTCTCCTATTATCAGGCTCCTCTTTAGGGGGAGACACAGACGGTTGAAGATGCACCTGATATCCCTAATGTACTTATACCAGATATACCTGATGTACCAGAAATAGTCCAAGAACAACTGCTCGATACAAGTGCACCATCCAAGCATCCAACCACCAAGCCACCTCTGCAAGTTTATAGCCGTGCCAAAAATAAGCAAGGAAAGGCCACTACCACTCCTGCACATGTCCCTTCGCTAGCCCTGGATCTAGAAACTGAGTCTACTGAGCCTTCTTCTGGTAAGGAACTTACTCCTTCTGATCTTGATCTTCCAATTGCACTTCGAAAAGGAACTAGGGCCTGCACCCTACATCCTATTTTCAATTATGTTTCCTATGACTCCCTTTCCCCTTTTTTCCGTGTTTTTGTGTCTTCGCTCTCTTCTGTGTCTGTTCCTCAAAAATGGCAGGATGCAATTATGGATGAAAGGTGGAAAGCTGCAATGGTGGAATAAATGAGGACTCTGAAGAAAAATGGTACATAGGATCTTATTCCACTTCCTGCAAAATCAAGGTCAGTAGGATGCAAGTGGATCTTTACAGTGAAACAGAAACCAGATGGGACTATTGATCGGTACAAGGCTAGATTGGTTGTACGGGGATTTACTCAAACATATGGGATTGACTACCAAAAAACCTTCGCTCCAGTGGCTAAAATGACTACCATCAGGGTTTTACTGTCCTGTGTTGTACATTACAACTGGGACTTGCAACAGTTAGATGTAAAAAATGCATTCCTTCATGGAGAACTTACTGAAGATGTCTATATGGACTGCCCACCGGGTTTCACAGATGATAAAATCCAAGGAAAAGTCTACAAGTTGAAGCGATCTCTTTATGGTTTAAAACAATCCCCTAAAGTATGGTTTGGAAGATTTAATAAAGCAATGGTAACATTTGGCTATGTTCAAAGCAATGCTGACTATACTTTATTTATAAAACATTCCCCTAACACTTTTACTGCCTTACTTGTATATGTAGATGATATCATCATTGCTGACAATAACAATGATGAAATCACGAAACTAAAGGCATTTCTAGGGAAGGAGTTTGAGATCAAAGACCTTGGCAAACTTAGGTACTTTCTTGGGATTGAAGTTGTCAGATCTGCAAAAAGCATCTATCTGTCTCAAAGAAAGTATGTTCTTGATCTTCTCTCAGAAACAGGGTTACTTGGGGCTCGACCTTGTGATACTCCTCTCGATCCCAATACCAAGCTAAGGGCAAAAGAAGGCACACCAGAAGACAAAGGAAGATATCAGAGACTTGTTGGCAGACTCATATATCTTGCCCACACACGGTCAGATATTGCATTCGCAGTTAGTTTGGTAAGCCAGTTTATGCACGACCCATACTCTACACATATGGAGGCTGTCTATCGGATACTGCACTACCTAAAGTCAGCCCCTGGAAGAGGAATCCTGTTATCTCCTAATAACCCTCTGAAAATGGAAGCATATGCCATTTCAGATTCACCAAATAAACAAATCCAGGTGGAGGCTTATACTGATGCAGATTGGGCAGGAAGTCCTGATCGTAAGTCTATCTCTGGTAATTGCACATTCTTGGGTGGCAATCTGGTAACCTGGCGCAGCAAGAAGCAAAATGTGGTTGCCCGATCCAGTGCAGAAGCAGAATACAGAGCAATGGCGCATGGAATATGCAAACTACTATGGTTACAACGACTACTCAAAGATTTGAAGGTTATGTGTAACCAGTCCATGAAATTATTCTGTGATAATCAAGCAGCCATTAGCATTGCTAATAATCCGGTTCAGCATGATAGGACAAAATATGTTGAGGTAGACTGTCACTTCATCAAAGAGAAACTGGACAGTGGACAAATCGAGATTCCGTTTTTCAGATCAGAGGACCAACTAGCAGACATTTCACCAAAGGTCTGCCAGGGAAATCCTTCCATATGATATTGTCCAAGTTGGGCATGCATGATATATATGCACCAACTTAAGGGGAAGTGTTGAGAATATTACGTATTTCATTTTTTGTCTAGATTCATTGTACTACCTGTATTGTACAATTGTACTACCTGTATTGTACAATTGTACTACCTGTATTGTATAATTGTACTACCTGTATTGTACTACCTGTACTATCTCTTTCTTTCTTTGTATTCATTCTCACATTATAAATAAGAGGACCTCTGTCTATTACAGACAAGTTATTCCATCATTCAACAGGTTTTAAACCTAATAAATGCTAATCCATGATTCACGTTGGCTTCGCAAATCTTGTTCAGCAATTACAGTACTCAGGGTCATATTTCATTAAATTTAAGTCCTTAAATCTTTGTTAACTACTCTGAAAATATATCAGAATCATTTTTGGCCTTTGCCTTAACTTTTCAGAGCCTTCAACTTCATGGCATCTCTCTTAATCATGATTGAAGTCACTTGTATTTGCACACAAAATCAGATAATCTCCATGGAGTGATTTTAATCATATCATTTACACATTTGCAGTTTTGTCCAGTCTTTTCACTTATCCATCTCAACATTTTCATGTTGACTAGACTCATTTTGTTTCTGTTTCTTGATTGCCCAACATTCTGATGCAGAAATAATGCATGGCTTAGGTAGTCATATAAATTTTCCTTCAATGTAGTTGATATATGTAGGCCATAAATTACTCTAGAAGAATTTTTCCACATCATCAACTCCCCCTAATTCTACAGGCAGATCCTCTTCAATCTTTTCCTCCGTCAAGGATAATTTGACTAAGGCATAAAAACCTCTCTTTTTTTCTTTTTTGTTGTAACCCGGACATCAATCTTACCTCCTACTGTTTTCTAACCAAAACTGTACTCCATTTTTTCATAGTTTTTATCTATAATTTGTCTCAAGGTTCTAAACAATCCCTCTATATTTCTAAATTAATGCTTATGTCTTTCTAGTCACATTTGTCAAAACTATGTCCACATCAAACAACATATGCTGGGATCTTGGGACCTACTTGCATACATATTCAGTCATTCCCACATGAAGAAAAAGAAAAAATCGCACATTTACAGTCCCTTATAAAGGAACTCTGTTTGAGAGTGAGAGAGATAGAGTAAATGGCAAACAAACATACCTCATAATCAAGACATCTGCAAGCAGATTCTAAACAAGCTTCAAGTGCTCTGAACTCAAATGGCAACATCATGGTACCCCCAGCTCCCGCCACATCTAATGCTGTCTTAGGGCTACTGTCCTTCAATTCCATTGTTGGCACAGAGGTGTCCTTTGAAATGTGAGACAGCTGCGAAATGTCCAAGCTTGCTAGTTTTGCTGATCCATTATGACCATGAAATGAGTGTAGGCCCTGTGACTCCTTGTCTGTTGTCTCCATGTCATTATCAGAGCTCTCTGTTGCCTTCAAACAGAAGAAATCCAATACTCAAGAAAACTTTACATGTCCAGAAAGGAAGCAGTTCATCTCTACCAATCATCAAGAATCCAAGCAAAATAATTATGCTGTGGTGTGAACAGTTTTTGCTCATCTGTGGAATTATAGATATTTGAAAATATATGTTGTTTTAATATGCAGATGTCATTTCTAATAGATTGCATATAGTAATCAACATAGCTAATCCAAAATTCCCTCCATAATATATTCAGTAGTCCATTCACAGAGAATGGATGAGGGAGAAAATAAAAAGGGGAAGGATGTTTATTGCTGATAAGAAAGTTTAGTCTCCCTAAAATGGAACGATTCATTCTCAGGATCTTGGTAATATAGTGAAAATGCTGGATTGGGAACTCAATATGCTTCTGTTGGCAGGATCTCCATTAATAAGCCTGGCATGAAGAAATGCTATTACTACAGAAGAAGACAAAGGATAATTCAACTATCAGCAAAGCCAAACAATAAGTAGAGTCCCTGTATAATCATCCTCTCATCACCTTGGGAATAAACTAAGGTCGTCCAGTATAGTATTTAAATTAATTCTCTGAGAAACAATTTTTTTAAGGGGAATCACATGTGAATTCATTGAAACCAAAAGCAAACATCGTGTCCAAGAGGCAACTGAAAGAATGAAACTGAGGCCCTCTCTAATATAACTTCAGGAGAAGATGACTAGATGATGGTGCACAAACATTAAGGAGTGACTACTACAGTCCATAATCACAGAAAAGAATGTTATGGCTGAAATTTTTGTCTATTAATAGTCTCTGCTCTGGTTGAAATTTTTGTATTTACTGAAGACAGACTACGCCAAAAATAACCACGTCATGAGTGTCAATTTTAAACACTTAGTGAATAGCATAACATTCCCCTAGTACAGAAGTACACTTATGATTTTGCATGCAGAGAGAAATATAGCATTTTCTTCATGCTTTGCAGCCCAGAAGATGATTTTCATTGAACACAAATTTATTCAAAAATGATTAAACACTCGTGATAATTCACATAAACCAGTGTTGGAGGACCCTCAAAGGCCATATATGATAGTGCGTTCCCATTTATTGTTTCCATCTTCTACAGAATCAATACCCTTTAATCTACTAAAATATGTGGAGTTCAGCATGTCAGGAAGAATGGGGAACGTTCTTTTGCTGATAGTATTACCAGCAGTCAATACTGGGACACTCATAATCATAGCCTTATTATACCTTCCCTATTCGTGACAGCTTCCCCAGCCCTTGCCCAAATAAGTATTTTACAGAGAGCCGATGTGCAAAGGCCAAAGGATCTGTTTTTACAGGTCAGTTCAACATGTGAACAACCTTCCAGTTTGCATATGGCAACAGCCAAAGAATTTATATGTCTTTCTTGGGTTTGTTGTCTAATTGTCTCTTGTTGGTTGTAGAAAAAAAAATTAATATTATGTCCTGCTTTGAAATTAAAGTTTAGCGCTCAGGTGACATTAACAAAAGAAAGGGACAGCTAAAAGAGAATAAATTGAAAGCTTCTTTAAGGTTTTGATACACCTGAATATGAAGTTGAAGCTATAAGTGAATCAAGGAAACTGATCTAGGGAAATCTCTTCTGTTTTAAGCATATATCCCCTGACACTAATAATATTAGAATAATTAGTAATCATTCTAACTTTTCTTGTCTCAGAGCAACCATCATCAATCTGAAAGAGAAAAAAAGCATAATCAGGGAAAGAAACAGACAAATATTACCCTCTGGAGAACCACATTGGAACACATGACACGGTTCTGAAGGTCTTGAACAAATGGGACAGCTGCTGGATCCTTCGAATTAAGCACGAAAACCTCAGTTGCAGTGATTATTGCCTTAATGTGCTCCAAGTTGATCACTATTGCTCTCTCCCTTCCAAAAATCGAAAAAGGGTAAGAAAGTATGGGATCAAGAACCCTAAGATCACGTGCTGGGAGCCCTGTCCTTCTCACAATTGAATGCTTTCCAATGTCTTCGAGATGCGATTGCCCAGATTCGTACACAACCAACCATGTCCTGATTCCGATGCCCTTCCGTCTTGTTTGCGGCGGAACAACTGGGTTCTGGTTTAATTCTTCGTCGGATGAGAATTTTAAAGCCACCATCTCATCTAACCGCATTTTTATTCCTCAAATGCTCTGCTTCAATTTGTGGAGCTTCGATGATCCAGAGAATATTGATTATGCACGCAAATCTGATTTCAGTTTGGGTTTTCTGAGACAAAACCATTGAGATCTTGTAAGGAAGACAAGAAGATGTTTTAAAGGCGGGAACATCAACGGTTTTTTGCCCCTTTGTTTTTTAAAAAACTAATGCTCCCTTTGTTTGGAATGCATTTTAGTGCATTCCAGTGTTTGGATTCTAAAATTTGGTAAGATAAGGTGATCTTTTCTGAAATCCATTTTTTTTCTTATTTTTTATGAAAAAAAATATCTCACATTACAGTCCATTCTCAATTTACAGTAGAATGCATTCCTAGAATGCATACCAAATGCAACATAAATGGAAACTTTTCAATTTGGGTCTCTGTGGGTTATTGGACCCATAGGATTTTTTTTACTGTGGTCTTCAGCTATTTTTACCCTTTAACAATCAATGACATAAGGGGTCCCTTATCTTATATTACCAAAAATAAAAAAAAATCTTATATTACCAAAAAAAAAGGGGTCCTTTATCTTAAGGGTGTCAAAAATGAAACCAACCGTGTATCAAAATCGAACCAAATCGTTTAAATCGAAACCGTGAAACCGATTATTAAATAGTTCGATTTTGATTTCAAAAACGAAACCATTTAATTAAAATTAAACGGTTCGATTCTGGTTTCAAGAATAAACCGTTTAAATCGATTATTTAAAACCGTTAAAACCGACTAAACCTTTACTCTAATCCCTTAGTGGTAACTGTTTATATCTGTAGAACTAAATTATATTTTAATGCTTTCCACATGGCATACTTCTAAATCATAAGTCTATTTTCATATATAATTAAAATTATTTTAATGATTTCCTTTGTTTTCCCTCTACTTTGTTCCTAAAACTCTCTTCTTCTCTTTCTCTACATCGAAACTGTTTAAAAACCAAAAAATCGAAACAGTATAATAATCAATTTTGGTAAGCATTTTAAAACCGTTTAATAAATGATTTGATTTTAGGTTTACTCATTGCACACTAAACCAAAACTGAACCGCATTGTTAAATCGAAACCACACCATTTAACACCCCTTACCTTAGCTATTGCTTAATGCCTTGTCAATGAAGCATCAAGTGTGGACGGACTCAATAAGGTGAATATGATAGAATCTTAGGCTCATAAAATTTTACTTGTCACATTTTATATGTTAACAAAATTTTCAATGCTTTGCTTACAAGAGCTAAAAGAAAGGCAAAATTTCTCTTCACTCCCATCATTGAATATTTATAAATAAAAAAAAATAGAGTATTGCATAAAAAAATTATAATCAAAACAAACAAAACCGAAGGAAAATAAAGGGTAAAAAAGTCAAAATTTTCAAATTCTAAAAAGAAAATTTGTAATCATTACCTATAATATGATATAATATGATTATTATGTAACTAATTTCAATTCACCTTAAAATTGATTTTTAATCTTTACTATATTTTGCAATCCATTTTCTTCAATTTAAAAGTAAAATAAAGATTATATTGAAGTTTCTAATTTTTAACTCTGATAAGAATTTTAGGTAGCTATATAATGATATTATGTAATAATTACAAAACCTTCCTTTGTCATTACTCAACAAACTCCATCTCTCTTTTCTTTCCTTACAATCAAACAAAGTCTAGGATTTTCCAACTGAGAAAAAGCAAAAGAAACATCTCATTTATTGATTGTCTCTTGACCTGGCCATTTATAGAATCAAGATAGTTTTTAAGGCAACTGTTGGACCCTAGCACCACTTCTTGATTGTTAATGTTTCATTTCTTTTCAATTCAATGAAAAAGAACAAAAAATAACAGTTTTTTTTATTAAGCCAAAATTTGTCAATTTCCTAAAACATTGGTGAGTACAATTTTTAATCTTATTGTAATTTTTTTTTTTACACAAAAGAAAAGATTTATTAAACAAAATCAAATCTAGACAATCACCAACTGAGGAAAGAGATACAAAAATCTTAAGCAATTTCATCCACCAAACCCTTTATACTTTACATCTACTGCAACCATTGCAAACAAGTGTATCTCACGATTTCTTAATGGTCCTTCATGAGAAAGTGGCTCACCAAGTTCGGATGTAGAAGTCCATGCATTGTCGGTGTAGATTACCAAAGATGGAGAGTACATAGAAGAAGGCAAGGAGCTTACGCCTAGGAAGCAAAAGGTACTGAATTTAACTTTTTTTACTGTCTTGGAGCTGCTCACACTAGGGTGTTAAGTGTTCTTTCTTTCCTACGATGGATGCAAGTGGAATGGTTTTCATTCATTACCCGAATGACCTGGTCCATGCGGTTGTGGGGTCAGTATGGGCCCGTGGGATTAGTCAGGCCAAAGGGTCTGGATACCTGTTATTAGCAAAAAAAAAATTGCATAGAAGAGGGTTCTGATGGTACCATAGTTAGTAAGTTTGGGAACGGCACGTTAAACGCAATTAAACTTCAATAAGGGGATAGAAAATCTAGTTTAAAAAAAGGCCTATAGCATTAATATGTACATATTTAATACATGTTTAATACGATATCATTTTTACTAAAAATACGAACCCCTTCTTTCTGCTCGATCATGTGAAGTCAAATCTACCCTTCATTTCAAGCGAATCTGATTTCAAAGCCTTCTATTAATCTAATATTTTTTTTTTATTAATCTTCATGAATCCGTTTCAATCCACCTGCTTCAAACATGGAAAGGAGGAAATGAGACAGCTAAGAAGATGTCGTTCATCTCCAATCTTCTCCTACCTTGTTTATCTCATTGGCGGTGTTATCTCATCTTCTTTCTCTCACATCAGAGACAATAACCTTGTCAACGTCTCTCCTCCTCTCTAATCAAACTCAAAAGAGAGAAAACCTCCTTCGTCGGTTCTTGTTGTTTCATATTTCCCACCCAAAATGCTTGCTCAGGGGAAGAAGACGGCAAAGAAATAAGAGGTTGAGGACAAGGAAGAGAAGAATCTTGCTTAAAGGTGAAAGAAGAAACCAAATTTGAAAATCGGACTCTCCGCAGATTTGAAAACAAATCGGACTCTCTACAGATTTTAAAACACGTTTTTTACAATGTACATATTATACGGCTGATTATAGAAATCACGGATTTTGCCGATTTTTTGAATATGTTCAGAAAAAACTGTTTCAAATGCCTCATAATATGATTCGCGTATTATTCACGTATAATAGGCAAACCTAACTAAAATATGGATAGTACCGGCCCAACTTCATGACAAACAAGAATTGAGTTGAAACCCGTCTATATGAAATTTTTTTATTTTTTATTTTTTGGTAAGAGTCTATGTGAAATTTTTACCATGATGATGATGGAAAGATATAATTCCAATCAAATCTGTGGTTTCATTTTTTTTTTTTTTTGGAAGGACCCATGTTTTATTGTTGACATGTGGACTAGATTAATTGGCATTATAATATTAAATTAAATAAGACATCTTTTATATATATATATATATATATATATATATATATATATATATATATATATATATATATATATAGAGAGAGAGAGAGAGAGAGAGAGAGAGAGAGAGAGAGAGAGAGAGGGGGAGGTCATCTTAATCATATGTTTCATTATGTATGGATTTTTTTTCTTTTTAATTTTCAATAAGTTTAATAATTCTAGTATTCTCACATTTTCCAACAACAATTAAAGCAAAAAAAATATTAATAAGTCAAATTAATATAAAATTTAATACATATGCCATATGATATTTATGCTCGTTGGTGTATCGAAAAAGATTCTTAAAATTAGTGTAAAAAACTTGAAGTTGAGACAGTTTTGAAATGATTTTGTCTAACGTTATATAGATGCTAGCAGGACATATTAAAATCTTATATACTAATGACAAAATTAGAGTACAAGAACAACCAGTAAACAATCAATTAGAAGAGAAAAAAAATCCATAATATTAAAAAAAATAAAAATAAAGACAAAAAGAACATGCCAACAACATATAAAACTCGTTAGCTTCTTAGAATTAATATCTCAACTCTTCACCTGAAATGGGTAACTCAGTTGGAGAGTTGGGAAAAACTAACATATCAAATGAAAATATCATAAATTCAATTCTCCATGAGTTAACCAATAAAGAAAATGTGTCCTTTATTTTATTTTTAAACAATGTAAAATTGAAAATTTGCATGATTCCATCAGCAATTCTAAATCATAAAAAATGGCAGAGGCTAAATAAAGCGCTTGAGATTGACCTTTACCTATTAAGAAGTCAACACGCAAAACAAAAATGTCATTAGAAGCCTAGAAGCCATCCACTGCAAGCAAGAAAGACATTGTCGGCAGAACTCTCCATTTTTTTATCCTAAAAAGTCTTTGTCAACAAGATGATAATCAGCGGATGTCTCAACAGTAAGATCTGACATTTCCTCCGTTCCTTTATATTGTGATTTCCATTATGCTCAATGAGTGTGCATATAAAGATTTTGGAGACCAAATTTTGTCACTAAATTGGTGACATTTAGTGGGGGTGACATTGATGATGAACTTGATATGATAATGAGAAAAGGGTGAATCAGTGTCTGAAATTTTTTTTGATAATTTCACTGTTGTCTAGATTTGATGGAGATCTAATTTTTTACACGCACACAAACGCATGCAAATCTACCTCATTATCACTCAGTGGTCAAGTCTACCAGATTTGCACACCCACCCTGCAAGCCATTCTATGTACTCCAAAATATATAGAAAAATAAAGACAGTCTACACACAGAATATACGTGGTTCACTAATACAGTGTGTGATGGCTAATCCATGGAGTAATACCCAACGGACTCCGTATTTACTTAATACTCAACTTTTAGTCTTTAACAAGACAAGGATATTAACCCTAGGTTTTTCTAATATAAAACTGAGAGGGTGTAACAACGCTAAGATTCAGGCTTAACAGCTAGTGTCCAGCATCCACTGAACACGCCACACTTAACCCGCACCCACGGGAATCAAATAATAATTTTTTAGGCTTATAAAATTGCCTTACAATGAAACCCACAGCTAGCTATGTATTCAATAACTTTCACCTACGCTAGCATACCATATACTGAAAGCATAAACAGATAAGGAATTGAAAAATCTCACAAACAATGCTTTCCAATGGTAGACAATATCTCTGAAGCTTCACACTGCTCTCAGGAACTCTTCGATAGCCTTCAATGATGATAGAGATCGATTCACAGAGCACACCTTGCTTACAGGCTTTCAATCTCTTCCACACAACCCATAATCACCATGAATATAAAAATAAAAGCTCTAATGACCTCTCACAGGAATTTAGCACTCTATTGATGTACAGAGAAGAGGTAGTTGGTGATTGATCATTCCCATAGGGCACGAAACCCTATAAAACCTTCTGTCTACCTTCAAAAAATTCTTTTTAATTTCTCTCAGCATTTTCATGATTCCAAAAAAGTGCCCAGTAGGTAGAGAATCCAAAAATATGGAAACTGCAGCTTGAACGGTCCAATTTGGACTCCAGATGAAGGAGTTATGGCGGTTTGAAATTCAGCCAACAGAATTATTCTAAATGGAATCTTTCGGAAGCTTACCGTAACCCGCGAGGCACCGTAGCAGTGCCTCGCTGATGCGTTGTCGAGATCGTATTGGCGGAACAAGAATCTTCATCTAGAGCCATTGGATAACCTTAAAAAGGCAGGTCCGTCAGATCTAGATAGATCACGTCAGGCGCAATCGGCTTTAACAACAGCCATTTGATCTGCATCTTCTCGCCGCTGTATTGCCGTGCGGCACATGGAATCAAGGCCTTCATAATATGTGACGCGGCGCACTATTTAAACCTGCAATCGACCAATCAAAACCTGCTCGATGGCTTCTAGACAGAACCACTGCACTACACTCGAGACCGCACCTTTATAAACCGTCCGATCAGGATCTGAGCTTCGTGGCTCCATTCCTGTGGTCGATCTCGCATCTTCTCCCTTTTTGCTTGACGAAAAATCCCCTAAACAAGTTCTTTAATGGTGTCTGTAACCAATTTTGTTATAAACTAGCACTCTAGAGCCTGTATTGACCAAGAGGTGCTTCTCTCTGAACAAAACGTCGAACACCACCTTTCTCTCTCTAGAAATTTCTTCTATGATAGGCATGTGGGAGAGCCACGGTTATGCCATGCGTGCCCACTCCATGCGCGGCAGTGGGCCTGCGGGCCTTGCTGCTTGCGGGCCTGCTGCTGCAAGGCATGCCATGGCTTGCACATGGCTTGCCTGTGGTGCTTGCTACTGGTCTGGCCTGCTGGCTAAGCCATTGGTTGGCCATGTGATGTTGTGGTCTGGCCTGTTGGCTAAGCCACGGTGGCATGCCACCTAGGCACAGTGGGTCCCACCCATAAATTTCTCTCTCTTCTTGTAATACTGTATATGATGACGACGATGCCATGGCGATGCCAATAATCCCATCAAAATTATACCACATCACCAGTGGGTCCACATGCACTCTCTCTCATCAAACTCAGTGTAAAATCTCAATCAACTCATTGCAAGTCATCTGAAACACATGTAGAACACTGTAGAACACACATACGAGATTGTTCCATCTTTGCCACTGCACTGACACTCTCTCTCATCTTTTCTCTGACTGTATGTTCATCAACTCTGTCACATCAGCCAAGTTACCAACAATGACAACACAAAATCCAACAATTTAGTAAATCGATAACACTCTCTACATGTATTGTTTGGATTTGTTTTTTTTTTTTTTTTGGATAAGTAGAACCCTAAGGAGAATTCAACTCGTAACCTCTTAAATTGTTTGGATCCTTATTTGGACGCTTCTATTTTTGTTTTTTTTAATACAATTTGATCTTTAGGGAAAAAAAAAAAGAATATCCTTATCTCCCTTATCTTAATTTTTAAACAATGGAAAGATGAAAAATTGCATCCTCCCATTAGCCATCCATTGCAACTTGCAAGAAAGAACGCCATTGTCAAAAGAATCCTTTTTCAGCCTCCATTTTGACAAAAGATCCACATTCGAGTTCCATAGCTTTGGGTCTCCTATCCCAATCATGATTTTCCTACCCCCACAGATAAAGGAAAGGTCCCCTTTCCACGTACAAACCTGCTAATATGCTTGAATTCATAGAAAAAGGCATTCTTAGAAATACATTCTAAGAATACAAATGCATTTATAACATAAAATAAGAACAGTCTAAAGAGTGAGGCATTTTTTGTACCCAAAAAAGAAAAAGAAAAAAGAGTGAGGCATTTCTGTTCTAGTTAAGAACACAAAATTGGTTAGACAATTGCATTCTAGAATGAATCAAATACCTTTTTGTCATCTCAAAATGTATTTTTACTTAGACTATATTCCAATAATGCATATCAAGGGCAATCATAGTTTAATAAAAATCAAACCACATACCCAAAAATTTACTTTTCTGATCTATGTGATTGGACTGTAAGGTTCACAAGGCACACAGAATCTAAGGTCAACATTTTATGTTTTTGATTATGTTGTAAACAAAGCTATAGAATAGCAATAAATATGTATACATTGTAAAGACTTATAAACAAACTATATGAAGTAATAACAATTAATTATTGTATAATTAATTATCAAAATATAATCGTCACATATGCATTAATTATACATGCATATACATCAACCTATCTATTTTATTATAATATGTAATGGACCATAAATTAAATGTAACAGCACATACTTTATAGGATGAAACCGAAAATGAAGTAGGGTTGAGTCGTGTTAGTCCACTCTCCTTAAGACTGTATTTACCATTTATTCAGTGCAGCAGGTCCCCGCAAACCAGCCTCTAAGATAAAACAACCCTTCTAAAGGACACCAACCCAGTGTGCATGTACTGTCAGGGGTATGCGAACCTGACGGCTAAGATCAACCACCCTTTCAAATCAACAACAATGGACTTTGATCAAACATAGTAGAGGAGGAGAGTGGGAGAGAGAGAGAGAGAGAAGAGAAGAGAAACCTTAATGGATTTGAGTGATTTGGATGTTTGGGGTCGGGCTCTATTTATAGGGCTCAGATACCCATTGGTCATGGCCATTGTTGGATGAGGTCTGACCATCCAAATGAACTGTCTAGATTGTGCCAGATCTTAGATCCTGAGATTGACAGTCCAGAAAGCACTCATCTCTACACATAACCCCTTTCCAAAAGGGTATCCGGGTAGAAGTGTGTCTGAATCCGACAAAACCCATACCCACACCCACACCCATGGTCGCCGGTCGCCTGTCGAGGTCGCGGTCCCGTCCAACGCGCACGGGCGTGTGTGGTGTCATTCGAGCTTGGCTTTATTTTTGGGGCTCAATAGGTAGAGGACACTCCCTACAAATAAAGACCTCTCCTCCACAATCCTAAGCAATGTGAGACTAAAAAGTCCTACATTGCATAGACCAACTCAAAAATGAAAAACGAAATTCCCACTCAAAACGAAAACCAAATTTTGGAGCCAAAATGAAAAAGGAGTTTTGAGTTTAAACAAAATCTCTTTTGAAACTTTATTTTGAAAAAGATTTTTTGACTTTGACTTTTTCCAACAGATTAATATCTTGTCTTCCTTGTCTCTGTTTCTGTTAGGCAAGCTCGGATTCAAGGGATCATCTCTTCTTCAAATGCCACTTCTCTTGCTCCATTTGGAAGGATACTCTATCCTTGTGTCACCTATCTCATAGACCCAGGCCAGTTGCTAGGTAGGCCATTTGGATTGCAAAGTTCTTCGGAGGTGAAGGTAACCTTGGTGCTTTGAGCAAACTTTTTGTTCTACCATTTTCAATATCTGAAAAGAGATAAATGCATGCATGTTCACTAACAAGTCAAGAAATCGCAACACCATTATTGGCCTTATTTGTGAATATGTCAAGATGAGTTTGGGTAGCATCTCTTTCAAGGGGAAGAGATCTTCCAAAAATATGTTTCTTAGCTGTGTCTGGAACATCCCCTTCATTGTTCATTAGTTTTTAGATGCTGTGTGGTGTGGTGTGGTGTGGTGTGGTGTGGTGTGGCTCTTCGGCTCTTTTGGTCCCTTGGTTATTTTGGTGGGTTGGGGTTGATGTAGCTTTTCTTTCTCTGTGCACTCCCGGCCTTGTTAGTGTGGGTGTTTTCTTAGGGTCTTCCTTTTGTGGCCATGTGGCTTTGGCTCCCATCTCTTGATTGGTTCAACTTGTTTGAATTATCTTTTCTGAGTTTAATAAATTATATACTTACTGATGGGTATGTAAACTATCTGCTGACTTTGACTGCCATGTGTCAACATCCTGGCGTTCGAATCCCCCCAGAATCCCGAGCTTACATGTGTCGAGTAGGTAAACCACGCCATACAGAGAAATCCAGCTGTTGGCTAGTGGAAGCCTGGCTGGAGGCTGAGCAGTGAGAACGACTTCCCTCGGATGGAAGGTGTCAAACTTACCATAAATAACATACGTCCACTTACCGCACCAGGGATCAACCTTTCCTTATATATATAACTCAGCATATCTTTCCTTACAAGGACACCCATGATCTTCCTTATAGAGATCAGTATCTTCGGACAAATCCGCACTAACATAAAAATATTCATCTCTCTAACTATAAAGGAAAGATTCCATGGCATGTTTATATGGATCACTTCACTTTTCACGCCTTTAGAGTAGAATACACTCGGCTCTTACTCTCTACGAACTCGGTCAATCCTAAGTCGAGTTCCTGTACTGATTGAGCTCGAATATTGACTTTGGCATTAGAGAGTTCCTCGGGTTCCGAGCCTGAAGTCTACTTGTCAACTCATGCTTGTCTTTTCCATGTCAACTCGTGCTTGTCTTTGCCAGATTTGACTGCTTCGAAGCCAACTGCATATGGTATTCGACACCAACAATTGCAAAAGATAAAAAGATGAAAATTTTCATTCTTCCATTAACCATTCTAAGTTATGAAGGTTGTATCTAGTTGTAACTGACTTGGTTATAACCAGCCTTTGTCACCAATTTTGTAGCTGGTGGATCTTAAAGATCATTCCCTTCAAAAAAAAAAAAAAAAAAAAAAGACAAAACAAAATTATTCCTTAATTAGTTGAATCAATTTTGGAAGTTGTGCATGAAAAAATTGTTTAACATGTTGCACCCTGGGTTTGTAATAAATAAAAGAGGCTAAAGTGATTGGGATCGACCTTGTTGGGTATTAATAACATCAGCCATTAGTAGTGCGATATGCCAATATAAGCATCAACCAATAGCATAGTGACACGTCAACACAGACACAGACAGCAGAACCTGACATGTCAACCCATCAAGACTGAGATCCAAAACGGGATGTCGTAGCCTGCTTATTAATAGAGCCCACAATATTTAATGCAAGTACCACATACAGAACACACACATTTAATACATGGAGTCCTAGACACAGCATTTAATCCGCTGTCAATAACTCGACGGGGCTCACATTGAAGTCACCCCCTTTTAGAACGGTATGTGTCCACTAAGCCAACCAACCTAAGACTCAATATATGAACGCAAGATTCATCCTCATAACCTACATAAGTGACCTATGTCTTCCTGCAGACAAAACCTCGAACGCTCAAGTATGCCGAGCACACAAGAGGCCTTAACCTTTAAGAAAATCAACATGCAAAATTAAACAAGTCATATACTTCCGTTTCTTGTGTGAAAGTGAAGACTCAAAAGTAAATTTTACCACAAAAAAAAAAAAAAAAACTCAAAAATCAACATTTGCATGTTTTATATAAACAATGTATACAGTCAGTCAAACACGTAAGGAACAAGCCTCATCCCTTCTCTGTTGATGTTACGTGGCCACGTATGGGGAAGTTAAATTTATTATGTGCCCTCAGATAAAGGAGTATGAGAAAATGATTACTAGTTAGTTATTGTAGGAGTTATAGAGAGTTAATTTAAGGTCAGTTATTAGGTTTGTGGGATGAGTAGTTTGGGTGGTTGAAATGCTTATAAATATGATGTTTAAACCAATGAAAAAAGGAATCCAAAAAAATGTAAACACTCACTCTGTTAAGAGTTGTAAGAGATCAGGCTTCCTCCGAGGATAAACAGGAGTTGCTAGTTTAGTTTTCAAAATTCCATTGTCCTTGAGGACAAGGACAAACTCAAGGGGGAAGGATTGTTATGTGGCCACGTATGGGGAAGTTAAAATTATTATATGCCCTCAGATAAAAGAGTTGTGAGAAAGTGATTACTAGTTAGTTATTGTAGGAGTTATAGAGAGTTAATTTAAGGTCAGTTATTAGGTTCGTGGGATGAGTAGTGTGGGTGGTTGTAATGCTTATAAATATGATGTTTAAACTAATGAAAAAAGAGTCCAAAAAAATATAAACAGTCACTCTGTTAAGAGTTGTAAGAGGTCAGGCTTCCTCCGTTAAGCCAAAGAGGTTAGGCTTCCTCTATAAAGCCATTATCCATTTATGTTTTCCTATGTTTTTTCTTATCTTTCTCCTCCTTTCTTATTTTATCTCCCTCCATCATTCCTATTTTATCTCTCCCTATCCCTAAGATATGTAGGTTCATATCAAGTGGTATCAGAGCACAGGCATGGAGCTCATCACATGGAAAAGGAATTTCAAGTGGGAGCACATAGATGAGGACGACATGAAGAGCTACTCCTTCAACGAAAGGGCCTTCTACCATTGAATTTACATGAGAGGATAAACAGGAGTTGCAAGTTTAGTTTTCAAAATTCCATTGTCCTTGAGGACAAGGACAAACTCAAGGGGGAAGGATTGTTACGTGGCCACGTATGGGGAAGTAAAAATTATTATGTGCCCTCAGATAAAGGAGTTGTGAGAAAGTGATTACTAGTTATTTATTGTAGGAGTTATAGAGAGTTAATTTAGAGTCGATTATTATGTTCGTGGGATGAGTAATTTGGGTGGCTGTAATGCTTATAAATATAATGTTTAAACTAATGAAAAAAGAGTCCAGAAAAATGTAAACACTCACTCTGTTAAGAGTTGTAAGAGGTCATGTCACACCCTAATTCCGCACTATTCAGAATGGTGTGATGAACCGTTATAAACCAATGGTTCAACCAGGATCTCAAATAGGCTGTGTCCGTTTACTTAAACCATACACATCCACAACCATAATCAGAGTAAATAAACAATAGCGGAAGTCTTATATATTAAATGAACTGAGAATCTAAGAATGATAACATAAATAAAATATCCAATTATCTTTCATTGACTAAGACATAAGTAAATAAAATAATCAATTACATTTCCTTAATAATTCAAATAAAAATCTAATAAAAAATGCATGAATTGCATTCGCATGATGAATCGTGCGACTCCATTATAGCCTCTGCATCCATCGTCGCAACATGCTCGTATGTGGGAGCATTCATATAATCTTCCACGGTCGTACCTGCATCATCAACTAAAAATATTCGAATTCGAAAAGGGTGAGCACACATCACGGCTCAGTGAGCAAACAAAACAATGCAACAAACATATGCAAGCATTCAATTCATATCTTTGGTCTGATTCATAAGTTTGCAATGTGCAATAGAAAGGATAGGTGGCCGCCGCACCTCTATACACGAATGTGTGGAACCGCCCAATGGATCAAACACCATTGCCGCCCCTACATGCACCCACCATGGAATAGAGATAGAGCTAAAGTGCTTAGGACCGCACCACATCACACTTCCCCTGATGCTCTACCCATACCAACACGTAAGCCCCTGTTGGCGAGGGCTTGCAAACTGGACTCGCAACTAACCAATCCTAATGTCAAACAGTGTATCCAAGGCCTCACCCCACCATCCCTCAATACGTCCATAGAGATAGAGCTAAGGCCCCCCGGCAGAGTCAAAGACTGCACGGTCCGAGACCACCTCCCCTGATGCTCTACGACGTAATAGTTCTGCTAAAGTAATGGCGATACGACGATGTTAGTGGACAAGACTTGATTAGAGATAGAGCTAGAGTCTGTTGATCAGGATGAACCACAGTGTCACGTCCTCCCCCTGATGCTCCACTCGCATCAAGTACACTAACCACATACGTACATTCACATGTCTATTCCTAACATCATCATCATCATCATGTTATAAATAAACAGAATTAAATATGCATGAACAGTATTAACAGGAATAGTGAAAGACATGTGATATGCACATTACAATCATATAAACATAGAATCATTCATGGTGTTGGACTCAATGAACAAAAATAGTTTATTATTAGCCAATTAGTTTAGGTCTTGTTTCCTCACCTTTGATTGAGTGTAGATCCTCGTTCAAGCTTTATGAATCACTTTTAAATCACTAGAAAGACCTAATAAATCGATAGATTTTAATTAGAATTAATTCCAATAGAATTAGACTAACTGAAATCGTAGGGTCGCAGGTAGGGTAGCACCTAGGATAGCAGTTTCTGTGACCTTAGGGTGTAGGGTCGGACGTGGGGTCGGATACCATTTGACCCTACGTGCGACCACACCCTCCCTGGGACTTCCTGAGGGCATGTGGTTGATCCTGTGGTCTTGTAGGGTCGGATATCATTCGACCCTACGTGCGACCACACTTATTCTGAGTCGATCTTTCATTCTAAAGTCCATTCTTTCATGTTTGGATCCTTTGGCTTACTTTCATGGTCCATTCTATGATTGTTCTATGGCTCAAAACTCCAAGTTATACACTATTCATTGTCCATAACAATTTTCTCCATGGAATCTCTTGGAACTTGTCCATGGATGGATGATTTGGGTTTCTCCTAATCCTATGTTCTTCATAATTATTCTAGGATCTCTTATTCAGGTAAGGAATTAGGTTCATACCTTTATTCAGAGGTTTCTCTGAACTTCCTCCTCTTCCTTAGTCTTCTTCTTCAAGTTTCTTTCTCTTCTTTTCTTCCTTCTCTTTCTCTTTCTCTCACTCTCAATTAGGGTTCTAAAGGAGTGAAAGAGGCTAAGAGACATCCTATTTATAGAGGAAAACCCTCCATAATAAGTCCCAATGAGTTTAGGAAAGATCCCCTTGGAATTAGAAAAGTTTCCTAATTTTCGATTTCTGTCTGTCATCGTAGGGTCAGACGTAGGGTCGTAGGATCCGTCGACCCTACACCTTCTTAGTCATCCGACCCTACAACTAAAAAGTCATGGGTTGGACTTCTGTTGAGGTGGGGTCGACCCTACCTGTTTAGGCATGCGATCCTACCTTCACATTTACTGTTTTTGGGTTAGACTTCATACCTGGTCATGTGATTTCTTCATGCACTGGGTCCACTTGACTCGACCATGATAGGTAGACCTAATACAAGGTGGTAAGACTAGTTAATTCGATACGGGTCTTATAGGTCAGGCTTCCTCCGTTAAGCCAAAGAGGTCAGGCTTCCTTCGTAAAGCCATTATCCATTTATGTTTTCCTATGTTTTCTCTTATCTTTCTCCCCTTTTCCTATTTTATCTCCCTCCATCATTCTTATTTTATCTCTCCCTATCCCCAAGATACGCTGGTTCGTATCAGTTGACCAGTTCTAATAAAACTGGATCAAACCTTTGGGCCAAACAGGACCAAATAAGAACTGCCCAAAAAATTATCTCTATTACCAATTAATTCCCCATTCTCTTCTATGAAAGCAGGTGGTTGAACCGGAAAACCAGAATTCCAAACCATACAGGTTTATGCATATGGATCTGCATTAATCAAGTCAATACAACTTCCTTCTTCAAATTTACTTCAAAGGGTCTTCTCCTTGAAGCCCAAGTCTTTATTTTCTGACAAAAAAATTTGTCAAGAACATAACCAGTCCATTAGCCTCCTCCTATTTATTTGTAGTTGAATCTGTACAGAAATTCACTATAATCAAACAGTTTGTAATCATTGAAAATGATATTCGTTTCCTTCTTCCTAGGATTTCTCTTAGTTACTATCATCGTTTGTTTCTTCTTTTATCAATCAAAAGTCCGAAATGGTTCTTCAACCCTCCCCCCTGGGAGCCTTGGGTGGCCGGTTCTTGGTTAAACCCTTGAATTCCTTGGCACAGCCTAGAATGGAATGCCAGAGAAGTTTATAAAGGATAGGATGCAGAAATACTCCTCCCTTGTCTTTAAGACATCGTTGATTGGAAAGCCGACTGCTGTGTTTTGTGGTGCTGAAGGTAACAAGTTCCTCTTCTCCAATGAAAACAAGGCCGTTGTGACATGGTCGCCGTCACCGCTGCAGAACCTGTTTCCATCCTCCATTATGGCCTCTACTGGCCATGACACCAAACGAATGCGCAAGGTATCTTAAAAAACCTGAGCTTTATTGATATACATCACTATAATTCCATTAATTTCCATGTAAATTTATGGAATAGAAAATTTGAATTCGGATCACCTACATGTACATGTACTTTTCATGGGAACCTATCACCGTCAATGTGGTGTGGGACGCACCTCTAGAGTGTGGGACCCATTGGATATGAATGGTGATAGAATCCCAAGCATGATACAAGCACAAGCAGGTGAACGATTCTCGAAAATTTTTACTTTGTTTTAACTAAAGGTATGAAAAAAAGTAGATAAATGGAGGAAAATTTTCATGGAAAATATATTTGGGTGGAAAATTTTACAATAAAACAATGTGGGAGTAAAATTCATTTCTCTCAACCTTCAATTGGCTAGTGAAAAATGTACTCTTTGCTCAGCATCGCAAGGCAAGAACATGTCGATAAATAGGAAAAGTGTCGGGCAAGGATCATATGTGCAGGTGAACGGACTCGATGAAAGCTGAATTACTTCACCCAGTAATACAGTTTATAATCTTTTCCCAAGTGTTGGGAAAAGATTATAAGCTTGAGTGACCGCACGTGAACTGGACTTGGTGAAACTGTAGAGAATACTTCACCTGCATGCACTTGTATCCTCCGTGTGATTTCTTCACTGTCCATATCTTGTGGGTCCCACACCACATCAACGGTGATGGGATCCCATGGAGAGTACATGTATATGCAGGTGATCCGAACTCGAAACTGTATTACTTTCACCAAGTAATAGAGTCTGGAGTCTTTGGACCATCTTCTTGGCATATTGTGTTTGCTCACGGTTATAATATTTTCCCAACGCTTGGGCATTTGGTGCCAGGATAAAGGTTACAATTTCATTTTCTCTGGCCTGAGTTCAAATGAATCTAAAATATGAGATTGTGATGAAACACACTGGCAATATGTATCCTCTCTTTGACAGGTATTCACGGCATTCTTCAAGCCTGAATCACTGTCTAGGTGTGTGGGCACAATGGATGTTGTCACAAAGCAGTATTTGCAAACTGAGTGGGAAAACAGAAGAGAGGTGAAGGTCTTCCCTAGGGTCAAGAACTACACTTTCTCCTTGGCCTGTTCTCTATTCACAAGCATTGAAGATCCCATTTACATCTCAAAGCTTGCTACGGAGTTCAATGTTGTGCTCAAGGGGATCATCTCATTTCCTCTGAATTTCCCTGGAACTCGTTACTACCAAGCCATTAGAGAAACAGATCGGCTCAGGAAAGAGCTAAGGGTACTAATTGAGCAGAGAAAGGATGGTTTATCTAAAAGGCCATCATCTCCAAAACATGACCTGTTTTGGTGTATGCTCACAACTGCTGATGAGAATGGGCAGTTTATGACTGTGAATGAGGTTTTAGATAACATATTGGCTTTGCTGATGGGTGGACATGACACAACCAATTGTGCCATTAACTTTCCTTATGAAGTACCTAGCTGAGGTGCCCCATGTTTATGATGAGATCTTCAAAGGCAAGCACTCTTGGAATTCTCTCATCTCTCCTCATGTAATAAGGATTTCTCTGTTGGGAGTTTAGTCCCAAGCTAACTACCAAATAGTCTACAGCCCCTTTACACATGTTGGGGGTTTAATCCCGCATTAACTACCAAATAGTCTACAACCCCCCTATAAGTGTTGGGAGGTTAGTCCCACATCTGCACTCTGTTGGGAGTCCAGTCACACACCAACTACCAAATAGTCTACGATTTCCTTATAAAGCTGAGAGTCATAGGCCTCCACCTATTAGTCTGAACTTTTGGGATGTAAATTTTACATGCTCTTTCC
Source organism: Protea cynaroides (assembly GCA_028583415.1). Classification (NCBI taxonomy): domain Eukaryota; kingdom Viridiplantae; phylum Streptophyta; class Magnoliopsida; order Proteales; family Proteaceae; genus Protea; species Protea cynaroides. Next base: position 22,669,344 of record CM053276.1, read on the forward strand.
TTGTACTTCCATGCATTACCATTGATTTGACTTCTGGTTTGTCTTCCAACTTCTTACCAAAGCAAGGGAATTCCTCTATACTAGATACGAAACGCTGTGTTATAGGGACTTAACTTCTCTAAGATCTGACCAAACTTTTTCTGTTTTTTCTACCACCTAGAAGCCTTCAGCATAATATTGAGAAGAAAATGATTTCAAGTTAACATTCTTATGTGCTGCAAGGTCCCAAATTTATTTTGAGTGCAAAATTTTATTTGGGTATAAATTGTATTTACATGCTAATAGTTGTTTTTGAAAATGAGTATTTTGATCATCGAGTGAACATATCTTAAATTTACTGTTTTTGTGCATCAGAACTAATGGAAATCGTAAAGGCAAAAGGACCCAATGAGTTGCTAACTTGGGAGGACATGCAGAAGATGAGATATTCATGGGCTGCGGCAAATGAAGCTATGAGACTTGCACCTCCTATGCAAGGAAACTTCAGGAAGGCTCTGTCCGATTTCACCTATGCTGGTTTTCATATTCCAAAGGGTTGGACTGTAAGTAGCAATAATTTCAACTTTTTTCTACTTGGAATTACTTCTTTTTTTTTTTTTCTTTTTTGAGGGGGGATGAACCTTCACATTGCTTACAAATATGTCTTTGAATCATTACATCTATATTGGAGTGTGAATTCTACACATATGAATCCTGACTACTTCCTAGAACCAGAGAAATTCGACCCATCAAGGTTTCAAGGGAATGGACCTACTCCATATGCATTTATTCCATTTGGAGGGGGCCCTAGAATGTGCCCAGGGAAGGAATACGCTCGCTTTGAAATACTGGTGTTTCTCCACAATGTTGTGAAGAAGTTCAAATGGGAGACGGTATTTCCAAATGAGATGATGAAAGTTGATCCGTTGCCTACACCAGCTGAAGGACTTCCCATTCTCCTCCACCCTCATTAATTTTAACCATGAATTATTGTTCTATTATTAGTGTTTTACTTTTCAAATATGATCATATTTGTAGTAAGCATGCTTAGAGTTCAGTATTATATCCTTGTATTGTATACAGTATAAGATTTTCAACTTGGAAGATCTGTCATATCTTAAGAGAGGGTAAGGTGGTAGCAGATTTTTTGGCTGGAAAGGCAGCTGGGCTTGGCCTTGGGCGGCCTCCGCTTGCTTCTTTAACTGTTTCATTTTGGGATGAGGTTTCTAGGATGCTCTTTCTCGGTCTAGGTTTCGTTTTGCCTAATCATTTTTTTGTTCTGTTCTTTCTCTGTGAGGGGAAGAGTTCCTGCTGATGCCAATGCCGAAGGTGGATGCTCTTCTCCTTGAGGTTTTTCCCACTCGTTTTTGCACTGGTTTCATCAGTTGATTCTTTGGATTCTTTTGTTCAGTTTTAGTAATATTCCTTTGCTGATTCATAGCAAAAAAAAATTCATCTCATCCTTTTCGTGTTCCCCTTTTGTGTTATAGTTAGTTGGTCTGATTTATCCATTAATCTTGATAAATCAGGAAGTCCCTTCTGTTCACACTTGTTTTCCTTTTAATTTTGATCTATCTGATTTCTCTTGTATGACATGGGCTGAACTGGCTGTGACCAAAATTACCAAGGACCCATTACTTTGATCTCTCCGGGGCTGTATATATCAAATATGTTCATTGTTCATGGTTTTTATCCTACAAAGGCATAGTCAGGCTTCTAGATAGAGCCTATATAAATGATCTATTGAGATATGTTTTTTCCTACAAAGGAAGCATATCAAAGAGATATGCCTTGAAAAGTGTGAAATGGCAAAACAAGATACATCAGAAGTAAATAGTATAGGGCATGTAGTTTTTTTTTAATAACTAGATGACAATCAATCTCAACATGTTTGGACTGCTCGAAAAAACAGTTTTGGACGATGTGAAGAGCCACTTTATTCTCAGAATATAGAAATGTCAGCTGAGGATGATGCACCTTTAGATCCTTGAGAAGATATGATAACCAAGTTGTAAGACCCGCACTCCGTGAACCCGGTCTAAACCTTGATTTCATGTCGTAGCAGGTCTTTCGATCATCACCGGGCCAGACGGGACGAGCGGATGACAAACAGGTATGAAATCGGATCAAAGACGGTCAAATAAGTGTTATTTTATGTTGACCGGTCGATGTTACCGGTCGACCGGTCAGCTCTGCGCAGCTGACTACGGAGATCTGGAATTGGATCTCTGCGGGTCCCACTTTCCTAAACCCTAATGCATGAACCTTCCTAATCCTAATAGGGTTACTAAACCCTAATTCTAGCCTATATAAACACCCTTAAACCTCCTCAAATCCTTTCCATTATCTCTCACAAACCCTAGAGAAGAGAAAGAGGTTGGAAAGGAGAAGGAGCTAGGAAGAAGAAGGAGGTGCCGCCATTGCCGTTCGACGACGCTCACTTTACGCCAGTCGACGGTAAGTGTTTTAACCATTCTTCTTACTCTATGACTCTTGGATAGTTGTATGGGTGGACCAATACCATCCAAAGTAGGTATTGATATAAAACCCTAAATTGGATATTAAACCCTAAGTTGTCGTCAAACCCTAGATTCGAGTTATAGGATGATTATCATCTAAACTAGACTTGAATGAGTTGGAGACAATTCTAACTAAAAGCTCAGACTTAGAATGGATAGGTGAAACCCTAGAATCCATGGAGAATGATCGACGGCAGTCAAAAAACCCAAAGTATGGTCTTCCGGAGACATACCGGTCGACTATACCGGTTGCACCCTGTGCGACCGGTATGTTGCCACCGGTACCTTCCGGGGGCTAGTCTGTGGGGACCGGCTGACCATACCGGTCGCCAGTCTTTCCCACAGAGCTGCGACCGGTACATGCCACCGGTCAGCTCTGTGAGAGTATTTTGTAACCTCGTTGGTTTTCCAACCAACGTAAAACCCTAAGAAACTATTCTAATGAAACCCTAATATTATGTAGGACTTTGTGATATTCCATTTGGATCTTGCGACGTGGAGCAAGCTATCAAACGAGCGTCAGGTAAGGGAATCTGACCTAAACCTAATAATTAATGGACAGTAAATCGTTGTTAATAACCTGAATATATATGATGTGATGTTTGTGCATATCCACATGCCATCCTTTACTTTCAGTTATTATTATTGTTCATGCATTGATAGGATGTGATTGTTAGGCATGTGATTGTTTTCGTTGGTGTGTGGAGTGGGGCATGGGCCTAGGATCATTCCTCACACTGACACTTTTTGTAGTATTCTATCTTAACATGCTTGGTACGGGTGGGGCATCAGGGGAAGGTCGTGGTACGGTGGTCTCCGATATTGATGCTGGCCTGACCATGGTGATGTGGCACTGTGGTCTCCGAGGTCGACGCTGGCTTGTCCACGATGCTTTAGCTCTATCTCTATGCCGTAGGGAGTTATGTTGGGATAGGGTCTACCTGTGTATGTTCTATCCTAGTGGATTAGTTACGGATAGGGTATCAGGGGAGGTACGGGGATGCCTTAGCTCTATCTCTATGCCGTAGACGGCTGTGCTGGGATAGAGCCTACATTGATGACATATAGGATTGGTTAGTTGCGAGCCCAATTTGCAAGCCCTGGCCAGTAGGGGCTTAGGTACTGGTATGGGTAGAGCATCAGGGGAGGTACGGGGATATCTTAGCTCTATCTCTATTCCATGATGGGTGCATGTGGGCCGATGGGGGTGTGATCCATGAGGTGCCACACACTCGTGTATAGAGGTGCGGGGGCCACCAAACCTTTCTATAGCACATTGCAAACTTAAACCAGACCACAACATAAAATGTTTGTTACTCATGCATAATATTGTGAAACTGTCTGATTGTCTTACTGAGGTAAGTTGTGAGCTCACCCTTTGTGTACACATTGTTTTTAGATGTTGATGTAGGATACACGGTGGATGACTATATGAACGCTCCGGCGTATGGTGATGTTGCTGCTTTGGGTGTACAGGCAGGAGAGGACGAGCATGACGCTTCATGCGAGTGCCCTTTCTACGTGTACCTGTGATTGATTTTATTTATTTGTTTCAGTTATTTTTGGTTGACTTTTAAAGAAATGTAATGATATTATATTTTATGATTGGATTTGAATAATGAGATATTTTATTTAATTTATCAATAGATTGTCAGTTCATTCTATTTAAAGACTTTTGCTGTATTATTTATATTCTGATTGTGGTTATGTGCAATGGTTTATATGAGTGGACACGGCCTATTTGAGATCCTGGTGTGAACCGTTGGTTCAATGACGGTTCACTCACACCATTCTGGTTGGATCAGAATTTGGGGTGTGACAACTTGGTATCAGAGCGATCGGGCTCTGTCCATAGACCATATTGCACTTAACTAAGTCGATGAACTGAGTTAGGAAAATTTAAAAATCTTAATATAAACACACCCTAAGCATTGTTTAATACCTGAGACGGACTAAGAAAGAGCATAATGTACTATATTAAATATGGAACTTAACATTTGCACATACACTAGTTAGGTGAACAATGAAAACTTTCATTAAACAGAAAGAGAGTATCAAATGTAATAGTACTACAGGGTACAGTCCACAAATCGGATAGTTACCCTATTATATAAACTGTCAAGAGAGAGAAAATAAAAGGAAATCATGGGGTAGGGGGCCTAGAAGGAATAGGGTCCGCTATATCATAATCCCGCTAGTAAGCGACCCTAAGCCAGTGCACCTGGTCCTGTGTGACCCGTAGGCTATGAGCCAGACGTGCCAACTTCTGACCCATCTCTTGCTGAGACTGTAGGATGACCCTCTGGGTGTCCCTGATCTCTGTGAACATGCTCAACACCGGGTACGGAGGAGGATGAGATGGTCCAGCTGTAGATGTAGACGGTGGTGCTGTAGGTGTAGGCTGTGGGGCTGGCACTGGTGCATCCTCTGCCCTATCATCGTCATCACACTCAACCTCTGCTGCGTGTGCCGCATTGGCTGCTGCTGCTGCCGCTGCTACGGCTGCTACCCTCCTGAGTGGGCGAGGGCGAGCCTCCAACTCATCATCACTAACAGGCAGATTGTCCATCTGCATCCTCAGAATGGCATCCCAATCGATGTCGGAGGTCATGGTATCCTCCACAGCCACCTCACCTCTCATGCTCACTCGTAGACGCCGCAGGAGAGTAGTGATGAGACAACCATATGGAAGGTTACTGGCCTGATCGGCCAGAGTCACCTGATGTATAGTCCGAATGATGAGGTAAGGGAGAGAGACCCGCTCCCCTGTGCAGACGCAGTAGGCGATGTACTGAGTGAGCTGAGACAACTCACTGTAGTGGCCGCTCTGGGGCACAATGTTGTGCTGGATGATGCGGCTATAAACTCGAGCCAGGGGCTTCAGACTAGTAGCCTTCATAGGAGCCCCAGGATTCAGTATATGCTTCGCTATCTCTCGGCGTAGATCCTCGCTCAGATAGCCCTTCACTTTTGGAGGGCAGTATACCAGATCTCCATCATTGGGGACCCCTAACAGGTCAGCCAATTGATGAGTGTCGAAGGAGATATGGACGCCCTTGACGTAGCTGGACATGCACAAGTCCCTACCCTGATTGGGATCGTTGACGTCACCATGAAGCTCCAGGTTGGCGTAAAAGTGTTTGACCAGATTGGGGCGAGTGGTCTCAGTATAAGTAATGACAGGCACCCACCCAAGCCTATCAAAAGCCGCTAGCACATCGAACCGGTGCAACTGCTCTAAGTTAACTCGCCGTCCAGATTCAATGTTTTTTCTATCAAACCATGGGAACCGGGCTTGTGCCTCCTCAGAACGGAACCACTGCTCGTCGAGTTGTGGAGCTGGTGGCTGAGGAGCACTCACGCCCAAGCCATGAGAATGCTTGCCAAGAGCACGTCGTGGAGCCATTTAATCTGTAAAAACAAAAAGAAAACAAGAAGAAAATGTTAGAAATTGTCGAAATTTCGACAACATTACGACAGTAATTTGAGAAAAAGCCTCGAACTCACCCAAAAACTTGGGGAGGAGGACTTACGTAACCCCCGCACTCTTCAAACAAATCAAACACAGGCAATTACAATAAAAATCACTGGAATTGTAAATGTAGCTGGTATACCTGCCAGAGTACTCTTTGACTCTGGGGCCACGCATTCCTTGGTCTCTATTTCCTTTGGAAAGCGAATGGAGTTACCAATCAAGCACTTGAACCCAGGCTTGATAGTTCACTCTCCGCTAGGAGTCGAAGTAGCTTTGACTGAATATTATGGACCATGTACAGTATGTATTGAGGGCCGAGACTTAGAAGCAAGTTTGGTACTACTCGAGATGGCAGACTTTGATGTCATCTTGGGAATGGATTGGCTAGGCCATCATTCAGCTATCCTACTATGTGGTGAGAAGAAGCTAGTGCTTACAGACAAAAAGGGAAAGGAGTTTAGCTTCACTAGGACCAAGTTACCTAGGAAGCGAAAGCTGATCCTCTCCGCCCTAAAAGCTAAGAGATGCTTAGAGAAGGGGGGAGTGGGGTATCCAGTATCTGTAGTCTACATCACTGCGGAGTCACAAAAGATGGAGGATATAGATGTGGTGCGAGAGTTTCCAGATGTATTTCCAGAGGACCTTCTAGGTCTACCACCGGACAGGGCTATAAAATTTGTGGTAGACCTTATGCCAGGTTTGGCGCCGGTGTCTAAAGCACCGTACAGGATGGCCCCTACCGAGTTAAAAGAGTTGAAGACCCAATTACAAGAATTGTTAGATAAGGGTTTCATACGACCTAACATTCACCTTGGGGAGCACCTGTATTATTTGTCAAGAAGAAAGACGGAAGTGTAAGGCTATGCATTGACTACCATGAACTGAACAAGTTGACGATCAAAAATCGGTATCCTTTGCCTAGAATCAATGATCTGTTCGATCAATTGCAGGGTGCAAAGGTTTTCTCGAAGATTGATCTCCGATCGGGGTATCACCAACTGAAGATCAAGACCGGAGATATTTCGAAGACTGCTTTCAGGATGAGGTATGGGCATTATGAGTTTCTAGTTATGTCATTCGGGTTGACCAACGCCCTAGCGTCGTTCATGGAACTGATGAACCGAGTGTTTTATGATATGTTGGATACTTCGATCATCGTATTCATCGATGACATATTGGTCTACTCAAAGGACATGGAGGCTCATACAACACATTTGAGGGCAGCCCTACAACGGTTGAGACATGAGAAGTTTTATGCTAAGTTCAAGAAGTGCGAGTTTTGGCTGAAGGAAGTGGCTTTTTTGGGCCATGTAGTATCTGAAGACGGTATCAAGGTTGATCCAAGTAAGATAGCTGCTATAGTAGGATGGGAAGCACCAAAATCTGTTGCGAAGATTCGTAGTTTCCTTGGGTTGGCTGGTTATTATAGAAGATTCGTGGAAGATTACTCCAGGATCGCTGTTCCACTCACCAGATTGACCAAGAAGGGAGAGAAATTCATATGGACAGATGAGTGCGAGAAGTGCTTTCAGACTTTGAAGTCAAGACTAGTCTCTGCACCTATCTTGACCATCCCAGAACCAAGCGTACCGTTTACTTTATATACGGATGCTTCAGGGTTGGGTATTGGGTGTGTATTGATGCAAGGAGAACAGGTGATTGCTTACGCATCAAGGCAGTTAAAAGAGCATGAGAGGAACTATCCTACGCATGATTTGGAATTAGAGGCGGTTATACACGCAATCAAGACTTGGAGGCACTACTTGTACGGTGAAAAGTTTCAGATTAAGTCAGATCACAAGAGCTTAACCTATCTTTTCACTCAGAAGGATCAGAATATGAGACAGAGGAGATGGCTAGAGTTATTAAAAGATTATGATTGTGACATCCAGTACCATCCGGGTAAAGCAAATGTTGTAGCTGACGCCTTAAGCAGAAAGTGGGCATCGAAACCTGAGGTCGGGCCAAGTACAAATGTTGCACTGTGTGCCGCAGCCACAAGTTCAATTGAAGGCGATGAAGAGTATATAATAGAGACTGCAGAAGATCCAGTCGAGCAAGGCTTAATTCATAAGTTCACCATGATGTTCGCAACTTTAAAGATCTCACCGGATCTAGTAGATGAAGTCAAGATAGCAATCCTACAGGATCCACATCTCAAGACAGTGCAAGAAGACCTAGAGAAGGGTACGAGCAATCCTGACTTTACCTTGGATTCAGACAAGGTACTTAGGTATCGTGGACGATTATGTATACCTGAGAGTGAAGACTGCAACATCAGAGATCGAGTTATGACTGAAGCTCATTACACTCCATATTCGGTACATCCAGGAAGTACCAAAATGTACCATGATTTAAGAAGACTATATTGGTGGAGGGGTATGAAAGCAGATATAGCTCGTTTCGTGTTTCAATGTCTAAATTGTCAACAAGTTAAAGCAGAAAGGCAGAGACCCGCAGGTTTATTACAGCCATTATCGGAACCGGCATGGAAGTGGGATTGCATTACGATGGATTTCGTCACTGACCTACCTTTGACACCAAGGTCAGTGGATGCAGTTTGGGTTATAGTCGATCGACTTACCAAGACAGCTCGATTCATTGCGGTCAGACCTCAGTTTACCATGGAGAAGCTGGCCAAGCTATATGTTGATAATATAGTCAGACTTCATGGCGTCCCAGAGAGTATAGTATCTGATAGAGATCCCCGTTTTACATCAAAGTTCTAGGAAGGATTACAGAAAGCTATGGGGACAAAGTTGAAGTTCAGTACAGCTTTCCACCCTCAGACGGACGGGCAGTCGGAAAGGAATATTCAAATTTTAGAAGATATGCCCCAAGCTTATGCATTAGATTTCAAGGGAGTTTGGGATGAGAAGCTATCACTTATCATCGAGTTTGCTTATAATAACACCTATCAGGCTACAATTCAGATGGCTCCATATGAAGCACTCTATGGGAAGAAAAGTCGTACACCTCTGCTATGGAATGAGGTGGGAGAAAGAAGAATTGTAGGACCAGAGTCTGTTGAGGTACTCCCTATTACAAGGAAGTCCCCTCGACGAAGTAATCCCATAATACATGGAATTTACCTCAATTTGACCGGGTGTGGAAATACCAAACTCCCTCGCAGCCTACGTATCCCTCGAGAACTCTGTCTCTCCATAATCAGGTCAAGCGTAGTTCCCATGGGTTGACGAGCCATGGGCACGCGTGGCAACACTCAAAAAAGGCCAAATGCTTCAGCTCTCCACACACGGGGGTACACTAATATCTCACTCATATCCCACATCCGGGATGCCCAGGTGGACCGTCCGTCGGACCACCAATCCTATGCATACATCTACCCAATCGTACAATTTTCATTAATATACATTCTTGATACAACGATTTCCCACACTCTTGGATCCAATCCTAGGGTTGGGTGGGCTCATTCTAAATGAGCCCACAAGGGGTTGGACTCTTTGGAGTCCCCTAGCCAATCACTTTGTGGGAAGGATGTCACAGCCATTCATGTGAGGCCCATGATGCACCCGTGTACAACATCCCTAAACATACATCTATTACATTAAGCATTCAAATAGGGAACACTTTTGGGGTGGGAACCACATGTTGAAATAAGCATTTACTCAAATTAGGCATATATAGACATGTTATGGTTCACGCATGATGTAATATAAGCAAATTAAGCTAAAATAAACATATGCATTACATAAAGCATGTAATCATCAATGTCCTACCACAAAACGGCTTACAAATGGACCGAATCAGCCCAACATGAACAAGACAGCTCAAGGAGGGGGACCAACAAAACCTAACTCAAATGGACCCAAACTAAACAAATTAGCTGACCCTAAGCCCACTTAAATCAAACCCAACTAGACTAGCCAAACTCCACTTTAAGTTGGGCCAAACCCAACCAAAAGCCCAGCCCAAGGGCTGAATTCAAGGGACCCGAACCAATCTACACTAGGGTAAACAATGGTCTAAGTTAGACCAGATCGGAGTGGGCCTGGCTAACCAGGCCACAACCATACCATCTAAACCAAACCAATTGGGTTAGCCCCAAACCTGGCCCAAACCACAACTGAACCACTAAACCATACCAAAAAATGACCCAAATTGGGTCAACCCGAACCAAATAGAGCCTATCATAACTGAACTGGGTCTGGCTTAAACCAAGCCAAACCAGACCTAAACTAGGCCTGAACCCCACCAAACCACACTTGGACCAAACATAAAACTGAACCAACTTAAGGTTATATGAAATCCGAATCTTCCTAGGCTACACCAAATCAGCCTTAACCTAGCCTAAACCAACTCAAAATTTCAACATAAAACTAAACAAAACCATATTAGACTATGCAAACCGAGAGGGCCTAAACCAACTTGAACCAATTCAAAACCCAATATATTCCAACGAAATAGAGGTCATAACCTTACAAAGAGAGATTTAAGATAGGGAGGGCACGAAGGTAAAAACATAAATCAAGGAACCAAAGGTAAGTAGGTCTTTGCAAAATACACATGCTTTCCATAGGCAAACTTCCAATTCAAATCATATCAATACCATACAGAAGGATAAGAAGAAACATAAAGCATTTGTGTGAACCATCAATTGGAAAACATCTCTGAAAGAGAAATTAATTAAATGCAAGAGAACCATTCAAAGATATTCTCTGAGACAGGCTACAACAATGACAAACCAAAAGAAAAAAAAAAAACAGGTCAAATGGAAATTACATAGAGCAGAGAATGTGGAGGCATACTTGATCCCAAGTTTAATGGTTTAAAATGAAAGAGAAATCGAGAATCAAGCATTGCAGAGAACAAAAGCATGAAAATAAATAAATAAATGAATAAAAGAGTCGGAAAGCATACCCGACTGGTTTTTTTTTCCTGGTTTCTCCCTTCTGCTGCAACTATCGCTGCTCTCGTCTTCTCCGCTGGTCCACGCCCTCTCTCTCAGCTTCTTTTCTCCTTCTTTTCGGCGGCAGCGGCTGCACTGTTGCTTTCCTCCTCCTCTCTTCTTTTTTTTTTTCTTCTCCTCCTCTGCTTCTGGTTCTTCCTTCTTCTGCTCTCCTCAGTCACAGACTCTCTCTCTCGTCCGTCTCTCACTCTTCCTCCTTGGCAGAATGGAGACCCTCTCCTTTTCTTCTCTTCTTCCTGTGATCGTTGCTCTAGCTCATTCCATTTCTCTCTGCTCCTCTATTTTCAATTCCCCCAGTTCTCAGTTCTCTCACAATCGGCCCTCTTTTTTTTTTTTTTTTCTCAGTCCTCCATCGAAATGGCCTATCCCTTCTTCTCTGCCGATTTTTTTCTTTTTTTTTTCCTCCCTGCTACAGCTACATTTTCTTCCTTCTTGTCTTCTTCTTCTCCTCAGCTTTATCTCCCTCACTCAAGACCCAGAGGACCCATTTCTAAATCTCGACCCTCTCTGAGAAACCCTAATAGAAACTCAAAAACCCGATCAAATCTCGGGAACCCAAAGAGGATCCCTTTCTCACCCACTCTCTTCCTTCTCTCTGCTTACCTCACTGGCCGACACAGTAGAGCCCTTCTTCCCTGATTTCTGGAAATTAAAACCCCTCTGCTCAGTTGCCTCCTCTCACTCCCTCTGATTTTTTTTCCTCTTCTTCGTTGGATCGGCTCCCTCTTATACCTGTTCTGGGCAACCTCCACTGATGAGGTGTCGATGGGGGGATGAAGGAGATGAGGTGGCTAGGGAGAAGTCAGGAGACCGGCGGCTTTTGGGGGAGGGATTTCAGAGAGGAGGGTTGAGGTGTCGACCTCCCCTCTTCCCCTGCAACTCTCTCCCTCACCGCCTCTCTCAATCTCTGCTCTTTCTCATTTTTCTCTCTTTTCCCGATTTCTTTTTTTTATTTTTTATTTTTTTTTCTTTTTGGTCTTCGATCCCTTCTTTTAGGGATCTGGGCTGTTGTTGCCTTTTTTTTCTTTTTTTTTTCTTTTTGTTTTTGTACCCAAATTGCCCCCCACCCCTTTTCATTTTACGAAAAATGTATATATATATATATATATATATATAAATTTGACACAAGCTGGTCCAAAGCACCTACTAACTATCCAACAGTGAGAGTTGCCAGATCCGAATCGTCTCCTCCCTGTACTTTAGGGAGGAGAGATGGCGGCCTGGATGGATGGCCGCCACCTGGCTCTTGGGTAAATCCCAGCCATCCATCCGAGCCAACATCCCCACTGGCTCAGCTTGTCGGCTGGGATGTCGGCTCGGATGGATGGATGGGACTCACCCAAGTGCCATGTGGCGGCCATCCATCCAGGCCGCTATCTCTCCTCCTTGAAGTACAGGGAGGAGACGATTTGAATATGAGAGTTGCCATTTCATCATTCCATGTGGCACAAACTGAAACGATGAGCTTGATAAACTTACCAAATTACCGTTTAGATGAATTTTATTTTTTCTTCCAATTTTAAATATAGTAAAACTATTTTGGGATCAAAGAGGGTTGGAAGCGAATATGATGAAATCTTAGATTCTAGATATAAGATTGCAAGAGGAGAAGCTTTGAGAAGGCCAAAAAGGGAAAAAAAAAAGATGGCATGAGAAGCTCATTGATCTTCTCAACGATCCAACTTCGGTAGCGGATATCGATTTACAACCCAACCTTGAAGATGTATGGCATCTTAAAACCTTTTCTGAGTCATATTTATTTTCAATTGTTTCAAAGGGAGCTAATGATGTGGCTCATCCTCTTGCTGTGAAAGCATTGACCTCATCGAGGATGGCCAATTGGCCTATTTCTTCTCATTGGAATCATGATCTTTGTTCTCTTGACTCCTTGGCTTGTACCTGTTTCTTTTCTTGATAAATTTTTTGTCAAAAAAAAAAAAAAAAAAAAAGGTGTGGGGGTTAGATTAATGGTTTACTGCAAAAGTAAACCTTAAAATTTTAATTATTTAAAAAATATTATTATTTAAAGTCTTATATATATCATCAATCCCTAAAAGATAAAAAAAACTGATAAAAATATAGTTCTCGATCAAATAAAATTATAACTAAAATTAGGAGATATTTCGTTGGTCTGCTCCTCGGCTAAGAGGCATAGTTTGAAGCATTTCACCTTCAGAAAAATGTAAAGCTATCCAGAGTTTCTCAAGATGATAATTAAGTAGAAAGGACATGTCATGGCATGATACATATTGACATACCGTCCATCCAAATTGTAATTTTGCTCATTCTGAGGTCCACATTCAATGGAGATCAAAGCTGAACTAATTTCATCGGGATGAACCGCTGGATTGTATAGTTCAATAATGGCCCCAGCTCCATGATGTGATCTTTTGAAGCAAACCAGAGATTAGTCATTTCAGAGTCAAATGTTGTGTTTGTTGTATATTCTCCGAAGGCATTGTAGTGCATTCTTGAGGAATCCTAGAATTTGGTAAGAGAATGTGGCTTTTTTTTTTTTTTTTTTTTTTTTTTTACATTTTGAGCCTAGAAAGGAAAATATGTCACATCTTTAGTTCATTCTCATTCTACAATAGAATGCATTTTGATGGAATGCATTATGGATTTTGACAAAATGACCAAGAATACATATGAAATGCAGCATAAGTTAGTCAAATATCCTCTCATGGGCATTGGCATTCATCTGCAAGCATGCATATAGTACTTTGACATTTTATTTTCAATCCTCTATTTTGTCGTTTGACAAATCTCTTTTTGAATTAAAATTTGACATGTGAGCAAGGAACCTCAAAACAAGAGATACCTAACTTGAATTTTGCGATCTTTGAGTGTAGATGATCAAGGGTAGGTTCGTTTGTAAATATCTGCACAATTATAGACATCTCCATATTCAGTCTGTAAAATAAAATCAATTTAGAGTTGGCTAGTAATGGTAAAACAAAACATAGAATTAGGAAATTATCACCAAAAAAAAAAAAAAAAAAAATTCATCTAACCCCCAAAAACTATGTCAAATTCGATCTAACCTCCAAAAATTTCAAAAGTCTCATCTACCACCCAAAAGTTTTTCAAATGTCTCATCTACCACCCAAAATTTGTCCACCGTTAATCAAAGAGACCCCACCCGTTAGTAAAGTCCCGTTAGTTGCAAATATTAGGACAATAATGTCCTAATTCCAAAAGTAAAAGATCATAATGCCCCCCAAAGATTAATCGGCGAAGATATCTTCTCAGCGGTTATGCATCATTGGAAAGCTTCATTGATGAAATCCCGAACTATTTCGGGAACATGGCTGCAGAGAAAGAATTGATTACTGGAGAGTCATCAAAATCATCGCTTACAGATTCCAATTCCATCTCCAGTTCGCAAACAGTGAGCTCTGGATCAGGATCTGTACTTTATCCTCAGCTCAAAAATGAGGTTTTTGATAACGTCTTCACATCTCTGATTTCTAAACCTCTGGATTCAAATTCAGAAATCTCTATCTTTGATTATATACACCTTAGTGTAAAACAAAACATCGACAACAGAGATGTCCTCTCTTTCAATGATAATAATCAAAATAGTTTCTTTCAATGGGAAACAAAGCTTGAAACATTATCAGAAATGGAAGAATCCTGTTGTCATCGGGAAGCTTGAAAACAACAGAAATTGAAAATAGCAACTAACTAATAGGAACCAGATTTTGTTGGACTTTGTGTTGTCATTGTTGGCAACTTGACTGATGTGACAGTGTTTGTGAGCATAAAGTCAGAGAAATCAGGAGAGAGAGTGTCAGTGTAGGAAAGAGAATGTCAGTGCAGTGGCACAAATGTGGCAACTTCACTTGTGTGTTCTACAATGTTCTACATGTGTTTCAGATGACTTGCAATGAGTTGAATGAGATTTTACACTAATTTAGATGAGAGAGAGTGTCTGTGGACCCCATTGGTGATGTGGCACAGTTTCTGGTGATGTGGCACAGTTTCTAGTGATGTGGCCAAATTTTTAATGATGAGACAGTGTTGCGACATCTTGAAGCATTACATGAAGAAAGAAGATGTAGAGAGAGAATTAGGAGAGAGAAACTAGAAAGAGAAACAGGAGAGAGACTATGGGTGGGACCCATAGGTGTGATTGCAAGGTGACATGTCAACACAGCAGCCCACGGCCTTGGCATGCATGTACGCAAAGTTTCGGGTTCAAATTCCAAGGTTTGACACAGAGTTTTAACTTTGGGCCTATTTCTGATGGATCCCATAGCAGGTTCATGGAAATCCAACATTGGAAAGATGTAGAGCATCGAGTTAGCTTTCCAACGCAACTTGAATCGCTCAATTCCGACGTCGGATGAGAGAGATATCGCAGTTTCCGTCGGATCGCTAGAAAAAGTCATTAATACATTTGTTCGGGGGCATTTTAGGTAAGAAGAAATGCAGAAGATTCCAAATCGGCTGCTAAAATGAAGCCACGATGCTCAGATCCACTTTGAATGGATTAGATCAAGGAGGGCTCGAGTGTAGTGCGGCGGCAATGTCGAGATTCCATTGCGAGGCTTTGGTTAGGCAAACGCAAGATAATATGGTGATTCTTATTACATGAAACAGGTTCCTTGATTCTGTGTGGCGCACGCGTGGTACTACGGTAGGTTGATCCAGATCTTGCCGTCATGATTGAAAAAGATCATCGCTAAAGCGATATATTCAGATCCGACGGACACTGTCAAATCCCACCTTTTTACCTTTGATCCAACGAACGATTGTGCAGATCCCTTGAGCGCCAATCAGAATGCGACAACGCATAAGGCAGCAGCGCTCCAGTGTAGCAGGTGCACGGTATGATTCCAAAAGATTCTATTTTGAATTTTCTGATTGGTCGAACTTCATACCAACATAACTTCTTCATCCGAGCTCCAAATCGGTCCGTTCAAGTTGTAGTTTTCATATTTTTGGATACTCTATACGTTGGGTGCCGTTGAGAGTCGTAAAAAAGAAGAGAAAAATTAAAAAGGAGCGTTTTGAAGGGAGATAGAAGGTTTTTAGGGTTTTGTGCCCTATGAGAGTAATTAATCACTAACTACCTTTTCTCTGTGCATCAATGGAGTGCTAAATCCCTTTTAGAGGTCAGTAGAGATTTTATGTTTACATTCATGGTGATTATGGGTTGTATTGAAGAGATTGAAAGCCTACGAGCAAGGTGTGCTCTGTGAATCGATCTCTATCATCATTGAAGGCTGTTGGAGAGTACCTGAGGGTAGTGTGAAGCTTCAAAGAGATTGTTGGCCATTCAAAAGCATTGTTTGTGAGGTTTTTCAATTCCCTATATATTTGTTGCTTTCAATATATTGTATGCTAGCGTAGGTGAAAATTATTGAATACCTGGCTAGTGGGGAAAAATTATAAGGCAATTCTATAAGCCTAAAAAATTGTTACTTGCTTTTTGTGGGTGCGGGTTAAGCGTGGTGTGTTCAGTGGGTGCTGGACACTGGCTTTTAAGCCTGAATCTTGGCTTTGGTGCGCCCTATCAATTTTTTGCTGAAAAAACCTAGGGTTAGTATCCTTGTCTTGTTAAAGACTAAAAGTTGAGTGTTGAGTAAATACGGAGCCCGTTGGGCATTACTCCGTGGATTAGCCATCACACACTGTGTTGGTAAACCATGTAATATCTCTGTGTCCTTGTTTTATCTTTCTGATATATTTTGGAGTATGTAGAATGGCTTGCAAGATAGGTGTGCAAATCTGGTAGACCTGGCCACTGAGTGGTAGCGAGGTAGATTTGCATGTGCTTATGTGTGTGTGAAAAATTAGGTCTCCATCATCTTTGGGCAGCAGTAAATAATTAAGGAAAATTTTCAGACACTGATTCACCCCCCCCTCTCAGTGTCATATCAAGTTCATCAGATTTGACATGTGAATCATAATTAATAATTTGAAGAGATTTTAGAAATCCCTAAACCCTAAACCCTTTTTGAACAAGTCTCTCTGAAATTTCTTGTAATACACTCTGATCACGAAAGATCTATCTAAAGAAAATAAAAAATTATCTTCTTCTGTCTGAATCTCATTGCTAGGTGAGTGACTGTGACTCTTCTTTTCTTTTTTTTTCGGTAGGTACCGTGACTTTTTTTTTTTTTGGGTAAGTATATTCATTCAGATTACTATGACTCTTCTTCTTCTATCTTTCTTCCTCTTCCTTTTTTTCGTATGTTTTAAATGAACGAACCCTAACCAACACTCCTTTTTAAGTTTAAATTTGGGTTTTTGACTCTTTCTTGTCTTTTAGTTTCATGATTCCGCCATCGTTTCTTCTTGCTAAATCAGTATGATTTTTTTTAAATCTGCAACATCACCGCCCAAACCTAGCACATCTATGGTTCTGATGATATTAGAGCTCCTGAACCAAATAGCAATGGAGAAGAAAACAAGAAATTTTAGGAAAGAAATAAGAAAAGAAATGGACAAATTAGTAACTTTATCTCATTTTGATGTTTTAAAGTTTCAAATAGAAAGGGTAGGAATGTCTACTCACATGTTCAGTCAAGTCTGTCAGTTAAATGGGGCCGGTTAGAGTTTCTGGAAACCATGGGTATTAGATCGAATTTGATATAGTCATTGGGGGTTAGATGAAATCTTTTCATAAATAAAAATAACCCACTTAGAATTAGGAGATATTAGCCCATCCCATGCCCCATGATAAGAAGCTTACTTCATACATACCATCAGAGATGATGTGGCTATTCTCTTCATTTAGGTTATGATATGAATTAACCATAGGTGAAATTTCAAAGTCGTGTAGAATTTGATTGAGAAAAAAAAAATTTAACAAAATTGAGAGTGATGTGTAAAAAGAAAAACTACACCTTGATTGTTTTGATACCAGGCTTGTTTAGTTTCTAAGTTATCTTTCAAATTCAAAATCTTCTTCTTCAGGTGTGGTTTTCATCGCTTCCATCCTATCAACACTCATAATTGCAAAAACTACCACAAAAGTGACTACCAACATAACCATTGTAGAAGCTCCCAAGGCCATGTTTAGCTGAGGTTTTTTGGATTCAAATCCTCTCCTCCCAGAGGTTGGGGAGGAGGGGGGACGCCCCCGTTGGATGGCCTACATGTGGGGCTCAGGTGAATCAGAGATGACACCCCCTGTCGGCTCAACTTTTCTGCTCGGTGTTGGCTTGGATGGAGGGCTCAGATTCACCTGAGCCTTATGTGTCAGCCATCCAACGGGGGCGTCCCCCGGTTCACCGAACCTCTGGGAGGATGTGCTTCCAAGTTTTTCAGCTATAATGTATCCTTCAAATATCATTGGTTTAACAAAAGAATAACAAATTTATGCAATCAAAATTGTATAGCCTACCTAATTTAACCCTTCCAATATACATTTGGTACTTTTGCCTCATGTATGTATGTACATGGTCAGAGGATATCATCTCTTCATTAATAAAGATGGTATTTTTTAAATTACACTTCTTTATCTGATGGTTGAAACTACAACCATATACGATACATGTTGAAACTACAACCATATATGCACATGACAGCATACAAAACCTTTTGTCTTTGATTATATATATATATATATATATATATATATATATATATATATATATATATTTTTTAATGAAAGTAAATCTTATTATTTCACATGTCTACTAAAAAAATGTGAAATAAAAATGACATTTTTGCTAATTATAAAATCTCTCTCCTCCCTAGATAGATTCATTGTCACTTGTTCATGTTTTTATTGGAGGGACAAGACAACAATACTATTGTCGGTAGAATTCGTTCAGCTTCCCCGATCTTGCCACGTAGCTGAAACAACAACACAACAAGAAAATAGGTGGGATATACCTTGGGACCACTCAACACAACAAGAAAATAGGTGGGATATACCTCGGGACCACTCTGATGCTAAAGTTAGAGACTTCTAAGGACACACAGTATGGAGCTCTTGGTGGCACACTAGAGCTCCTTGAAAATGAGGGCTCCTTGAGATACTAGAACTTCAGCCACCTTCCCTTCCTCTCTAGTGAAAATGGGATCTTAGAACCACAGAGGGAGTAAAAGCACCAAAAGATTAATACCTGACTAGGATGTTATCCCTTATGACAGGAAAATTCCCAATCCCTTTTCAATCGATATCCTTTTGCTATATATAAGTTCAAGAGGAACCTTTCCAGACAAACTACCACTATCTCGATCATCAACCACCTGGGATATAGTAGGTTCGAGGGGTTACGACCCCTAAGGGTGGCACTAGGACATCTTGTAAGCCGTTTACGACCCCCCTTGGCCTTCTTCGACCTCCTTATAGTCCACGTCCTCCATATCTTCTAATGCTTGTCTCTGTCCCTACACTTTTATCGCGTACCGGTCTTGCTTTTTGCTGATTCGGTCCACGATATGGTGATCTGGCCAGTCAAATCTGTCTACTTGGCATTTATGGTTGGTGTCGATATTTATGAACATTAATGGTGGACCATTAAATGCCCAGCTACCCCCATCAATCTGTCCCATCATGTCTGGATCAGCCTGGGGGGGTCGAACATGAGTTCCTTTTTCGAACTTCTCTTCTTCTCATACCTCGCGCCTTAGGTGCATGCCACGTGTCCTTTTTTCAAGGATCATCTTATATTCTCAATTGACGGTCAGATTTGTATCCATTATTATTTTCCCCCAACAAACACCACTAAGGCCTTGTTTGATAAAACTCCTGCTCTGGATTCTGGATTCTGTTTCAGAATTTGGATTCTTCTTCAAATTACTCCAAGATTATTTAGGAGTAAAAACATGTTTGATAACGCATTTCTAGAATGGGTTCCAAAGTATCTTTGGAATAGAAACATGTTTGATAAACACAATCGAAGTCTAGAAAAGTGGTTGTAGTAGTGGTGGGTGATGAGTGATGAGTGATGGGTGATGGGTGGTGGTGGTGGTGGTGGTGGGTGGTGGCGATGGTGGCTTGTGGTCGTGGTAGTGGGTGGTGGGTGGTGTTGGCGATGGTGGTGGTTATGCTAGTGGTGGTGGTGGTGGTGGTGGTTATGGTGGGTGGTGGGTGGTGGGTGGTGGTTGGTGGTGGCGATGGGTGGTGGTCGGTGGTGGTCGGTGGTGGCGGTGGCGGTGGCGGTGGGGTAGCAGTGGTGGCAACAGTGGTGGTGATGGGTGGTGGTGGCAGTGGTGGTGGTAGTGGCAGCAGGTGGCGACACTGGTGGTAGTTTTCATGTGAGTCAAGTGAGAATCGAACTTTTTTTCTTCTTTTGAAAACTTGCTCCAATACAAAAAAAAAACAAATATTTTTTACTCTTAAAATTTTGATTCTGAAGCCAATTTGAATTTAGTTCACTCCATCGGAGCTTGAATCCAACTGGATTTACCAAACATGCTTTTGCTCCAAAATAATTCTCTGGGAATCAAGATCCCCAGAATCCATAATCTCTTCCAATATTCAAATAAAAAAAGGATGGATGAACTATAAAAGTTGATATAAACCAACGCTTTATTTAAAAAAAGAAATGAAAAAATTTGATGATGGGAGAACAGCCTTTTTCATATTTGTAATATAATTTTCAATCATAATCTAATTTGTGATAATAAAATTGATTAATGAAAAATCATTTAAAAAGTGGCAAACTGAAATCGATTACTAATCGATTATGTTTTCAGTTTTGACACATTATAGTTAATCGGTACAGTATTGATTTTACCATCCTATATACCGTATCGCATCGGACCAGACCATTAAATCGATTATAATTAAAGTGTTTAACATCCTTAATCGAGGCAAACTATACTAATAGTTATAATCATGTAGACCTGAAACAAAATGAGAAAATATAATTATAACAATGGGAGATACCATCGTGCATGGACTAGACAATAATTAATGCAATGCACCAACACCAAACTATGGATATTGTCGATCGCCAAACTTTATTGAAATGAAAATTTAGGAATAAAAAGCACAGTCAATTCAAAGATAATAAAAGATGAAAATTAACCAATACATTGATAGCGATCACCACCAACACCCCCAAACCCAAAGCTGTATTGCCACTCAATATCTTTATATGAATTATCACCAGCAAAATAGCAACGTGAGTACTTAATTTGCATGTATTTATTATCCGGAATCTCTTTTGTGTTCATACTATTACTGTGTACGACTCCTCTGAAGTAACAAGTTCTATCATACCATCCATTTTTAAAAACACCGCTTCCCATCTGTGGACTGTGGATTTGGTTGTCTGGGCTGTATACTTGTCCTCCCCACCCAATATAATCTGCTTCGCTTGCTAAATGACTGAATAACTCTGGCGCCCAATAACCAATTTCTATCTCATCATTTTGGTTCATCATGAAGTTCCAAAGTTTTGTTACGTTATTCTGTCATGAAACGGATAATCAAGTATAATCAAACTCATTGTGTGAAGATCATTTTCTTGTTTAAATTTCTCTTAAATAAATACCAAAATAGAAAAAGAAAAAAAATAAGGTTTTTTTTTTTTTTTTTTTTTTTTTTTTTCCTGGTATACTCCTAGTGTTATATCATATTGTTGTCCGTTGATAATTGAGAGATTTCTGAAGACATAATCAAGCGGTACATCTGGATTCAAATGTATGAAACCGGAGCAGTACGTATTGAAGCAACCTGTTGTCTGAAAATTGTCTTTCTGATGATACATAAGATGAAATGAAGATGTAAACATTTTGTTTTATCAAATATTAAAAAAAAAAACATTTAGAAAAATGACTTTCTTTCTCATGATGGATTTTGTTTCCATTTTCAAAGAATGATATGAGATGAAAGAAGATGTAACCATTTTTTTTGGGCCTTGTTTCTTTTCTGTTGTTTTGGTCCTCGATCTCTAGGGTTTCACTCTCCTAGTGGAGGTGTGTTGTGCTCTCTTTTTCTTTTGGGTTTTAATAAATCATCTATTTATCACAAAAAAAAAAAAGATTAAAAAAAACAATTTGAAAGATGATTTTCTCATGATACATTTTGTTTCCTTTCTCAAAGAATCAAGATAAGGAAAAAAAATTGTATAAGCTCTATTTGTTTCCATGTTAAAAAAAAAAAAAAAGAGGAAAATTTTCTATAGATTATGATTTTCCATTGTTTGTTTTAAACAAAATGTAAACAGAAATGAAAAAATATGAAATTTTGAAGTGGAGGAATTTTTTCATGTTAAAATATCCTTTCGCATAGAAAACTTTACAATGAAACAAACAGATATAAGAACAAACCGTCCATCTGGTAAAAAGTCGAGTGTTGCTATCGCCATATAAATGTTCGTTCACCTGTAAAGTTAATAAAATTTTACATCATTAAATATCATTGACGTGGTTATGAAAATCTAAAAATGAATGTCAAAATTGACAAAGGTTGAACTTTCTGCATTCTTATTCCACATTGTAGCCTTTGTTATCCAATTAACATTACAAAATCATTCTCAATTGTGCAGAGTCATGTTGGTTGTTGAAATAATTCCTTATATTCATATTAGAAGTATATGTCTCGATAAGCTTATCAAAGTGGCCAAATATTTGCAATGTGATAGATCATTTTTTTTTTTTTTTGGTAAAAGATACGACAGATGAATTGGAGATCAAATTTTATGCACATGTAAACCCCGAGCTTTTTGACAAACGGATAAAACTTTTAGCCCAAAAAAAATTTGCCAAAGTAAAAAAAAAAAAAAAAAACAAATATTTGAAAATCAAGATTATGAAAGAGCTCGTAATAGTGGTTGGAAATCCAAAAACATGGATATATATATATATATATATGATGCGTGTTAATACATGGATAAACTTGATTGAATTGGACTTTAAAATTTGACACAAGCTGGTCCAAGGCACCTACTTACTATATACTCGTCTTGCCGGATTTCGAAAAAGTTTTTCAAGTAGATTGCGAGGCTTCGCACTTGGGTATAGGCGCTGTCCTAAGTCAAGAGGGACAACCTAAGGCATTTTTTAGCGAAAAAGTCAATGATGCAAAGAAGCGCAACCTATGACGTCGAGTTTGATGCGATCGTGCAAGCGCCATTATTGAAAGCTGGTCGACTTTTGAGGGACGAACGCCGCCACCCTCCTTCCTTCAGTCGCAACCCAATTTCTTAGTCACCCTTTCAAGGCCTTTGGTACTTCAGTAGGAGTGAGAGTTGCCATTTCATTATTCCATGTGGCATAAACTGAAAAGATGGGCTTGATCAACTTACCAAATTATTGTTTAGATGAGTTTTTTTTTATTTTTTCTTCCAATTTTAAATATAGTAAAACTATTTTAGGATCAAAGAGGGTTGGAAGAGAATATGATGAAATCTTAGAATCTAGATATAAGAATGAAAGAGGAGAAGCTTCGAGAAGGCCGAAAAGGAAAAAAAAAAAAAAGATGGCATGAGGAGCTCATTGATCTTCTCAATGATCCAACTTCAATGGTGGATATCAATTTACAACCCAACGTTGAAGATGTATGGCATCTTAAAACCTTTTGTGAGTCATATTTATTTTCATTTGTTTCAAGGGGAGCTAATGATGTGGCTCATCCTCTTGTTGTGAAAGCTCTCATTGGGTATGGTTAATTGACCTGTTTCTTCTCCTTGGAATCATGATCTTTGTTCTCTTGATACCTTAGCTTTACCCATTTGTTATGTTAATAATTTTTTAGTTAAAAAAAAAAAAAAAAAAAGGTGTGGGGGTTATATATGGTTTATTGCAAAAGTAAACCTTAAAATTTTAATTATTTAAAAAATATTATTCTTTAGAGTCTTATATATATCATCCCTAAAAGATAAAAAAAAATTGATAAAAATTTAGTTCTCAATAAAATAAAATAATAATAAAATTGTAACTAAAATTAGGAGATATTTTCGTTGGTCTGCTCCTCGGCTAATAAGAGGCATAGTTTGAAGCATTTCAACTTAAGAAAAATGCAAAGCTACCCAGAGTTTCTCAAGATGATAATTGGGTAAAAAGGACATGTCATGGCATGATACATATTGACATACCGTCCATCCAAATTGGATATAATTTCGCTCGTTCTGAGGTCCACTTTCAATGGTGATCAAAGCTGAACTAATTTCATCGGGACGAACTTCTGGATTGTATAGTTCAATAGTGGCCCCAGCTCCATGATACACCCTCCCTGGAGTCTGTACGGTGTCCACCCCTGCAAACTAAGTTTTTTTTTGGCAAAAACACACAATATTGTCACTAAAAACATAATATAGACATTTTTTAATTGATAAAAAAAATGTGTGTATATATATATATATATATATATATATATATATATATATATATATATAATATATATATATATATATATATAAGAGAGAGAGAGAGAGAGAGAGAGAGAGAGAGAGAGAGAGATGGATTATGCACCTCAAAACTTCCTTGTGTATTCTGTTGACCAAAATATTCAGGATATCTTTTGTGGAGAGAACTGGCTCTTTTTAGGTCTTCTTTTGTTATCCTTCGGATGGGTACTGTTCCCAGAGGACAGCCTTCCTTCAGTCTAAATTCAGAAGGTTTACTTGCTAAAATTTTCAGTTTTGACCAATAACCCTTGGGGATCTAAACAAAATATTTATACAAAGATCAGACTGTTTGATTTCATTTAATAACATGAGAATTCAAATATTTGAGTTAATGTCAATAATGATGTGATCTTTTGAAGCAAACCCAGAGATTAATCATTTCAGAGTCTAATGCTGTGTTTGTTGTATATTTTCATAAGGCATTGTAATGCATTCTTGAGGCGAATCCTAGAATTTGGTAAGAGAATGTGGTTTTTTTTTTTTTTAAATCTAATTTTTACCCTTTTTTTTTTTTTCATTTTGAACCTAGAAAGGAAAATATGTCACATATTTAGTTCATTCTTATTCTTCAATAGAATGCATTTTGACAGAATGCATTATGGAGTTTGACAAAATTTATTCCAAGAATGCATATCAAACGCAGCATAAGTTAGTCAAATACCCTCTCATGGGCATTGACATTCATCAACAAGCATGAATGTAGTATTTCGACATTTTATTTTCAATCTTCTATTTTTTTGTTTGACAAATCTCTTTTTGAATTAAAATTTGACATGTGAGCAAGAACCTCAAAACAAGAGATACCTAACCTGAATTTTGTGATCTTTGAGTGCAGGATGATCAAAGGCAGGTTGTTTGTAAATGTTCACACAATTATATACATCTCCATATTTAGTCTGTAAAATAAAATCAACTTAGAGTTTGGCCAGTAATGGTAAAACAAAACATAGAATTAGGAAACTATCACAAAAAAAAAACACCCACATAGAATTAGGAGATATTAGCTCATCCCATGCCCCATGATTAGAAGCTTACTTCATACATAACATTAGAGATGATGTGGCTATTCTCTTTAGTTAGGTTATGATATGAATAACAACGTCAAATTTCAAATTCTTGTAGAATTTGATTGAGAAAAAAAAAATTTAAGAAAATTGAGAGTGATGTGTAAAAAGAAAAACTACACCTTGATTGTTTTGATACCAGGCTTGTTTAGGGTTCTAAGCTGTCTTTCAAATTCTAAATCTTCTTCTTCAAGTGTGGTTCTCATCGCTTCCATCATATCAACACTCATAATTGCAAAAACTACCACAAAAGTGACTGCCAGCATAACCATTGTAGAAGCTCCCAAGGCCATGTTTTGCTGAAGTTTTCAGCTATAATGTCTCCTGCAAATATCATTGGTTTAACAAAAGAAAAATATGCAATCAAGATTGTATAGCCTACCTAATTTAACCCTTCCTATATACATTTGTCACTTTTGCCTTGTGTATATATATATATGTACATGGTCAGGGTATCATCTCTTCATTAATAAGGAAGGGATTTTTTAAATTACACTTATTTATTTGATGGTTGAAACTACAACCATATATGTACATGACAGTATACAAAACCTTTTGTCTTTTATTTTATATATAATATATTTTTAATGAAAGTAAATCTTATTATTTCACATGTCTACTCAAAAAATATGAAATAACAATGACAATTTTGCTAATTATACAATCTCTCTCTTCCATTGAGAGATTCATTGTCACTTGTTCATGTTTTTATTGGTGGGCAAAGGCAATGACACCATTAGGGCCTTGTTTGATAAAACTTCTGCTCTAATTCCGTTTCAGAATTTGGATTCTACTTTAGGCTACTCCGGGATTATTTGGGAATAAAAACATGTTTGATAACGCATTTCTAGAATAGATTCCACAGTATCTTTGAAATAGAAACATGTTTGATAAACACAATCCTCCAATCGAAGTCTAGAAAAGTGATGGGTAATGGGTGATGGGTGATGGCGGTGGTGGCTTGTGATCGTGGTGGTGGGTGGTGGGTGGTTGTGGTGGTGGTGGTGGTGGTGGTTGGTGGTGGCGATGGTGGTGGTAGAGGTCATGTGAGAGTCAAGTGAGAGTCAGATCGTGGTAGTGGTCATGTGAGAGTCAAGTGAGAGTCGGATGTTTTTTCTTCTCCCAAAAACTTACTCCAATACAAAAAAGCAAGTATTTTTTAATCTAAAAATTTAGATTCTGAAGCCAATTTGAATTTGGTTCAATATATGGAAGCTTGAATCCAATTGGGTTTACCATACACTCTTTTACTCCAAAATGACTCCCTGAGAATCAAGATCCATAGAATCCATAATCTGAAGTTTTATCAAACAGGCCCTAAGAGAATCTGTGCCAATACTCAAATAAAAAAAGGAATGGAAGAACAATAAAAGTTGATATAAACCAACGCTTAGAAATGAAAAAAAAAAATTGATGATTAGGGAACAGCCTTTTTCATATTTGTATTATAATTTTCGATCATAATTTAATTTGTAATAACAAAATTGATTAATGACAAACCGTTTAAAAGGTGGCAAACCGAAATCGATTATTAATCGATTTTGATTTCAGTTTTGACACCGTTTAATTAATTGATTCAGTATTAATTTTACTGTCCTATATATCATATTGCATCGGACCAAACCATATTAAATCGATTATAAACTGTTTAACATCCTTAATCAAGACAAACTATACTTATGATCATGTAGACCAGAAACAAAATGAAAATATTATAACAGTAAGCCTAAATAATGAAAATATATTACTCTATGACAATAAAAATTGAAAACAAAAGGATACCTGGGGAAGCGATTTTCAGCTCTGTATGGCTTTTTGTTCAATACGTTATAGCTTTATTTATAGTGGAGACTCCACGTAAGATGTGGTTATCTTCTAGTTGACAGTTTGGATATTCCACGGAAGATGTGAGGTATATTATCTCTCTTCTTTTTAAGGGAATTTTATGGAGAATCAATGTACATTGACATACCTCTAGCCGACAATATTTTCTTACCCATTATGCCTCCTAAGATTTTTCCATGAAAAACCAAAATCACAATCTCTTTAATTGAATCTCACTCTACGTCCAATCAAAACAGGTCAAATAAAATGGATATGACTGGGTGACATCACATGTTCCATCTAACTATAATTCAATATTTGTTTCTACAAAAAAAAAAAAAAAGTATAATGGGATATGCCACATCAATAGATAAGATAAAAGATGATTCATTTGTTAGACTGATGTGGCCCTATTGCCATGTCAGTCTGACACGTGTGTAAAGTGGGATCCGCCATCACCGGAATCGCGCGATCCGATTCTCTCCTCCCGAGTGCGCTAGAGGGCCGGTGGCAACCTATCCCAGATGGTTGCCATGTGGTTCTCGGTGAATCCGAGACCCATGTCCGAGTCGACACCTAGCCGACAAGCCAAGCCGACAGAGGGTGTCGGCTCGGATGTGGGTCTCAGATTCACCGAGAGCCACGTGGCAACCATCCGGGATAGGTTGCCACTGTCCTCCCAGAACCACTCCCAGGAGACGATGTAAATCCGTAACTGTCTTGATGGGAGACAGTTATAAGAACGTTAATCCATCCATTCGTAAAACCTGAAGAGAGACTGAGAAACCAGAAGTTAGTCCCTGAAAACTTGACGGCAATGGCATCGATTTCGAACACTTCCGCAGTGGCTGATTCGATATTCGTCGGACCAGGACCAGCAGGAGGTATGTTGATCTCCTTTTAATGGCTTACATATGGTATCAGAGCCCAGGATCACATGCCTCGCCGGTCAGTTTTTCCTTGTTTCCTCGGTTCAAGATGTTAAATAAAAAAAAACTGGAATGCTTTCGGGCAACCGTGTGAGGGCTGCCTGCAGGTGTGCACCCGCATGGCTGCCGGCCCACAAACCCGCAGGCCCGCTGTCACCGTTCAACCCGCAGCGGCAGGCCAGCAGCACTGCCGCTAACAGCGCTAGCCGCAGCAGGCCAGCCCGCAAGGGGCAGCCTGCCGCAGCCTTGCGATGCGCGGCCAGCAGCAGTTGCTGCATATGGCTTGCGCTGGGATCACCGGTTTAGTTGGTTGCGGCGGTGCCGTGGTGCTCTCTGTTTTTCCAAGGGGAGTGCCGAAATTTTTGGCATGTTTCAAAGCCGTTGGACCGCCGTATCTTCTTAAAAAAAAAAAAAAATGCATTCGGTTAATCTGATGGCACTCATTTGAAAATATGATATATATATTTGTAGGTTTTTTGGTCCTTTTAGCTTTTTATTAGAGAATTAAAAAAAAATTAAAAATCTAACCGTGTCATTTTTGACCGAATCTTTCTTGAACCGTTCTGTGTTGAACCGATTGGATTTGGTTTCTTTTGATTCGACCCGGCTTGACCCAAACCCGTTTTTGTAAAATTCAAGATTCTGTCTATGGTGATATTTAGTATTGTAAAGTTTAACTTTTCTTTTTTCCTTTGGTTTATTTTAGATGGGCAACTCTGCAGCAATAGCAGCTGCATTTGGTGGAGGATTGCCTCCTGGGATAAGTGGTACTAATGACAGGTGCACGGTCCTGGCCTCTAATCTAAATCCTGACGTAAGCAATGTTTTCATCCTTGTTTCCTATTAATAGTTTCACCCCTTTTTTGTATTTCATGCTTGGCTATTTTTCTTTGTATCTCAGAAAACCGATGAAGATAAACTCTTCAACCTTTTTTCCATCTTTGGGAACATTGTGAGAATTAAATTTCTCCGGAACAAGCCAGATCATGCACTCATCCAGATGGGTGATGGGTTCCTCATCCAGATGGGTGATGGGTTCCAGGCTGAATTGGCTGTACACTTCTTGAAAATTCGATACTTTTTAGCCATTTTAGAACTTCATGCTTAAGTTATTTCTATTGTCACTGAAGTCTGGCATCCCATTTAATGTGCCAGAAATTGTACTGTGTTTGTCAGACGAGAATTGTGAGTGATAGAACATGAGTAATAGAACACTTGTTAGACTGTCATTGGTTTACTTTGTCGATTGTCTAAGCCAGTTTGGCTGGCCTGACTTGAAACCCTATGGTGAGATGTTTACAATGAAGCTCTTTCCTATTGGTCTTCGTATTGTAATTGTTGATAAATTAGACTAACTGGGTCTAGTTTGATGAGAGAGAGTATTTGCGGACCCTACATGCGATATGATAGTGAAACGGGTGATGCAGTTTTGTTATAGGTATTGTGAAGCATGACAGAGGAGAGAGAATCAGAGGAGAGAGAAAGAGGAGAGAGAATCAGAGGAGAGAGAAAGAGGAGAAAGAAATTGGGGCCAGTGGGACCCACCAAGGTGGCCAAGGCGTTCGGCTGGCCAAGGCTGGCCCGGCCGAGGGCCAAGGCCGGCCCGACCCGACAGCCAGAAGACAAGACACCCGGCGACGGAGCCAAAGCCGGCCGCCAGCAAGACAAAGACACCCGTAGGCCCGCGACGGCAAGGCCAGCGCCGGGCCCTATCGCATGCCGCGCGCGCTGGCCCTCCCGCATGCCACCCGCAGGACCCCTCCCGCATGCCGCGCACATCTTCCACCTGTTCGATGATTTTCCAGGAGAGAGAAAAACTCTCTGGAAAATCATCTCTGTAGAAGTTTAACAAATTGAAAAAGTTACAGAGGCCATTTCCATTATTCTCAGGGGTATTTTGGGCAGTTTGAAAAAGCCAAAATACCATATCAACGGTTCAGATGGAGCCACGCAAGTGTGATTCTAAATCAAGGGTTCTGGTTAAAGCGGGTTATGGTGTTTACCAGTCGACAGCATCAGATTCCATCGCGAGTGCGCTGATTGGCCAGACGCAGTTTAAAGACATGCGCCACATCACACGGAAGCAGCGCAATGATCCAGTGTGACGCGCCTACCTTGTCACGGTGCTCTTGATCCAGATCCTACGCTGGATACAAGATCCGAAGTTCGGAGACGCTATTTGTGTGGATCTGACAGACATCAGAAGATCCCGCCTTTTTGAGTGAGATCTGACGGCCGATTTCACAGATGCTCTTTTCGGCCTATCAGAGCGCGACACCCAAGCGGCGGGGCGCGGCTATGGTGCTTCGTAGGCGCACCAAATGAAGCTGAAAGATTCCATTTGGAATTTTTTAAATGGCCGAACTTATTTTTGCCATAACTTAATCATCCGGAGGCCAAATCCGACGATTCAAATTGCATTGAGCTAGGTTTTTCATGCTCTTTCTATTGAGAATAGTTGGAGAACCTAGTGGCTGCGAAAAACAGATCTGAAAAGGTTTTTTTGAAGAAAAAAGAGAAGAACTTTATGGATTTTGATTTTTCTTGCTCTGGAAATTGAAGACAGTCATTCTCCATCTCTGTTCATGCTGATGCCGGTACATTGATGTATTTTTTGAAGGCTGGTAGAGCTTGGTTGCATATGGCAAGGGATTGATTGATTACCAGAAGAAGAGGAACATCGTCAATTATCAGAAAAAATTGGTTGTGAGATTTTCTCATCTCCCTTACTGTTTATTGAATCAATGCATTGTATGTTAAAGTAGGTTGATAATGTTGAGTGCCTACGTTGTATGGGAATCTAATGTATGCTAGCATTAGGCAAAGAAAAAAAGAAGAAAATATTGAATGCCTTGCTAAATTGGGATTTAATTGTAGGGCATCATTATAAACCCCAAAAATTGTATTAGTTGTGGTGTGTTCAGTGGGTGCTGGACACTGGCTTTATGCCTGAATTCTGGCGTTGTTACGCCCTCTCAGTTTTATGCTGGGAAAATTTAGGGTGAGCATCCTTGTCCTGTAAAGGGCTAAAAGTTGAGTATTGAGTAAATACGAAGCCCATTGGGCATTACTCCGTGGATTAGCCATCACTCACTGTGGTGGTGAACCACGTAATCTTTCTGTATTGTGGTTTGTTTTAATTATGTACTTTGTGAAGTACGTGGAATGAATTGCAGGATGGGTGTGCAAATATGGTAGACCTGGCCACTGAGTGGTTGCGAGGTAGATTTGCATACGATTGTGTATGGGGCAGTCTTGTTCATCATAAGCATTGGGCAGCAAAGAAATATCAGGGAAAAAGTATTCACACTGATTCAGCCCCCCTCTCAGTGTCATTCAAGGTCCATCAATTGGTATCAGAGCACCATGCTCAGTGAAAGCTAAATCAGCATCTGAGAGATCAGAGGGTAGCAATGGCACCAGGGGAAGGTTCACATAAACCCCCATTGCTCGATGGTACAGACTTTATTTTTTGGAAAAGGCGAATGGAGATATATGTGGGATCACTTGGATTTGATGTTTGGGCTGCAGTTGAATTTGGCTACACTCCACATGATACAGTTGCTCCTAGTGCAATAGACAAAAATAATTTTGAAAATAACAGAAAGGCACTCAATGCCATTCAAGGTGGTCTGACCAACAGTGAATTGTCCAAGGTCATGGATTACAAGACTGCAAAGGAGGTCTGGGATAGACTAATAAACATCTATGAAGGAGATAAGAAAATCAAGACTGTCAAGCTGCAGACATTCAGAGGTCAGTTTGAGAATTTGAAGATGAATGAAGATGAGACCATTGATCAATACATGAACAGGGTTAATGAAGTGGTCAATTCTATTAGAGGACTTGGTGAAGATTTGAAAGGTCATATTGTTTGTCAGAAGATTTTGAGGTCTCTCACTCCAAAATTTGAGTCAAAGGTATCTGCTCTTGAAGAAACTAAGGACTTGGAACAGGTTACTATTGATGAAATTCATGGAGCTTTAACAGCTTTTGAGATGAGGATTGATCCAGGAACCACTAGTGACAAGCAGGTAGCTTTCAAGGCTATGAAGAAACTGAAGATTTCTGAAAAACAAAATGAGGAAGAAAGTGAAGATGAAGCCACGGCTCATTTCACTAGAAAATTAAAGAAGGGTACAGGTAAATACAAGAACAAGTTTCCTTTCAAATGTTTCAACTGTGGCAAGGTTGGACATTTTGCTGCAAAATGCCCCATGACGAGTAAGTTTGACAGTGATGATGAAGAAGACAGAAAAACAAGTTTAAAGGAAAGAAAAATTATAACTTCAAGAAAAACAAGTCCAACAAAAGGAGTTTTATCTCTAAGAGAAGCACTGAAACTTCAGATGATGACTCTGATGAAATCTCTGAAGATGAGCCTAGTGAGGCTTTTTTTATGGTTTACATTGAAGCTCAAGAGAAGATCACAGATAAAGGAAAAATTATGAATTTTATCTCAAGTGGTGATGAAGAGAGAGACAAGGAAGATAATTTTTCAAGCAGTGATGAAGAGGGTGAGATAAATTTTGAGGAAGAACTTGTTGCAGCTATGAAGGAGCTTAAGAAGGAAAGAAAGCATAACAAGCTTGCCTCTCAAGAAGCCAAAAAGCAAAAGCAAGTAATTCAAGATCTGAAAGCTCAATATGAAGAGTCCAATAAAATTATAGAAAATCTCAATACTCAGCTTAAACAGGCATCTGTAGATTACTCCATGGTGTTGAATGAGAATGCAAGTTTGAAAGTTCAACTTGAAGAACAACTTCCTATGGTTGAACGATTTGAAGAATTTGAAAATGATTTTACTCTTCTAAAGACAAAAGTAGCAGAGTATGAAAAAGAAGAGGTTGAGAGACAACAAAAATTATCTCAACATGAAGATTTAAATAAGTCTACTTCAGTGCATCATAGTAGTAACAAACTTGACAGGATTATCAATGCTCAAAGACCTTCCCACATCAAGTTTGGTCATGGTTTTGATAAAGGACAGACATCAAAAATTGCAAATTCAAAGGGAAAAGAGCCCATATCTTTTGTGAAGGAAAATGAAAAGGGTAAGGACTGTCACACCCCAATTCCGCACTGTTCAGAATGGTGTGATGAACCGCTAAATAACCAACGGTTCAACCAGGATCTCAAATAGGCTATCCCCGCGTTATCTGAACCTCCATACACCCAAGTCATAATCAGAGTAAATACACAATAGCGGAAGTCTTATAATAATATGAACTGAGAAACTAAGATGATATCCATAAATAATAGCAAATTATTCTGTGTTTAACTGAGACATAAATATTTAAATACCAAATACATGTCTTATAAATCCAATAAAGAAACCTATAAAAATATCTAGTCAAATACACACGAGTTGCACTCGCAAGAGGAGTCGTGTGTATCATCTTCAGCTCCAGCGTCCATTGCTGCTACCGTCCGGTACGTAGGAGTATTCATGTAGTCTTCAACTGTATAACCTGCATCATCAACTAAAAATATTTGACGTCGAGGGTGAGCACACAACACGGCTCAGTGAGTAGCCAAAACAATGCAACATTACATATGCATGCAAAAATCAATTTATATCTTTGGTCTTGGTTTATAGTTTGCAATGCGCAATAGAAAGGTTGGGTGGTCAAAGGTTAACGTTTATTGACACCGCCTCTATACACAGGATGTGGAAGCCCGCCCGAAGGTTAACGTTTATCGTCGTCCCCATCCACCCTATCATAACATTATACAACAAAGGTTAACGTTTATTGCTATATAATGCTATACCAACACGTAAGTCCCTATTAGCGAGGGCTTGTAAACTGGGCTCGCTACTAACCAATCCTAATGCCAAACAGTGTATCCACGGCCTCACCCCAGCATCCCTCAGAATGCCCATAGAGATAGAGCTAAGGCCCCCCGATAGAGTCAGAGACTACAAGGACCGAGACCACCTCCCCTGATACTCTACGACATAATAGTTCTGCTAAGGTAATGGCGATACGACGATGTCAATGCACAAGACTTGAGTTAGAGATAGAGCTAAAGTGCTGAAACCCGTCAAAGGTTAACGTTTATTGACGTTCTCATCACACCTCCCCTGATACTCGCTCGCATCAAGCACATCAACCACACACATACAAGCACATGCCTATTCCTATCATCATCATCATCATCATCATGTTATAAACAATAAAGTAAATATGCATGAACAAGTAATAGAAATATTGGATGGCATGCTGTATGCACATTACAAACATATTCGTATAGAATCAAATATAGCATAGGACTCAAGAAATAAAAAATAGTTTATTATTAACCGATTAGTTTGGGGTTAAGGTTCCTCACCTTAGCTTGCTAATAGATATTTTCCCAAGCTTTAGAATCACCTTTAGATTGTTATTATATTGCTAGAAGACCTAACAAAGTCAATAGAATTTAATTAGAATTAATTCTAGATTTAAAAACCATTATGTTAACTGAGGGTCGATGCTAGGGTCGATGCTAGGGTCGATGGGTCTATCGACCCTCCCCTCATTCTAAACTTCCCGAATGCTGAGGGTCGATGGTCAGAAACACCTAGGGTCGGATGGTCTATCGACCCTCGGTGCGACCCTCGATGCACTCTGGTCCAATTTCCACTTTTAATCCATTCTTCGTGTTTGGGGTCCTATGGCTTGCTTCCTACATTCACTCAACATTCAGTCCGTGGTCTAGAACCATGTATAAACCATCTAAATAGTTTTCGTGAATCCCCCTATGGTTTTCCATGAAAACCTAACCATGAATGGATGGTTTGGGTTTCTCCGAAATCCTACACTCAACCATATCTAATCTAAGGTCTGTAGAAACTCATGGAATTAGTATCCATACCTGAGAAGATTACTTTTCTTCTGAAATTCTTCTCCTTTTTGCTAAGTCTTTCTCCTTGTCTCCTTTCTTCCACTTTTCCTTCTTCTCTCTTTCTCTCAATTCAATTAGGGTTGTGAAAGGAGTGAAAGTGGCTTAGGAACGTCCTTTAAATAGACTAGGAATGTCCTATAATAGTCCCATTGAGATTTAGAAAGAATCCCAACCGAAAATTAGGAAATTTCCTAATTTCAGTTTCGTCAGAAATCGAGGGTCGATGATCCCGTCGACCCTAGGGTCTTAAGCTGTCCGACCCTCCCTTCAAAACTGAGGGTCTGACTTTCTATTTTGGGAGGTCTGACCCTGCTTAGTTGGGTGTGCGACCTTCCCCTAAAATTAAGTGTTTTTGGATCGATTTTATACCTGGGATCTCGATCTCATTCATGCCCTTGGTCCATTTGACTCGACCATGATGGGTAAACCTGGTTCAAGGTGGTAAGACCGGGTTAGTTTGACACGGGTCTTACAAGGACCCTATAGTTCATTGTCAAGGTGGAAACAAAATTTCTCTTCCTAAGACTAACTATGCAAGGCCAAGACAAAATACATGGCAAGGAAAGAGAATGGAGTATGACAATTTCTACAGAGAAAACTATCCCAGTGCACCACAGAAACAGATGGGATACATGGAAACTGCAAGGTCAAGACATTATTTTCAGGGTTACTGCTACAGATGCAACAATTTCGGACATAAAATTGCTACCTGCAAATTTAACATGAGAGATGTAAAATTTGAAAGTAGAAATCAATTTGCTCCCCTTGAAGAGAACTTTGTAGAGTGTTACAATTGTAATAACTTTGGGCATGTAGCAAAGAACTATAGAACCATTTTTCCCTCTATGTCACATTTACAGAGACAGCATAGTAGGACAAGAAGAGAGGCTCCAAGACAGAAACATGTTGAGAAGGCATCATCACAGAAGAGAGTTTGGGTTCAGAGGGACAGAATAGAAAGAGACAGCTCTTTGGTTGTGTAGACAACTTTTAAAGCACAAGACAGCTCTACACCATGGATTCTTGACAGTGGGTGTTCTAGTCACATGACTGGAGACAATAAAAAACTTCAGAAGCTTTAGAGTTATGAAGGAGGTTCAGTTAAATTTGGCAACAATAATGGTGCCAAGATAGTTGGAAAGGGAAGCATCAGCCTCATTAATGGAAATATAAAATCTCATGATGTTCTCTATGTTTCAGGTTTGAAACATAACTTATTGAGTGTCAGCCAGATTTGTGATAGGGGTCACAAAGTGATTTTTAATGATCAAGGATGTGAGATCCGAAAGTCTGACAGTGGAAAGTTGATGGCATCAGGAAAAAGAACTTCTAGAAATCTCTATATTCTGTCTGAAGAGTTTGAAGAGAATTGTATGATGAGTCAAGAAGAGGAAACATGGCTATGGCATAGAAGATTGGGACATATTGGCTTTGAAAATCTATCCAAAATATCTAACAAAAATGCTGTGAGAGACATTCCTTCATTGAAAAAGCCTTCCAATGATATATGTGCATCTTGTCAGAAGGGGAAGCAGACAAGAACATCATTCAAGCCTAAGGAATACCACACTACTCAACCATTGGAGATAATTCATACAGATTTATGTGGGCCAGTGAGAACACAAAGCATTGCAGGAGAAAGGTACTTCATTCTTTTTATAGATGACTACTCTAGAATGACTTGGGTAATGTTTCTGAAACATAAGTCAGAAGCTTTGGCTAGATTCAAGATCTTCAAGACTCAAGTTGAAAATGAGACAGGGAAGAAAATCAAGTGTCTGAGATCTGACAGGGGGGAGAGTACACCTGGATTGACTTTGTAGAATATTGTTATGAGAACGACATTAAGAGACAGACTTCAGCTCCTAGAACACCACAGCAAAATGGTGTTGCAGAAAGAAAGAATAGAACTGTTCAAGAGATGGCTAGAACTATGTTAACTGAAAATGACATGGGGAATAAATTTTGGAGAGAAGTAGTGCATACAGCAATATATGTTCAAAATAGGTGTATGTTGAGGCCACATGAAGACAAGACACCCTATGAACTATGGTTTGGTAAAAAGGCCAAAGCAAAGCACTTCAAGATGTTTGGTAGTAAGTGTTATATCAAGAACACCAGTCATGGTCTAGGAAAGTTTGATGTTAGGGCTGATGAAGGAATATTTCTTGGCTACTCTACCTCTAGCAAAGCTTACAAATGCTACAATAAAAAACTTGGTAAAATTATTGAAAGTACAGATGTGAGAGTTGATGAGCACAAGAATTCTCCTACAGGATCAAATAATGAAGTTCCTATTTTTGAAGACCTAGACAGTGATCAGAATGACAATGAAACAGAAAAGGAGCAGGATGTTACAAATGTGCCAAGACAGAGAGCTGTGGTTGAGACAGAAGAAAGAGAAGAGCAGTCTGATTCAGAGGCAGATAGGCAGAATAAAAGTGGCTCAAGAAGGGTAAAAAATAATCATCCTGAGTAATTAATTCTTGGTGATCCATTTGCTGGTATGCAAACAAGAAAGGTGAGACAACCAAAACAAATGTTTTATTTACTATCTCATATTGAACCAAAATCAGTTGCAGAGGCATGTGAAGATGGTAGTTGGCTCAAGGCAATGAATGAAGAGTTGGATCAAATAGAGAAAAATAAAACTTGGGAATTGGTGCCAAGGCCTACAGACAAGAATGTTATTGGCACTAAATGGGTCTACAGGAACAAGCTCAATGAAGATGGCAAAATTATAAGAAACAAGGCCAGATTAGTTTGTAAAGGATATGCTTAGATTGAGGGCGTTGACTTTGAAGAAACATTTGCTCCTGTGGCTAGGTTGGAAGCTATCAGGATGTTTCTTGCTTTTGCAGTGCACAAGAACTTCAAAGTTTATCAGATGGATGTCAAGTCAACTTTTCTGAATGGTGACTTGGAAGAAGAGGTGTATATAGAGCAACCAGATGGATTTCAACTGAGTGAGGACCCTACACTTGTTTGTAAACTGAAGAAAGCATTGTATGGGTTGAAGCAAACACCAAGAGCATGGTATTCAAGACTTGATACTTATCTTTGTAAGTTGGGTTTCAAGAAAGGTTTGGTTGATAGCAATTTATATGTTAAATCTATGGATGGCAATCAGACAGTTGTGGTTGTATATGTAGATGATATCATCTTTGCAGGCCAAAAGGATGAATTATGTCAAGACTTTGCTCAGAGAATGCAAGATGAGTTTGAGATGTCCATGATTGGAGAGCTATCTTATTTTTTAGGTCTGCAGATAAGTCAGTTGCAAGATGGGTTCTTTTTATCTCAGACTAAATATGTGAAGGAAATGTTGAAGAAATTCACAATGGAAGACTGTACACCAATGAGCACTTCAATGATGACAAATTGTAAGCTAAGTAAAGAGGATGACTCTCCCTCAGTTGATAATACTATGTACTGGTCAATGATAGGAAGTCTTCTCTACTTGACTGCTACTAGACCAGATATTCTTCAGTCTGTGTGCATGGTAGCTAGATTTCAAGCTGGCCCAAAGGAGACACATGTGGTAGCTATGAAGAGGATCTTCAGATACTTAAAGGGGACAATGGAGTATGGTCTCTGGTATGCAAAAAGCAAGGATCTGGTTTTGTCATCCTACTCAGATGCAGATTGGGCAGGTTGTGTTGATGATAGGAAGAGCACTAGTAGATGTGCCTTCTATCTTGGTAGGAATTTAGTGGCTTGGCACAGTAAGAAACAGAGTCGAGATCATTATCTACTGAGGCTGAATACATTGCAGCTACCTCTTGTTGTACACAGGTTTTGTGGATGAAACAAATGTTGAAGGATTTAGGCATTGAGTCAGACAAGCCTATTTCAATGTTCTGTGACAACACAAGTGCTATTAATATCTCTACAAATCCAGTTATGTACTCTAGGACGAAGCACATAGCCATTCGGTATCACTTCTTGAGAGAAAAGGTCTTGGAAGGAGAAGTTCAGTTAGAGTTCATTCCTACAGCAGAGTAGATTGCAGATATCTTCACAAAGCCACTTCCCAGAGATCAGTTTGACTACTTGCGACAGAAATTGGGAGTGATTATCTTCCCCAAGCATTGAGGAGCTTGGAGTGAGGGGGAGTAGGATTTGCTTGTTCTATTTTTTTTGCTCCCTATGTAGGACTCAGGGGGAGTCTGTTGGTATTTTTTTGTGTTGCTATGGTGATAAGTTTATGTTTTGGAGCGCCCATAGGATTGGGAAGATGCAGTGGGCACTCCTATGTGGCAAATCCCTTTGTTCTTGTTGTCAAAGGGGGAGAAATGTCTGTGGATTGAGTAGTTGCCAACAATTCCAAAGGGGGAGATTGTTGGCCTTCATATTGTAATTGTTGGCAAATTGGACTAACTAGGTCCAGTTTGATGAGAGAGAGTGTTTACGGACCCTACAGGCGATATGACAGTGAAACGGGTGATGCAGTTTTGTTACAGTTTTATGACAGAGGAGAGAGAATCAGACGAGAGAGAAAAAGGAGAGAGAAAGTAGGGCCAGTGGGACCCACCAAGGTGGCCAAGGTAGTCAGCCTGGCCGAAGGCCTGGCCGAGGGCCAAGGCAGCCAGCCCAACAGGCCAGCAGACAAGACACCCGCGGCCCGCAGTGGCCAGCCACAAGCTGGCCAGCAGCACAGCACACCCGCAGGCCCGCAGGCAGCAGGCCCGCGTGCGCTGGACCTATCGCATGCTGCACGCGCTGGCCCTCCCGCATGCCATGCACAGGACCCCTCCCGCATGCCGCGCACATCTTCCACCTGTTCGATGATTTTCCAGGAGAGAGAAAAACTCTATGGAAAATCATCTCTGTAGAAGTTTAACAAATTGAAAAAGTTACAGAGGCCATTTCCATTATTCTCAGGGGTATTTTGGGCAGTTTGAAAAAGCCAAAATACCATATCAACGGTTCAGATGGAGCCACGCAAGTGTGATTCTAAATCAAGGGTTCGGGTTAAAGCGGGCTATGGTGTTTACCAGTCGACAGCGTCAGATTCCATCACGAGTGCGCTGATTGGCCAGACGTAGTTTAAAGACATGCGCCGCATCACACGGAAGCAGCGCAATGATCCAGTGTGACGCGCCTACCTTGTCACGGCGCTCTTGATCCAGATCCTACGCTGGATACAAGATCCGAAGTTCGGAGACGCTATTTGTGCGGATCTGACGGACATCAGAAGATCCCGCCTTTTTGAGTGAGATCCGACGGCCGATTTCACAGATGCTCTTTTCGGCCTATCAGAGCGCGACGCCCAAGCGGCGGGGCATGGCTATGGTTCTTCGCAGGCGCACCAAATGAAGCCGAAAGATTCCATTTGGAATTTTTTAAATGGCCGAACTTGTTTTTGCCATAACTTGATCATCCAGAGGCCAAATCCGACGATTCAAATTGCACTGAGCTAGGTTTTTCATGCTCTTTCTATTGAGAATGGTTGGAGAACCTAGTGGCTGCGAAAAACAGATCTGAAAAGATTTTTTTGAAGAAAAAAGAGAAGAACTTTATGGATTTTGATTTTTCTTGCTCTGGAAATTGAAGACAGTCATTCTCCATCTCTGTTCATGCTGATGCCGATACATTGATGTATATTTTGAAGGCTGGTAGAGATTGGTTGCATATGGCAATGGATTGATTGATTACCAGAAGAAGAGGAACATCGTCAATTATCAGAAAAAATTGGTTGTGAGATTTTCTCATCTCCCTTACTGTTTATTGAATCAATGCATTGTATGTTAAAGTAGGTTGATAATGTTGAATGCCTACGTTGTATGGGAATCTAATGTATGCTAGCATTAGGCAAAGAAAAAAAGAAGAAAATATTGAATGCCTTGCTAGATTGGGATTTAATTGTAGGGCCTCATTATAAGCCCCAAAAATTGTATTAGTTGTGGTGTGTTCAGTGGGTGCTGGACACTGGCTTTATGCCTGAATTCTGGCGTTGTTACGCCCTCTCAGTTTTATGCTGGGAAAATTTAGGGTGAGCATCATTGTCCTGTAAAGGGTTAAAAGTTAAGTATTGAGTAAATACGAAGCCCATTGGGCATTACTCCGTGGATTAGCCATCACTCACTGTGGTGGTGAACCACGTAATCTTTCTGTGTTGTGGTTTGTTTTAATTATGTACTTTGTGAAGTGCGTGGAATGAATTGCAGGATGGGTGCACAAATATGGTAGACCTGGCCACTGAGTGGTTGCGAGGTAGATTTGCATACGATTGTGTATGGGGCAGTCTTGTTCATCATAAGCATTGGGCAGCAAAGAAATATCAGGGAAAAAGTATTCACACTGATTCAGCCCCCCTCTCAGTGTCATTCAAAGTCCATCATTTTCGATGTTGAATGGCAATGCCTCGGGACATACATTGACGTTGGCAGTGGCTTAATATAATTTATGTAATCTCTGCTGAGGCCAAACTTTATTATCAATAGATATGAGAGTTCTTATTACATTATTCTGAGATCTGTGGATGGAGGGCATGGTGTTCAGAATTTTGTCTAAAGACTGGACTTTCTCAGTTCTTGCCTTGTTGTATTTCACCTTAGTACTGGCTGTGAAGTGCAAGCTATATATGGTTTTTATTATTTCTTGGCCTTTCCCATACAAAAATGATAGAAGCAAGCATTTTCTTTTTTTCTAACTGAATTGACTTGTAAGTGGAGGTACATCAAGTAAAACTAAACCTTGAACCCTTTCTTTTTTTTTTTTTTTTTTAACTGATAGGTATGAAGTTCTACTCATTTGCTTTGTCTAACCTTATGTTTTGGTTAGTTTAGTTTGATGTTTAATAAAATTTGGTATTTACCTTCTAATTTTTTTCTGGGTCTCTAGGGAGCCATGCTGTTTGGAAAGCGATTGGAGGTGAACTTCTCTAAGCATCCCAACATAACATCAGCCCCCGACACACATGAATATTTGAACTCAAACCTTAACCGCTTCAACCGAAATGCTGCAAAGAACTATCGCTACTGCTGCTCCCCCACCAAGATGATCCACTTGTCCACTCTTCCCCAGGACATCTCAGAGGAGGACATCATGGCTCACCTAGAGGAGCATGGAAACATTGTCAACACCAAGCTATTTGAGGTCAATGGAAAGAAGCAGGCCCTTGTCTTGTTTAAGACAGAGGAACAGGATACGGAGGCGCTTGTTTGTAAGCATGCGACCTCAATTGACACATCAGTTATCCGTATCTCCTTCTCCCAGTTGTAAACAATATGAAAAGGAAGATGTCATGATCTTATTATATGGAAAAGGCGGGTTATGCTTTGGCAGCAGGTCATCTCCTTAATTATTCCTTCTTTTTCTTCTTGTACTGGTTGTTGTAACCTTTTCCCAAAGTGTTGGAAGTGATTTTTGCTTAATGTTCTTTACCCCTCATTTTCTTTGCACATTTAGTTTTTGTTTAATAGGTTTCTTCAGTATTGGGGGATGTTTTGTTGCTGTGCCTGTAGATCCTGGCAGATGAGTTGTGAATGGTTCTATTTTTGTTTTATTTTTTATTGGTTAACCGGGTTTCTCATCTTCCCTATTTCATTTGTAGCATATTCATCGCGTCATCAACAGGTCATCTTAACGGTCCATCAGTAATTGCAATGGCTTCCTAATGTACAGTGTTCCTTACCTTCTCAATTCCATTTTCTGGCATCCAATGCTTTTTGAGGTGTGATTAACTTTAGCTGATGTTTAGAGAGAGAGAGAGAAGGAGGGGGGGGGGGGTGGAGGGTTAGATGGATACACCATTTTTATCCTCCTTACTTTACACTAAAAACTGGAATGTTTGGGGAACTTCATTTCAATTTGGATTGTGGGATATTTGATGCAATCAGTGTCAAGGTGGAATCAGAACATCTTTTTTAGACAGGACCAGATCATTTTACACTGATGGACGGGTAGTACTCACCCACACAAAGTGAGTCCAATTTAGTTTATCAGGATCTTGTTTGGTCTCAAACTTCGCTGCTACTGTAATCCTCGAACGAGTGTTTCTTAATAGAGTTATTTTTTTTTACTGTAGGTCCTACCATGAGAATATTATATTATTATTATTATTCGTTTGTCGAATATCAAAATTGCTTTTTCACTGTTCTAGGAATCTCATTGGAGCTCTTCACTTGTTACATGAGTCTCATTGGATTGGCCTCAAGATACAACAGTCTTGTAACAAAGACACTTCTCATACAACAAATACACTTTTGATGTAAGGATTTAGGTTTCTGGTTTCCCTCCCAAGTCAAGACAAAGAAAAAGGATACCATCCTAATGTCTACCAAAATGTATGATTTTGTGTCATTAACTCCACAGTTTCATTGCTAAGGGAACATCAAGCAAAACCTAACAAAATGAAAGAATCTAAGATCGGATATCGATTAGGTTTCGTTTATACATCACAACATCTCAAATCCCTGCAAAATCTGAAACTAAGGCAAGAAACTAAGATATTATCTTTCAATTGCATCCGCTTTTTCAAGTTTATTGAAAATTCTAAATTTCACGCTGCGCTCTTCCATTCCGAATTAGATGCACTCAAATCAGCAATTTGAATTTTTTTGTTACTAAGACTCTGTTTGTTTTGACGTAAAATTTTACATGTGAATATATATTTTTTTTCAATATTCGTTTTCAATAGATAAAATATAATTACCTCTAAGGGAGAGGAAAACAAGAACTTCGGCTTTCTTTTACCCGTTGGAAACAAACTTTGAAAAAAAAAGGAAATACATATAAAATGTTACGTTAAAACATTGGAGCCCAAAAGGAAAATGGAAGATTCGCTTGAACTGTACTATCGTATTCTTTGTGGATTAGGGCCAAGATGGGCCGGGCCCAACCTTAGCCCCAGTCTTAGAGTAGGCCCAGATAAGCTTCTGGATTCAAGATTCTGAAATAGGATGGGAGAAAAGCACAGTTTAGCCCAAGAGACTGGGCCCAAACTCAAAAATCACAAATTAGCCACGTGGCAAACATGTCAATCCTCTTTTAGCATAACCCCGCTATCATCGTAATTAACTTGCGACATTAATCCAAACCGTTGGCATTTATTACTATCTTAATCTTATCAAGTGCGAAAGGCCTAACTGTCTCCTCCTGGCTCCTTCCCTGTTCGAAGGACCGAATCTGAATTTACGTTAATGGATGCAAATCTCATCCGGTTATCGTCTGCATTTACATTCGGAGAATCGTTTCAAAGGAAGGTCCAGAACTCTTCTGCTCTCTTCTACATTTCTCGTGGTTCAAAGTATTTGGGAATGCGCAGCTCGAATTCTCAGTATCGGAAGCTCACCATACTGGGTAGCAATAGCAGAGAGAGCTTCGACGAAGCTGCTTTTGAGGTTCAGAGACTCACCCTCGACTCGAAAGCCCGAGAATCGATGGCGGAGGAGGCTGAGAGGACGATCAGCAGCAGTAGCAGCTTGGAAGACGATCCAAAGGCATGGAAATGGAGAATTCGTAAAAGGATTTGGGATATGATGGAAGCAGAGAACATTGCCCAGAATCCTCGTCCAGTTCATCATCGAATTCCCAATTTCGTTGGTGCCGC
This sequence comes from Protea cynaroides, assembly GCA_028583415.1. Classification (NCBI taxonomy): domain Eukaryota; kingdom Viridiplantae; phylum Streptophyta; class Magnoliopsida; order Proteales; family Proteaceae; genus Protea; species Protea cynaroides. The sequence continues at coordinate 22,713,830 of CM053276.1, forward strand.
CGCTGCTGCTAAAAATGTCAGTTCTCTTATGATTGTACTTGTTTTCTTTTATTGTCTAGAATCGGAAGATTTTGGTCCCTGAATTTCGTCTAAATTCTAAGTTTCTCGTACTGAGTTGGTTGATTAAGCGATTCGTAGAAGTCATACCCTATACTAGGGTATTTGATTGTGCAGTATGTTCTGTGCACGTTTCAGTTTCTTCTCTCTTTTTACTGAAATTGATATGTTGCTGGTTGCGAAAGGTAGGCGGATTAGATGTGTTTCGGGTTGCAAACTGTGTCAAGGTTAATCCCGATTCCCCACAGAAGCGGTTCGATTCATAACGCTCTCAGGTTGATAATGGTAGTCACGCGAATTATTGTCGTTGTTGATGCTACTTATATTTCCTTAAGAAAGCCAATATCTGCTGTACTCGCTTCTAATTGGGTTAAGAGCCAAGAGGAACTGTGAGAAAGTTATATATTTGATCTGTTTGGCAATTGTTTATACGACACATTAGTTCCACTATTCCTTAAGAAAGCTTCTCCATTTAATTTTTGCTTTCTTATTGAACTTAGTGAATGTAAAAGAAAAAAAAAAAGATGGTTCATGCTACAACTTTTCCCCCCTTGCTTTTGTGGTCATAGAATTATTGTTGTAAAATAAAGGCAATACTACGAATGATAGTTAGATCTTATCTGTCTTATTGGTAGGTGTATCACCAACTATAACTCAGTACTTAGCAACCTAAGATGCAAGAGGCTGAGGCGTGCCCAAAAACATTTTCCTTAAGACCATAGGTGCCCCCTGTGGTGCAGATGTATGAATCGGCCTCAAGATACAACAGCCTTGTTGACTACCGGCAATAATTGTCCACTCGCCTACTTGTAAGCACCCCATTTTTGCCACCCTCGGCATAAGTGAACCAATATGGCAGGTTTCTGACCTTTAACCCAAAGATTTGTAATTCTTCACTGATCCCCACAGTAGGGTCATAGGCTATTATCTGCATAGATGCATAGGTCATGGAATTATCTTCGAAACGAGACCAGAATTGCTCAATTCCGGTATCAAATGAGGAAGATATGATCATTTTAGTCAGATGATACATATAAGGGAGGTTTCTGAAATTATCATAAATAATCCCAAGGGCTTTCATGCAAATTATCGTAAGTTGGATTGTTTGAATTTCAAATCATCATATCTTGATCATCCGACATCGGATTCAGATGGTTCCAAGACCATTATTCTTCATTCATGATGTTCTACAAAGTGGACGTAAAAAATCCCGGGTAGAAGTCACCAGTGGGTCCCATGCAAACTTGCATGCAAAATGATCGACAAAACTTCAAAGCTTCATATCTTTCCCGTTCTACATCGGATTCAGGTGATTTCAGTCTCATTATGTTCCATTTTTAGTGCTCTACAAAGTGGACGTAAAATATTTTCGGTAAAAGCCTCTGAAGGATCTCATGCAGAATGGTCAGCCAAATTATCGATAATTGGCCCGCTTAAACTTCAAAAATTCATAAGTTGACCATTTTACTTCCAAATGAGGTGATTCAAGTTCCTATATTCCTCATTTTTAATGTTCTACAAAATAAACGCAAAAAATTTGGAATAGAGGCCATCAAAAAATTCCATGCGGGATAACAGTGGGAATGACCCGTGAAATGATAAGGAGAAGAAACCCAGTTAATTCCAATCAGTCCAAGTCAACTCAGTTCAAACAGTTTTGGTCCAACCTAGCTCAACCCATATCAGTTGTCAACCTAAGTCAGTCTCAACCCATTTCGAATCAGTTAATCTATGTGCAAGATATTTATATTATATATATTATATATATATTATATATATATATATATATATATATATATATATATATATATATATATATATATATATATATATATATATATGTATGTATATGTATGTATATGTATGTATGTTATTAAATATATGTGTATATATGTATATAATATATATTATTGTATGTAAATGATAATCCAAAAGATTTTGAGAAGAAAAAAGAAAGAGGGGAGAGAGAAACGTAAAAGTGAAGGGGGATTTTGGTTTTGGAGATAATCCAAAAGATTTTTGAGAAAAAAAAGGAAAGAGGGGAGAGAAAAAACGTGGAAGAGAAGGGGATTTAGGGTTTTGAGATAATCCAAAAAGATTTTGAGAAGAAAAAGGAAAGAGGGGAGAGAGAAAACGTGAAAGAGAAGGGGATTTAGGGTTTTGAGATAATCCAAAAGATTTTTGAGAAAAAAAAGGAAAGAGGGGAGAGGAAAAACGTGGAAGAGAAGGGGATTTAGGGTTTTGAGATAATCCAAAAGATTTTTGAGAAAAAAAAGGAAAGAGGGGAGAGAGAAAACGTGAAAGAGAAGGGGATTTAGGGTTTTGAGATAATCCAAAAGATCTTGAGAAGAAAAAGGAAAGAGAGGAGAATAAAAGAAAAAAAGAAAAAGGGGGAAAGATTCCCCTTCACGTTTTCTAGAAAGAAAACGTGAAAGAGAGAGAGGAGAAAGAATGAAAGAAAGAAAAAGGAAGGAAAGAAAAAGGAAAAAAAAATATATTTTTTAGAAAAAAGGATCTTTTAGAAAATGAGTGAAAAATTATAAATAGGCAAGAGGAGGATCCTTTTTTTCAGAGTAGAGAGAGAGGGAAACGTGGGTGAGAGAGAGAAAGGTGAGTGAGAGAGAGAAAACGTGAGAGAGGAAGAAAGAAAGAGAGAGAAAAGAGAAAAGAAAGAAAAGAGAAGAAGAAAAGAGAGAAAGAGAAGAGAGAAAGAAGCAGAAGAGAGGAAAAGGAGGATTCACATTCAAAGGGGATTGATACAACCCCCAATCACCCTTCATCAACGGTTTTGCTCGATTTGAGCCCAAGGTTAGTACTCTAAACAAATTTAGAGGTCGTTATAATGCCCGAATGCCAATTTTGCTTGAAAAAGACTAATTTTCATGAAATCTCAATCATGAATGCTCTATTACATGCTTGTTAATGTTAGGATGCCTATGTCTAACATTTTTCATGAATGATAATTTGTCTAAGCTATTCAATGATGAATTTTTTGATTGATATACAATGATGTTTGATGTTTTTTGTAAATTTCATAAAGTGATTTTCTGATCTGAAAATTCCAGATTTAGGGTTCAAATTTAGGACGTACATCATATGTACTTTTTCTAAGATTTTGAAGCCCAAAATTTTATGGGAGTCTCTCTGATATGATAGAAGACTACCCTAAAAATTTCGTTCCATTTGAAATTGGGGAAATATATCAAACAATTTGTCTTTGACATTGCTATTTTTCTCGGATGTAATGCAATCCTCCATCGAAAAGTCTCTAGACAAAGGCCTTATGGCCATAATCAGAAAATCCACTTAACATGACCTTTTTAGACATGAAAGTCTTCTAAAAAATGGCACTGGTTTCATATTTTTTCCATTTTTCGTTGAATTGATATCAATTTTTAAGTGCATAAAGCTTTGATTTCAGATCTGTCATGATGTGCTGATTTGCATGATTGAAAAGAGTCATTTTTCACAAAGAAAATATACTGTTTTAACTTGTTTTTCTTAATGAAATTTTAGATCAGATAGTTATCTGCATAGACATATGTCTGTATTTAATTTTCATTAAGAATAGAATTTTATTTGGAATTTATGGTGCAACTGGTCAAAAATCTGGAACAGACCTGACCAGTGTATTTGCCTGTACTTGGGGAATGTTTACGACCTGCCTATGGTCTCTTTTAGGAATAGCTTCCTTGAGACAAAATGTTGGCCTCTGAGTCTTCTTTCCAGGGATATATTTTAAGAATTTTTTGAGTAAGTACAGTGCCCTATGTGCCCATTTTGGTCCAGCCTGACAAAGCTGTCATCTTGCTGCGTGTTCCATCATGTTTTGATTGATTCTCATATGCTTTGGTTGTTTCTCACATGCCATATTTGATGCTATGCTATGTTCGGATGCTCGTATGCATACACTGCCATAATTGGAATGATCACATTGCCATAATTGAAATAATCACACTGCCATGATTGGAATGATACACATGTTTATTGCCATATTTGTCTGCTACACTTGCTCACATGCTATATTAAATGCTTATTGTCACAATTAGGGTAGAAAACCCTAAAAAATGGAAAGAAAATAACATTTAGGGTAGAAAACCCTAAGATGGAAAGAAAATAATAATTATGGTAGAAAACCCTAAAATGGAAAGAATGTAACAATTAGGGTAGAAAACCCTAAAAATAGGAAAGAAAATAATAATTAGGGTAGAAAACCCTAAAATGGAAAGAATGTAACAATTAGGGTAGAAAACCCTAAAAATAGAAATAAAATAATAATTAGGGTATAAAACCTTAAAATGGAAAGAATGTAACAATTAGGGTAGAAAACCCTAAAAATAGAAATAAAATAGCAATTAGGGTAGAAAACCCTAAAATGGAAAGAAAATAACAATTAGGGTAGAAAATCCTAAAAAATAGAAAGAAAATAACAATTAGGGTAGAAAACCCTAAAAATGGAAAGAAAATAATTAGGGTAGAAAACCCTAAAATGGAAAGAAAATAACAATTAGGGTAGAAAATCCTAAAAATGGAAAGAAAATAACAATTAGGGTAGAAAACCCTAAAAATGGAAAGAAAATAATTAGGGTAGAAAACCCTAAAAATGGAAAGAAAATAATTAGGGTAGAAAACCCTAAAATGGAAAGAAAATAACAATTAGGGTAGAAAATCCTAAAATGAAAAGAAAATAGCAATTAGGGTAGAAAACCCTAAATATGGAAAGATAATGGCAATTAGGGTCTTGCCATGCTTAGAAGATAGCCTACTAGATCATGCCATGTAGGCTCTTGCCTTATTTGCAATACATGCCATATTTGAAAAATTTTTAAACAATCTTACTAGAAGACAATCTAGGTGTGGGGACGTGCATTTAGGCACCCACATTCTTGGGAAGGGCATAATGGGAATGATAAAAATCTTAATAAAGAAAGAAAAATACTTTGCCAAACCTTCCAAAATTAGAATTCAGAATGAAAAGGGTAATTTAGGACGATTTGCCCCTTGGCAAACCCTAAACCTAGAATAGGTTCTAAACCCTAAACCTAGAATAGGTTCTCAATCATTAACCTAAAAGGGGTTATCCAAACCTTAGTCCACTTGGACTATCCATAGATCCACTAGGATATTTATCCACACATTTAGTCCACTCGGACTATCCATAGATCCACTAGGATATATTTATTCACACCTTAGTCCACTCGGACTATCCATAGATCCACTAGGATATCCACCCATCATTCCCGAACTACGCGGATTCTGATTCCTAGGGCAAACCCTAGGATACGTAGGCTATTTGGGAGAAACCCAAATTCGGATCCACACCTTAGTCCACTTGGACTATCCATAGATCCACTAGGATATTTACCTTAGTCCACTCGGACTATCCATAGATCCACTAGGATACCCCCCATATTTTAACCCAAAAAGGGTTATCCAAACCTTAGTCCACTTGGACTATCCATAGATCCACTAGGATATTTACCTTAGTCCACTCGGACTATCCATAGACCCACATAGGGTTATCCATGTTCCAACCCAGAATGGGTTATCCATATTTTGACCCAAATAGGGTTATCCTTAGATCCACTAGGACTACCTATCAGTCCACTTGGACTATCCAGATCCTAACCCATAGGATTTCTCAACCTTTCAAGCATAAATTTCAACTTGAACAATGAACTTAATCACGCACAAGCATAAATCACATCCATAAACTTTAATCACACCTGAACTACGATGGTGAACCTGATTTTCGGAATAATTCCGTGATACGTAGGCAATCTGATGGATACAGATTCGGTTCAATGATATCAAACCCCTTGGTTTGGTTTGGCTTAGCAAATAGAGTCTAGCATAGGAAAGGTATAGGAGACCGATTTCGATCGGGCGGTTTGGGTGCCTAACCCCTTCCCATAACCGTAACCTGACACTTACCCAATCTCTGATGGACCAGAATTCCAATCTAAGGGTCATGAGTCAATCGAAGTCTTACCTTGGGGTGAGATTTCACATTTCTAAGGTCATAGACCTAAATCTAGGTGGCGACTTCTAAAGATTTTCCATCTTTGTCCTCACAGTGGCGACTTCACTGGGGATATAAATGTCAAACTCCTAAATGAAAACTTTCCTTGTGTGAATTGGATGCTAGATTTTAGGATACTATATTTATGCTTGTATATTATTGCTTTGGGGGGAATGGGTTCAGTCACACATTCGTGCGAGTAGCCGAACCGGGTCCCATGCATATGGGGCAGCCCGCTAGGAGAAACACACGCCTTGGCCTCGTACTTTGTGAGACCACGACCGGTGAGCAGCCTCTAACGAGCGTTTCTTGGGTCCGCCTGGGAATGCGTTATGCTACTCCACGTCGCTTGGATCCTTGCAACATAGTATATAAAGGGATTGGGGGCCCATTATTCATCGAGCATTCGGTGATAGGTTACCCCATCCTCGTCAAGGTGGCCTTTTCTGTCCTAACCCAGATTGTAGCCCAATGTTTGTTATTTTTTTGGTTCATCCCTGAACCGACCCGATAAAATCGGCTTAACCATGACATCCATGTTCGAGACGTCGAAGTTCTGCCCGTTTTGTCCTCGATTGGTCAACATGTTAGAATCTACACGATGAGCATCTTGAACTCTCACCCATTGGGAGTATGAGGTATGTATACACCTGTTCTACATCATAGTAGACGGTCACTATACACCCTCCATTAAGTAAGCTCGATGTGTCGAATCTCTCATTGTTAACACATCGATTTCAAAAAACGAGTAGAAAATCCCTGTCAAGACTTAGATACCATGGTCAAGAAGAAATTTACTAGTTTGTTCATCTATGAACCGCTTTTGCTAATCATCCCTAATAAGGACGACGGATTAATATATCCATTTCAATTTCATCGACGGTAATCCAATTGGCGGACCTTGGTACCACTGATTATCCATTTTGGAATCATGAGGTCCCAAGACTGAACACATGGCTTAATCAAATTCAATTAAATTGACTTGGATAATGTTTACCCAATTTCCCTTATGAGGGATCTAACTCTTGTTTGGTTGAGTCATCCTTGATTGTGCATGTGACTTCTTCCACTCCCCTAGATGTCTAGAATCTCAATATTCCTCCAATGGATTTCAATGTCTTTGGAAAGGAGAATCAAACTGCAACTATATCCACCCTTTAAGGTGAGAGGCCCCTACAATTATGGAATTGTCTTGATCCCCCATCTTGAGATCCATCCATATTATCTTTCTAAATGAATCAATGGAAGTCATGAATCTAGATCTTGATTGAACATCAAATTTTATAAGAAAGAAGGAAAGATTCAGCCCCTAGGAAAATCCAATCATAATTCCCAATGTACCTCTGAATTAAGGAAAGATTCAGCCCCTAGGCAAATCCAATCATGGTTCTCAATGCACCCCTGAATTAAGGAAAGATTCAGCCCCTAGGCAAATCCAATCATTGCTCCCTATTCACCTTAGAATTAAGGAAAGATTCAGCCCCTAGGCAAATCCAATTATCATTCTCGATTCACATCAGACATAAGGAAAGATTCAGCCCCTCGGTAAATCTAATAATTCCCTATTCACCTTTGAACTGAAGAAAGGTTCAACCCCTAGGCAGATTCAATCACATTCAGTTCATCTCAGTATCAAAGAAATATTCAGTCCCAGATTCAATCACCATTTCTGGTTCATCTCAGAATTAAAGAAAGGTTCAGCCCCTAGGCAGGTTCAATCATCATTTTGGTTCATCCAGAATTAAGGAAAGATTCAGCCCCCAGGCAGATTCAATTACATCCAGTTCATCTCAGAATCAAAAAAATATTCAGCCCCTAGGCAGGTCCAACCACCATTTCTGGTTCATCTCAGAACTGAAGAAAGGTTCAACCCTTAGGCAGGTCCAATCATCATTTTGGTTCATCCAGAATTAAAGAAAGATTCAGCCCCTAGGGAGATTCAATCACATCCAGTTCATCTCAGAATCAAAGAAATATTCAGCCCTAGATTCAACCCCCATTTCTTGTTCATCTCAGAATTAAAGAAGGGTTTAACCTTTAGACAGGTTCAATCATCACTCCCAGATCATGCTAAAATGAAGAAGGCATTCGGCCCCTAGGCTTTTTCACCCTTCACCTCCTGTTTAGGTTCTGATTCATGTCGGAACTAGGAAAAATTCCATTCATTTGAATTCAATTAGCCACTAGGCTTATCCAACCATCAACTTTGGTTAGGGTTCCAGTTCATGTCGAAACTAGGAAAAGTTCCATTCATCTGAATTTATTTAGCCCCTAGGCTTGTCCAACCATCAACTTTGGTTCAGGTTCAGATTCATGTTGGAATTAAGAAGAGTCTCATTCATCTGAATTCAATCAGCCCCTAGGCTTGTCCAACCATCAACTTTGGTTCAGGTTCGGATTCATGTTGGAATTAAGAAGAGTCTCATTCATCTGAATTCATTTAGCCACTAGGCTTATCCAACCATCAACTGTGGTTCAAGTTCTGATTCATGTTGGAACTAAGAAGAGTTCCATTCATCTGAATTCATTTAGCCACTAGGCTTATCCAACCATCAACTGTGGTTCAGGTTCTGATTCATGTCGGAATTAAGAAATGTTCCATTCATATGAACTCAATGTGAGCATGAGTTAGCCTCTAGGCCTGTTCAATCATTACCTTTGGTCCATGTTCCACTTCATAAAAGAATCAAAGAGAATTTCAGTCATTCCATCATCTCTAGCAATTAGAGTCCAATCCATGATTGTCATCCTTGGCCTCTATCAATCGGAGCCCAACTCAAGCAATCCTTGCCTCTAGCAACTAGAGCCCAGTCCATGATCAGCAATCTTGATCTCTATCAATCGGAGATCAATTCAAAGTCAATCTTGATCTCTATCAATCGAGAGATCAATTCAAAGTCAATCTTGATCTCTATCAATCAGAGACCAATTCAAAATAAATCTTGATCTCTATCAATCAGAGACCAATTCAAAATCAATCTTGATCTCTATCAATCAGAGACCAATTCAAAATCAATCTTAATCTCTATCAATCAGAGACCAATTCAAAATTAATCTTGATCTCTATCAATCAGAGACCAATTCAAAATTAATCTTGATCTCTATCAATCAGAGACCAATTCAAAATCAATCTTGATCTCTATCAATCAGAGATCAATTCAAAATCAATCTTGATCTCTATCAATCAGAGATCAATTCAAAGTCAACTATGTCTCTATCAATCAGAGACCAATTCAAAGACAATCTTGTCTCTATCAATCGGAGACTGATTTAAAATCAATCTCTGGCTCTATCAATTAGAGCCCGATCCATGTCTATCATAGCCCAGTGCTACAAGTTAGGATAGCCGTCGGGAATGGTGAATGAAAAGCATTCCTCATTGCTTGTCAAGAAAGATCAATTCTAGATTCCGAGTCATCAAGAAATCATGAACCTTCAGCTATGATAGTGCTGTCCCATCTCGGGCATTTCTGCCCCATTGGCCAAGGAAACGCTTGAATCCAAAGAATTGCCCTCATATTCCTCATTGTTCAAAGAGAGGGAATGGAATTTTCCTGAGCAGCAGGGTTGACCAAAGATGAGATCCGATATGCCCCGGGCTAGGATAGGAACCGGAATCACAACTTAGGGAATGGTCCAATGATGAAACCCTTAACCCATAAACGGGGCATGAACCGGATTGACCTTGGACCTAAATTGAATGCGGTCTAATGAGGAAAGCCATTATGCATGGACCAAATTGACCTTAGACCCAAATTGAGAGTGGTCTAACAAAGAAATCCATTGAACCCCCCAAGCCAAGGCATAAATTAGTCCAATCTTGGATTCAAAATGGTGTAGTGCAATGGTGATACCCCCTTGCTCCACAAGCTGGGGCATAAGCCAAAATGATTTTGAATTCAGCTAGAAGTGGTCCATTGATGAATCCACCGAACCCCAAACCGGAGCATGAACCAGAGTAACCTAGTGCTTAAAAAGCAATAGTCCGGTTATGAATGGATCCTAAACTGAAAAAAGAGGGTAAGAATTGTATGGAACTCTGAAAGGTAGACATCATGCACCTATTGATAGAGGGGCATGATAAGTCTTGCTATTAGAAATCTGAAGGAAGATTTATTCCCGCAATGACTGAAGGTGGTCGTCGAAGGCGTTATGCCCAACTGGAGCCGCTTGGACGAACTAGTTGTTTCAACTTTCTATTATCGGTATTTGATAGGTCATCCATGTCTTGGTTCAAGATCAATATGCTTGTTGACAAGTTTAGTCCAATCTGCCGTGCAAGTAAAAGAAAATCACCCCGTTTGGGATTTCAAACTCAGTGCCTTGTCTCTTCCATACATTTCCTCCCAGTTTCATACATCCTCCTATTCTACGTGCGCAGTTAATTCGACTCGAAGATGATTGAAACGATGAGTCGTCCCCTGAACTTCTACGCCACCGGCCTCTTGAGAAAGAAAGGTCCAACCCGTCTGGGAAAGCTTTAAATGATCAATCGGGAGACACAAGAGTAGTCTCAAGAAACATGTATTGGAGAAGCTGCCATTTGTTCTATCTGTGAAAAGATTCCAAGGAAAGCATTACACAATAACAGATCATATCAACAGGTCAGCCAATCAGTACAAATGAGTGGAGGAAAGATGTGCCACCAAGAAGATGGAAATACCAAAGTTCTTACAAAGTATATCATCTGCAAGCAAGAGATACATGATGAATGATCAATCTCAAAATCAAAGAATGAGGTCACTGGGATACCCAAAAAAAAAAAAAAAAAAAAAAAAAAAAAAAAAAATTCAAGCCTATGTTTTATCTACATCAATAATTGGAAGGCAGTCACATCAGATAGAAGGTGATGATTAACTTCTAGACAACAGCATACGGATTCACCGTTCAGATAAAAGCAGATACTAGATGAGCAGTCACAAATGTTCATAAAGTTTACAAAAGATCGGAGTACCAACTGGGGCAAAGATGTTCTATTTGATTGGAAACGATTGGAAGAAGAAGATTCAAATCCAATATTGAAAGTCATGATTCAACTTTGCGATCAAGTGAAGCAAGCATTGCATTATGTGGCCTCCACATCCAAAAAAAAAAAAAAAAAAAAAAAAAAAAAAAGGAGAAGAAAAGAAAATAGCAAGATGTTGAATGGCATTGGAGCTCGACAGTAAGCCAATTGTCCCTCTCACTTCAAGAAGATGGTAGTTCCAACTAAAGCTTGATAGCAAGATCGATCATTCGTCGAGATTCACAGCATGTTGGACCGGACTTTTGATTTTGGCCAATTACATCCCGCCTTTACAGGAGACGATCTCATCACTTCTTCATCATCAGAGAAAGATTTCTCATCGGCATTAGACTCTCTCTCCCGTCTATCAATCTGACGGCCTCCAAGGAGTCTCTATCATAAGCCTTTCTTTTGATTATCAATTTTTATGGCATTGTATCTCATGATCATGTCATCATCTTATGTACAAATTCATAAATCTGGCTGGAACTCTCATCTGTCGTTCATTACATCCGATGGCTTCCCAAGGTTCCTATAAGCCCTTCATTTCTCAAGCCAATAAAATGGGATCTTCTCGGTAAGATAAATCCATTCTACATAAACAACCAAACACTCTCCCAATGGTAGACCCATGTGGACAGTTTCACATCCGTCTTCTTGGACCTTCAACATCAATACTTGTCAACAAACCTAAAGGTTTCAGGCCCAGATATGATCGTGATTGATTCAGAATCTCGATATAGCTTGTTGGGACACGTGTTCCATCTGAACATCTCCAAGAAAGGAAAACATAATTTGGCACCATTTTCAATTTTGGTGTGGGACTGCATTTCCCTAAGATCGCTTTTAGTGATGATTCAAATAGCTGCCCGCCTATCAATACGTGTAGGTGTCAACTTAAACAGTGGGGCAAGGCTACCCGTTTGTCATAAAAGTCATGCCATTCAGATTTTCCCTAAGGGTTTCAAACCATTGGATAGGACCATAATTTTGGCAATATCCTCACCATATCAGGACTCCTTATTCAACCCAAGATGGGATTTGCAAAAAGAAGAAAATGAAAAAAGAAATAATAATGGGAAGAAAAGAAACCTCAGCAGGGAAAGGCAACCCGAGAAACCTCAATGGGCAACCCATAATACCTCAGTGGGGATAGGCGACCTGATGCAACCCTAAAGCATTGCCCTCATTGGTCATTCATAGAAAAATTCAGTGGTTCATGTAGACAAGTGTCATACCCAGTCTACCCTCCATAAGGAAATGAACCCCTCTTGCTCTCCAATGAATCATACTCAGAGGAGTTGAACAAACCATCGTCTGTTTGCCTTTTGGGCTCCATAGCATTGCCTTTCAATAGAATTCTATTTTCAAATCCTTTGGTCATGTTAGGGAGAGAGAAAATTCTCATGGCCTGGTTACGGATGTAGCCAAATTCATCAAATCAAGATTCAAGAAGGGCTTATCTAAGAAGTCACTTTCTGCAATCAATCTGTCAATCTTCCCTTGACCTTGGAAGCATGGTCAATTCTGGATCCAATCCAGATTCAACCTAGTTCTAACTCTGTTAGATTGCCTGTGCCCTAGCACACCACAGTAGTGGTCTGTCACAACATGCAGACACTGGGGCATAGATATACCCTATGTAGAGGAATCGAATTTGATCATGAGCATTACATCAAGGATCCATTGTCTAGTCTGAAGTCACTACTTTCATAGTCAACAGAAGTAGGTCCATCCAAGTTGGTTTTTGCCAATTTCTCAGTTCTCCCAATCCTGTTGATGAAGAAAATCCAATGTGGTCGATCACTGTTAGGATTCGGCCACCAAATTCTCTAAAGGAACACTTCGAATCCTTTGCTCCTCGTGCCTACTTTGGGGCCATGGTTCATTCATCTTTCCAAATTGGCACAACAATGTTGCAATGCCCTTGAGCTTTTCATGAGCCTAGATTGAGGGCCAAACCCAAGTCACATTTCATCGCCGCTTGGCTATTCTACCAATTTGTTCTACCATAATGCACAGTCAAAGAACTTAGTGGACTAAATGTCCCTTGACAGTTTAACACCATGGTCAATCAATAAAGTCACTTTGGTTAAAGACTGTCAAGGTCCCCTCATTCTTGTCCAAAATCCTCACTAGAGTTTCTTTCAATCCAGAATCCAACAACATCAATGTTGGCTGAAGAAATTACATGGAACCTTTCCAAGGGAGCAACCAAGTCATCCCTACCGTGCTGAAATTGAGTCAAACTTTCAGTACCAGGTCATAAATGGAAAATTTCAAATCTAGGTATCATGCCAGCGAAGTCCATTTCCATCGATGTCATGTTTTGTGCCTTCACCAATAAAGCAGGAGCAAAAAACTCGGAAAACTGCGAAGGAATTCACCATCATTTCAAATATGTTCAGCACTCTATAGGTTCAAAGTCAATAGACTTCCAAGATGGGTCAGATTTCAACCCTAAAGGTTCAAAGTTAACAAAGCCTTCCTGTATGGGTCACTTTCAAGCATCCTAAAGGTTCATAGCCATAGAGCTTCCAAAAGGATATTCCTATTTTCAATCTCGAAGGTCCAAAGCTGGTAGGAACTGCCAAGATGAGTCATTCAGTATCACCCTATAAGTGACCTTCTGAGTTCTTACTCATTTCAGAATCAAATGTGGAGCCCTAGCTCATCCAAAGATCAAATCAATCTTAGATTATTAGTGAATCAAATGTGGAGCCCTAGCTCATCCAAAGATCAAATCAATCTCAGATTATTAGTGAATCAAATGCAGAGCCCTAGCTCATTCAAAGATCAATTCAATCTCAGCCTATAAGAGCCCTATCTTATTCAGAAAATCAATCTCAAAACCTCAATCAAAAGAGCCTCAGTTCAATCAAAGAGAAGACATCAAGTCTTCCATCCAAACAAATCAAATCCGAGCCCAAGCTCATGCAATCAGCCTTGTATTCACAGCCTAGCTCTATACAAGAAGAGGTTTATCAGCCTACAAATGGATCAAGCCGGGCCCAAGCCCGCACATACCTTGCATTGAGTTCCATCTCAGCAAGAAGAGGTTCCCAGCCTACAAATGAGCCTTGTATTCACAGCCTAGCTCCATACAAGAAGAGGTTTATCAGCCTACAAATGGATCAAGCCGGGTCCAAGCCCGCACATACCTTGCATCATGAGTTCCACCTCAGCAAGAAGAGGTTCCCAGCCTACAAATGAGCCTTGTATTCACAGCCTAGCTTCGTACAAGAAGAGGTTTATCAGCCTATAAATGGATCAAGCCGGGTCCAAGCCCGCACGTACCTTGCATCCTGAGTTCCATCTCGAAGAAGAAGAGGTTCCCAACCTTACAAATGAGCCTTGTATTCACAGCCTAGCTTCATACAAGAAGAGTACTCACCAATTTTCCAAGAAGAGCAAACCTTCTTGCCAGTCGAACTACGTTCTGGGCTTGATTTCTAGGACACCCTTAGAATACGTAGGCAGTTTAGGAAGAATTACCCTAAGTGCAGCCCAATAAACAATATCACTCATACCCCAAAAAATGTGGTTCTTTTATCTTTAGCCTTCAACTGATAACAATCTCGGCTAAAGAGGGGCATCTGTAAGCACCCCATTTTTGCCACCCTCGGCATAAGTGAACCAATATGGCAGGTTTCTGACCTTTAACCCAAAGATTTGTAATTCTCCACTGATCCCCACGTAGGGCCATGGGCTATTATCTGCATAGATGCATAGGTCATGGAATTATCTTCGAAACGAGACCAGAATTGCTCAATTCCGGTATCAAATGAGGAAGATACGACCATTTTAGTCGGATGATACATATAAGGGAGGTTTCTGAAATTATCATAAATAATCCCAAGGGCTTTCATGCAAATTATCGTAAGTTGGATTGTTTGAATTTCAAATCATCATATCTTGATCATCCGACATCGGATTCAGATGGTTCCAAGACCATTATTCTTCATTCATGATGTTCTACAAAGTGGACGTAAAAAAATCCCGGGTAGAAGTCACCAGTGGGTCCCATGCAAACTTGCATGCAAAATGATCGACAAAACTTCAAAGCTTCATATCTTTCCCGTTCTACATCGGATTCAGGTGATTTCAGTCTCATTATGTTCCATTTTTAGTGCTCTACAAAGTGGACGTAAAATATTTTCGGTAAAAGCCTCTGAAGGATCTCATGCAGAATGGTCAGCCAAATTATCGATAATTGGCCCGCTTAAACTTCAAAAATTCATAAGTTGACCATTTTACTTCCAAATGAGGTGATTCAAGTTCCTATATTCCTCATTTTTAATGTTCTACAAAATGAACGCAAAAAATTTGGAATAGAGGCCATCAAAAAAATTCCATGCGGGATAACAGCGGGAATGACCCGTGAAATGATAAGGAGAAGAAACCCAGGCTAATTCCAATCAGTCCAAGTCAACTCAGTTCAAACAGTTTTGGTCCAACCTAGCTCAACCCATATCAGTTGTCAACCTAAGTCAGTCTCAACCCATTTCGAATCAGTTAATCTATGTGCAAGATATTTATATTATATATATTATATATATATATATATATATATATATATATATATATATATATATATATATATATATATATATATATATATATATATGTATGTATATGTATGTATATGTATGTATGTTATTAAATATATGTGTATATATGTATATAATATATATTATTGTATGTAAATGATAATCCAAAAGATTTTGAGAAGAAAAAGAAAAGAGGGGAGAGAGAAACGTAAAAGTGAAGGGGGATTTTGGTTTTGGAGATAATCCAAAAGATTTTTGAGAAAAAAAAGGAAAGAGGGGAGAGAAAAAACGTGGAAGAGAAGGGGATTTAGGGTTTTGAGATAATCCAAAAAGATTTTGAGAAGAAAAAGGAAAGAGGGGAGAGAGAAAACGTGAAAGAGAAGGGGATTTAGGGTTTTGAGATAATCCAAAAGATTTTTGAGAAAAAAAAGGAAAGAGGGGAGAGGAAAAACGTGGAAGAGAAGGGGATTTAGGGTTTTGAGATAATCCAAAAAGATTTTGAGAAGAAAAGGAAAGAGGGGAGAGAGAAAACGTGAAAGAGAAGGGGATTTAGGGTTTTGAGATAATCCAAAAGATCTTGAGAAGAAAAAAGGAAAGAGAGAGGAATAAAAGAAAAAAAAAAAAAGGGGGAAAAAGATTCCCCTTCACGTTTTCTAGAAAGAAAACGTGAAAGAGAGAGAGGAGAAAGAAAGAAAGAAAAAAGGAAGGAAAGAAAAAGGAAAAAAATATATATTTTTTAGAAAAAAGGATCTTTTAGAAAATGAGTGAAAAATTATAAATAGGCAAGAGGAGGATCCTTTTTTTCAGAGCAGAGAGAGAGGGAAACGTGGGTGAGAGAGAGAAAGGTGAGTGAGAGAGAGAAAACGTGAGAGAGGAAGAAAGAAAGAGAGAGAAAAGAGAAAAGAAAGAAAAGAGAAGAAGAAAAGAGAGAAAGAGAAGAGAGAAAGAAGCAGAAGAGAGGAAAAGGAGGATTCACATTCAAAGGGGATTGATACAACCCCCAATCACCCTTCATCAACGGTTTCGCTCGATTTGAGCCCAAGGTTAGTACTCTAAACAAATTTAGAGGTCGTTATAATGCCCGAATGCCAATTTTGCTTGAAAAAGGCTAATTTTCATGAAATCTCAATCATGAATGCTCTATTACATGCTTGTTAATGTTAGGATGCCTATGTCTAACATTTTTCATGAATGATAATTTGTCTAAGCTATTCAATGATGAATTTTTGATTGATATACAATGATGTTTGATGTTTTTTGTAAATTTCATAAAGTGATTTTCTGATCTGAAAATTCCAGATTTAGGGTTCAAATTTAGGACGTACATCATATGTACTTTTTCTAAGATTTTGAAGCCCAAAATTTTATGGGAGTCTCTCTGATATGATAGAAGACTACCCTAAAAATTTCGTTCCATTTGAAATTGGGGAAATATATCAAACAATTTGTCTTTGACATTGCTATTTTTCTCGGATGTAATGCAATCCTCCATCGAAAAGTCTCTAGACAAAGGCCTTATGGCCATAATCAGAAAATCCACTTAACATGACCTTTTTAGACATGAAAGTCTTCTAAAAAATGGCACTGGTTTCATATTTTTTCCATTTTTCGTTGAATTGATATCAATTTTTAAGTGCATAAAGCTTTGATTTCAGATCTGTCATGATGTGCTGATTTGCATGATTGAAAAGAGTCATTTTTCACAAAGAAAATATACTGTTTTAACTTGTTTTTCTTAATGAAATTTTAGATCAGATAGTTATCTGCATAGACATATGTCTGTATTTAATTTTCATTAAGAATAGAATTTTATTTGGAATTTATGGTGCAACTGGTCAAAAATCTGGAACAGACCTGACCAGTGTATTTGCCTGTACTTGGGGAATGTTTACGACCTGCCTATGGTCTCTTTTAGGAATAGCTTCCTTGAGACAAAATGTTGGCCTCTGAGTCTTCTTTCCAGGGATATATTTTAAGAATTTTTTGAGTAAGTACAGTGCCCTATGTGCCCATTTTGGTCCAGCCTGACAAAGCTGTCATCTTGCTGCGTGTTCCATCATGTTTTGATTGATTCTCATATGCTTTGGTTGTTTCTCACATGCCATATTTGATGCTATGCTATGTTCGGATGCTCGTATGCATACACTGCCATAATTGGAATGATCACATTGCCATAATTGAAATAATCACATTGCCATGATTGGAATGATACACATGTTTATTGCCATATTTGTCGGCTACACTTGCTCACATGCTATATTAAATGCTTATTGTCACAATTAGGGTAGAAAACCCTAAAAAATGGAAAGAAAATAACATTTAGGGTAGAAAACCCTAAGATGGAAAGAAAATAATAATTAGGGTAGAAAACCCTAAAATGGAAAGAATGTAACAATTAGGGTAGAAAACCCTAAAAATAGGAAAGAAAATAATAATTAGGGTAGAAAACCCTAAAATGGAAAGAATGTAACAATTAGGGTAGAAAACCCTAAAAATAGAAATAAAATAATAATTAGGGTATAAAACCTTAAAATGGAAAGAATGTAACAATTAGGGTAGAAAACCCTAAAAATAGAAATAAAATAGCAATTAGGGTAGAAAACCCTAAAATGGAAAGAAAATAACAATTAGGGTAGAAAATCCTAAAAAATAGAAAGAAAATAACAATTAGGGTAGAAAACCCTAAAAATGGAAAGAAAATAATTAGGGTAGAAAACCCTAAAAATGGAAAGAAAATAACAATTAGGGTAGAAAATCCTAAAAAATGGAAAGAAAATAACAATTAGGGTAGAAAACCCTAAAAATGGAAAGAAAATAATTAGGGTAGAAAACCCTAAAAATGGAAAAAAATAATTAGGGTAGAAAACCCTAAAATGGAAAGAAAATAACAATTAGGGTAGAAAATCCTAAAATGAAAAGAAAATAGCAATTAGGGTAGAAAACCCTAAATATGAAAAGATAATGGCAATTAGGGTCTTGCCATGCTTAGAAGATAGCCTACTAGATCATGCCATGTAGGCTCTTGCCTTATTTGCAATACATGCCATATTTGAAAGATTTTTAAACAATCTTACTGTATGTGAATTTCTTGTCATAAATGTTTTATGTGCCATATTTAGATAAAATATTCTATTTTTTTTGGCAATAACTTATTTTATGCAACACCCTAGTCGAACTGCCATATATGCACACTTCTAGAAGACAATCTAGGTGTGGGGACGTGCATTTAGGCACCCACATTCTTGGGAAGGGCATAATGGGAATGATAAAAATCTTAATAAAGAAAGAAAAATACTTTGCCAAACCTTCCAAAATTAGAATTCAGAATGAAAAGGGTAATTTAGGACGATTTGCCCCTTGGCAAACCCTAAACCTAGAATAGGTTCTAAACCCTAAACCTAGAATAGGTTCTCAATCATTAACCTAAAAGGGGTTATCCAAACCTTAGTCCACTTGGACTATCCATAGATCCACTAGGATATTTATCCACACATTTAGTCCACTCGGACTATCCATAGATCCACTAGGATATATTTATTCACACCTTAGTCCACTCGGACTATCCATAGATCCACTAGGATATCCACCCATCATTCCCGAACTACGCGGATTCTGATTCCTAGGGCAAACCCTAGGATACGTAGGCTATTTGGGAGAAACCCAAATTCGGATCCACACCTTAGTCCACTTGGACTATCCATAGATCCACTAGGATATTTACCTTAGTCCACTCGGACTATCCATAGATCCACTAGGATACCCCCCATATTTTAACCCAAAAAGGGTTATCCAAACCTTAGTCCACTTGGACTATCCATAGATCCACTAGGATATTTACCTTAGTCCACTCGGACTATCCATAGACCCACATAGGGTTATCCATGTTCCAACCCAGAATGGGTTATCCATATTTTGACCCAAATAGGGTTATCCTTAGATCCACTAGGACTACCTATCAGTCCACTTGGACTATCCAGATCCTAACCCATAGGATTTCTCAACCTTTCAAGCATAAATTTCAACTTGAACAATGAACTTAATCATGCACAAGCATAAATCACATCCATAAACTTTAATCACACCTGAACTACGATGGTGAACCTGATTTTCGGAATAATTCCGTGATACGTAGGCAATCTGATGGATACAGATTCGGTTCAATGATATCAAACCCCTTGGTTTGGTTTGGCTTAGCAAATAGAGTCTAGCATAGGAAAGGTATAGGAGACCGATTTCGATCGGGCGGTTTGGGTGCCTAACCCCTTCCCATAATCGTAACCTGACACTTACCCAATCTCTGATGGACCAGAATTCCAATCTAAGGGTCATGAGTCAATCGAAGTCTTACCTTGGGGTGAGATTTCACATTTCTAAGGTCCTAGACCTAAATCTAGGTGGCGACTTCTAAAGATTTTCCATCTTTGTCCTCACACTACTGCAAACCCCTTCGAGACTTCAGGGTAGTACTCAGGCTATGAGAACAAAATGTGAAAACAACAGTGGCAATAACACAGAAACTGTTGAATACCAAACCACAGGGAGGTATAAATGGGAGGGAGAATGGAAGTGAGAAGTGTACACAACCTCTGGCTGAACTCTATTTATAGAGGAAACTTCCCTCTTCAGACAAACCTATCTGGAGAGACATGCCCATCCCATAAGGAATTATCCACACACGCACACGGCCCCGCCACCCCATGTCATATCCGGCCGCACATGTGAGAACAAACCCCCGGTCTTATGGTTCCACTCTCTTCCACGAGGAATGTAGGACTAAATAAAGTTCCCACGAGATCACTTACTATAGAGGTGGTCATGGGTTCAACTCTTGTGGGAGACACACCAAAACGAACAAGATATTTTGTTTTTGAAACTTTAGTAAAAACCCAAATACTAACAGTTACTTCATCCATCTGCTTGTAGGAGGGAAGAAGTTGTTGACTCCTCAGCCTCGACTGAGGACTGGTTTCTTCTCTGTACTTGAGTCCCAGATGTAAGCTCCTGGTGCCATCAATGAAGCTTGCACATCTATTGGGGTTGTAAAGTATGGAAGGCCGATCTATTTAGATGAGAAGATCAAGGTGGATTTGATAATCATTGGGTCGGTTGCTATTGACCCAAATACTGGTGCACGACTTGGCAAGGGGGAGGTAATAATGCTCATTCTTCATTCTTGCCTTTCAGTTTATGCTATTGTGGGTGCAATACTTCAAGACATTGTTGTGTGTGGTTACCACCCCAGTGCTGTATGGTCACAGACTTGGGAGTTGAAATTTGACACAAGGTGGCAATTCTGAGCTGGCAGCTTGAACAAACATATTTTCGTTCATGAATAGATGTCTTATGATTTATATTACTTGTATGTCTGTAGAGAATAGCATAACTAACTATTAATGGTTTATTCATTGAAAAAAAATAAAACCTGTAAATGTATTATGTTTGCCACCTTCTAACCTCCCATAGTGATATGTAAGCTACACATTGATCTTTGCCAAAGAAAAGGAGAAACAAGAAAATAAAATCTAAAATGTTGCCTAAGAAGCCATATCAGAATCCACTATGTGTCTTCCATGAAAATAATGTCTGTCTAGAATATTCCATGGAAACCCCTTTATTATTTTGATATGAGGGTTTTTGATATTGTTAGGGAACTTGCATCTGTATGTTGGTTTTTAACTGTTGGTTGGTCTCAAAGGGAATTTATACCAATACAATGTTGGGGTATGGCCATGAAAGGATACTGATCAGGCAATGGAAAGTTCACCATGTATGATGACACCTTTCCTAGATCAAGATCCTGGTAACAATATCTTTTGACCTAATAATTTTTCATGATATGGTGTTCTTCAAAGACTTGTTATCTTTAGAGAATTTTAGAGGCTAGACTGGTTGCTCAAATGCAGTTTGGTTAAGCAACATTTAGTTACATTTACTTGCTGGAAGCATAAGATTATAAACATGCTAAAAGAAAAGTAGTAGTTATCCAAGAAAACTAGCAAATTTGTACTTTTATTTTGTTAGGAAGTTGTTGTTGGTGGTCAGTTGTCTGTGTAAGTAGGTTGAAAGATGGTATCAATGTTCTAGAACCTAGTCTAGCCTTCAACCTGTTTTGGGAACTGGATCATGAGTTGATCACTTCAACCTCTTGACAAAATTACCCAAGCTGTTGAAAATTATTCATTCAAAACAAGCAAAAGAATTTTCAGAAGACAAAACTGGATTGGCGTTGATCAGCATATTTTGGTAGATGGTTACCTTGGTTCTTGGGAAAATATTGTTGTTACTACACTCTTGACAAATGCATTGTAACCATAGCTCTCATTTTGCCACATGGTAAAGTGATGTGGTGAATCTGACCATTGGATATCTAGGGAATGGTCATCATTAGCCACATATTAAATTTCGGCCTGAAGTTCAATCATTTCCCATCTATCAACAATTGTGTGAGAATGGTTGACCTTATGTTTGTAGGTTGTAAGAACCATAATTTCTTAAATATTATTACTGTTTCTTGGGGCACAGGGCTTTGCAGAACTTGAATATGGGATGCTACGTTACATGGGAGCCATTGATGACACGACCCCAGTAGTAACTTCAGGTAAGCATGGTCTCTTTTAGTTTTCTCCTCCATATTCGTTCTATCCTCTTCCTTTGTTTAACTTAAATTGGAGCTTGACCAAATTCTGTTAGCAGCAGAAACTTGGCAACTTGTGTATTTGACTCTCTTGAAGGTGGAGTTATTTATGAAGAGTGTGAATTATGAATTTGGGGTTAGACCTCTGGCTCAACAGAATTGGTTGATTATCTGCTTTGTAATTTGCAATGAGGTCATAGAACTAGCCTTTGGAGACTCATCCGCTCTGTGTCAGCTACCACTTACATTAGGGAATTGAGACAGTTTTTTATCTGCAAGAATAAGGCCATTGACATTTTGGTGGATCAGTTGTGTTCTCTCTTTTCCTCTCTCTCTTCCTCCTTACTTGTGTACATGTATTCGATAATGGCACTTGACCAATGCCAGTTCTATAAGAGACCCTTAGAATTTAATATCTTAGATTCCCTGGGGTTGCGTCTAATAAACCATTTCTAGCTTTCGCATTCCTTGTGTGTATATTTGCGTCTGTGGTTTTCTCTATTGCCATTTTGTTGTTCATTGGTATTGCATCCATTCAATTTTATTGCACTGCTTTATCCATTCTTTGGCAATGCTATTGCTCTTGTCATGTAATTTCCAATTCTGGTGCAGTCAATGATAGACAATTGGTAGATGATATTCCAGTCGAGAAGCTGTTAGTCCATGATGTCCCTGTTGACATAATCTGCACGCCTACACAGGTGATCTTCACCAACACATCAATACCGAAGCCTCAAGGTGCAACCTATATGCAATTCATTCGTTATCACTTATGTTCATTTTGTTCCTCTTGTTTGAATGACATGTCAGGGTGAGTTAACCAATGGTGTAAATGTAGGAATCTACTGGGACAAACTGTCTCCCGAAAAGCTTGGGCAAATCCAGCTTCTCAGGGAGCTCAAGAGTAGAATTGAACGTGAAACAGGACAGAAACTTCCATGTGGACCCTCAGAGAAACTTCCTCCAACTGCTCAAAGGAAGAGCTGAAATCAGTTATTAGTTTTTCTTCCTTCCATTTTGTTTTTTTGTAGGATGGGTACTACTGTTTCTCCTCCTCGTTGCAAAGCTCTGTTCGAATGTTTAATTTATTATATTGCTAGTATGGCTTTGTTGAGTTATGCATTTTTATGAGAGAAAGCATGGTTTGGATATCATACTAGGCATGGTTGCAGTGATGGCAGGTCTTTTTTTGTTTATGTGAAGATGGCAAGTCAAATTTGAAAGGTAAGAGATGACCCTCTATTTCAAGGACTGGAACCTAAACCTGAAAAGCATTCGTGTATTCAATTAGAGTTGTCAGGATCTTAATCTTTTCAATGGCCCTTATTTGACCAGGGAAACCTTCATTGTTAAATTTCCAGTTCATAGAGATACAAGAGTAAAGCCTCTCAACAGTACAATTTTTCATTTCTATTTAAACCCGGGCCACCTCATTTATTCTTAACAGAAAAAACATCATTATAAGTCCCCCTTATCATACAAGCATCTTTGATAAAAGTATGAAGATTTTCAGTCTCCCCAAATTCATTTGTAGTAGAGCATACAAACAGGTAAGATACCAACTATCTCTCGAATCATCATAATCAATTCTACAATGGATATAATTTTTATCTAAAATCAACATATTCACAGGGCATGAAACAAAGATTTCATATCCCAGTTTAGAGTAGAAGAGCTCAATTTCATGTTTGTCAGCCTTGATTTAAGACAAACAAAAAATCAGGGCTAATTTTTTTATTTTTTTTAATCGCTTTGTGTTGTCCATAAATTTCCTCCGAATCGTCTCCAATGCATACGGACATTGGAGTAAGGCCACCTGATCTCCCATGGGATGCAGATTCATCTCTGACATGTGGGTTCCGTTACTTTCTAGCATTTTGGCCCAACGGGATCCATCACAATGTTGGTGGGCTGCTCTGCTTCAAGCTAAAAGCCATAGCGTCCTCCTAGCCCAACATCTCTTAGCAAAGCCTATCTTTAGGTGGGGCTGGGTTAGGCCTCGCTCAAGGGCTAAACCCCACCTGAATCTAGTCCAGTTATACGAAATTTTAGGGAATGTGTGTGATAGCCAAAAGTTACTTTGTCACAAAACCTAGTTTTGGGTCCAGAATAACACCAGCCTAGCCAATCGGGGATTAACTTGGCGATCCAGATTCCAGCCTGGTTAACTAGGAGTCAATACGGAAAAAAAAATAAAAAAATAAAAACGTAAATAAGAAAAATAGGAAAATATATAAAATAAGAAAGAAAATTGGAGCTGTTTTAATGCTGAGCGATCCAGCTTTTTATTTTTTTTATTTTTTTGCTAACGACCCTGGTGGCAGTGGCACAACTTCCTCCGAAAGGGTGTCGTTGCTTGAAGATAGATAATCACTGGTCAGTACCTGAAAGAGCTTGAGTTATGTAGAATTCTCACTAATATCTTGTGTGATATTGTATTGAATTTATAAACTATACATTCTATTACAGACGTGAATTACATCGAATACAAGAGTCCAAGTAATGCAAGAGTCCTATGTAGTGTACATCTCTTCTCTAAGAGTCATATCACATGTGGGAACTTATCAACTCTCTCATTCTTTCTCTCTTTTATGTTGAGTGAAATGGTTCTAGTGGTATCGTTAATACACCTCTTAAGCAAAACTGGGGATTGGTCACAGTAAGCTTGGAGTGTAGCAGTTTGAACCGTGGCGCAGCTAGCAGCCTTGTCATCACGTCGGCTATTTGTTCATCAGTGCATAAGAACTGAACCGCGAATTGCTTCTTGAAGACGAGGTCTCTGACAAAATGAAAATCGATTTTCACATGCTTTGTGTGAGTATGTTGAATTGGATTAGACGCTAAGTAAGTGGCTCCTACGTTCACAGAGAATAACAGGGGCCGAAAGAGTCGAGATACCAAGTTCGTGTAGGAGAGATTGGATCCATAGGAGCTTAGAAGCCGAGTTAGCAAGACCTTTATATTCGGTCTCTGTGCTCGAGCGAGCAATTGTCTGTTGCTTTTTGAAACTCCATGAGATCAGATTTGGCCCGAAGTAAATGAAATACCCACTCGACTTTCTGTCATCAGAACAACCAGCCTAGTCAGCATCAGTATATGCAACAAGGTGGGGCTGCCATTAGTGTGAGTTGAATGCCAAAGTGTATGGTGTTTTTAATGTAACTCAGCAACCGTTTGACTGCCATCCAATGAGTGATTGTGGGAGTTTGCATGAATTGGTAGACTTTGTTGATGGCGTAAGAGAGATCTGGTATAGTGAGAGAGAGGTATTGTAGAGCACCAACAATGCTTCGATATAATGTAGGATCCAAAAAAAGTTCACCATCGCGTTGCTTGAGCTTGGTTCCCGATGGAGACATTGGAGAACCACAAGGTTTGCTATCCACCATTGATGTCTGATTGAGCAACTCGAAGGCATACTTAGATTGATTAAGGAAGAGATTTCCCCCATAGTGTTTGACCTCAATCCCTAAAAAGTAGTTGAGAGGACTGAGATCTTTGATAGCAAACTTTGAGCCCAACTGCTGGATTAATTTGTTTTTGAATGGAACGTCGTTCCTAATCACAATCAGGTCATCCACATAAATGAGAACCAAGATAGATCGGGTACCTTGTTTCAAGATGAATAGAGAAGAATCCGATTTTGAACCTTGAAAACCCAGCTGTAGAAGATATGTGCTCAGTCGATGAAACCAAGCCCGAGGAGCCTGTTTAAGTCCATTAAGTGCCTTGCGAAGAAGGCAAACATGATCAGGGTAAAGTGATCCCTGGGGTTGCTGCATATACATTTTCCCCTAAAGAAAACTATGTAAAAAGGCATTTGAGACATCCAACTGTCGAATTGTCCAATTGTATGTAACAGAGATAGCACAACTCGGATCGTAGTTGGTTTGACCACACGACTGAAGGTTTCGTTATAATCAAAACCATATTGCTGAGTGTACCCTTTAGCTACTGGGCGGGCCTTGTACCATTCAATCGACTCATTAGCCTTAGTTTTGATCTTGTAGATCCATTTGCGTCCTACAAGGTTCATGTCAGGTTGATAGAGGATCAGCTACTAAGTCCCATTGTGCATTAAGGCATTGAATTCAGAGGCCATAGTGACGTAGGTAGGTTCGGGATGACTAATAGTGGACTGAAAACAAGGACACATTGGGTGGCTGGTGGTGTGTAGAGCCTTGGGTTTGAATATATTATTTTTAAGACTGTGTGGTGATTGGGTGAGTGGAGGCTGTTGGTACTATAGGTAATGGGTTGGGGATAGCTGGTGGAGGGGGGTTGGATTTGTCGAGTGGTGGGTGGAGGGGGAGACTCGGTTAAGGACAGGTTGGGGGGAGAGAAGGGGAGTGGTGGGAGCGGCAAAATCATGAGGCCCCCTTGCGTGCAGCATTTTGGTTAACAAGGGGAAGGGCTGGTGGGGGTTGTCAAGTGGCAGGGAAAATAGGTAGGGGGAGATGGACAGGTGCAGGGTGGATGGGTGCCACCGTTGCCAGTGGCGCAGAAAATGGAAAATGGGCCTCATCAAATGTAACGTGCCGTGACACATACACACGACCAGTGGCAATGTGAAGGCATTTGTAGCCTTTATGATGGAGTGAGTAACCGAGAAACACACACGGGAGGGACCTGACATCCATTTTATTTTGTTGATAAGGCCTAAGCCATGGGAAACAAAGGCAGCCAAAAACTGTTATTAATGAATAATCGGGTTGCTTCTGAAATAGGAGTTCATAAGGGGAGCGGTTGTGAAGTACTGGTGTGGGCATACGGTTAAGGAGGTAGACGGCAGTCCCGAACGCATGATCCCAATAAGCCTTGGGAACTTTAGAAGCAATCATCAATGTCAAACTAGAGTCAGCGATGTGTCGATGTTTGCACTCAACAATACAATTCTGCTATTAAGTATGAGGACAAAAGAACCGTTGTACAATACCATTGTCTTGGAGAAAGAAGCGAAATTTAAGAAACTCACCCCCTCCGTCTGATTGAACGCGTTTAATAGGGCATTCAAAAAATCGTTCCACCCGTTTCTTAAAAGTAATGAACACAGACAAGGCCTCGGACTTAGTAGTTTGAGGAATTAGCAAGGTATATCTACTAAAATCATCAACGAAAGCAATATAATATTTATAACTAGAAACTGAAATCACAGGGGAAGGACCCCAAAGATCCGAATGGATCAGTTCCAAAGGAAAATTAAAGCAAGACCTGGAAATAGAAAACAGCAATCTATGAGATTTTCCTAACTGACAAGGTTCACAAAAAAAGGGCTCAGACCTAGAAGAAATCGGAAGAGCATGTCGAGAAATAACCCTTGACACAATCCGTTGGGCAGGATGACCAAACCGTGAGTGCCATTGATGCGGAGAAGCACGCTCACCAATAGCAGAGGAACAGGAAAGGAGGGTAGATGAGGAAGGATTCAAGGTGACACCATGCAGACGGTAAAGACCATCTTCATTCTGGCTGTGTAACAGGAGCTTCCCCGAGGATCGATCCTTCACACAACAAAACAACGGGTAAAATTCAAAAACACAATTGTTATCCTTGGTAAACTGAGAAACCGACAACATATTTTTTTGAATATTGGGAACATGATAGAGAGGGTTTAAAGAAAATGATGTAGAGGAAGTGACTAAAGTAGAGGATCCAATGTTAGAAATAGGAAAACCTGATCTGTTGGCAACTCGAACCTGATCAGAACCACTATAAGGAGTGGAGATGGACAAGTTGGACTGGTCAAAGGTTAAGTGATGAGTAGCACCCGAATCAGGATACCAGGAGGGATCAT
Source organism: Protea cynaroides (assembly GCA_028583415.1). Taxonomy (NCBI): domain Eukaryota; kingdom Viridiplantae; phylum Streptophyta; class Magnoliopsida; order Proteales; family Proteaceae; genus Protea; species Protea cynaroides. The sequence goes on from CM053276.1 coordinate 22,741,892, forward strand.
AAGGAGGAACTGGAGAAGCATACATAGCAGATGGAGGTGTAGTGTCAGGCCGACCATAGTTAGGATTGAATCTCTAGTAACATGTAGCAGCAGTATGATTTGGTTTGAGACAGACCTGGAAAACCACCCAAGGACAGGCAGTAGGATAATCCCAAGGGGATTTGCCACGGCCTCAACCACGACCACGTCCACGGCCCCTTCGCGAAGACTAGTAATCAATGCCCGGTGTCGTGAGAGCATTGTTAACCGAGGGTGGGGAAGGCACAGTGTCAGAGGAATGGTTTTGAAAAAGGAGCTTATGATTGTTGAGAATGCCAATATATCATCGATGCCAAGTGAGTCAAGGTGGGAGGCAATGGAGGAGCTAAAAGCATCATACCTAGAGTCGAGGCCATGCAAAATACTTAACACCATCTGGTAATCAGGGACTAGCCGTGCAATAATAGCTAAGTTGTCACCAATGGATTTTGCTTTTTTGAATATACTCGGCCATTGGAGTGGTACCTTTCTTGAGAGATCATAATTGAAGTTCCAATTGCATAATACGAGCTTGAGAAGAGGAGGAAAAATGCTTTTCCAAAGCATACCAGACTGCATAGGAGGTGTCAAGGCTGACCACAAGGGAGAAAATGAATTCAATAAGGATAGAGAGGATGCAGCAGAGCAGCATCTGATCTTGTTGTTGCTAGATATTGTACTCAGGATTGACTGTAGCAGGGACGGAGGCATCAGCAACAAGTAGTGTAGACGAGGGACACTTGCACGAGCCATCAACGTACTTCAGGTAACCATGGAGGTGAAAGAAAGGAAGAAATTGAGCCTTCCAAAGCGGATAATTGTTTCTATCCAGCTTGATCTATACGATGTGAGACATATTCCCACCCAAGCCAAAGGGCATAGGTGAGGCCATTGGAGAGACAGTGAAAGTTATAGAGCTGGATGACATAAAAGAAAGGTAAAAGAAGATGAAAAAAAACTGTAATCCCAAAAGTAGCTCTGATACCATGAAAGAGCTTTAGTTATGTGGGATTCTCATTGATATCATGTGTGAAATTGTATTGAATTTATAAATTGTATATTCTGTTACAGACGTAAATTACGAGGAATACAAGAGTCCTATGTAGTGTACATCTCTTCTCTAAGAGTTATATCACATGTGAGAACTTATCAACTCTCTCCTTCTTTCTCTCCTACGATTCCATTGAGTGTAATGGCTCTGGTGGTATCGTTAAAAGTACCAACCATATCCTGCTAAATAGATGGTCAGTTCTTTCTTTTCAGCAGTCAATCTCAAATATACTACTCTGGTTTATTAAAAGAAACAATATAATGGAAGAAATTACCTTTGGACCTTCCTCCCCTCTGATATCTCTTTCCCCTTCCTCCTCTCTGATATCTATTTCCTCTTCCCTCTCTCTAACATCCATTTCTCCTTTCTCCTCTCTGACATCCATATCCCCTTCCTCCTCTCTGACATTCATTTCCCCTTCCTCCCCTCTAATATCCATTTCCACATCCTCTTTCGCCCTATAGCACATAAGATTAGATCAATTTCAAAGAAATAAATAAATAAATAAATAAATAAATAAATAAATAAGAAAGTGGTAGGAAAATTTCTATATCTTACGGAGGTATTAGTTTAGTCCAAAACCAATGTTTCCTCCACACATCTTCAACATAATTTTCTCTAGATAGTATCTTCCCCGTCCTCGGGATGAAAAAAAATATAAATAAACCCATCAGCATGGTAGCTCCACCGAAGAAGAAGAATATGAATCCTCGCATGCGGCACATGATTGATAACGACAGTTGTGTTATCCCTCTAGTCATTGCCAAATTCAAACAGCAATAACCATGGATCTAAGAGGCTTGAATTTTTTTAGGGAATTCCTCACTTAACCAGCCTACAAAGGAAAATGAAAAACCAATCATAAATAATGAGAGTAATACTAAAGCGATAAGAGCTTTTTCAAAAGCAAGAAGTTCTACTTAAATTTTATATAAAAAAAAAAAAAAAAAATCAGTATTTGCAATGAATAAATTATAGATTAGATTCTGATTTTAGATTAGGGAAGCAGTACGTGTACTATGCAACATATAATTTTTTTTTTCAAAATTAAAACTAATGTTACTAGATTGGAAGGTATTAGGCATAAATCATGCCTAATTTAAACCGACCTTAACATAGTCATGAGTTTTGAATTTTACCGTAAATAAGAGAAAGGAATCAAACTAAGATGACTTAAAAGTCTGATATTGATATTTTAAAAGAGCATGATGTTGTAATCCTTTATATCATGGTGAGCTGACAAAGAAAGTAATAAAGTTATAGAGCTGGATGACATAGAGGAAAGGTAATAGAAGATGAAAAAATAACTGTAATCCCAGAAGTAGCTATGATACCATGAAAGAGCTTTAGTTATGTGGAATTCTCATTGATATCGTGTGTGAGATTGTATTGAATTTATAAACTGTACATACTGTTACAGACGTAAATTACAAGGAATACAAGAGTCCTATGTAGTGTACATCTCTTCTCTAAAAGTTATATCACATGTGAGAACTTATCAACTCTCTTCTTCTTTCTCTCCTACGATTACATTGAGTGTAATGGCTCTGGTGGTATCGTTAATAGTACCAACCATATCCTGCTAAACAGATGGTTAGTTATTTCTTTTCAGCAGTCAATCTCAAATATACTACTCTGGTTTATTAAAAGAAACAATATTATGGAAGAAATTACCTTTGGACCTTCCTCCCCTCTAATATCTCTTTCCCCTTCCTCCTCTCTGATATCTATTTCCTCTTCCCTCTCTCTAACATCCATTTCTCATTTCTCCTCTCTGACATCCATATCCCCTTCCTCCTCTCTGACATTCATTTCCCCTTCCTCCCCTCTAATATCCATTTCCACATCCTCTTTCGCCCTATAGCACATTAGATTAGATCAATTTCAAAGAAATAAATAAATAAATAAATAAGAAAGTGGTAGAAAAATTTCTATATCTTACGGAGGTATTAGTTTAGTCCAAAACCAGTGTTTCCTCCACACATCTTCAACATAATTTTCTCTAGAGAGTATCTTCTCCGTCCTCGGGATGAAAAAAAATATAAATAAACCCATCAGCATGGTAGCTCCACCGAAGAAGAAGAATAGGAATCCTCGCATGTGGCACATGATTGATAACGACAGTTGTGTTATCCCTCTAGTCATTGCCAAATTCAAACAGCAATAACCATGGATCTAAGAGGCTAGAATTTTTTAGGGAATTCCTCACTTAACCAGCCTCCTAAGGAAAATGAAAAACCAATCATAAATAATGAGAGTAATACTGAAGCGATAAGAGCTTTTTCAGAATAAAAAAGTTCTACTTAAATTTTATATAAAAAAAAAATCAGTATTTGCAATGAATAAATTATAAATTAGATTCTGATTTTAGATTAGGGAAGCAGTACGTGTATTATGCAACATATTTTTTTTTTTTTCAAAATTAAAACTAATGTTACTAGATTGGAAGGTATTAGGCATAAATCATGCCTAATTTAAACCGACCTTAACATATTCATGAGTTTTGAATTTTACCGTAAATAAGAGAAAGGAATCAAACTAAGATGACTTAAAAGTCTGATATTGATATTTTAAAAGAGCATGATGCTGTAATCCCTTATATCATGGTGAGCTGACAAAGAAAGTAACAAAGTTATAGAGCTGGATGACATAGAGGAAAGGTAACAGAAGATGAAAAAAAAACTGTAATCCCAGAAGTAGCTCTGATACCATGAAAGAGCTTTAGCTATGTGGAATTCTCATTGATATCGTGTGTGAGATTGTATTGAATTTATAAAGGATTAATTTCAGCTACCCCCCATTATAGTTTCAAAACATCACCTACCACCCACACCTTTCAAAAAACATCAACTACACCCAAGTAACTGACGGAGGAAACATAAATCAGCATTAAGACATTTTTACCCTTCTCTTTCCTTTCCTCTCTCCCTCCCTCATCTTCTCCTACCCAAATGGATATTCGTACTCCAGAGGTTTAGATATCGTACTCAAATAGAGATTCGTACTCAAATGGAGATTCGTACTCTAGAGGAAATGTTAAAAGACGGTTTAGATCTGAGAAACCAGAGATTGTTGGGATATATGGGTTGATGTTTCGTACTCTAGAGGTTTCACCATTTCAAGTCCTTTCATCTGATCTGAAGTTTCTAACGGCCTCAGCCTCGAATCCGCAGCATGGGGTTTGCGGGTCGACGTCTCATGCTCCACAGCTTTCACTGGTTTAAGCTCTTCCACTTGATCTGAAGTTTCTAAACAATTTGTAGTCTCAGTGGTCGAAGTCTTCGACATATGTGATTCTGCCTGAGCAGAACTGTTCAAGAATTTCGGAGCTCGAGAATCGCCCAAAACTCCAGAATCTCTGACAGCTGAAGATCACCAATTGTTTCATCTTCGGTGCTCCCATCGCCTACCTTCAAAAACCTATTAATCCTTTCTGCAAATCGTCCATAACCCTTTGGGAAATCCCGCTGGACAACCACGTTCCTCCGCTTATACTTCAGAGAATCACCATTGGCATGGCCGTTCTCCAATGGACGTTTATTCAACGTCTCTCCAGTCGTAACACTATTTATTGACATACCAATTCTCACCGATTCTGTAGATTTCTCAACTTCCGCGAACCGATTATTTTTGTGTTTTGTGTTAGGATTCACACCGTTTGGTAATGTCGATGGCATCAGACGACATGCGCTTCGTGGGATTCACTCGGCCAGTAGATAAAACTCTGTGATCTTTTTCTATTCAGATTCGGTTCGCTCATTGCCGCCGGCCAAAGCTTCATTGCGCCATCATCGGGGAAGAAAAGGCTTGCATCGTCGTCGGCGAAAATAATTAGAGAAGAAAGGGTAGATCTAGAGAAGAAGAAGAAACATGATTTAGATTTGGGGTTTTACACTCCTTAAGTGAAGGAGGGTAAAACCATCTTTTAACATTTCCTTAAGGGCATTATTGTCCATTTTAAAATCAATTTTGGGTGGCATCAGCAACTAACGGAAGTCGTTTAACGGAGTGGACCTATTTGATTAACGGTGGTAAACGTTTGGGTGGTAGTTGATGTTTTTTGAAAGATATGGGTGGTAGGTGATGTTTCAAAACTATTTTGGGGGTAGCTGAAATTTATTCAATTTATAAACTGTACATTCTGTTACAGACGTAAATTTCAAGGAATACAAGAGTCCTATGTAGTGTACATCTCATCTCTAAGAGTTATATCACATGTGAGAACTTATCAACTCCCTCCTTCTTTCTCTCCTACGATTACATTGAGTGTAAAGGCTCTGGTGGTATCGTTTATAGTACCAACCATATCTTGCTAAACAGATGGTTAGTTCTTTCTTTTTAGCAGTCAATCTCAAATATACTACTCTGGTTTATTAAAAGAAACAATATTATGGTAGAAATTACCTTTGGACCTTCCTCTCCTCTGATATCTCTTTCCCCTTCCTCCTCTCTGATATCTATTTCCTCTTCCCCCTCTCTAACATCCATTTCTCCTTTCTCCTCTCTGACATCCATATCCCCTTCCTCCTCTCTGACATTCATTTCCCCTTCCTCCCCTCTAATATCCATTTCCACATCCTCTTTCGCCCTATAGCACATTAGATTAGATCAATTTCAAAGAAATAAATAAATAAGAAAGTGGTTGGAAAATTTCTATATCTTACGGAGGTATTAGTTTAGTCCAAAACCAGCGTTTCTTCCACACATCTTCAACATAATTTTCTCCAGATAGTATCTTCTCCGTCAACCCATCAACATGGTAGCTCCACCGAAGAAGAAGAATACGAATCCTCGCATGCGGCACATGATTGATAACGACAGTTGTGTTATCCCTCTAGTCATTGCCAAATTCAAACAGCAATAACCATGGATCTAAGAGGCTTGAATTTTTTAGGGAATTCCTCACTTAACTAGCCTCCTAAGGAAAATGAAAAACCAATCATAAATAATGAGAGTAATACTGAAGCGATAAGAGCTTTTTTAGAATCAAGAAATTCTACTTAAATTTTATATAAAAAAAATCAGTATTTGCAATGAATAAATTATAAATTAGATTCTGATTTTAGATTAGGGATGCAGTACGTGTACTATGCAACATATAATTTTTTTTTTAAATTAAAACTAATGTTACTAGATTGGAAGGTAATAGGCATAAATCATGCCTAATTTAAACCGACCTTAACATATTCATGAATTTTGAATTTTACCGTAAATAAGAGAAAGGAATCAAACTAAGATGACTTAAAAGTCTGATATTGATATTTTAAAAGAGCATGTGTTGTAATCCCTTATATCATGGTGAGCTGACAAAGAAAGTAACAAAGTTATAGAGCTGGATGACACAAAGGAAAGGTAATAGAAGATGAAAAAAGAACTGTAATCCCAGAAGTAGCTCTGATACCATGAAAGAGCTTTAGTTATGTGGAATTCTCATTGATATCGTGTGTGAGATTATATTGAATTTATACACTATACATTCTGTTACAGACGTAAATTACAAGGAATACAAGAGTCCTATGTAGTGTACATCTCTTCACTAAGAGTTATATCACATGTGAGAACTTATCAACTCTCTCCTTCTTTCTCTCCTACGATTACATTGAGTGTAATGGCTCTGGTGGTATCGTTAATAGTACCAACCATATCCTGCTAAACAGATGGTTAGTTCTTTCTTTTCAGCAGTCAATCTCAAATATACTACTCTGGTTTATTAAAAGAAACAATATTATGGAAGAAATTACCTTTGGACCTTCCTCCCCTCTGATATCTCTTTCCCCTTCCTTCTCTCTGATATCTATTTCCTCTTCCCCCTCTCAAACATCCATTTCTCCTTTCTCCTCTCTGACATCCATATCCCCTTCCTCCTCTCTGACATTCATTTCCCCTTCCTCCCCTCCAATATCCATTTCTACATCCACTTTCGCCCTATAGCACATTAGATTAGATTAATTTCAAAGAAATAAATAAATAAATAAATAAGAAAGTGGTAGAAAAATTTCTATATCTTACGGAGGTATTAGTTTAATCCAAAACCAGTGTTTCCTCCGTACTTCTTCAGCATAATTTTCTCCAGATAGTATCTTCTCCGTCCTCGGGATGAAAAAAAATATAAATAAACCCATCAGCATGGTAGCTCCACTGAAGAAGAAGAATACGAATCCTCGCATGCGGCACATGATTGATAACGACAGTTGTGTTATCCCTCTAGTCATTGCCAAATCCAAATAGCAATAACCATGGATCTAAGAGGCTAGAACTTTTTAGGGAATTCCTCACTTAACCAGCCTCCAAAGGAAAATGAAAAACCAATCATAAATAATGAGAGTAATACTGAAGCGATAAGAGATTTTTCAGAATCAAGAAGTTCTACTTAAATTTTATATAAAAAAAATCAGTATTTGCAATGAATAAATTATAAATTTGATTCTGATTTTAGATTAGGGAAGCTGTACGTGTACTATGCAACATATAATTTTTTTTTTCAAAATTAAAACTAATGTTACTAGATTGGAAGGTATTAGGCATAAATCATGCCTAATTTAAACCGACCTTAACATATTCATGAGTTTTGAATTTTACCGTAAATAAGAGAAAGGAATCGAACTAAGATGACTTCAAAGTCTGATATTGATATTTTAAAAGAGCATGATGCTATAATCCCTTATATCATGGTGAGCTGACAAAGAAAGTAACAAAGTTATATAGCTAGATGACAGAGAGGAAATGTAATAGAAGATGAAAAAAAAACTGTAATCCTAGATTAGCTCTGATACCATGAAAGAGATTTAGTTATGTGGAATTCTCATTGATATCGTGTGTGAGACTGTATTGAATTTATAAATTGTACATTCTGTTACAGACGTAAATTACAAGGAATACAAGAGTCCTATGTAGTGTACATCTCTTCTCTAAGAGTTATATCACATGTGAGAACTTATCAACTCTCTCCTTCTTTCTCTCGAACGATTACATTAAGTGTAATGGCTCTGGTGGTATCGTTAATAATACCAACCATATCCTGCGAAACAGATGGTTAGTTCTTTCTTTTCAGCAGTCAATCTCAAATATACTACTCTGGTTTATTAAAAGAAACAATATTATGGAAGAAATTACCTTTAGACCTTCCTCCCCTCTGATATCTCTTTCCCCTTCCTCCTCTCTGATATCTATTTCCTCTTCCCCCTCTCTAACATCCATTTCTCCTTTCTCCTCTCTGACATCCATATCCCCTTCCTCCTCTCTGACATTCATTTCCCCTTCCTCCCTTCTAATATCCATTTCCACATCCTCTTTCGCCCTATAGCACATTAGATTAGATCAATTTCAAAGAAATAAATAAATAAATAAATAAGAAAGTGGTAGGAAAATTTCTATATCTTACGGAGTTATTAGTTTAGTCCAAAACCAGTGTTTCCTCCACACATCTTCAACATAATTTTCTCCACATAGTATCTTCTCCGTCCTCGGGATGAAAAAAAAATATAAATAAACCCGTCAGCATGGTAGCTCCACCAAAGAAGAAGAATACGAATCCTCGCATGCGGCACATGATTGATAACGACAGTTGTGTTATCCCTCTAGTCATTGCCAAATTCAAACAGCAATAACCATGGATCTAAGAGGCTTGAATTTTTTAGGGAATTCCTCACTTAACCAGCCTCCTAAGGAAAATGAAAAACCAATCATAAATAATGAGAGTAATACTGAAGCGATAAGAGCTTTTTCAGAATCAAGAAGTTCTACTTAAATTTTATATAAAAAAAAAATCAGTATTTGCAATGAATAAATTATAAATTAGATTCTGATTTTAGATTAGGGAAGCAGTACGTGTACTATGCAACATATAATTTCTTTTTTCAAAATTAAAACTAATGTTACTAGATTGGAAGGTATTAAGCATAAATCATGCCTAATTTAAAACGACCTTAACATATTCATGAATTTTGAATTTTACCGTAAATAAGAGAAAGGAATCAAACTAAGATGACTTAAAAGTCTGATATTGATTTTTTAAAAGAGCATGATGCTATAATCTCTTATATCATGGTGAGCTGACAAAGAAAGTAACAAAGTTATAGAGCTGGATGACATAGAGGAAAGGTAATAGAAGATGAAAAAAAAACTGTAATCCCAGAAGTAGCTCTGATACCATGAAAGAGCTTTAGTTATGTGGAATTCTCATTGATATCGTGTGTGAGATTGTATTGAATTTATAAACTGTACATTCTGTTACAGACGTAAATTACAAGGAATACAAGAGTCCTATGTAGTGTACATCTCTTCTCTAAGAGTTATATCACATGTGAGAACTTATCAACTCTCTCCTTCTTTCTCTCCTACGATTACATTGAGTGTAATGGCTCTGGTGGTATCGTTAATAGTACCAACCATATCCTGCTAAAAAGATGATTAGTTCTTTCTTTTTAGCAGTCAATCTCATATACTACTCTGGTTTATTAAAAGAAACAGTATTATGGAAGAAATTACCTTTGGACCTTCCTCCCCTCTGATATCTCTTTCCCCTTCCTCCTCTCTGATATTTATTTCCTCTTCCCCCTCTCTAACATCCATTTCTCCTTTCTCCTCTCTGACATCCATATCCCCTTCCTCCTCTCTGACATTCATTTCCCTTTCCTCCCCTCTAATATCCATTTCCACATCATCTTTCGCCCTATAGCACATTAGATTAGATCAATTTCAAAGAAATAAATAAATAAGAAAGTGGTAGGAAAATTTCTATATCTTATGGAGGTATTAGTTTAGTCCAAAACCAGTGTTTCCTCCACACATCTTCAACATAATTTTCTCCAGATAGTATCTTCTCCGTCCTCGGGATGAAAAAAAATATAAATAAACCCATCAGCATGGTAGCTCCACCGAAGAAGAAGAATACGAATCCTCGCATGCGGCACATGATTGATAACGACAGTTTTGTTATCCCTCTAGTCATTGCCAAATTCAAACAGCAATAACCATGGATCTAAGAGGCTTGAATTTTTTACAGAATTCCTCACTTAACCAGCCTCCAAAGGAAAATGAAAAACCAATCATAAATAATGAGAGTAATACTAAAGCGATAAGAGCTTTTTCAGAATCAAGAAGTTCTACTTAAATTTTATTTAAAAAAAATCAGTATTTGCAATGAATAAATTATAAATTAGATTCTGATTTTAGATTAGGGAAGTAGTACGTGTACTATGCAACATATAATATTTTTTTTCAAAATTAAAACTAATGTTACTAGATTGGAAGGTATTAGGCATAAATCATGCCTAATTTAAACCGACCTTAACATATTCATGAGTTTTGAATTACTGTAAATAAGAGAAAGGAATCAAACTAAGATGACTTAAAAGTCTGATATTGATATTTTAAAAAAGCATGATGCTGTAATCCCTTATATCATGGTGAGCTGACAAAGAAAGTAACAGTAACTCATTCCTTATTATTAAATATATTATTATATCTTAAGAGTACAAATAGGCTTGGGGTAAACTTTCCATTTATTATGGGTTATGGATAATGCATGACAAGTCAGTTGGATGCTATCATTCTAGTAGAAAACCCTATTTTCTTGATTTATCTTTTATACTTGTTGCTCATAAAAATAACTTCACAGGTTGCTCACTGTTATGAAACGCCACATGGATCCTGGGTATCGGGCTCACTACCATATACTAACATGTGACAAGGGATCCTGGGCATCAGGAAAGAAATAAAATTTTGGGGTGGGGGGATTTCCACTCTTAGAGTCTGAGGTTAGTAATTTCAATATTTGTTTTCTTATTTCCTTCACTAAATCTCTAACAAAGTACAGAGGCTGTGATGCTCCCTCTTCTCTATCCTCTAATCTGTTAGCAATCTAGGGATGTTATAAAATTATCTGTTAGTTTCCGTCATGTGAAGTGCACTAACAACAATGGTTGTTCACTTGGGTAAACTTTGTATTTGAAAAGAAAAATATAATGCATGACAAACCTTGATGCCTGATTTATACATTTTCTGAGGATAGAAATCTGGTAAGTTGCAATACCAGTTCTATTATATTGTGAATGCACATGTTTGTTTCCTACTTCATGCTTCATGATAAGGTTGTCAGATGCCATCCATTTTCCTCATGGGGTTCTAATTTAATCTATGATTGATTGTTGTTCTCTGCTAAATTGATTCTTCTTATATGTAGTTAATTTGATGAGCTCTTCCTAATTATATACTACTTGATTATATACAAATTATGCTGTGTAATTAGATTGTATCTCATAATTTGTTTTTGCCTAGATGTAGTGTAGCCTGTATTGCTCCATAGAAGTTTTGACTTTGAGTTACATGTAGTTAGATATGTAGTGCAACACTCGATTGCTTACATTGTGATTTGTGGGTATTAGTTTGGCTTTATTGTAGTAATAGAAAGTTCAAGGTGGTGCTAAAATGTCCCTTTCTTGTGTAGTTTGATGATACAAATTTTCAGATTACTACTGTCAAGTTGAATGGTTTTAATAAATTACAATGTATTGATAATGATGCCCTACCAAGGATGATAAGAAACTCTTATGATTGGCTTAACGACATATATTTGGTCGTGGTCCATGATTTGGTCATAGAATGGGATGAGACCCTCTGTGAATGCCATAGGGATCAAAATCAATGATGAAAAAGTGTACAAAGAAGTTCTAAAGCTATATAGTTCGGATCTGGCATGAAGGAGAGTGTGTGAGGGATTGTGCTGGCACTTGGGTATCAGTAGGGGCCACAAACATGCGGCAAAGACTCTTTTGTGTCCTCTGGCTGAGAGCCTGAGATGTTAGGATTATGTGTGTGACTGTAGGTATTTATGAGCTTTATAGGTTGTGTCCACTTTAATGTTTTTTTGGGTCATTAATAAGTTACTAAGTTTAGTCCTAGTCCCTATTCATTAGTTTGGTCATTAACTTGTAATCAAAAGCTTGATGCTTCAAACAATGAGACTACTTGCTATTTTTTAAATTAGAAGGATAGGGAAAATGTGATGGCTTTATTTTCAAGGTATGAATTCCAAGGACACAGATGAGAGTGCTTTTCTACACTCTTCATCTTCTTTGTCATTATCATCTTTTATTTTTTACCAGTTCCATCACTATTTCTTTTTGGTGTACTGGATTTCTACTAGAATCTTTTAACCATGTTCTTCTTCACAAGTTTAGAATCCAAGCCCCCAATCCTTAATACCTAGTTCTAGGACCAAAGCTTACCATCCCTTTTCTGGCTTTCACTACCCATAGCAAGGTGGCTTTGGATAACCCTGGAATCTTTCCAAATACTGTAACCAAACCATCATGCCTATTACTTTAGTTCCCAATTTCCCTTTCCCCTCCCTACTGATCATATTTCAAATCCAGTCGTAATTACCTATATAATCACAACCTAGTGTTCCTTACTTTTTTGCATGGTTTAATTGTAAAAGCCACCTTTCAAACTATCTTTTCCATAGAAAATCTAAATCATTTGCCTTGATAGTTTACCTTCATATTCCACACATTTAGTTAACTTAATCCTAATTCAATCTGAGTAAGTTCATAGACTAGTAGGTCACATATCAACTTGAAAGCTTATGTATGTGTATGGGGCTCTAGATTATTTAACATATGTAACTCATGAATATCATAATACCAATCTTCTTTCTTACCATATGAAAAGCATGCATGAGAAAGTAGAAACATAGAAGAATTTTAACTCATAATGTATAAATATGCTCAGCAAACTATATATGCTAAAAAGAGAATAAAAATTACCTAGGCAGAGAACATCAATAAAGCAGATCCGCAGCACAATCCTCCTACCCAGTTTCTTGAACAAGATCAAAGAGACAAATTGCTCAGTAGAGTTAAAATTTCAATGAAAATAATTTTGAGTGAGAAGTATTGCTGTTTTAATCCAAGAGCGACAAATAACAGGGGTGAATAAAACATAATTACAATATTCACCCCTGTTAGTTGTTGAAGAATTACACTTGTGATGGAAACAAGTAACAAAGGAATGCCACCTGTATTTGACCATTCCTTCCATTTGTTCGTTACTTGCTTTTCTTCATCACAAGCTTTAATAATAACCATTAGGTCTTCTTCTATATCCTCCGACCCCTTCATTATCCTCAGATGCTTCTTAGCTTTCCCTAGCTTTCCACATTTGATCATTCTGGTTGGGGTTTCGTTGAATCTCAAAGAAAAAAGAAATAGCAGTACACAAGGTGTGACTGAAAATCCCAAACGAAAATTGCCAACTAAGCCTGTCATCCTTTGCAGCGAGGTAGCTTATTAGTTGCGCTAGTAAGAACCCAACAGCTACTCCACTCCAAATTGAAAATTCAAATTTTGCTGGTCTGCAGCTTCATTGTCATTCGTTTCCAATATATATTGGGGAATAGCCTGAAAATCATTTCATGGTGTTATAAAAATAAGTTGCCAAATAGTAATAGCAATCACTTTATTTCTTATATGCGCATTAATAATGAGATTATAACCATCAAAATGCTAGGGTTTTAAATAAAGGAAACCAAGAGTTATTTTAGAATCACAAAATTTAGAGCAAATCAGAATTCAAGAAAAGTCAATAGCCAATCAAAAGGTCTGATATGAACAATATTCTGGTCGAAGGTCATGTTTAGCAGGCAGAACATCTTAGTAAAATCTGAAATTGATCCAAGAGCTGCATTCAGAGTTATTAGGATATTGTTGGAACCTTGGCCAAGTTGTGATGCTGCCAGCATCTTTGTATTGTATGTGTTGTCATTGTTGGCAACCTCTAGACAGTTGGCAGGATGACATGGAGGAGAGAGAATGTCAGCAGGCACAGCAGACTGAGTGGATTGCACAGTGGATAGAGTGGACAGCTCAGCAGGCATAGCAGACAGTCCAGACAGCAGCAAACATGGTCAGACAGGTGGACAACTCTTATCTGAGAGAGAAAGAAGAGAGAGAGTGTCTGTAGGACTCTCTCCGGCGGCGGCGCGCCGCGGCGGGGCATGCGCCAGAGAGCCATGCAGCGGGAGGCCACGCGGCGGCGCGCGCGCGCGCAAGGCCATGCAGCGCGCGCGCGCCGCAAGAAGCGCCCGTTGCGCAAGGCATGCCGCGCGCGCAAGGCTTGCTTCGGCGGCACCAGCGCGCGAGAGCCCGCATCGCGCGCAAGCCAGGCGCCCGCGCGCCGCGCGCAAGCCGGCGCCAGCGCCACGCAGGCAAGCCGGCGCTGCGGCGCATCGCGGCAAGGCGAGGCATGCACACGCAGCTGTTCGACGAAATGCCGCAATGAAGAAAAATATCCGAACCTCGCTGGAAAAAATCGACTTACGGGGCATTACCACTCATTCACGGGGGTATTTTGGTCATTTTGAAAAGAGCATATTCCATATGGGAGGCTTGGATCAAGCCACGGCGGGAATTCCAAATGGAGGGTTTGCAAAAAGGCGGGATTCGGTGTAGCGTCGGATTTGCGCTAGGATTCCATCGCCTTGATCTCTCATTGGTCAAGAGCAAGTTAAAACGGTGAATTTGCGAAGCACGGAAGCGGATCCGTGATTCGGTGGAGCGCGCATAAAGCGCACACGCCGCAAGATGCGCATCTAAAGGCCGAGATGCATTACGATCGGCGCCGACGCGATGAGGCCGATCGAACGGATCCGAGGAGATCCCGCCACTCTCGACCGATCCAACGGTTAGATTACGAAGATTCTCTCTCCGCCAATCAACGGACGACAACGATGTACGTTGCGTCAGATCTGGCGGCGCTTATGGTGCGTCGCGGCGCACGAATCAAGGCCGGAGATTCCATTTGGAATAATCTCACTGGCCGAACTTCTTTTGGCCATATCTTGGCCGTCAGAGCTCCGATCGAGGTGATTCAAAAGCCCACGAGCTTCTCTCTCCGAGTAGAACACTTTGGTAGCAGTTTGAGCTCGATTTGAAGGCCTCTAATGGCGATTTTGAAGAAAACCCTCCATTGAAGCTTCTCCAAGAGAGAGAGAGACTCCTACTGCCTATGTGAGGCAATGAAAGCTTCGTTGAAGCTTGAAGAGAGTGTGTGGACCTACTGTGAGTGTCCAATGGAGTCATTGTGGTGAAGAATGAGCTATGCAGCCCGAGAAGAGGCCGAAATGCTAGCTCAGAGAGGCTTGCATCAGTAGTGAGCAACACCGGAAGGTATACTCGCACGCAAATCCTATTTCTTGTATCAGTGCTATATGGGAAGGGTTTGTATGAATATTTGATATAAAAATTGTGTAGCCTGTCAAGTGGGTGCTTGACCCGGAATTGGGTTGGTGCCTAGGATACGGTTGTGGTCGTGAATGCGGGTGATGTTGTAGCATCGGGGTTGTGGGTGCAACCATAGTGATTCTTTGTGTATTGGGTATATACGAAACCCTGGTTAGGGTATTGCCCCGTGGAGTAGCCATCACAGTGTGTGATTGGTGAACCACGTTATATCGTGTGTCATGTGAATGTTATTGTGTATGCATTAGAAGTCTGTGTGCTGCAGGTCTGAGTGTACACACTTGGCAGGCCAAGCCCCTGGTATGGATACCTGTGGGTGTGTGGTTGGTGTGTGCACGAAATGTGTTTGACAGATTGTCTGTGAGAATCTCAAGTAGTCAGCTCAAGGCAGCACAGCACAAAGTGATCATCAGCTCTTGGCAGCCACTTGCATTGCATCAGACCACATCTGAATAGTGGAAGGAATTTTAGTGGCCACTGATTCACCCCCCTCTCAGTGTCAACCTGGGAATCACAGATATCATGCTTGGAGTAGGATTCTAGTAATTCACAGAATACATAGGCAGAAAACTCAGAATTCAAAACAGAACTTATAAGATGGAATCCAGAATTCAGATTTGATTTAACAGAAGCTTAACTGATAACAGAAGCAGAAATAATGGCAAAAACAGGAACAATTCTGAAATACCAGAATATTAAGAATCCTTGTTCATACAGGATTTTATTTTTCAACTGGAAACATCAGATCTTGTTCTCAGAAACCGAAACAGTAGTTGAAGTAAACTCAAGAGAAGAAGGTGACCAATAGGATATGATTGAAGCAAAACAGAGATAATCTGTGGAATAATAAATAAGTCAGGGGGATTAGGAGATAATTGTATTAACCTGGTTTGATGGAAGGAAGAAAAGAGAAGAAAGATAGCAGATTCAGATGTCCACCTGAATCTCAACCAACTGATTAAAATAGACAACTATTACTGGACATACAGTCTGTTTAGATCAAAGGTACTCCTTGAAGTACCATTGTCGTAGGAAGCAGCCCTGGGCAGAGCCATCGCTTGTGGTTTTGGTTTGGGCCACTTTGAATCTGTTCTAATTGGTCTCTAGTTCAGGTTTCCTGGTCCTGTAGAACTAGGTTGTGGGGACTTATTTAGGACTATAATTTGTTATTTTATTCCTTTGTAAAAACTGGAATATTCTGTATTGAATTTAGTCCTGTCAATGGTTAATCTCCATAAGTTTTTAGAAGTTCTAGTTTGATTAGGAGAATTCCTTTCTAGCTTGCAGAAGGAGGGAACTGATGAACTTGATATGACACTGAGAGGGGGGGTGAATCAGTGTCTGAAACTTTTCTCTGATTATTTACTGCTGCCCAGAGGTGATGGAGATATATTCTTTTACATACATACAAGCGTATGCAAATCTACCTCGCTACCACTCAGTGGCCAGGTCTACCAGATTTGCACACCCATCCTACAAGCCATTCCATGCACTCCAAAATATGATAGAAAAATAAAGATAATCCACAACACAAGATATACGTGGTTCACCAACACAGTGTGTGATGGCTAGTCCACGGAGTAATGCCCAACGGGCTCCGTATATACTCAATACACTTCTTTTTGTTGTCTACACAGCAGGGAATACATACACCCAATTTACCCAGCATAAAACTAGGAGGGCACACATATGCCAGGAATTCAGGTATCAAGTACCAGTGCTCAGCACACGCTGCACACCATGCTTAACCCGCACCCAGCATAAAACTAGGAGGGCACACATATGTCAGGAATTCAGGTATCAAGTACCAGTGCTCAGCACACGCTGCACACCATGCTTAACCCGCACCCACGGGAAGCAAATAACAATTTTTTTTTTAGGCTTATAAATTTGCCTTACAGTTTTCCCCCACTAGCTAGGTATTCAACAATTTGCACCTACGCTAGCATACAATAAATTGAAAGCATAAATAGATAAGAAATTGAGAATCTCACAAACAATGCTTTCGAATGGCCAACAATCTCTCTGGAGCTTTACACTGACCTCAAGTACTCTTCAACAGCCTTCAATGTTGATAGGGATCGATTCACAGAGCACACCTCATCGACAGGTTTTCAATCTCTTCCACACAACCCATAATCACCATGAATGTGAAAATAAAAGCTTTACTGACCTCTCATAGGGATTTAGCACTCCATTGATGCACAGAGAAGAGGTAGTTGGTGATTCATCACTCCCACAAGCACGAAACCCTAGAAAAATCCTTTGTTAAGCTTCAGAACCCTATTTTCGATTTTTCTTAGTGTTTTTATGACTCCCAACGGCGCCCAATGTATAGAGCATCAAAAAATATGGAAACTGCAACTTGAACGGACTGATTTGGAGCTTGGATGAAGAAGTTATGGCAGTTTGAAGTTCGACCAGTCACAAATAAGGAAAGAGAATCTTTCCAAACCAAACATGCACCCGCGCCGCACCGTAGCCGCGCCCCGATGCGCTGTCGTTCTGTGATTGGCCCTCTGAGAATCTTTAATATCGACCTTTCGATATCCTTAAAATGGCGGGATCGACCATAGACCGTTAGATCTTAACAAATCACGCCTCCGAGAATCGGAGTAGCGCGCGGCCACACGATTAAATCTGGAGCGCCGCCATATGATGGACGCGCCACACCGAATAAGCTTCCGATTCTGAAACACGAACCACTTTTTTAAACTGTCTCCGTCCAACCAGAAGCCTCGCGATGGAATCTAAACGGAATCTTCGCATCACACCTTAGTCCGCAAGTTTGAAGGTCGTCCATTTGGAATCTAGCTTACGTGGCTTCATTTGGGCGGCCGATTTCGGATCTTCTTCTTTTTTCTTGACGAATTTACCTCTTAACAACATGTGAAATGCCGAAATTGCCCCTAAACAATTTGTGAAATTACTTTTTCGAGCGATCTGACAGAAACTGCGATATCTCGCTCATCCGACGTCGGAATTGAGTGATTCAAGTTGCGTTGGAAAGATAATTTGACGCTCTACATCTTTCCACTGTCGGATTTCCATGAACCTGCTGCGGGACCCATCAAAAATAGACTCAAAGTTAAAACTCTGTCAAACCTTGGAATTTGAACCCGAAACTTTGTGTGCATGCATGCCAAGTGCCGTGGGCTGCCGTGTTGGCATGTCACCTTGCCACCATACCTGTGGGTCCCACTCACATTTTTTCTCTCTCCTCATTCTCTCTTTTTTTATTCTCTCTCTTCTTTCTCTCTCTTGAATTTCTCTCTTTAATGCCACAACACCAGAAACATGAGAAACATGGACATGATTAGAAAAGCTTCAAGAACACTGTCGCATCATCAGAAACTCGGCCGCATCATCAGAAACTCGGCCACATCACCAGTGGGGTCCACAAATACTCTCTCTCATCAAAATCAGTGTAATATCCCATTTAACTCATTGTAAGTCATCTGAAACACATGTAGAACCTTGTAGAACACATAAGCGAAGTTGCCACATCTGTGCCACTGCACTGACACTCTCTCTCCTACACTGACACTCTCTCTCCTCATTTCTCTGACTGAATACTCATAAATACTGTCACATCAGCCAAGTTACCAACAATGACAACATAAAGTCCAACAGGAACCTGATCTGGTTTGGTTATTTTATTTCCCATTTTCAGGTGGTTGTTTATTATTGGCTGCTGGGTTTCCTAAGGTCAATATGATTCGGCCTAACTAGTTTATATAGAACATTGTAAGCCCTCACGATTATTGGTTGAATGAATTGACTTTTCTACCTCTATATTCCGTGAGATTCAGAAGGCTATGTGAGATGCAGTAGCACCCTTAGTAAGATGCTAAGGTGAGATTGGTGGGATTCCAGTCCAGTTCTAGGTGACCAGCTTGGTCTATGCCAATCCATTTTTTTCTTATTCTTCTTCTTTCTCATCTACCATTGAACCAGGTTAGTTTCTGAAAATTTATTTTTCTCTGCAAATACTTGGTATGGTTGAATCTGATTTCTGAGTTGAATTTCTGGTTAGCACTTCATTAAATCAACTGTCATTCAGTTACTGTTTTGGTCACACCCCCCCCCCCCCCAAAAAAAACAAAAACAAAACAAAAAAAAAACCTGATCCCAGAGTCTCCTCCTAATAGGATTCTCTGATTTCTTGAGTTTTAAACCCGATATTTTAAGTTTTTTTTTTCATTTATATCAGTCCGATCAGGTTCAAAATCAGATTTTGACATTGGTTCCTTAGAATTTTGATGATCAAATTCTTGGAATCTTCAGATCTGGTTTCTAATTTCAGTTTAGAATCATATTGATATGTTGTTATTATTTCTGAGATCTCTTTGCTATTCTGATCATCTTACCAGAGCCTTTCCTTTAGAATTATTAATATGAGGCTAACCTGGTGGGGGACAAAGAGAGTATGTATAGTCAGTCAAATGTAGCTTTAGTGCTAGCAACTTTCATTCCTTATTATATATTATTTATTCTTTTATTTTATTTTATTTTTATGTTCTAATCTAATGAATAATAGTTTTATTAATGATTGGTACACCATGGGTGGGAGATGCACCTACTTCATTGACATTGATTATCAATTCGAGCAACTTGGACTACTTTTGATAATCTGTTGTAGTTCTTAAAATCCTATCTTCAATAGGACATTATCATATCTTCAAATCAGACAATTGGATCTCAACCAGACTTTGTAATCTCCTCCATACTTCAAACCTTAGACCAGAGTTTTATCTCCATATTAAGTTTCTGGTTTTTTATTATTATAAATATCCTGAAATCTGGTTATTTAAGTTTCTGAGATGGTTAATTTAAATGCGACTCAGAAGTACTCATATTAAAAATCAAACAAGATTTCTTAGGGATGATAAATAAAAGTTCTCAAAATATAAAGCTTAAATGGTCAATTACGTACTTGATAAGTGATTCCAATTCGGATTCCTATCAAGATCCTCCCAATTATAAGAACGAATTGATGAAACGAACAAATCGTTAAGCTACTCCCAACCAAACAAAGTATAGATGCTATCCATATGTTTATCCTCGACCCCCATATCTTCCATAGATAGAATGCTAAGAAACATGATACGGTGCCAGAGAAATACAAAGAGGATACAATCATACTCAAAATCTGGTTGTCATATTTACAGAGAACATAAAAAAAGAAGATCCAAGCAGTAGAATCCTCCTTTCTAAATTGTTGATTATGAACAAATAGATAATGGTGCTCAATAGATTAAGAAAGCCAATGAAAATAAATGCATCGAGCGACAATCCGCACCGGATAACTTGGGTATGAATGAGCCTGCCTGTGATGGAAGCCATGGAAAGCAAGGAAGAGGTAGGTTTGATGAGGAAAGGGAATGTAACATTATTTGGTAGGACTTTGTGGAAAACCATGTGGGTGTAGAGGACAATGGAGGGTCTCCAAGGTTGAGGTATTTGTTTGTGGTATATTTTCATAAGAAAACTTATAAGATAGTACTTAATCTGACACTGATACCACAGTGGTATCAGAGCCTAACCCTGGAATCTTCCCCCAGTAAAACTCTTAAACCGTAAGATAAGGAAGGAAGAGATGTACGTATGATACTGAATCTATGAAGCAACCTAACAAAGAGTTCACCGAACAAAACATTGCAATAGTCTGTGAATTGGAAGAAAACAACAAAAAAGAAACATATACAAAAAATCGCATAGTAGGTTTCATTAATTAACAGAGTTAATAACCAGACAAACAATCCAAAAAGGAAAAAAAGAAAAAAAAGAAAGAGAGAACAAAATTAATGGGATGGGAATAGAAAAAACTTACCTGCTGCAGACCAAATTAATGGGATGGGAATAGAAAAGATTTACCTGCTGTAGTGGTCTGCTTCTCCTCTCCTTATCTTTCAACTTTTGTAGCTCCTATTTCCACTTCACCTTCTTCTGACTTCTTCTTCTACCTTTTCAATGCTCAGCTCTAGCCAACAAGAATGAAACCCCCTCCCTTCCTCTACTTCTTTATCCTCTCACTTACGCAACTCTCGGCCATCAACATCCCACCCCTTTGCGAAATGAAACCTTAAAACCAGAAGAAAGGGAGAAATCCCTTTACCTCGATCCTCCCTGCTCTTAATCTCTCCGGCCTCTTTTACCTTTTCTCCCCTATGAGACTTCTAACTCTTCCTCCCTTCAACCCCTTGAGCCCCTCACCGTCTATCTCTCCCGTTCTAGAAACACCCCACAGCAAAAAAAAAAACCCCTCCAAATCCCTTGATATCTGACAGCTGTTTGATCCTCTTCTATTGAGCCCCTCCCAAAATGCAGAGTTCCTCTCTCTCTCTCTCTCTCTCTCTCTCCCTCAAGCAATTTTTTTTCTCTTTTTTTTCTTATGTCAAATCCATCCAATCAAATAAACCACACCAAAAGCAATCCCCTTATCTGTATTATATCAAATCCACCTCATCAAAGTCTCTTGGGAAGTCAATGCTCTTTTTAGTCCAACTTATAAAAAAATCATTTTTTAAAAATATTTCTTTTTTGAAATCATTTGTGCCATCATTACAAACCACTTTACAAAGAGGATACAACCAGACTCAAAATTTGGTTGTCATATTTACAGAGAACATAAAAAAAGAAGATCCAAGCAGTAGAATCCTCCTTTCCAAATTGTTGATTAGGAACAAATAGATAATGGTGCTCAATAGATTAAGAAAGCCAATGAAAATAAACGCATCGAGCGACAATCCGCACCGGATAACTTGGGAATGAATGAGCCTGCCTATGATGGAAGCCATGGAAAGCAAGGAAGAGGTAGGTTATATGAGGAAAAAGAATGTGACATTGTTTGATAGGGCTTTGTGGAAAAACATGTGGGTGTAGAGGACAATGGAGGGTCTCCAAGGTTGAGGTATTCGTTTGTGGTATGTTTACATAAGAAAACTTATAAGATAGTACTTAATCTGACTCTGATACCACCGTGGTATCAGAGCCTAACCTGACTCTGATACCACAGTGGTATAGTCAGTCAAATGTAGCTTTAGTGCTAGCAACTTTCATTCCTTATTATATATTATTTATTTTTTTATTTTATTTTATTTTTATGTTCTAATCTAATGAATAATAGTTTTATTAATGATTGGGACACCATGGGTGGGAGATGCACCTACTTCATTGACATTGATTATCAATTCGAACAACTTGGACTACTTTTGATAATCTATTGTAGTTCTTAAAATCCTATCTTCAATAGGACATTATCATATCTTCAAATCAGACAATTGGATCTCAACCAGGCTTTGTAATCTCCTCCATACTTCAAACCTTAGACCAGAGTTTTATCTCCATATTAAGTTTCTGGATTTTTATTATTATAAATATCCTGAAATCTGGTTATTTAAGTTTCTGAGATGATTAATTTAAATACGACTCAGAAGTACTCATATTAAAAATCAAACAAGATTTCTTAGGGATGATAAATAAAAGTTCTCAAAATATAAAGCTTAAATGGTCAATTATGTACTTGATAAGTGATTCCAATTCGGATTCCTATCAAGATCCTCCCAATTATAAGAATGAATTGATGAGACGAACAAATCGTTAAGCTACTCCCAACCAAACAAAGTATAGATGCTATCCATATGTTTATCCTTGACCCCCATATCTTCCATAGATAGAATGCTAAGAAACATGATACGGTGCCAGAGAAATACAAAGAGGATACAACCATACTCAAAATCTGATTGTCATATTTACAGAGAACATAAAAAAAGAAGATCCAAGCAGTAGAATCCTCCTTTCTAAATTGTTGATTATGAACAGATAGATAATGGTGCTCAATAGATTAAGAAAGCCAATGAAAATAAATGCATCGAGCGACAATCCGCACCGGATAACTTGGGTATGAATGAGCCTGCCTGTGATGGAAGCCATGGAAAGCAAGGAAGAGGTAGGTTTGATGAGGAAAGGGAATGTAACATTATTTGGTAGGACTTTGTGGAAAAATATGTGGGTGTAGAGGACAATGGAGGGTCTCCAAGGTTGAGGTA
This sequence comes from Protea cynaroides, assembly GCA_028583415.1. Classification (NCBI taxonomy): domain Eukaryota; kingdom Viridiplantae; phylum Streptophyta; class Magnoliopsida; order Proteales; family Proteaceae; genus Protea; species Protea cynaroides. The sequence goes on from CM053276.1 coordinate 22,765,252, forward strand.
TTTGTTTATGGTATGTTTTCATAAGAAAACTTATAAGATAGTACTTAATCTGACTCTGATACCACAGTGGTATCAGAGTCTAACCCTGGAATCTTCCCCCAGTAAAACTCTTAAACCGTAAGATAAGGAAGGAAGAGATGTACGTATGATACTGAATCTATGAAGCAACCTAACAGAGAGTTCACCGAACAAAACATTGCAATAGTCTGTGAATTGGAAGAAAACAACAAAAAGGAAACGTATACAAAAAGTCGCATAGTAAGTTTCATTAACAGAGTTAATAACCAGACAAACAATCCAAAAAGGAAAAAAAGAAAAAAAAGAAAGAGAGAACAAAATTAATGGGATGGGAATAGAAAAAACTTACCTGCTGCAGACCAAATTAATGGGATGGGAATAGAAAAGATTTACCTGCTGTAGTGGTCTGCTTCTCCTCTCCTTATCTTTTAACTTTTGTAGCTCCTATTTCCACTTCACCATCTTCTGGCTTCTTCTTCTACCTTTTCAATGCTCAGCTCTAGCCAACAAGAATGAAATCCCCTCCCTTCCTCTACTTCTTTATCCTCTCACTTACGCAACTCTCGGCCATCAACATCCCACCCCATTGCGAAATGAAACCTTAAAACCAAAAGAAAGGGAGAAATCCTTTTACCTCGATCCTCCCTGCTCTTAATCTCTCCGGCCTCTTTTACCTTTTCTCCCCTATGAGACTTCTAACTCTTCCTCCCTTCAACCCCTTGAGCCCCTCACCGTCTATCTCTCCCATTCTAGAAACACCCCACAACAAAAAAAAAACCCCTCCAAATCCCTTGATATCTGGCAGCTGTTTGATCCTCTTCTATTGAGCCCCTCCCAAAATGCAGAGTTCCTCTCTCTCTCTCTCTCTTTCTCAAGCAATTTTTTTTCTTTTTTTTTTCTTATGTCAAATCCATCCAATCAAATAAACCACACCAAAAGCAATCCCCTTATCTGTATTATGTCAAATCCACCTCATCAAAGTCTCTTGGGAAGTCAATGCTCTTTTTAGTCCAACTTATAAAAAAATCATTTTTTTAAAATATTTCTTTTTTGAAATCATTTGTGCCATCATTACAAACCACTTTACAAAGAGGATACAACCAGACTCAAAATCTGATTGTCATATTTACAGAGAACATAAAAAAAGAAGATTCAAGCAGTAGAATCCTCCTTTCCAAACTGTTGATTAGGAACAAATAGATAATGGTGCTCAATAGATTAAGAAAGCCAATGAAAATAAACGCATCAAGCGACAATCCGCACCGAATAACTTGGAATGAATGAGCCTGCCTATGATGGAAGCCATGGAAAGCAAGGAAGAGGTAGGTTATATGAGGAAAAATAATGTGACATTGTTTGGTAGGACTTTGTGGAAAAACATGTGGGTGTAGAGGACAATGGAGGGTCTCCAAGGTTGAGGTATTCGTTTGTGGTATGTTTACATAAGAAAACTTATAAGATAGTACTTAATCTGACTCTGAAACCACAGTGGTATCAGAGCCTAACCTGACTCTGATACCACAGTGGTATCAGAGCATAACCCTGGAATCTTCCCCTAGTAAAACTCTTAAACCGTAGGATAAGGAAGGAAGAGATGTACGTATGATACTGAATCTATGAAGCAACCTAACAGAGAGTTCACCGAACAAAACATTGCAATAGTCTGTGAATTGGAAGAAAACAACAAAAAAGAAATGTATACAAAAAGTCGCATAGTAGGTTTCATTAACAGAGTTAATAACCAGACAAACAATCAAAAAATGAAAAAAAAAAAGAAAAAAAAAAAAGAAAGAGAGAACAAAATTAATGGAATGGGAATATAAAAAACTTACCTGCTGCAGACCAAATTAATGGGATGGGAATAAAAAAGACTTATCTGCTGCAGTAGTCTGCTTCTCCTCTCCTTATCTTTCAACTTTTGTAGATCCTATTTCTACCTCACCTTCTTCTGGCTTCTTTTTACCTTCTCAATGCTCAGCTCTAGCCAACAAGAATGAAACCCCCTCCCTTCCTCTACTTCTTTATCCTCTCACTTACGCAACTCTCAGCCATCAACATCCCACCCCTCTGCGAAATAAAACCTTAAAACCAGAAGAAAGGGAGAAATCCCCTTCCCTCGATCCTCCCTGCTCTTAATCTCTCCGGCCTCTTTTACCTTTTCTCCCCTATGAGACTTCTAACTCTTCCTCCCTTCAACCCCTTGAGCCCCTCATCGTCTATCTCTCCCGTTCTAGAAACACCCCACAGCAAAAAAAAAAAATCCTTCCAAATCCCTTGATATCTGGCAGCTGTTTGATCCTCTTCTATCGAGCCCCTCCCAAAATGCAGAGTTCCTCTCTCTCTCTCTCTCTCTCTCTCTCTCTCTCTCTCTCTCTTTCTCAAGCAATTTTTTTTTCTCTTTTTTTTCTTATGTCAAATCCATCCAATCAAATAAACCACACCAAAAGCAATCCCCTTATCTGTATTATGTCAAATCCACCTCATCAAAGTCTCTTAGGAAGTCAATGCTCTTTTTAGTCCAACTTATAAAAAAATCATTTTTTTAAAATATTTCTTTTTTGAAATCATTTGTGCCATCATTACAAACCACTTTCTTTTTACTTAAATTATTTTTTTAAAGTCATCATTAAAACCATTTTAGCAAACCATTCTCATAACTATTTTGAGAAACTATTTTTCTTTAAGAAACGTATTTCACTCTTTCTTTGTTTTTTCTTTATTTGTATTTATTTTACAACACCAATAAACAACATCTTATTTCCAATAAGGGAGAAAAAAAATTAAACTTATTTTACTGCAGACAGTGGAACTAGGCTGTGTTTGGTATCATTTTTGTTTTTAATTTTTGTTTATTTATCAAAAAAACATTTTTGAAAACTATTTTCGATCAAAAATAAAATGTTGTTTGGTAATTACTTCTCATAATATTGTAGAATGAAAAATAGATTCAGTAATCCCAACATGCAGAATAATTTTTATATACACTTCTTTCCCATCTTCTTCTTTACATCTCTTCCCTATTAGGCGCCTCAAAACCCAACCTTTACAAAGAGATTGGATTGCGAATGATTGGTTTTCGACAATTAAGGTCGGTGAGTGGATTGTAGTGGGGAAGGTTGAAGAATGGGTGAATTGTTGGAGAGTGAATGTATTTCACAACCATACATTAACGAGATCTACAGGTTTTACGAGCAAATGAAGAAATGCATCTCTTCTTCCATTCGTAAAGGAAAAGGCTAACAAATGCTTTTTTCAAGCAACACATAAAAAATAAAGACTGAAAGTACGATGACATTAAAAGTTTCAAACCGAGTTTGAGGTTGAAGAAAATGGTTGGCTCTTTAGATCTGAAAATCCGACGGCAAAACTCTGATGGTTCGATGGATATGAATATCTCCAAAAAAAATGACGGGTAACAAAAATTAGGCCTATCGGCTGTCGATAGAAATCCAGCCTTCATATTGGTCGGCAACTTCAATGGGAAAACATCCCTGTACGTGGCTTAGATCTTCAAAGCTAGGTCTGAAGTGTGGTTTTCGGTGTTTTTTATTCATTTGCACCCAAAGTGAAAGTAGAAGGCATGAAGAAAAATCAAAAGCACTCACGTTGGGGTAAGGAAGCACTCACTTTAATGGAGGAAGAAATAGCTGATTCAAACAAGAGGTTGAACCCGCTGTAAATTGGACTGAAATATGGACAAATCACATTCTCGATTCCCAATTGCAAATTGTGAACCAGAGGAGAGTGCGTCAGAGACGAAGAAAGAAACACAGCAACATCAGCGATTGAGCAAAGAAAGAGAGGGGAGCTATGGTCGTTTCTTAACATATGATGAAATGTCAATAATGCCCTCAAATTTGAACCTTTTTGCACGTGTTCATTAACATTTGTGCAAAGATGACCAAAAACTGTTTTTGGAAAAACACAAAAAGAAACAGCTACCATAAGTCATACCAAACACCTGCAAAAACCGAAAACTGTCAGAAAAACAAAAAGAAAAATCATACTAAACACAGCCTAAACCGAACAGTGAGAAAAGACAAAAAGAATTTTAAAGGGCAGTGACAAAACTGGAGTGCTGACATCCACCTTTATAAACACATGCATATACATCTATTATGTATTATATTATTTTTATAAATTAAATATTATTCTAATATCACTTAAACAGATACAACCCAAGCTTACAGGGACCGGGCTCGTCTGTAGCCCTGATAAATGCTACATGCAATGTAGCATCCATTGGATAGATGCCATGTGGATAAAGTTGCATCCAATACCCAAAAATTAAAAATTAAAAATAACAATATTGCAAGATAATCGTTACTCTTCAATCAAATCAAATCCCATTTTCATCCCATTCTCTCCTCCTGCGAATCAGGCAGAGCATATTCACAAACAAAACCATGTATAAAAATCATCTGTAGCATTCTGTTATAACAAGGTTGATCTTGACCATTGAAAATACATCGATCTCGTGTCTCAATGCACTCCCAAACGGTTTGGTACGAATGCATAAAAATGTTTTACAGTGGGTTCGGTCCGCCCATAACCGAACCCAGATAAACCGGCCAGAAAACTGAGTCTTTGAGTTTTGAATCCAAAAAAAAAAAAAAAAAACTGATCTCAAAGTCTCCTTCTAATAGGATTCTCTGGTTTCTTGAGTTTTAAACCCAATATTTTAACTCTTTTTTCATCTATATCAATCCGATCAGGTTCAAAGTGAGATTTTGGCGTAGGTTCCTTAGAATTTTGATGATCTAATTTCCGGAATCTTCAGATCCGGTTTCTAATTTCGGTTTAGAATCAGGTTGATATTCTGTTATTATTTCTAAGATCTCTTTGCTATTCTGATCATCACTCCAAGACGTCATACCGGCGCCTTTCCTTTAGAGTTATTAATATGAGGCTCACCTATTGGGGGACAAAGAGAGTATTTTCAGTCAAATATAGTTTTAGTTCTAGCAGCCTTGATTCCTTATTATATATTATTTATTTATTTTTTATGTTCTAAACTAATGAGTAATAATTTTATTAATGATTGGGAATCCATGGGCGGGAGATGCACCTACTTCACTGGCACTGATTGATTGGTTGTTCGTTGCTAAATTGATTCTTCTTATATGTAGTTAATTTGATGAGCTCCTTCCTAAAAATCTGTGTGATAAATATACTAATGTTGAGTTACCTGATTAAGGCTCTCTTTGGTATAATATATATTTATGTTTATGAATTATTTATAATAAATCATTTGTGAGAATAAATAACGAATCATAAATAATAACCATTTAATAACATTAGACATAAAGAAGTAATAATAGATTACCACAATAATGATAAACACCTTCTAACCTATTTCTATATTTTAAATTATATCAATATATTTTAAATATAAATAAGTACCATAAATCATACCAAACAATTACATATGTCATTACGTATTATATAATTAATTCTATAATACATACCAAAGAGAGCCTAAATACAAATTATGCTGTGTGATCAGATTGTATCTGGTAGTTTGGTTGTGTCTGGATGTAGTGTAGCCTGTATTGTTCTACAGAAGTTTTGACCTTGAGTTGCATGTAGTCAGATATGTAGTGCAACACTTAATTGATTACATTTTGATTTGTAGGGTGTTAGTTTGGCTTTATTGTAGTAATGGAAAGTTCAAGGTGGTGCTAAAATGTCCCTTTCTACCGTAGTTTGATGATACAAGTTTTTAGATTACTACTGTCAAATTGAATGGTTCCAACAAACTGGAATGTGTTGGTAATGATGCCCTACCAAGGATGATAAGAAAATCGGATGATTGGCTTGACGACATGCATTTGGTCGTGACCCATGATTTGGCCATAGAATAGGATGAGACCATGATCTTTAAATTAGGTGAATGTACGTATTTGATATATATATATATATATATATATATATATATATATATATATATATATATATATATATATAGGACCCACCCTTGTAAGGAGGTGGGACCAGTGTTCAGATGATTGCGATGTGTGGCACATTATGCATGTTTAATGAGCATGGCATTAGCACTCCCTTTGTGAGAAACATGCTTCTTTATTTTCAAGTCCCCCACTAGAAAGGACTACGCAAGCTAGCTTTACTCCTGAACTCCTCGTAAGAGGTGGGACTAGTGTTCAGATCATTGCCATGTGTGGCACATTATGCATGTTTAATGAGCATGGCATTAGCACTCCCTTTATGAGAAACATGCTTTATTTTCAAGTCCCGGCCCCACGAGAAAGGAATCTAGCTTTACTCCTGAACTCCTCGTACATAGTACAAGAGGGTTGGGATAAAATATTAAAGGGTTGACATAGTAGAAGAGGCTTGGGATAAAATATAAATATTAAAGGGTTGACTTTTTGTCTCCAGATTGATGACATTTTAATTTGTAACCATGCATCATTTCCGTCACATGGCATTTCAGGAGGAGCCGAAATGTAATGGATAGGAATACCCCATGTTCCTTTGTTCACGTGTCAAGTTTCAATCTAGTTGGAGTTAGTAACATGGCAAAACAACCGTTCAAAATTTCAGGAATACAAAGAGGGTGCACAGGACTATATGGGCATACATGGGAGGGTATGTGATTACATAGATAGGAAATGATTGAACTTCAGGCTGAAATTCAATATGTGGCTCATGCTGATCATTCCCTAGATATCTAATGGTCAGATTCACCACATCACTTTTCCATGTGGCAAAATGAGAGCTATGGTTACAATGCATTTGTCAGGAGTGTAATGACAACAATATTTTCCCAAGAACCAGGGTAACCATCTTCCAAAATATGCTGATCAACGCCAAATCCAGTTTTGTCTTCTGAAAATTCTTTTGCTTGTTTTGGATGAATAATTTTCAGCAGCTTGGGTAATTTTGTCAAGAGGTTGAAGTGATCAACTCATGATCCAGTTCCCAAAACAGGTTGAATGCTGGACTGGGTTCCAGAACATTGATACCATCTTTCAACCTAGTTACACAGACAACTGACCACCAACAACTACTTCCTAACAAAATAAAAGTACAAATTTGCAATTTTTCTTGGATATCTACTACTTTTCTTTTAGTCTGTTTATAGTCTTATGCTTCCAGCAAGTAAATGTAGCTAACTGTTGCTTAACCAAACTGCATTTGAGCAACCAATCTCGCCTCTAAAATTCTCTAAAAGTAACAAGTCTTTGAAGAACACCATATCATGAAAAATTATTAGGTCAAAAGATATTGTTACCAGGATCTTGATCTAGGAAGGGTGTCATCATACATGGTGAACATTCCATTGTCTGATCAGAATCCTTTCAACAGCCATACCCCAACATTGTATTGGTATAAATTCCCTTTGAGACCAACCAACAGTTAAAAACCAACATACAGATGCAAGTTCCCTAACTGTATCAAAAACCCTCCTATCAAAATGATAAAGGGGGTTTTCAATGGAATCTTCTAGACAGACATTATTTTCATGGAAGACACAGTGGATTCTAATATGGCTTCTCAGGCAACATTTTATATTTTCTTTTTTTGTTTCTCCTTTTCTTTGGCAAAAATCAATGTGTATCTTACATATTACTATGGGAGGTTAGAAGGTGGCAAACATAATCCATTTACAGGTTTTATTTTTTTTCAATGAATAAACCATTAATAGTTAGTTATGATATTCTCTACAGACATACAAGTAATATAAATCATAAGACATCTATTCATGAATGAAAGTATGTTTGTTTAAGCTGCCAGCTCAGAATTGCCACCTTGTGTCAAATTCCAACTCCCAAGTCTGTGACCATGCAGCACTGGGGTAGTAACCACTCATAACAAAGTTTTGAAGTATTGCACCCACAATAGCATAAACTGAAAGGCAAGAATGAAGAATGAGCATTATTACCTCCCCCTTGCCAGGTCATGCACCAGTATTTGGGTCAACAGCAACCGACCCAATGATTATCAAATCCACCTTGATCTTCTCATCTAAATTGATCTTTCTTCCATACTTTGCAACCCCAACAGATGTGCAAGCTTCATTGATGGCACCAGGAGCTAACATCTGGGACTCGAGTACTGAGAAGAAACCAGTCCTCAGTCGAGGCTGAGTCAACAACTTCTTCCCTCCTACAAGCAGATGGATGGAGTAACTGTTGGTATTTCGGTTTTTACTAAAGTTTCAAAAGCAAAATATCTTGTTTGGTTTGGTGTGTCTCCCACAAGAGTTGAACCCATGACCACCTCTATAGTAAGTGATCTCGTGGAAACTTTATTTAGTCCTACATTCCTTGTGGAAGAGAGTAGAACCTACCTAATATATTATAGGGAAAAAGACAGTTACCTCCCCTATAACTTACCTTATTGACAGTTGACCCCCAAAGGTTTCAAAAAAGACAGTTACCTCCCCTAAACAAACTATTAAAATTTAAATAGCCCCACCCGTTAGGAATATTCCATTATATGGTAACGGTGGAAGTCCCAATAGTTTATTAAATACCAAACTACCCTTTTAGAGATATAAACTACCCATTTTACCCTTACTATTTAATAAGGTTACTATTTGCCAGTCGAACGATTCCCCGATTCCTTGCTTGCTCACCACAGTCAAGCTCATTGTTATTCCGTTTTCTAAACCCTTGAATCGCTGTCGTCTTCGGAGCTCTCCGTCACTGCAAATCCTTGAACATCGAAGTAGTTCATCATTCGAAATGTTTCCTCTGAAATCTTGAAGCAATAAGGAGTCTTCGAAATGTTTCTATTGAAATTTTGAAGCAATTCCATCCTGTCACTGCAAGGACCTTGAAGTTCCCATGTTCCTTAGAAATCTTGAAGCACAAACTACAGAGATTTGACCACTTCAAATCCTTGGGAAATTTGACCACTTCAAATATTGAATCACAAACCGCTTCCAAGCATGAAGCACTGACCACTGCAAATCCTTAAGCACTGACCGCCATTCGAAACCCTACCTGCTGTTGCAAACATGAAGCACTGAAGCACTGAAGCACTGTAAGGATTGTTTTTTAATTAGCTTTTAATAAGTAGTGACAGTAGTAGGATGCTTCATCTTCGAAACCCCCAAATTTTGGGATTGTTTAATGTTGATTTTGAGGTTTACAGTCTAACCCACCCACCCCCATTTTCTATTGTTTGTAGTAATCTAACCGAGTGCTTAATTGAAGACTTCTCCCTTTAACAGTCGAAACAAACTTCTCCCTTTTCGATCAAAACCAGTGCTTAATTGAAGACAAAACAAGGGAGACTAGGAGTGCAGTTTGTTCGAAATATTTGTGCGAACTTGAAATATCTCTACTTACAAATGTAGGAGTTTTGCCTCACTGGTAGCCTGAAGTACCTCTGCTTACAGCTGAGTCCAATAGATCATCTCCGCCCCATAAGAAACGTCGTGAGGGAGAATGAGAAGAATATGAGATTAGGATTTATTTTTTAGTTGGGTATCTAAAAGGGTTATATTGGTCTTTTAACAACGATATGATTCAAAGTAGGGATAAACATTGAGGGTAGAGTTGTCCACAATAATTTAACTTTAACATCGTTAAAAATTGGGTTTATTTGGATTTTAATAGTTTGTTTAGGGGAGGTAACTGTCTTTTTTGAAACCTTTGGGGGTCAACTGTCAATAAGGTAAGTTATAGGGGAGGTAATTGTCTTTTTTCCTATATTATAATGGGAACCATAAGATCGGGGGGTTTGTTTTCACATGCGCTGCTGGATATGACATGGGGTGGCGGGGCCGTGTGCGTGTGTGGATTATTCCTTATGGGTGGGCGTCTCTCCAAATAAGTTTGTCTGAAGAGGTAAGTTTCCTCTATAAATAGAGAGTTCAGCCAGAGGTTGTGTACACTTCTCACTTCCGTTCTCCCTCTATTCCTCCATTCTCCCTCCCACTTATACCTCCTTGTGGTTTGGTATTCAACAGTTTCTGCTTTATTGCCGCTATTGTTTTCATGTTTTGTTCTCATAGCCTGAGTACTACCCTTAAGTCTCGAAGGGGTTTGCAGTAGGCGAGTGGACAACTATTGCCAGTAGTCAACAAGGCTGTTGTATCTTGAGGCTGATTCACACATCTGCACCATAGGGGGCACCTATGGTCTTAAGGAAAGTGTCTTTGGGCACGCCTCAGCCTCTTGCATCTTAGGTTTGCTAAGTACTGAGTTATAGTTGGTGATACACCTACCAATAAGACAGATAAGTTCTAACTCTCATTCGTAGTATTGCCTTTATTTTACAACAGCAATTCTATAACCATAAAAGCAAGGCAAAGTTGTAGCACGAACCATCTTTTTTTTTTTTTTTACATGGAACTAATGTGTCGTATAAACAATTACCAAACAGATAAAAAATGTAGCTTTCTCACAGTTCCTCTTGGCTCTTAACCCAATTAGAAGCGAGTACGGCAGATATTGGCTTTCTTTAAGGAAATATAAGTAGCATCAACAACAACAACAATTCGCGGGACTACCATTACCAACCTGAGAGTGTTAGGAATCGAACCTGCTTCTGTGGGGAATCGGGATTAACCTTGACACAGTTTGCAACCGGAAACACATCTAATCCACCTACCTTTCGCAACCAGCAACATATCAATTTCACTAAAAAGAGAAAGGAAACTGAAACGTGCACAGAAAATACTACACTATCATGTACCCTACTATTGGGTATGACTTCTACGAATCGCTTAATCAGTACGAGAAACTTGGAATTTAGACGAAATTCAGGGACCAAAATCTTTCGATTCTAGACAATAAAAGAAAACAAGCTCAATCATAAGAGAACTGACATTTTTAGCAGCAGAGGCGGCACCAACGAAATTGGGAATTCGATGATAAAATGGACGAGGATTCTGGGCAATGTTCTCTGCTTCCATCATATCCCAAATCCTCATACGGATTCTCCATTTCCATGCTTTTCGATCGTCTTCCGAGCTACTACTGCTGCTAATCGTCCTCTCAGCCTCCTCCGCCATTGATTCTCGGGCTTTCGAGTCTAGGGTGAGTCTCTGAACCTCAAAAGCGGCTTCGTCGAAGCTCTCTCTGCTATTGCTACTCAGTATGGTGAGTTTCGATACCGAGAATTCGAGCTGCGCATTCCCAAATACTTTGAACTGTGAGAAATGTAGAGGAGAGCAGAAGAATTCTGGGCCTTCCTCCGAAACGATTCTCCGAATGTAAATGAAGACGAGAACCGGATGAGATTTGCATCCATTAACGTAAATGCTGATTCAGTCCTTCGAACAGGGAAGGAGGAGGCAGTTGGACCTTTCACACTTGATAAGATTAAGATAGTAATAAATACCAACGGTTTGGATTAGTGTCGCAAGTTAATTACGATGATAGCGGTTATGCTAAAAGAAGCTTGACATTTTTGTCACGTGGCTAATTTTGTGATTTTCAAGTTTGGGCCCAGTCTCTTGGGCTTAGGGGTGAAACAGGGTCTAGTTGAGTTTGGTATCTGCAAACCCTACTCTACTCAAAAAATTTCATGCTAATCCAAACCCTACCCTATTCTATCAGGGTAGTACATAACCTCAACCCTTACCTTATTCTGATTTACCCTGATTGGGTCGGACCGGGCTGGGTTTACCTTAATTGATCCTAAATCAGGGTAGGATTTGTTAGATTTATGTGGGCTTAATTAATTACCTAAACTAGTTAATTCAGTGGGAATCTGATTGACACGGTATAACCGGTTTGGTTTGGTTCGTCACACGGTATGAGATAGGTTTGGTAACCCTAATTCTATTGTGGGAAGGGTTTTAGGGTTACATCTGTATTCTATAAATACAAGGTTAGAGTCCCCACAGCCACGGTCAATTTAGTTCTCTGCACCCATTAGCAAGAGACGTCAGGATATCCTCTGGAGGCTGTGGAAGACTGTAGCCGAGGGATTTCGATCAAAGCTTGGAGCGACGTGGAGCGTATGGAATTAATCTCTTCATAGACAGGTATGTCTTTATGATTCATAGTTTATGATATCTCTATTGTGTTCTAAGGCTACTGTATGGATGGAGAATGGGTTTCTTGGAAACCCTAAACTTATAATTATCTAACAGTTGGTATCAGAGCCAATCATACAGACCTAGAATCGATGGAGATCGATTATAAAGACTGATAATGAATGATCAAATTAAAAGAGAAATTTTTCTCAAGTTTTGAATCGAATCTCGATCAGATCTGTCGGAGTTTTCCATAGACGAAAATTTTTTTGACCGACAAAATAAATCAAGCTACATACCGTTGGAAAGGCCTCGAAGAGACGGAGCCGGCGATATAAAAATCGCCGGCATCGGCCGCCGGACGCGCCGACAATCGCCGGCGGAATCCGCGAATGAGATCCACTCGCGGGTGGGAAGAAAAACAAAAAAAAAAGAAAAGCAAAATAAGTTTTAAAAAAAAAATTGTATTCTGATCCTTAGGGTGTTCAGTCCTTAAGATCAAGTAAAGCAATGTTCAGATGAGAAACATTGAAAAAGAATATTTCTTGAGAAATCCAAATAAAGATTTGATTTTTCAAGAAGGGGCAGTGAGATGTTTTATTACTCAAGTCCATCAGTATCAGTTTTTGATGATAAGAGATGATATTCGAAATGTGAAGAAATACAAGGTAGAGCTGTTAAGTATTAATGATAAGCTCAAGGATAAGTGAATATTTGTAGGTTCATTAAGACCTATATAAGTGACATTTTAGACTTTTCACTTCCTCACAAGAACTGTATAGTCTGATCCTGGTGACTTATAGTGCTCAAAAATATAGTGAACCCTCAAGTGAAAGAACTAAGGATAAAAGTCCAAAAAAAAGAGAAAAATATGAATGCCAATGTCATAGTGCATAATATATACCCAGACAAAGGCAAGTTGTAAAAGGGGTAGGAAAACCCATAGAAAGAAAATATTTTTCATGAAATAGTCAGAAACCTTATGACAAAGAATTAGACATTAAGAAACTACAAGATAAATGGATCTAAATAGAATAAAATTCTTGTAGAGTGACTCAGAAATTTTTCACATTTTATTTTGTTTTTTCAGAATACTTGTTTATATGGTTTCTCTCTGACATGTAAAGAAAGATTTATATAGATGGACAGCTTAAGTGAAAAAGGAATAAAGATTATGAAACTTCTGAGCAAGAAGGTGCAGTATGTTGGATACTTAAGCATTAATTTTTAATTTATTCTATCTTTATAAGTTAAATTGTATATTGTAATCTTCCACCCTGGTCATAAGGGTTTATGACTGGTGTCCAAAGAAAGATTAGAAAGAATAATATTTGAAAATTCTCCTTCCAAGGTTTATTACATATATATATGTGAGAATTAATTAAAAGAGGAGATGATAAGATTAAAATAAATGAAGGTTATTCACAACAAGGATTTATTGGAATTGGTGGACATCGAGATTTTATCTAGGACTTCTTGTCACAGTTTAATCTATGGTTGTTTTTCAAATAATGAAAAATTAAGGTGGAAAAACTTTTATTAAAGGAATTGAAACTATTAGATCTGAATGAGAGAGTTTTGGGAGATCATGTGATACTGGTCTATTTCCCTGATAAATTTAAGTAAGTGTTTACAAAAACCTAAGAATGTTTTTGATCCTGTAAGGAAAGAATTGATATTGCAGCCTATATTATTAATAGAATGCTAGTTAATCAGTTTTCAGTTTTCAGTTTCAGTTTAAGTTATCTTCTTGTTATGAGGCTCAAAGCGACATGATTCATAGCACTCGTAGGAGAGTGATTATTATAGGACATTGAGTTGTTATATTATGAGATGTCAAAATAGACTCAAGAAACTTAAAGTTTTGATGAGACCACATGGAAATGGGTGTGAAGCAAACAGTTGAGATACCAGAAATGCTTCAGTCATAGTAGTAGAGCCAGATGAGGCAATGAAGAGATACCGGACTATGTAAATCTGCGATTTCATCCAATCACATGTTGTACTTCAAAATAGATGTTTTTGGTGATGGACAAAAATGAAGATCCTAATGATTTTGAGCAAGTTATTAGTAATGAAATTGTTCTTGAATGTTTAATGATCATAAGGGATGTGTTGTTGTCTATGAACAATAACGAGACTTGGACTTTATGCTTTTGTCAATGAGCGGTGTACTCATAGGCTAAAAATAGATATACAAAGAAAATGTGTGATTCCAGTGGGAGAATTATTTGCTATAAAATAAGACTTATAGCAAAGTGGAATCACACAAAGGGAAGAGAAAGCAAAGTGGAATCACACAAAGGAAGAGAAAGCATAGTGGAATCACACAAAGGGAAGAGAAAATATTGAACTTTAATTTTAAGGTCTTAGTTGCTCATTTTATTTTGGAGTTACATCAGGTAGATGTAAAGATCGTTTTGATCAAAGAAAATCTTGAAGAAAATGTTTATATATTTTAATCACAAGGTTTTGTGGTAAGAATAAATAAGATATATTTTATAGACTTATAAAGTCAATTTGTGGATTAAACGGGTATCCGAATAATGGTATTTGAAGTTTGACAGGGTTGTATCTTCTTTTAATTTTGTAGAGATTGTCATTGACCATTGTATATATATCTATAGGTCAGTGGGAGTGGATTCATTTCCTTGTCATGTGTATTGATGGTTTTCATTGGCCTGTAGTGACATGGTTTACTAATTGAAATCAATATTCTTCTGTCTGATAACTTCGACATGTAGAACTGTATGAGCAAGTACCTTTGTATCTGGAATTGAGTTTGCTCGTGACAGGATAAATAAAATTTTGGATTTATCTCAAAGTATAAATACTGTTCGTGTTTTCGAATGGTTCAGTGCATGTATAACTGGTAAGTTGCGGATGCTAAGATCAGTAAAGGAGATAAATTGACAGAATTGTAAACAAAGAATGATATTGAGTATTAGCATCTATAATGCAGTAAAGAGCTTGATATATGTTTAAGGTTGTAATATTTTTATATAGCTTTTTCATTGAGTGTCATAGGATGTTTTCAGTTGGATCTTGTATAGTTTCTTGGACAATGGGGAAAAGAAAGGTCATGCGGTACATGCAGAGGACCAAAGATCATAAGTTCATTTATAAAAGTAGTGACACTCTAGGCTATTTTGATGTAATTTATAATGATTGTATTGATGATAAGAAATCAACTTCAAGGTTCTTTGTCATGGTGATAGGGTTTTGAAACTCTAAGTAAAAATAACAAGCAAGATATCTTGTGTGAAAATTTATTCTTTAATTTGGAGATTATAGACTCCACTTCTAAATCTATTGAGATGTATTCTAACAAGTTCAGCTGTGTTCTTCTCAAAGAATAATATGAAATCTAGTATTTCAAAGTATAATGGAGATTGAATCACTTCAAGTAAGAAAGATTTTATATCATTGTAGATTCTCAAACGAAGGTTTTGTCAGTGGGAGTCTTTAAGGGACGGTATGTCCAATATAAGAATGGTTGAAAACAAATAATTTTTTCAGAGGCTTAAGTGGTCAAAGATCTGGGAATCAGTGGGAGTCTCTAGATATGCTTAATCAGTGGGAGACTCTTTATGTTTATACTTGTGTTTTCACATTGCTTACTATACTTGATTGTATTGCTCATGGTTTGATGGGTATAATTTTTGTAACTATGATTTTGTTTACATTAGCATTTGCGTTATTGCTATTTTGCATACATAGTTATGTGTTTGACATGTCACGAATATGAGGCATATTTAGCCAAAATTTCAAGGCGTATTTAGCCAAAGTTTCAAGGCGATTTAGCCAAAGTTTCAAGGCGATTTTAGCCAAAGTTTCAAGGCAGTATTTAGCCAAAGATTTAAGGTGGTGTCTAACCAAAGTATGGTATTGTAATTCCAGAATATTTAAATACCATGTTAAGTTGCCCATAAAGGTTTTGGGGCACTTTGATTAAGGTTTTTTAATCAAGTTTGGACTCGCATGGGAGGTTAGTTTCATGCATTATCTCAGGCGATTCATGTATTGAGTAGACCTCTGTTGTGGATGACAAAAGTTTATACACCATACGTTAAGGTGTATTATTCGCTGTTGCTCACATTGGAAAGCTTAATGGATGTTTCAAAGTTAGTGACGATTTAGTGTGTTGGATTCTGTGGCCACACTGGTTAATGATAGTTTTGTAATTAATATAGCCCAAGTGGGAGATTGTTAGATTTATGTGGGCTTAATTAATTACCTAAACTAGTTAATTCAGTGGGAATCTGATTGACACGGTATAACCGGTTTGATTTGGTTCGTCACACGGTATGAGATAGGTTTGGTAACCCTAATTCTATTGTGGGAAGGGTTTTAGGGTTACATCTGTATTCTATAAATACAGGGTTAGAGTCCCCACAGCCACGGTCAATTTAGTTCTCTGCACCCATTAGCAAGAGACGTCAGGATATCCTCTGGAGGCTGTGGAAGACTGTAGCCGAGGGATTTCGATCAAAGCTTGGAGCGACGTGGAGCGTATGGAATTAATCTCTTCACAGACAGGTATGTCTTTATGATTCATAGTTTATGATTTCTCTATTGTGTTCTAAGGCTACTGTATGGATGGAGAATGGGTTTCTTGGAAACCCTAAACTTATAATTATCTAACAGGATTTACCCGGGTTTGCTTTGATTTACCTTGAACTCAACTTAATATATAAATGCTAAATATTCATAAGTAAAAGACATGAATGATTATCAAATAGAGGAATACAGTAGCAAAATTAAACTTAAGAGAAGATCAAAATAAAATAAACCACAACATAATAGAAACATAGAGTAATATAAAAACAATACATGAGAATCCAAAATAGTAATAGAAGATAATGTTAAATTATTAATATTCCTCTTCTGCTAGGAATATAGAGAAACTGGTACAATAATATTCATTATGCAATAAAAAGAAATAACAAACTAGCCAAAGGTGAAAACTAGCAAAAGGCCAAAAGTTTGAAAACTAATGGTCTCTCTTTCTCTCTCATTATCCACAGTCCAGTGAGTCCACATTCCATCCACAGTCCACAATCATATTTCCTACGCACAAAAAAAGGGTGAAAAACACAATTAGAATTTAAAACTATCCCAGAGCATCCATCTCAATCCAGAAACAGATAAATGAAAAAATTTCAATCACATTTTATCATATAACTAGCACCCTAATCAATCACAAAAGCATTACAGAAAATATAATAATTTCCTTACTGCTTACCAGAGATCATGAAGTGAATAAAAAGAAAAAAATAAAATAAAAATGCCGAACATTATGTCAGTGCATCCAAAAGCACATTGATAGGGAAAAAACAACTTCAATTC
Organism: Protea cynaroides; assembly: GCA_028583415.1. Lineage (NCBI taxonomy): Eukaryota > Viridiplantae > Streptophyta > Magnoliopsida > Proteales > Proteaceae > Protea > Protea cynaroides. Next base: position 22,782,578 of record CM053276.1, read on the forward strand.
ACAATTTAACCAAATCATCGAACACTAAATCATTAAAAAAAAAAAAGAAGCATAGTGCTTACCAGAGACAGACTCAAAATTCTTGAAACTACCAACTGTAAAACTCTTAAAACCACCAGGGGCAGAACGCCCTTCCAAGCTGCTGGGCCACGTACAGAAACACTCGAACCACTCCAAGCCCCTTCACTAGTCCCAATACCGATTATCGAACCCACTCAAGAAATTGTAAAACAAACAATACTTAGCCATTACAATGCAAGGATCAGAAGAATGGTCTGAAAAATCTATAAAGTATAAACCTCTAACGAACAGAGGAATCGGAAAAAAAAATCAGACTTAACGAAGATAGATGATTTAGAGAGAGAGAGAGAGAAGAGAGAGAAAGAATCTATGAATTTCCAACGAACAGAAACAGAATGGGTGAAAAAAAATCAAACTTAACAAAGATTCAGAAAGAGAGAGAGACAGAGAGAGAGGGAGTGTGAGAGAGAGAGAGAGAAGAAGAAATACCTAAAATTAGGCTGTCGACGAAGAGGAAGAAGAAGACTCGATGGGGTTGAGACGCTGATATTGTGGCTCCTTGGATAGTGTCGTCGGTTGCGGTAGGAGAAAGAGAGAGTGAGAGACGAATGGAGATAAGGATTAGGGATTTGGGTTAGAATCTGATTTCTGAGTAGAGAGAGAGAGAGAGAGAGAGAGAGAGAGAGAAAGGAAGAAGAAATACCTAAAATCAGGTTATCGACGAAGAGGAAGAAGAAGACTCGATGGGCTGAGACGCTGATATGGTGGCTCCTTGGACAGTGCCGGCGGCTGCGGTAGGAGAAAGAGAGAGAGAGACGAATGGAGATAAGGATTAGGGATTAGGGTTAGAATCTGATATATATATATATATATATATATATATATATATATATATATATATATATATATATATATATATATATATATATATATATATATATATATATATATATATATATATAAGTCAGGGTCGGGTCGGGCTCTACTCGAGGCCTCAACCCTAACCCGCCCTTACCCTGACAGGGTAAAAATTACCTTGTACCTTGATTGGGCCTTGTCAGGGTACGGGCCGGGTTAGACCTTGACTAAGTTCAGGGCGATTTTGGGCGGGTTCGAGCCGTCAGGCAAAACTTTCACCCCTACTTGGGCTAAACTATACTCTTCTCCCATCCTATTAACAGAATCCTGAATCCAGAAGCTCATCTGGGCCTATTCTAAGACTGGTTTGATGTTGGGCCCAGCCCAAATCCAGAGAATACAACAGTACAGTTCAAGCGAGTCTGCCATTTTCCCTTTAGGCTCCGTTTGTTTTGACATCACATTTTATATGTATTTTTCTTTTCAAAGTTCGTTTTCAATAGGTCAAAAAAAAAAAGACAAAGTTCTTTTTTCCTCCCCCCAAAGGTAATTATATAATTTTATTTATTGGAAACAAACATTGAAAAAAAATTCACACGTAAAATTTTACGTCTTAGTGGCAAAAACGTGCAGATAGTTGATTTGAGTGCGTCTAATTCAGAATGGAAGAGTGTAGCGTGAAATTTAGAGTTTCAATAAAGTTGAAAAAAAGGGGATGCGATCGGTCGATCTCTGATCTTAGATTCTTTCATTTTGTTATGTTTTGCTTGATGTTCTCTTAAGCAATGAAATTGTGTAGTCAAATGATTCACAATCACGCATTATGGTAGACATTAGAATGGTATCCTTTTTCTTTGTCTTGAGTTGATATTAGACTGAATTGGGAGGGAAACCAGAAGCCTAAATCCTTGCCTCGAGAGTGAATGTATTTGTTGTAAGAGAAGTCTCTTTGTTACAAAGCTGTCGTATCTTGAGGCAAATCCGATGAGACTCATGTAACAAGAAGAGCTCCATTAATGGGATTCCTAGAACAATAAAAAAGCAATTCTGATATTCAACAAGCGAATAATTATAATAATATAATATAATATTCCCATGGTAGGACCCACAGGAAAAAAGAACTATATTACGAAACACTAATTTGAGGGTTACAATAGAGCACTGTAGCA